>CM019152.1:9135260-9735260 GCA_009733165.1 Naja naja
GTCTGATTGTTTCTTTTATTTTCTTATATGTATCCATGTATTTATAACTATGTTTCTACATAGTTTTTAGTATAGTTTTAGTATCATTTTAATTGGCATTGTTTATGAGACCTTGAGTTTAATTGTTTTTTAATATTTGTATATTTGTATTATTGTTTTTACTTTGTAAGCCACCCTGAGTCCTTAGGGAGATAGGGTGGCATATAAGTCTCATAAATATTAATAATAATAATAATTATTATTATTATTATTATACCTATTATCTTGTAAGCAATTGACTAATTAAATAAATAAATAAATAAATAAATAAAATAAACTGAAGAAGCTTCTTGAATGAGAAGTGAAACTTCTTCATGAAAAAACAAAGTTCAGCTGCCTTTTGAAAAAGCACCTTTGGGACAACCGTGATCTGGAGACTGAGAATCTCCATAAAAATCTGGAACCAAGACGCTCAAAAAACGCACAAAGCCCGTTTCCCACTTCCACTGATGGTAGAGCATCTTACACGCATCACACAGGATCCTTTTCTCCCTTGTCTGAATTGCTGTGTTACCCATCCATTAGGGCAGAGGTGTCCAAACTTGGCAACTTTAAGACTTGTGGACTTCAACTCCCAGAATTCTCCAGCTGGCTGGAGAATTCTGGGAGTTGAAGTCCACAGATCTTAAAAGTTGCCAAGTATGGGGACCCCTGTATTAGAGTGATTGTTCTGCTTATTACATGTAATAAACAAAACAGTAGAAACTCCACAAAGCATCTATTCAAAGTCTTTTTTTAAAAAATTACATTTAAATGCCGCCCTTCTCCGAAGACTTGGGCGGCTTACAATTTTTGGGATACAACCCAATGTGCTCAGCAATAGCCTTCATTCCATTGTATATGCCTGCTTATTACTGCATTTTTACAAAGTCAGCTTATTGCCCCCAACAATCTTAGGTCCTCAATTTACCTACCCCGAGAGGATGGAAGGCTGAGTCAACCTTGAGCCTGGTGGGATTCGAGCCTGCACTAATTGCAGGCAGCTGGAACTAAGTGCTAGGCATTTAACAGCCTGCACCACCAAGGCTCTTTTTATTGGTTCATCAGGCATCCTGTCAACTCACAGTTACGACAAGGTTCTTCTCAATGTCCAATCCTTTGCATTTCTGAACTGTGGTGTAAAAAGATATTAAACTCTCATCCCATAGTCATAGAGGCAAGGGGTAGTCATACTACTATGCAGCTGTGTTCAGGTAAGAATGAAGAACCCCCCAACCCACCAAGGTTCAATTCAGTGACCAATCAGGGTTACAAATGTGACCACATGACATGGACTACATTTCCCAGGATACCTTAACTACATTTACCATGAGGCATTCCCTTAAGGGGACAGCTCTCAGTTCCTAACTACCTATCCCAAATCCCATTAACTCTTCACAAGAGCCTTGGTGGTGCAGGCTGTTAAACGCCTAGCACTTAAGTTCCAGCTGCCTGCAATTAGTTGCAGCTGGAATCCCACCAAGCTCAAGGTTGACTCAGCCTTCCATCCTCTCGGGGTAGGTCAATTGAGGACCCAAGATTGTTGGGGGCAATAAGCTGACTTTGTAAAAATGCCGCTTAGTAATAAGCAGGCATACACAATGGAAGGAAGGCCAATGCTGAGCGCATTGGGTTGTGCTCCAAAAATTGTAAGCCGCCCTGAGTCTCTGGAGAAGGGCGGCTTATAAATATGAATTTAAAAACAAACAAACTCTAAACTGGCTGGACAGCACAGTGATAATGGTATGTTTAACCAGCAGAACTTTCCACTAGCAAGTTCTGTCAAGCCACCTCCTTCCCTTTCATTCGGGACCAAGTGTAACAACCGAGCGCACCGCCGAACTTTTCCAGAGGCCCTCCGTCTACTCCCAAAGGGCTGCTAAAGAAATAAAAACGCGTGTTTTCCAATCTAGGCTCGCTCCTCCTTTACTCTCCTTACTTGACCAGAAGACGCAGCCGCCCATTAGACACCACCAGCTTCTCGTCAGGACCATTCTCGGCTACCATCGCCGACCGCCGTCCTGGCTGGCCTCTGCGACGCGACGTTGCGCGCGGGCCCCGTCGAATCCCCGCGGTGAGTTCCTGAGGAACAGGCTGGGGCGCCCACTTCTTCTTGGCAACGCCTCGTCACTCTGGGACGCTCCCCGCCGTCTGCCTGCCTTCGCTTTGCCGCGCGTTGTTTCCGCCACTTACCCGGAACTCACCGCACTCTTTCTACCGCAACCACCTTGTTCCCCTTGCTTGAGCTCCAGGTGAACCTTGGCCCCTGAACAACCTGAGGCAGCGGTGCCGCCGCGCTAACAAAACAGGGAAATCCCTCTTTCCGTAGTTGGGGACGGAGAGAAACAAAGAGCCTCCGCCCCCAAGTGCGCTCCGTCGGTCGGCCTGCCGAGCCGGCACCCCGCATCAAAGCTCCACCTTCGTCGCCGGAGCGGCAGCTTCTATAAGGTGCTACCTTTGGGTTCCTTTCCGAAGCGAGGGCAAAGGAACGGCTTGGTAGCAGCCGCTGCAAACCCGATTGTGTTCTTTCTTCGGGGGGCATCTGATAGCACCGATTCTGTTTTTTATTCTGCAAATAAAGCGACGCGTAAATTACGGGGAAGAGGTGGGGAGGCGGGAGGCTGTGCGCCCTGCAGATTGGGGCGAAGGAGATAGAAAGGACTGCAGGTTGCGATTGTGGATAGCCAACCTCGTAGAAACCGAATCACAACACCGCTTGAGGAAAGTGTAGGTGCAAAGGAGTTGTAATGCTGGCAAACCCAGAGGGACCTGGGTCTTTCTCATAGTTAAAAAGTATTTCTGTTTTGTATTCCACTAAGTTAGCAATGGCTCCCCGTGAGATTCCTGCCTTTCCTTTCAAATCAGGAAGGTCCTTGGTTTAAAAAGCAGAACGTGAAGAGAAAGGATATTAATTTGCCTCATTCCCTAAAGAGGAAGTATACCAAGTTTTCGCTCTCGTTTTCAATACCGTGCAAGATGGAGCAAGCACCTGCATATTTAATCTTTTTTGTTGTTGTAACGTATATTCATTTTCTGCTTTTCATCTAACCTCAGCACATGCTTTGGAAATACTGTTATCTCTTTTCTGCCACATCCTGGGACAGAGTCTTGGCCTCATCCCCAGCTCACCAGAAATGTTTAACTCATCTTTAACTGCGACATAATCACAATATTATTCCAACCCTGTCCAGTTGCAGCCTCAAAGCATCTACAATATTCTAGCTTTGGATCATTGATTACATTTTTCTGAGAAATTGAATTGCATTTTTAAAATAAATATACCGAACATATACTGTTTGATTTTCTTTCACTTTGCCCACCACCACCTTTGTCCTTTATTTTTCCCAATAAAATATGGTCACCAGCTTAGAGCCCTTTTCACTAGGAATTTTTTGCATAGCTCAGCCATTGCTCTATCACCATTTCCTGGAATAACCCAGCCTGTCCTCGCTGGCTGTTAAAATGAATTGATATCATTGATTGTACTGGTGAGATTATTTTGATGATGCTGATCAAGTATCTCCCCTAGCGGTTTAATCAGTGGTTAATTGCAGCTGGATTGGTTACCTGGAACGAAATGTAGATGTGTTGACTCTGTGACAAATTAAGCAAGAAAAAAAATGGGTTTGCAGGAGGAGACAATAGGTTATGCCACGCTTGTACTATATATATGTGTGTGTGTGTTCTAGTTCCTGCTTGGGCAGAAAGTGAGAGCTGCGTCAACTTGGGCCAGCTGCTTTTTCTCACAAAGCAAAGGACTTCCAAAATCTTGCCAAGAAAACTAGGGACTTGCCTGGACTAGCACTCAAAGACACATATGTATACACACAAAGAAAAGAGTTGACTTTACCCTGTGGCTTTAGTGTAAAGGATACATTAAATTGAAGGAATGCTTAATAAAGTATTTGTTGAGGTTCATGACTGAACTTGGCTGGCTGCCTAACCAGGGCCAACTTTAGTCCTGGAACCTGGAACTCCATCAACAACTCTGCATTGAACAAATATAATGCATTGCTTGCTTTATATTTGAGGAAACACATATAAAAGTAAAAAGTAGTGCATCTGAGTAGTATGATTAATGTTCGGATTGTTCTTTTATGGAAGAGGCCCTGTACAATAGGATCAATAGAAATTGGTTTGTTTCTTGATTTATCGTAATACAGTATCTTTTTATTTTGGTAAACGGAAGGGATAGATGGAACCTGAACATTTTTTCTCACTTGAGATAGCTCAAAAATAGAAATAGGAACTAGTGTTGCAAAAGAAAGTCAGAAATGCAAATTTCACAACTAATGTACGTGATTGGAAATCCCCTCATGAAATGTAAATATGCATAGTATCATGTTGGAAAATTAAAGATGGAAAATTCCCTACTGGAAAATCCAAGATTACTAGTGATTTGCCATTTCAATGCTTTTTAATGCTTGATATTGCATAACACTAGCAAGGCTCAAACATTTTACTGCTTGAAACAATGTCTTAATTTTATACTGGGATGGAATAGCTCAGGCTCCTGCTCTTATCTGCCTACAATGATTTTTCCAATAAAGAGGACCCAAGATTGTTGGGGCAGCTGTTAGCTTAGTAATACAATATGCTATTATGACAATGGTTCAGGAGGGGCATCTGCCATCTTACATGATTTTAATAAGGTAGGTTAGAGATACAAATGCAATACAAGGTTCAGGAGGGGCAGTTTAGGGATTGCCTTCACAAACAACATAAATGAGTTCAGGAACTTTCACTTTTTAAAATTAATTAATTAGCTTGATTTTTATCCTGCTTTATTATTTTTATAAATAACCAAGGGAACATACATAATACTCTCTCCTCCCTCCATTTTCCCCATAACAACAACCATGGGAGGTGAGTTGGGCTGAGAGAGAGTGACTGGGCCAAAGTCACCCAGCCAACTTTCATGCCTGAAGTGGGACTACAACTCACCTTAACTACTATACCAAATGGGCTCATAATGTTATGACACCCGAACCCAAACAAGCTGTAATTTGCTTAATTGAGGATGGCGATGATCAAATTTTAAGCCATAGTATATGAAGGTAGTTTGTTTTTAATAACTGAGTGGTTCTTGCACGGTTTGACTAACTATTCTTTTTCCTGATCTCAAATAATGTCATTATCCCTATTAAAGAAAACCAGACTCTCTCATATCACACAAATGTCTCAGCTGTGACAATTTTAAACTGAATCTTTGACTCACAAACCAGCTATTATAAATTGTTCCACTAACCCAAGAATATGCCCAAATTACCTTCAGTTAATCGATAGCCCTCTTAAGAGTAATTGTATATATGTGTCTCGTGTCACCTATAAGGTGACTCTGGATGTCTGTATAAAATAGAAGTGGGTTCACTTCAAAAGCTTTTTGAATCAAAATTGACTCTTAATTAATTACCAGTACAAATTTCTCGGCAGCTGTATGCTTTCTTTCATAATGTTTTACCCCCAAATTTATCAATCCAGCCTAGTACTCTCTATGTAGTCTGCCTTCCAAATACTAACTAGGTCCAAATTATCTTAATTCTGGAACCCAAACAGAGCCAGGTGCTACTATTGTTGAGATGTAGAGTGTCTTGTAACATGTTTGTGATAGGAACAGCACCGAGCAATCTTAACTGAAGAGGATCCAGATGATAGTTATATTCCTGGATACATTCGATTCTAGGCCTTTGGGGGCCAAGAACTCAGAGTAAAAGCTCTATGTGTGTGTGTGTATGTGTGTGTGTGTATATATATGTGTGTGTACACACACACACACACATATCATTACATTACAAGCTGTTAAACATTTAATACATGTGCAGCATACTTTAGAAAGTAATTACATAGAAGTTTTATTTAGCCAAAGGGTGAGATAAGAAATTGCTTATATTTTTTAAAGACTAAACCCTATAAATTATTACTTGAAAACTAAAAGATTATAAGAAAGCAATTATTTACTTATATTCAAGGGTTTTCTCTGGCTGTGTTTTGTTGCAAGCAAATATGCTTTAAGCACTAAAAAAAATTTCCACACTTTAAAAACATAGTTTGGAATTTAAAATTAGAAGTCTTATTTAAAATATAGTCTATGAACATTAACAGTAAATAGAACAATGAGGGATTGATTAGAAAATGTTGTTACAATGTATTCATTCACAATATTAATATATTTAAAGATCTGGAGAACAAAAATGTCTTTAGTACATACACTGTGGAGGCTATTCACAAGGTTACACAATTCCTACACAATTCCTCATTTTGTCTCAGCATGGGAAGGGGTGAGAACAAGGTTCCTATTTTAGGCAATAGGAAGGCACATATAGGAAGAATATTCTTTTAGATAGTATGTTTACAACCATGAAGAACTTCTTGTTAATAGCAGCACTTTGAAGTTGACAAAATATAATACTAATCCTTGAGAGCCCTTTGGGTCTAAAAGAAGTTGAGATGACAACAACAAAAGTTTTGTTTCAGTGAACTTTAGTCTTGAACATTCTTCCCAGCTACTGTTGATGTAACCAGGAATTGTACAGAATTTTTCTTTATTTCATGAACGATCAATAGATGTTTGGTGACGTTAGGCATATCTGCATCTCTTGCTTGCCATAGCACAAAGAAATCCCACAAATGATTTGTAGAGGACATATCCTCGTTACATTTCCTCCATCTCATTTTCACTCTGAATTTGGACTAAGGTGTTCAGGCATCAAATAGTATTTTTACTCATATTTTAATAGAAGACCACCTATGTGGACATTTAAACCACACTGAAAAGGAGCACTTGGAATTTGGGAACATGATGAAGCCTTATTAGCCTGGTAGGTCTCCGGTGGGATCATGCCTTCTGATTGGTCACAGATCCTCTATTTCTATGACTATTTTGGTTGTGGATATAAGGTCAAATGACTTGATTGTGCAGGCTACTTCTTTTTATTTTGCATAGTATGGGAATAACAACCTAGCCAGAAATGGAACTGCTATGTCTCATTAGTAAGCAAAAATAAGCTAGTCTCTTTATGTGATCCATGGTATTCATTAAACTCATGAATTAACATGCCACTTTTGATAAAAAGATCCAGTTACTGTTCAGTGGTTCCTTGGTGAGCCACAACTCCCTCCATGTTAACCACTCTACATTACCAAGAAAGGCATGGATTCCCTGCCAGTTAATGCTACAAGCTCGTTGCTTTATACAGGTGAAACTCGAAAAATTAGAATATTGTGCAAAAGTTCATTTATTTCAGTAATGGAACTTAAAAGGTGAAACTAATATATGAGATAGACTCATTACATGCAAAGCAAGATAGTTCAAGCCGTGATTTGCTATAATTGTGATGATTATGGCTTACAGCTCATGAAAACCCCAAATCCACAACCTCAGAAAATTAGAATATTGTGAAAAGGTGCAATATTCTAGGCTCAAAGTGTCCCACTCTAATCAGCTAATGAAGCCATAACACCTGCAAAGGGTTCCTGAGCCTTTAAATGGTCTCTCAGTCTGGTTCAGTAGGAATCACAATCATGGGAAAGACTGCTGACCTGACAGTTGTGCAGAAAACCATCATTGACACCCTCCATAAGGAGGAAAGCCTCAAAGGTAATTGCAAAAGAAGTTGGATGTTCCCAAAGTGCTGCATCAAAGCACATTAATAGAAAGTTATGTGGAAGGGAAAAGTGTGGAAGAAAAAGGTGCAGAAGCAGCAGGGATGACCGCAGCCTGGAGAGGATTGTCAGGAAAAGGCCATTCAAAAGTGTTGGGGACTTTCACAAGGAGTGGACTGAGGTTGGAGTCAGTGCATCAAGAGCCACTACACACAGACGGATCCTGGACATGGGCTTCAAATGTCGTATTCCTCTTGTCAAGTCACTCCTGAACAACAAACAACATCAGAAGCGTCTTACCTGGGCTAAAGAAAAACAGACCTGGTCTGTTGCTCAGTGGTCCAAAGTCCTCTTTACTGATGAGAGCAACTTTTGCATCTCATTTGGAAACCAAGGACCCAGAGTCTGCAGGAAGAATGGAGAGGCACACACTGCAAGATGCTTGAAGTCCAGTGTGAAGTTTCCACAGTCTGTGTTGATTTGGGGAGCCATGTCATCTGCTGGTGTTGGTCCACTGTGCTTCATTAAGTCCAGGGTCAATGGAGCCATCTACCAGGAGATTTTGGAGCACTTCATGCTTCCTTCCACAGACGAGCTTTATGGGGATGCTGACTTCATTTTCCAGCAGGACTTGGCACCTGCCCACACTGCCAAAAGCACCAAAACCTGGTTCAATGACTGTGGGATTACTGTGCTTGATTGGTTAGCAAGCTCGCCTGACCTGAACCCCATAGAGAATCTATGGGGCATTGCCAAGAGAAAGATGAGAGACATGAGACTGAACAATGCAGAAGAGCTGAAGGCCACTATTGAAGCATCCTGGTCTTCCATAACACCTCAGCAGTGCCACAGGCTGATAGCTTCCATGCCATGCCACATTGAGGCAGTAATTGCTGCAAAAGGGGCCCAAACCAAGTACTGAGTACATACGCATGCTTATACTTTTCAGAGGTCCGATATTGTTCTATGTACAATCCTTGTTTTATTGATCCTGTAATATTCATATATTCTAATTTTCTGAGATTGTGGATTTGGAGTTTTCATGAGCTGTAAGCCATAATCATCACAATTATGACAAATCATGGCTTGAACTATCTTGCTTTGCATGTGATGAGTCTATCTCATGTATTAGTTTCACCTTTTAAGTTGCATTACTGAAATAAACTTTTGCACGATATTCTAATTTTTGAAGTTTCTGTATTACCTTCATTCTACAGTTCTTTGATGTTGTAGATGGGGTAAACATTAACCTTGGGGGCTTTCTCAATTCTTCTTGCATGTTAGAATACTCCCGTCTTCTGTGTTGCTTGGCATATTTGCCTGAATTATGTGATCGCTTGGAGGATGTGCAGAACTGGGGAAGTCCAGTGCTTTAATACTGAACTTTTGATAGAATATTGAACTCTTCCACATCAAAAGGTTACTTTATACCTAGAGCTTTCTAGAAATCACTATGTGATTTTCAACCCAGTAATAGAAATTGTGTACCTCCTGGATGCTATGACAACCATGTAATATATTCTGTAAGATAGGCAAAATACAGGGGGGGAATTCCCTGGCACTCAAACACTCAGCCCATTTTGTTGTAAGTTCTGGGGAAGCATCTGAAAGGTGGTTTTCTGCAGGTAGGTGATTCTGGGCAGCAGAAGAAAGGAACCTACATTCTACCTATGTAACATTCAAGAATGGGAGCAGAGTAACTCTCTACGAGCTCATTACCTGGGTGTTAAAAGCAGGAAGTAAGGCAGGGCAATTTGAATTTACATGTTTTCTTTCTGACTCAAAGATGGAAGGAAAGCAAATTAGCAGTCATGAGGAAGAGCTCATTATTAGGCCCTGTCTTCATACTTTCAAAGGAGATGTAGGATCAGAGAAGGTCTACCACAGGGCAAAGCTTTGGGGCTTTGTCTATGATTTGGCAAAAATACAAAACAGGTTGCTGCTGCAAGATACTTGTTTCAACTGAATGCTTGTCTGAAAGAAAAGATGCAGCCACAAAGTACCTATTAGAGGAAAGCATAATGGTCCAAGGCTGGCTGTGGTTTTTCACAGATTGACTATTTTAACAGGCTTTTCTTCTAATATGACTTGCTGGAAAAATGTCCTTTTGGTTGGCGGTGATTAAGAAAATACATGAGCTTGATCCTTTAAAGAAGGCTTTGAATGATTTTTTTAAAACCATACCAAACATTCTAATACATTCTAAGACACTAACGCCATTTTAATAAATGGTGTCCATTTTGTTTTGTTTTATTATCAATTTAGCCATTGCGCGCATAATGATGCATAAAGGCGAACATCTCTTCAGTGGTAGTTTTACACTCTTGACGATATTAGCAGAGGCTAACGAAAGCTAAGTGGATAATATAGTTTAAGTTCCAGAGATCTTGATGTTTGTCTCTTAATATATAAATTTCCATACACACACACACACACACACATACACACAGGGAGGGAGGGAGAGAGAGAGAGAGAAAGACAGATGATTTGAATGTTTAAATATGTAAAAATAGTTCACAATAATTTTAATTATACATTTTTATTGTAACAAAAGGTTGGGTTATGCAATAAATATACAGCACTTTCACGAATAATATCGATACTAGCATTGACTAACATGTGTCTGCTTTTACTTCAGATTTCATTTGGTCTTTAAAGAACAGCCTCTGACAATGCCCTTGAAATCCTGGTAGGAATATATGGAAGGATTCCTCAGATATTGTCAAATGTTTAATGTTAATGTTATTTCGCTGGTGCTGGCACCTGAACATGATTTTTTAATCATCTGGCTCATCTTCCACTCCCTTCTGTGGACTGTTTTAGAACTTTGCATCATTGTGCGATCTTACACATCGGCGGAGTTATGGGCCCTCAGGACTGTCCCCCTGTCCCTGAAGTTGGAGTACCAAGAACCTACCTTGATGACGGATCTTGGGATCCCAAGAGGTGGCATGGCGCAACCAAGGGACCAAAATGTAAAAGGGTGTGTAAGGGGAGGCTTTTAACTTTTTTAATCAGAGATTTAAAGGGGTTAGGGAGGGGGGTAGGTAGTCGGTTTGGGCGGGTACCTGGGGCAGTTCCGCCGAATCAACTCTTAGTTCAGTCCAGGTTGGTAGAAGGTCGCGGCATGGGGTGGGTTGGTGGGGGGTCTCCGAGACCTTAGGGAACAGGGTGGGAACTGCAATTCCTACGATGATTGGATATGGCAGGAGATGGAGAAACAGAGGGCCGTATCATGGTTTGGGAGCGTGCCCCCCGTTATCTTCAAGCTGTGGCGTGCTCCGACCCTCGTTTCCACCCACTCCCCTGGGGATACGGGAAGTGAGGTCTCTGGGCTTAGGTTGGTCTGTGTGAATGCCAGGTCCATGGTAAATAAAGCTCCCCTCCTCTGCGAACTTATCGAGGAGGCCGCGGACCTGGCTTGCATCATGAAGACCTGGTTGGGACTGGAGGGAGGGGTCCCTCTGTGTGATTTATTCCACCAGGTTTCCGGGTGCTTCCCCAGCCACGAGCCCAGGGTAGGGGTGGTGGGGTGGCTGTAGTTATTAGGGAGACCTTGTTTCCAAGGGAGGTCACTGTCCCGCAGATGGGTGGGTGTGAGTCTCTCCTCCTGAGATTGGGCCCTGGTGGTCAGTTGGGCCGGTTGCTCATGTACCTTTCCCCCAGCTGCGTGGCAATGGCCCTGCCCAAACTGCTTGACGTTCTCTCGGGAGTGGCGGTGGAATTCCCCAAACGTTTAGTTTTGGGGGTTTTCAACCTGCCCTCCCTGGGTGGGACGTCGAGTTTGGGTCGGGAGTTCATGGCTTCCATGGCAGCTATGGACCTGACCCAGATAATTCAGGGCCACACGCATGAGGGGAACACACTCGACATGATTTTCATGTCAGGGCAGTGGTGTAATGATTTGGTGGGGGTTCACCAACTATTCAACCCCTGTGATGGACTGATTATTATCTCCTACATCTGGTCTTTCAGCAGGCTGCCCCATGCTGCTGGGAGGAGGGACTGATTAGATGGTTCCGCCCAGATGCCTGATGGACCCTGAAGGGTTTCAGACGGCGCTGGGGTTATTTCCCATTTTCCTTACCCACAGCTCGGTGAGGTCTTGGTGGCCTCCTGGCAACAGACGGCCTCGGAGGCTTTCGACCGGTTGTCCCCTTGCA
The DNA here is from genome assembly GCA_009733165.1 of Naja naja. Classification (NCBI taxonomy): domain Eukaryota; kingdom Metazoa; phylum Chordata; class Lepidosauria; order Squamata; family Elapidae; genus Naja; species Naja naja. The sequence continues at coordinate 9,147,044 of CM019152.1, forward strand.
GCCCCTAACCCATTGCAGATCCTGGTTAGCTACTTGGTTTTCGGAGGAGCTCCGGGAGATGAAGCATTGAAGGAGGGGCCTGGAGAGCAGGTGGAGGTTGAGCCAATTCAAATCTGACTGTGCCCAGCTAGAGCCTACATTAGGACTTATCTGGTGGTGATGGGAGCGGCAAAGGTGTTTACTTCTCCACTCTCATTGCATCTGCAGATGATCACCTGGCTGCTTTGTTTAGGGTCACTCGTTCCCTCCTACATCAGGAGGTGCGGGAGGACCCTTTGCAGGGTAGGGCTGAGGAATTTAGTCAGCATCTGATGGATAAGGTCACTCAGATTCGGGCTGGCTTGAACTCCGACTGGCAGGAGTCAGAGGAAGGAGTGACAATGAGTCTGGCTCAACTCATTTAGGATGAGTTTGAGTCTGTGTCCTTAGATGAAGTGGACAGGGGTCATGTGGAGGCTGAGTTCTACCACGTGTTTATTGGACTCGTGTCCCTCCTGGTTGGTTTGTGCCTCCAGGGAGGTTACACGTGGCTGGCTCCAGGCAGTAGTCAATGCTTCACTGAGGGAGGGCTTCTTTCCCGGTGCCTTGAAAGAGGCGGTGGTGAAACCCCTCTTTAAGAAGCCTGCCTTGGACCCAGCCATCTTGAATAACTTCCGTCCTGTCTCCAACCTTCTCTTTGTTGCGAAGGTTGTTGAGAGCATGGTGGTTCAGCAGCTTCCGAGGTTCCTGGAGGAAGCCAATTTCCTAGATCCATACCAATCAGGCTTCCGGCCTGGGTACAGCACGGAGATGGCATTGGTTGCTGGTGGATGATCTCTGGAGGGCTCGGGACAGGGGATTTTCCTCTTTCCTAGTCCTATTAGATCTCTCGGCGGCTTTTTATACCATTGACCATGGTATTCTATTGCGGCGTCTTGGGGGGTTGGGGGTGGGAGGCACTGTTTTACAGTGGTTCTCCTCCTACCTCTCGGGTTGCTCGCAATCTGTGTTGGTGGAAGGGCAGAGGTCAAGCCCGAGGCCCCTCACCTGTGGGGTGCCTGAGGGGTCGGTCCTCTCACCCCTCCTGTTCAATATCTATATGAAGCTACTGGGTGAGATCATCCGTGGTTTTGGGGTGAGGTATCAATATGCAGATGATACCCAGCTTTTCACCTCCACCCTGAACCACATCAGTGATGCCCTCTCTGTGATGTCCCGTTGTCTGGATGCGGTACAGATCTGGATGGGGGGGAACAGGCTTCGACTCAACCCAGCCAAGACTGAGTGGCTGTATGTACCGGCATCTCGGATTATCCAGGATATTCCATCTTTGGTCACGGGGGGAGAGGTGTTGCCCCCTGTGGATAGGGCTCGCAACTTGGGTGTCCTTCTGGATGCACAGCTCAGTTTGGAGTAGCAGGTGGGAGCTGGGACCAGGGCGGGGCATTTGCCCAGGTTCGCCTGGTGCGCCAGTTGCGCCCTTATCTGGACTGAGATGCCCTACGTATGGTCACCCATGCACTTGTCACTTCCTGAACCGATACTGCAATGCTCTCTACATGGGACTGCCCTTGCGGACCACTCGGAGGCTACAGCTGGTGCAGAATGCAGCCGCGTGGGTTGATATGGGAGTATCCCTATACTCCCATATTACACCCCTCCTGCATGAGCTGCATTGGTTGCCGGTTGCCCTCCGGGTGAGATTCAAGGTGTTGATGTTAACATACAAAGTCCTACATGGCTTGGGTCCGGGGTACTTACGGGAACGTCTCCTTCCAGCATTGCATTCCGATTGCCCTGTACGTTCCCACAGGCAGGGCCTCCTTGGGGTGCCATCGGCCAGACAATGTCGGCTGGCGGCACCCAGGGGTAGGGCCTTCTCTGTGGGAGCACCCACCCTGTGGAACCAACTCCCCTTGGGGCTCTGCTCGACCCCAGACCTCCGCTCCTTCCCCCACCACCTGAAGACTTGGCTGTTTCAGCAGGCCGGCCTGGACTGAAATGAGGTGGGGTGGGTTTTTTCAAGGGAATTTTAACTAAATTTTACTGGTTTTTAGATTTATTGGGCTTGTAATTTAGTTATTTTTTAATTAACTTATTTCTTGTATTGTGATTTTATATTGTGAGCCGCCCCGAGTCCCTAGGGAGAGAGGGTGGCATACAAGTCTAATAAATAAATAAATAAATAAATAAATAAATAAATAAATAAATAAATATTCAAAACCTTAAAGATTGCCATTAATACTTCAATCCAAACCTATAAAGATCAGAAGCCAACACATCTTACAAAGGCCCAGCATAGAATAGTCCATTTAACAATATTGCAATCCTCTTGTGCATTAATTTGATCCTTCCTTCCTTCCTTCCTTCCTTCCTTCCTTCCTTCCTTCCTTCCTTCCCTTCCCTTCCCTTCCCTTCCCTTCCCTTCCCTTCCCTCCTTCATATCTCATATTTTCCTGACATAAATAGTGGACTGAAAATAGGAAATAGCAACATTTTGAAACCTCAATATAGCAATATTTTAAAAGGGACAAATGTTTTCTAAAAGAGCCAAGATGCCTTAATATTTGAAAAAGCATTCCTCAGAGTGGGTGAGAGAAAAGCTCCAGACTTCTTTCCTGGAGGACCTGAAATCGTGTTTTACATGATATTATTTATTTATCAAATTTATATCTCATGAGAAGTGATTCTGTGTGGCACGCAATATAAAAGTTACTATAAAAACAATCATAAAAATGATTGTCATTTAATAATTTTAATTATTAAAATTAAAGTTTTATTAAAAAGTAAACTATACAAACCACAAATAGAGAAAGTATTTTAATTGCCTCAATAATAGGGCAGCCACATGAAAACATTGCCAATTCCTGGGGATCCCCAAACCTCATGATATAATCAGGTCTTGAGGGACTTCCTTCACATCCACAGTGGTGGAGCTAACCTAATTTCAGACCGGAGAGAACGTTTCATAATTCACCAGGGGCAGAGATATATGGTTGGGTATTATCACCATATCTCATGCTCTAGATCAGTGGTTCTTAACCTGGGCGATATCGCCCCCCAGGGGGCAATTTTGTTTTTCAGGGGGGGCGATGGAACAAAAAGGGGCGACATGGGGGTGAAGGAATGGAAGGGGGACAATATGGGGGTGATGGAGTGAGATATATTGGGAGGAGGGGAGAGAGAGAGATTGGTAGGTAGGTAGACAAAAAGACAGACAGGTAGGTAGATAGGCAGGAAGGCAGGCAGGCAAACAGACAGACCTTTTGGATGGATGGACGGACGGACGGACGGATGGACAGACAGAAAGAATGTGAGAGCGGCAGCACTTTGGGAAAGCGGTGGTGGTGGCTTTTCCCAATATGCTGCCGCATTCAAGGTGCCAGTTCAGGTGGGGTACTACAGTCTATGGGTGAACCTGCAGGGCCGGTGCCTCAAACGCCCCCCTGCCACCTCTTAGCGCCCCTCTGCTGGCCCCCTTGGGGACACTAAGAGGTGGCAGGGGGGCGGTTATGTTGGGGAAGGGGGGCGATGACAACTTCCTCAATGGCTCAAGGGGGCAATTCTTTCAAAAAGGTTAAGAACCACTGGTCTAAACAACTCGTTTCATCTCCCTCAGCTCCTGTGTAAAACATAGGAAGTGACAGTATCCCCAAGAGAGAAGAGGTTGGCATGGGTACAATGTGATCCAAGGTCTCAGCAAACTTCTAACTTTGGATGTCCATACAACAGACCAAAGGAACAACCCCCATTTCCTCTGAAATCTATCTTGGTACATCAATCACCGGGGGCTGGACCTAATGAAAGCAGCCTCCCTGCAATGAATAGTGGTTCTAGAAAATTCCATGGAAATTAGGGCATGATCTGACCATGACTAGGGAGACACCAAAAATACCCCCATTTTTTGATCACATAGGTATTGCTCTAAGAGGAACACCAGATACAGTGTTATGACGTTGTTGTGTGCTGGATTCTGGGTGAACTGTGATCCGCCTTGTCTTCCAACAGTTTTCTTCCTTCAAGCACGTTGGAAGAAATGCATGAAAGAAACCATTGCTTAAGAAATTCACTTTCCCTGTTTGACAAAAACACACAATCTCACATAGTACTGGTAGTCCTTGATGTATGACCACAACTGAATCCAAAATTTATGTTGCTGAATAAGACAGTTTTTAAGTAAGATCTGCCCTATTTTGCAACCTTTCTTGCCAGTTGTTAAGTGAATCACAGAGAAATAAATTGCCCTGTAATAAAGTCATGTACTAAGACATTTAAGGTTGTTAAAAATAAAAGAATAAATACAAAACAAGAAAAAGCAGCTAATTTTTAGATTTCTAAAACAGCAGGACAAATATATGCATTAGCTGCATGATGGAGAAGTAAAATCCAGACATGATGGCTTCTTGATATGCCGCAGGTGCAGATTCTAGAATTCTCAGCTAGTGCACATCATGAAGACATTAATTTGGAGAAGGCAGGACATGCAACTATAGAAAAAAGTTTGCCTATCACAACATTGGTATAAACTCTAGCTGCAGCTCTTTACAATGAGTTATGTAATTACATTATATTTTGGCATCCATAGGACCCAAGTTTCATATACGATATAAATGCAGAGAGTAAAGTGCCAACACTGTTTCTTGTTTAAATGAATCTCATGATCATTTTATTTATTTATTATTGGGATTTTTATGCTGCCCTATCTCCCAAAGGAGTCAGGGCGGCTCACCATAAAAACATACAGTACAAAATTTTAAAAAAATATTAAATGGACATCCCAATAACCTAATTAAAACTAACAAACAAACCGATAAAAACATATAAACCCTCCCCCCATCAGTACAGGTTGGCCATTTGAAAAAGCCATGTTTTATTTTTAATAATATATAATAATAATATTTTTATTTATTTATTTTATTTATGAGATTTATATGCTGCCCTATCTCCCTGAGGACTCAGGGCTGCTTACAATACTAAAAACAATACAATATAAATATATAGAATGGTGCCCCCCACCCCCAACCCCTTGAGGCGTCGCAGTAAGATACCATGGTCAATGATATCAAAAGCCGCCGAGAGATCTAACAGGACCAGGACACAGGAATAACCTCTGTCCCCTGCCCTCCAGAGATCATCCACCAGTGCGACCAACGCCGTCTCCGTGCTGTGCCCGGGCCTGAAACCCGATTGGTACGGGTCTAGATAGTCAGTTTCCTCCAGAAACACCGGGAGCTGTCAGGCCACCACGCTCTCAACAACCTTCGCAACAAAGCGAAGGTTGGAGACCAGACAAAAGTTGTTTAAATCAGCTGGGTCCAAGGCAGGCTTCTTGAGGAGGTCATGATGGAGGGATCGAACGTCAGGAGCCATCCGAAGCTCCAAGGGCAGCTGATTCCAAAGGGCGGGCGCATCCACAGAAAAGGCTCTCCCCCTGGGGGTCGCCAGTCGACACTGTCTGGCCGATGGCACCCTGAGGAGGCCCTGTCTGTGGGAGCACATGGAGTGATGGGCAGTTGTTGCTGGCAGTAGATGGTCCCGCAAATACCCCAGCCCTACGCCATGTAAGGGTTAGGGTTAGGGTTAATTTGGAATGAAGAAATGGAAGAAAGAGCTCAATGTTTATCTGTTCTAAATCACTGCTCCCCAAAAGTGCCTTTCAAAGGGAGGGACAGTGGAAGCAAAGAGCTTTGGTGGTGCAGGCTGTTAAACACTTAGCACTTAGCTCCAGCTGCCTGCAATTAGTGCAGGCTCGAATCCCACCAGGCTCAAGGTTGACTCAGCCTTCCATCCTCTCGGGGTAGGTAAATTGAGGACCCAAGATTCTTGCCGGCAATAAGCTGACTTTGTAAAAAATGCCGCTGAGTAATAAGCAGGCATATACAATGGAATGAAGGCTATTGCTGAGCGCATTGGGTTGTGCTCCAAAGATTGCAAGCCGCTCTGAGTCTCCGGAGAAGGGTGGCATATAAATGTGAATTTAAAAAAAGTTGTGTCACTTTACATGGATTCATCTTCTCATATATCCATTGATGCATTCTGTTTCTGAATAAGATGATTCACTTTCACTAGAGACACTAACGTTTTCCCATGAACATAGAGGGCTTTGAACATCAAAGCTCTGACTATCTGGCATTTCAGTGATATGGTTTGGTTCAAATCCATCAGGAATACAAGATTCATTCAAGTCTAGTATATCTTCATGGTCAAATGTAGAAAAATCCAGATCTGTATCCGATATTCCTAGCTTCACAGTTTTTAAGTTTACATTTAAGCAGTCTGTACGTTCTACATGGCCAGAATTCACTTCAGAAGGATATAATGGGGTAATTGGGCTGCCCTTGTCAATATCATTCTGATTTTTTTCTGCTAAAGTTCTGGTTACTTCATTTGTAGTAGCTGAGCAACCAGTGAATATCTTCTGAGTGATGTCCACCTCAGGGAATGGTGTAATCTGCTGAAAGATGTCACAGTTAGTATCAAAGTTACTCTCAGCATCGCTTTCACTATTCTCATCATCACTGTGTTGTTGCACTTCACTTTCCAGGAGCTGGACATCACAAATTTTTTCATGTTCTGGTTCAAAGACTGAATTAGCCAAGTTAGGTGTGATGTTCTAGGAAAACAAAACAAAACAAATGTTGGTGTGCACAAACATTCACAGATGCCCTCAAAACAGTAGATGCGTGATTTAAAAAAAGCCTGAAATGCCTATATATTCATTTCACTAATAATATTTATTTGCTTTTCCATATCTTTAACGCTGGGGCTTTATTAAACTTTCCTTCCTGAGAATGTCAAATGCTTTCTTCTTCTTTAATTCTGCCCCGAGTTCCCTTGTGGGTAACTAGGTACAGGTTCTTACTTCCCTTCTTCTCTGATGAGGAAAAATATGCTTTAAACAAATGGACATAAAAGCTCTCAGCAAATCTCATGGCAACCAGAGCCCCAACTGTTCACTTCTGTTAAAAAAGCTATGAGGTGGCACATGCTAGAATTCAATGGGTCTTTATATTTCCAGTGGGAAGGCAGAGGTGGCTTTTGTAGCCTTGTTTGCTTGTTCATAAATGAAAGAAAGCATGTGACAGATACAACTTTTCACTCAGGTGTACCTTGTGTTCTCTGGCACAGAGATATGGATGATTATCAGAGGGCAGGACTTTCAATTCAGTTTCACTATTACTGTTATTGTCAAAGTCTGCTATAATCCGCTTCAAATCCTGTTCAAAGGATTTTCCTTGAACAGAAAAAATGTCCTTATGTCTGATGTAGTGTTTCACCATATCTATCACCAGAGGCAGCACATAATAATTAACGGGAATTCACTTAGCCTCGGAAACATAACCTGTCTATTTTAAAGTAAAATTCCATTGGATTACCAGCGGGTTGTTTACATCAAATTAATCTTGCTTTGAAAATCAACTCTAAAGTTACATACTGTAAAAAAAGCCTTCTTAAGTCTTGCAGAGGTTCCTGATTGTAAGCTCAAATCCACTTGTATATCAAGTCCTGCAGCAATAACAGCCAAACTAAGAGTCCTGTTTCTTTTGGCACTTTAACTGAACATGTAAACATATGAGACTAAAATGAAGAGCACTCTCACAGCCATTAGGATAGGAATAGTCTTTAAACCAGTGGTTCCCTAACTTTTAAAGTCCACCGCCCCCTTGGTGCTACAAACTCATCCTCGGTGCCCCCCCACCCAGGGGTGGGATTCAAATTTCTGTGGGCGCGGCCTAATTTGAGGGTGTGGCTTGCTGGTCATGTGACTGGGTGGCCGTGGCTTGCTGGTCATGTGACTGGGTGGGCATAGTTTTTTAATGTATTTTATTGTCGTGTCTTATATTTGGGCTTGTTGGTTTAATGTCTTTTTAAATATTTATTGTTCTGTGTTTTTAGTTGTGAGCCGCCCCGAGTCTTCGGAGATGGGGCGCATACAAGTTCAAATATAAATAAATAAATAAATAAATAGCCAGGTGACTGGCAAACCAAACGGCCGGTTGTTTAGCAAGTGTTCTAATTTATGACTGGCCTCCCCAGAGCTACCTGAGTTTTGGGAGTCGACTCTTCTGTCTCTCTTTCCCACCAACGCCAGAAAGCCACCGTCAGTCAAAATTCATATTAGTGGCCTCCGGGATTTAAAATTATGAATTTGGTGGTTCCTGAGGTCCAAAAGGTTGGCGACTCATGACCTAAAGGGGTGAGCCTGAGAGAGGGAAAGAGAGAGAGAAAAGAAAGAGAGGAAGAAAGAGAAAAGGGGAAGAAAGAAAAAGGGACAAAGAAAGAAGGGGGATGGAAGGAAGGGACCGAAAGAAAAAGAAGTAAAGAAGGAGGGAGGGAGGAGAAAGATCATGAGATATCTAATCTGGTCCAACCACCTGCTCCAGCGGGGTGTGTGTGTGTGTGTGTGTGTGTGTGTTCTTGTAATTTACCAGTACATTTTGGTTTTGCCTTCTTCGGAACTGGCACTGTAATACATTGGGGAAAAGTAAATTTTTTTAGGGTGGAGATCTGGTCCAATGGATCCTGTTTAAAGCCTCAACAAAATGTGAGAGCTTACTGATAGTCTTGACCATGTTTCATCCACAAAACCTTTAATAGAAGCCAAAGAGGTTTCAATGGGCTGGCAAAGATGTGTCAATGTGGAAAAGGGCCTCAACCTAAACTAGGCCTCATTCAATCTGATGCATCAGGTCTCTCTTTCTCTCCCTCTCTCCCTTCCTCCCTCCTTCCTTCCCTCCCTCCCTCCCTCCCAGACTGGCTTTGCTCTACTTTCCCGATGTGCCTGCGGGGCCTGGATGGATGGATGGATGGATGGAGAGAGAGAGAGAGAGAAAGAGAGAGAGAGAGACAGGCAGGCAAGGAGGCAGATAGATAGATATATTGGTAGATAGATATATTGGTAGATAGATAGATAGATAGATAGATAGATAGATAGATAGATAGATCTATATTGGTAGATAGGTAGGTAGACAGACAGGTAGGTAGATAGGCAGGAAGGCAGGCAGGCAAACAGGCAGACCTTTTGGTAGGATGGATGGATGGATGGATGGACAGATGGATGGATGGATGGATGGATGGACAGACAGAATGCGACAGCGGTGGCATTTTGGGGTGAGCCTGCAGGGCCGGCCAGCGCCTCGAACACCCCCTGCCACCTCTTAGCGTCCCCAAGGGGGCCAGCAGAGAGGTGCTAAGAGGCGGCAGGGGGGCGTTCGAGGCACCAGCTGGCCCTGTAGGTTCACCCATTGACTAGCGCCACTCCAGAGCAGGCGCCTCCAATGCGGAAGCGGTGGCACGTTACATGCCGCTGTGGCCATGTTTGACGTGCCGCCCCCCTGCCGCCTCTTACCGCCCCTCTGCTGGCCCCCTTGGGGACGCTAAGAGGTGGCAGGGGTGAGTGCCAGCCCTGCAGGTTCACCCATTGACTGTATCACTGCTCCGGAGCCAGCGCCTCAATGGGTGAACCTGCAGGGCCGGCCAGTGCCTCGAACGCCCCCCTGCTGCCTCTTAGTGCCTCTCTGCTGGCCCCTTTGGGAACACTAAGAGGTGGCAGGGGGGCGGCGCATCGGAACGCGCTGGAAGCACCGGCTCCGGAGCGTTACTACAGTCAATTGAACCTGCAGGGCTGGTGCCTCAAACGCCCCCTGCTGGCCCCCTTGCCTCTTAGCACCTCCCTAAGGCATCCCACCCACCCCCCAGGTACTGCCCACTTTGGGAACCACTACTTTAAACTAATGAATAAGCTACATCACCCCAAGTCTATGAAGTACAGGAGGAATATAGGGAATATTAAATGGAGTTAAGGGACATGTAGCTTCTTCTGGGAATCCCTTTCAGCGTCTTTGGTTGAACTGCCCTAACGCATACAAATTTTAAGTTGAAAGCATTTTGCCACACTACTTACCAAGGCACTTGGTTTTGTCCTCCTTTTAGAGCAAATAAAACCAGTCTTGTGCAGCAAAGCCAGAGTGATTATCACTGCTAATAGTATTAATGGAGCCAAGGTTGAAAGTGTAATATAACCTGCAGATTAAAAATATGTTTCATTAAGCAACAATGCATTTGCAGATTATTTCAAAACTACCTGGTTTTGTCAGGAAGACAAAAAACCATAATGTAATCATGTAAAAGACACTGAAATGCTAAACAAATGTTTCATCTTTTAGTCACAACATAAAACAGGTTCTGACCCATTCCATTTCCTTGTTTCATAATTCATTGTACCTTTTCCATTACTGGAGTCAAGCATAATACATTTTGGAATGGTGAAAGTGCACTGGCGATTAAAATCTGTAGACACCTCAACAGCAATGCAATAATTTTTATTTGGATGCAAATCTTCCAGAATAGTGAAGAAACTATCCTGTTTGGTTGTATTATCAATACGCTGTAAAAACCAAAAAAAGTGAATTGTTTTAAAATGCATTGAAAGGATAAAGCTAAATGATGTGAATTGGTGAAACTCTACTTTAACCTGGAATCAAGGCATGACTTTGCAATTACAGTGGTACATCAACCATAACTCAAAGTAGTAACTCAACTGCTTTGAAACTCATCCAATTTGGTATGCAACACACTTTGATACAAAAGTTTTGTTCTGATACTTATTGTTTGTTTAGTAGTCAATGCACAAGCTAGAACTTGTTGGTGTTGGCTGCCTTGTGACTCACTACATTACTCCTTATCGGCAAAATCTGTTTGGTACTCACAGGTTTTGTACTTATTGTGCTTCCTGGAATCAATTAACAATGAGTATCGAAGTACCACTGTACTTTCTATTTAAGAATGTCATATTCTATATGGGGGTTAGAGAAATAGTGAGATATTTTGTAAAGTGCTCTAAATACTATTACTATACTACTATTTATAACTATAACAATCATAACAGCAATATCAACACTAGTTTTATTTTGTAATTTGTGTTTCTGAATTGGATGACATTGCAATGTCAACATAGTAAAATGCGTTTTGATATTCTGTTAATTTAATTTCATTGTGTGGGTTTGTATGCTAGCACTGATTGTCTATATTAGTCTTAACAACTCAACCCATAAAGTTCAGCTGGCTCTCTGAATCCATACAAAGCAAATTTGTCCATCTGGATTCCATCATTCCATTTAGAACCAATGAAGATAAACAATGAACTGGAAGAAACCAATGTCACAATGGCTGAAAATGATGTGAGCGCAACACATCTGAAGCTGAGATATATATTATAAAAGCAAAAAACTTAGCACATTTCTTAATTATTAATTCCCTTTGATATTTTTAAGACCTTAATAATCAATTACTTACATTTTCCTTGAGACCATCTGTTTTCACTGTGATTCTATAATTAAGTTTGTGATAAATTTTAAGTAACAGAGGTGAAAGTTTCACTGTGACATTTGCACAGTTTTGACAAACCGAAATATTAAACTGAGGTGGCCTGAAGCATCCTGATTAAAACATAAATAAAAGAAATTATCAGTACTATTTGCTGGCAATCCAGATTTTTTTAATCTTAGCAAATGTAATAGTCTAAAATATAAGTACCTTGGAAATTCTGTAGGATTTCTAATCAAACCTAGTGGATTCTTATAAATATTTTCAATAGAAAGATACATACAATACTTTTTATTTTTTATTTTTTCATTATTGGTTTGCTTTAATCATCAATGTCAATTCTGATTCTGAAAGTCAGCCCTGAATATAAAACCTGATTCTTTGTGCTACTCTTAACTTCTAGCCTAGCTTTTAAAATTCTCCTTAAATATATAGTATAACGGAAGGTCATCAAGGCTAACTTGCTTGACAAATAAACAAAAAGTATTTATTTTCTCAAAGGGAAAATGACCTGATTTGAGATCATGAAAATTAATACATGATTCAAACAAACAAAAGGAAGAAATTACTTACGTTGAGTATATGGACTGAATTGTAGAATATCTGAATAATTTATTTCATTGCTGGTGTCTTGCTGTACTATAATAAATGCATTTCCCTGGCAAAAATCTGCAAATTCATTTGTCAAATTACAGAATGGCCTTGTAATGTTAGTACATTCCTGGACTGTCTTGAAGTTTGATATTATACCACTGTATAAAAACAAGAAAGAATACAATATTTTTCAGTAAGAAAACAGTGATTCCAAAGAAGTATATGATAATTGGCCAAAATATGTTGGGTCCAAATTAGATGTATATGAAGTTGTCTATGCAAGATTAGGCACTCTGGTAAAACTATGTTTCAATGAATTCATAGTTGATGAAATCTCTGCATGGTTTATAGTTAAAAACGGGTTTTTTTTCCTGCAAATTTCAATGGACGTTTATTACTTATGTGCATAGATTCAAAGTGATAAAGTAGTAAACATGGCAGTTACAAAAATCTGAAGACCCTTCCAATTTGGTAACACTTCCTTTGGCAGAAATAACAACTTCATTGTTTCTTAGAATTGAGAAAGTTTATGTTCTCATTTTTAGTTCTTTTCTTTTCCAACTCTCCCTGGCAAAACTCTCCTTGCTCAAAAATATTCCAGATCTCCTTGTAGGTACTGTATCTTTGAGAAGATCCGCTTACATTTGCTGGTAAGAATTAACAGATGCTGTTAAAAACAAAGAAATGTGCAAGAGGTGCAAATACTCTGCATGTTCCTGGGAAACACAGTTGCTTTAGAAAATTAGCCTGAAAGTATAACTGCTATTTGGGAGGGCTTGACGAATTTATTTATTTATTTATTTATTTATTTATTTATTTATTTATTTATTTATTATTTGAACTTATATGCCCCCATCTCCGAAGACTGGCTTACAACAAAACAAGGAACATAAATACATTAAAAAACAATTAGATTAAATTATAAGTCCAAACGTTTATAAAATAAGTTAAAAATAATTAAAAATAACCCTCCCCAAAAAGGGTCACAGCCGGTTGGTCAAATAACCAGGTCTTCAACTCGGGCGGAAGGTGCGGAGGTCAGGGGCCAGGCGGAGCTCCAAAGGCAGTTGATTCCAGAGGTCAGGGGCCGCGACAGAAAAGTCGTCGTCGGGCATTGGCCGGCCGCCGAGGTTTAATTTAATGCTTTTAGCAATGGCTAATTAGGTCATCTCTCTTTTCTTTCTTCCCGAGCTAGTGATTGCTTCCCTTCAGCTCAAAGGGCATCCATTTTTATCCCTTTTCTTCATTCTCCTTCCTATTCCTCGAGTCCTCGGAGATATAAGTAATTATAAATAAATAAATATTCCAACTATTTTTTTTCCTTAACCCAGATATTGCTGAAGTATGGATCATGACTTCTGGAAGATAGGTATCAATTTAAAGAGCAAATGACTTTTTAAGATGATGAGATATAATAGGTGTTCTGTCCAAACTCATATATATGTGGTCTGGATGAGAGCAGACCAAACAGCAGGTTTGTGCACAGAAAATGGGGAGCAAAACCCAGAGAAAATTTAAAGAGAAGATTCAATCCCCGTGTTTAATTATTTATCAAAATATTAATGAATCACAACAGTTTCATTTGTTTCTTTGACATTACATGCAATTTAGTTTTATTTGGGGGAGTAGTATCACATTTATTTATGTGGGGGAGTAACACATTCATTTATCACTTAAGAGAGTAATAATATTACAGAATTTGGTAACAGTTTATCCTCCCCCTGATTTTTTTTTAATGTGACATCTGGCAGGTATATACCCATACACATATAAAAGTAAGAAAACAGTCTGAAATATACCTCCAGATCAATCATGTAAGAATATTTCTGAGCTAGAAAAATTCTGAAGAGAGGATTTCAAAAGTTTTTCTTAATTAATTATTGGAACCATCTGAAAGGAGGTATTACAAAATATTGACTGGAAAGTTGTCTGAACCTGCTGTATTTACTGTTTTCTTATTTTAAAATTTCAAACATGTGTGCCTAAATAATAAATATGCATTGCAGTTTACAAAAAGGTGTCAAGTGTATGCATCATATAGGGGATATATCAACCTTCGTTCACTTGAGGTACGTTGGAACTTATAATGAGGGGAGGGTGTATTTGGGTAGTTAGAGCTAGCAAGTCAGTATTTTTTCGAACTCTTTTATGATCTCAGAATTTTTCTTGATTTCAGTGAAAATGTTTAAGATCCTTCAGAGTTTGGAACCTCAGGTGCCTTTACTGGGTTTCTGCTAAGAATTTCTTTCTTTTTTCCACCTTAGAACATGCTTCATTGGTGTTCTTTGTGCATCTGTTTCTGAGAAAGCTGGGCAAGCAGCCAACTCCCCTGGTCCCAGAACATGATGGTCTGAATCCTGGCTTTCGTGAGACCTGGTGAGGGGTGGGGGAAGAGAACATCTGTGATAGAGATACAAGTGTCAAAAAGAAAGAACCATAAATCATCCCATTTTCTAGTGCCTGTAAAGATATCAGACTCCTCTGAGAATCCTTTTTAGAGTTCTACAGCCTAAGACAGTTTTTCTCAAACTGGTACACTCCTTCTGGGAGCTGCTGTACACATGCAGGGGGCGTCAGATATCAAAGGGAGGCAAGACAAGAAGATATTCCAGGAAAGGGGTCTCCAACCTTGGCAACTTTAAGGCCGGAGGACTTCAACTCCCAGAATTGGAGTTGGGGAATTCTGGGAGTTGAAGTCCTCCGGCCTTAAAGTTGCCAAGGTTGGAGACTCCTGTTCTAGGAGACAGATCCATTCCTGGATGTTTCTTCCTCTAGATACTGAGTAAAGCACAACAATGTTTAAATGAATTTACTGAATAAGACATTTAGAACTGGTTTTATTTTGAGGATCACTGTTGACTTAAATCAATGGCTGGGTTAATACACTGTCTTAATCTAAAGCACAGGTCCTTTGGTTTGTACTTAGCATGACTGTGAAACCATCCATTATGGATATCAAATCAATATAACCTGACACAAGCTATGGTTTAAAATTAAGGATCAGTGCACTGTGTGGACCGTTTAAATTCAGGAACAGCCTATATGTATTCCACTACATGTCTAAAACCCCATACACAACAGTTCATGCTGAAACAGAAAAATGAGTAAAAGATCAGTAAATCTGATCTTCCCAAGTAGAACAGACCAATTATATAATGATTTTTTTGGCCTATATTTTTCTGCCTACCACCTTTGATTTCATTTTAATCTCTATTATTATATGTATATCCTGCCAACTCAGGACAGACGTGGGAGTTTCCTATTATTTTGTTCTTACACTGCAGCCTCTCAGGAAGTTTGTTAAAAGAAAGGACTGGCTCTAAATCAGCCATGGATTTCCATGGTCATATGAGGACACAAACCAGGATTTCCCAACTTAGTTCAAGATCTATATTATATATGCTCCTGATTTAATTCTGAGCCTCAAATTTTTTTTTTTAATTACATTTATATGCCTTCTCAAGACTCAGGACAATTTGGAGCACAATCCAATGCTCAGCAATAGCTTCATTCCATTGTATATGCCTGCTTATTACTAAGTGGCATTTTTACAAGGTCAGCTAATTGCCCCCAACAATCTTGGGTCCTCAATTTACCTACCCCGAGAGGATGGAAGGCTGAGTCAACCTTGAGCCTGGTGGGATTCGAGCCTACAGTAATTGTAGACAGCTGGATCTTAAGAGCAGGCATTTACAGCCTGAGCCACCAAATTCACTTCACTCCAAAGCAAATATTGTGGAAACGTTAAGACGCATTATAATCTTTAAACTGTCATTCATTGGCCTATTGTGTATTGATATAAAATACTTGTCTTTCACAATACAGAAATCAGGAAGACAAAAATTATACAGTGGATCATCTTGAAGTAAAATGAAAGAGAACAAACATAGATAGGAGCATCAACTTTTCAAGAGTATTTAACTTGCCT
Source organism: Naja naja (assembly GCA_009733165.1). Taxonomy (NCBI): domain Eukaryota; kingdom Metazoa; phylum Chordata; class Lepidosauria; order Squamata; family Elapidae; genus Naja; species Naja naja. The sequence goes on from CM019152.1 coordinate 9,162,870, forward strand.
GGAGTTATAAGGATTAACTTGTTCCTGGCCTTTTACTGCTGATTTTGACTTTGTTCCCATGGTATATAAAGTACAGCCAGCATTTCTAAAGAAAATAAAGGAAGACATTTTTCCTTCCATTTTCTGTCGAATTCCCCATCCATTCAATAAATGCAGCCATTTTGCTCTAGGTTTATCTCCAGCAAATAGAAAAAAGTCACTGACAGTAATAATTGACTTGTTTATTTATATAAAATGAGAACATGTTGCCAATTGAATGATAACTGTAGTTTTTTGCAAATATACTTCAATTAAATATAACAGACTGATATTCTTTCATTTATAGGCACCTAGTAAAATTGTGATGATGAAAATATTCACAAAACAGGCATGTTTGTGTTCAGTGTGGATGCAAGTATATACTGTAGGTCAAAGGTTTGCATCAATTATCTCATAATGCACTTTTTGTCACTTACTTTCCTTTGACCACATGAATACACCAAGGATTGAGGCAATGCTATATTGCCTCAAGATTTTCAATTGGTTTTAGGTTCATATAGGACAGCATCTATACTCCAAGTATATGCAGCACTCAGGATCCTTCTAATCCATTTGCTGAAAATTATTTTCACAGTTTTCTATCATTTTCAGACTGGAAATTGATAATACTGAATTGTATTCCCAATAATAGGCTTTATAGAATTAAAGAAACAACCCTCTTTAAATTCTACCTTAAGTTCAGGAAAATACAGAAAAATCTGGAGCCATTCAAATGTATGTCATAGCCTGGTTACTTTGCATTATCATCCCCTGCTCTGTGGCCTTTGCTATTCCTAAAAATATTAAGGGTGGCCTCTGTTCACAAAATGATAATCACTCCCCGACTTTACCAGGTATTTATAAGAAATAATATCCCACAATTTGATCAAATTCTGTCCAATTCACAAAAGATGTACCAAATAAATCTACTGACCTTTAAACATTTGCATTATTTTTTTTATTGAAGCAGTATCTAACCACCTGTGTTAAAATAATATGTCCATCAGTTACAAAATGTAAATATAAATATATATAAAGAAAACAGATAGAAACCTTTTCATCTTATACATCACTGTGTAGCATGCTGGCATCCTTGAACTATTTCCAGGTTTCCACGATAGAATGTACTCAAAATCCTCTTGGTTCATAGTCAGAGGGAGTGTTGATTTAGATGTTTCTTGTGAGGGAAAAAAAGACTCTCACTCTATATTTGTATGCATCAACCAGAATGTACAAATGTATCAGGACATGCCATGTCTATTTCTCTCGTAGCTTAAACCTAGACTTTCCTTCCTGCTGTCCTCCTTTACAATTTGATGGTTCTATCAGCAACTCCAAAACTAGTTGCCCATCTTGTCCTTACTTCATGCATCAAGCAGACTGTTTGTCACCATTATATACATTTAAAATAAGAAGCATGCAAAATCATGGAAAAAGGAGAGAAGGAAGAAGGAAGAGAAGGGGAAAGAGCTATCTTTTAAATAGTAAAGAAAATCATTTTGGAAAGTAGGAGAAATCAGCACAGTGATAGCTGGTTTCAAACAGAATGAAATTTCCCTGGGTTTCTGTGATCAAGAACACCAGTTGTGTCAATGATGGATATAAAGAGCCTTGGTGGTGCAGGCTGTTAAACGCCTAGCACTTAGTTCCAGCTGCCTGTAATTATTGCAGGCTCGAATCCCACCAGGCTCAAGGTTGACTCAGCCTTCCATCCTCTCAGGGCAGGTAAATTGAGGACCCAAGATTGTTGGGGGCAATAAGCTGACTTTGTAAAAAATGCCGCTGAGTAATAAGCAGGCATATACAATGGAATGAAGGCTATTGCTGAGCGCATTGGGTTGTGCTCCAAAGATTGTAAGCCGCCCTGAGTCTCCGGAGAAGGGCGGCATATAAATATGAATAAATTTTAAAAAAAAGTTGAAAAATGTTCCATTGGCCATAATGCAAATTGGTGCTTTCTCCCACCCTGTTTAAGTACCCAGGGTGCTCCAAGTCCTAATGTACTTATATCCCATTTATTTTTGCTGGATATAATTTAAATCAAGCATTAGATTGCAACCAATCAGCATGTTTATTTTCTACGAATACCTATTGCCTGATATGGGGACCCAGGAACTCTTGAAGATAAGGTTAATGCTGGAGGCTGGTGATTTGCTTTGCAGCCTCCCAATATCATACTCTTGTCGGTGATGATGAGGAAGTTGATGTGGTTTTAATGAATGGAAATCCCAGACAGGCCAAGCTTGAAGGGTTCAGTTAAGCAACAGCTTTGTGTATTCTCTCCTCCCCATCAGCATTTTTCTTTAAAACTAGATTCTTACATGCAGAGATTATGGTTATATTAAATTTGGTTAACTCAAGTAATACAGCTTTAAAATCTATTATTTAAAGTGGGCTCATTTTAACATCAGCAGTCTTTAAAAAAAAACTAAAAATAAACACTTCCAAAATTTTCCTCCCAGCTATGCAAGAAAAGGATAAAATAGAATAGGGAATTTGTGTGAAGCAGAGGCTTGCTTGATCTTTAGATATGTCACACTAACTCATACTTTGGCATAACATTACATAGATCGATGGATTGAATTTATATCACTTACCGGGATGTTGCTATCAGTAAGAACTCATCTCTAGCAAGATCTCTATAGTACATGAAAAATACTTACCAAGAAAGTTGCTATAAGTCAAAGTTATTGCACTGATGTATACTGTAAATTATACAAAACAAATATTAGGAAAAATTCTACAATTATTTGATCATATATAAATAGATAGTTGAAAAGTTAATATAAAGTAGAATTTAGCATAAGAGATTCATGACTTTCTTCCAGACTGGGGTGGGTGAGTATTTTGCTACTGAGTAGTTTTATGTCAGAAAACAATTCATAAGCAGCTTTGGGCATCTAATCATCTTTAAGGATGGTTACAGATGTATTATCCCTATTTCTCTCCTTCATTTATTTATTTATTTATTTATTTAGACTTGTATGCTGCCCTTCTCCCGAAGGACTCAGGCGCGAACATACAAAAAAACATATACAATAAAATAATTGAATAAAAACAAGTCAAATAACAAAAACAGCTAAACGATAAAATTACAGAATAAACAAACTATTAAAACTACCCGCCCCCATGGTCAATCCAGGCCGGCCTGCTGAAACAGCCAGGTCTTCAGGTCTCAACGAAAGGAGCGAGATCAGGGGCCAAACGAGATCCACAGGAAGCTGATTCCATAGGGGCTCCCAGAAAAGGCCCTAGCCCTGGGAGCCGCCAGCCAACAATGCCTGACCGACGGTATTCCCAGGAGGCCCCTCCTATGGGAGCACGGGTGATTGGACTGTGATGCGGGCAGGAGGCATTCCCGCAAGTACCCTGGACCCAAGCCATTTAGGGCTTTATAAGTTGTTACTAACACCTTGAAGGAAACCCAGAAGGCAACCGGCAACCAACGCAAGTCGCAGGAGGGTGTAACATGGGAGTATCAGGATACCCCCATCACAGCCTGCGCGGCCGCATTCTGCACCAGCTGCAACCTCCGAGTAATCCGCAAGGGTAGCCCCATGTAGAGAGCATTGCAGTAGTCGATTCTGGAAGTGATGGCGCATGGGTGACCGGTTGAAGGGCATCTTGGTTCAGGTAGGGGCGAAGCTGGCGAACCAGCTGAACCTGGGCAAAAGCCCCCCTGGCCACAGCTCCCACTTGCTCCTCCAAACTGAGCTGTGCATCCAGGAGGATGCCCAGATTCCTCGCCCTATCCACGGGGTAACACCTCCCCCCCATGACCAAAGATGGCACATCCATTGAACACCGAGATGCCGGTAAGAACAGCCACTCAGTCTTGGCCGGGTTGAGCCATGACTTTTTATCTCCAAATTTTCCAAAATATTTAAGTTTATTTAGAATTTGCTATTTGTAAAAAGTTAAAGTATAAAATATAATTTTTAAAATAGTAAAGATAATTTAATTTAATTATGAGATTTATATGCTGCCCTATCTCCCGAAGGACTCAGGGTGGCTTACAATACTAAAAAACATATAATACAAATGTTAAAAATAAATTAAACCCAGGGAAATCTCATCATCATAAAACTAAAACATTAACCCATTTAAAAAACCCTATCCCCCCATCAGTCCGGGTAGGCCAGTTGAAATAGCCAAGTTTTTAGGCCACGGCGGAAGGCTCAGAGGTCCAGGGCCACCCGGAGCTCCAGGGGCAGCTGATTCCAGAGGGCGGGTGCCCCCACAGAGAAGGCCCTATTCCTGGGGGCCGCCAGCCAACACTGTCTAGCTGATGGCACCACCAGGAGGCCCTGCCTGTGGGAGCGTACTGGGCGTCGGGAAGTCGTTATCGGCTGCAAGTATCCCGGTCCAATGCCATGAAGGGCTTTATAGGTCAGCACCAGCACCTTGAATCTCACTCGGAGGGCAACCAGTAACCAGTGCAGCTCGCGCAGGAAGGGTGTAACATGGGAGTATCGGGACCCTCCCATCACAACCCGTGCTGCTGCATTCTGGACAAGGTGAAGCCTCCGGGTGGTCCTCAGGGGCAGTTCCATGTAGAGACCGTTGCAGTAGTCAAGATGGGAGATGATGAGTGCCTGAGTGACCGTACGTAGGGCATCTCAGTCCAGGAAGGGTCGCAACTGGCGCACCAGGCGAACCTGGGCGAATGCCCCCCTGGCCACGGCTCCCACCTGCTCCTCCAAACTGAGCCGTGTATCCAGGAGGACACCCAAGTTGAGAGCCCTATCTATGGGGGGCAACACCTCTCCCCCAAAAGTTAGTGATGGAATATCCTGGTGAACCCAAAATGCTGGTACATACAGCCACTCGGTCTTGGTTGAGTTGAGTCACAGTCTGTTCCTCCCCATCCAGACCTGCACCGCTTCCAGGCACCTGGACATCACTTTGACAGCGACACTGGGTTGGTTAGGGGTGGAGATCACCCCAAAACCACGGATGATCTCACCCAGTGGCTTCATGTAGATGTTGAACAGGAGGGTGAGAGGACCGACCCCTGGGGCACCCCACAAGTGAGTAGCCTCGGGGCCGACCTCTGCCCCCCTGCCAACACTACCTGCGAATGACCCGAGAGGTAGGAGAACCACTGTAAAATGGTGCCCCCCACTCCCAACCCTCCAAGGCATCGCAGTAGGATACCATGGTCGATGGTATCAAAAGCCGCTGAGAGATCTAACAGGACCAGGACAGAGGAATGACCTCTGTCCTGTGCCCTCCAGAGATCATCCACCACTGCGGCCAATGCCATCTCCATGCTGTACCCGGGCCTGAAACCCAATTGGTACGCGTCTAGGTAATCGGATTCCTCCAGAAACACCGGGAGCTGACGGGCCACCACACTCTCAACAACCTTCGCCACAAAGCGAAGGTTGGAGACGGGACAAAAGTTGTTTAAATCAGCTGGGTCCAAGGCAGGCTTCTTGAGGAGGGGCCTCATCACCGCCTCCTTGAAGGCGGCAAGGAAGGAACCCTCACTCAAAGAAGCATTTATAACCGCCTGGAGCCAGCCTCGTGTAACCTCTCTGGCAGCATACACCAACCAGGAGGGACACAGGTCCAACAAACATGTGGCAGCACCCAGCCTCCCCATGATTCTGTCCACCTCAGTTGGAGTCACAGGGTCAAACTCCTCCCAGATAATACTGCCAAGACCAGTCGTCATATTCCCATCGGACTCTGCCCAGACGGAGTCCAAGCCCGTCCGAATCTGAATGATTTTGTCTGCCAGATGTTGACTAAACTCCTCAGCACATTGCTGCAGAGGGTCCTCCCCTTCCCTCTGGTTGAGGAGGGAGCGGGAACCCTGAACAGGGCAGCCGGGCGATTATCTGAGGACGCGATGATATAATATTTAGATTTATTTGGATACTAGCTCTATACCTGTGCTTCACTGTGAAACTATGTGTTCAGGCTTAGTTTCTGGGAAGGAAACTGAGGGGGAATTCTGCCTCTGCCTACCAGCATCCATCAGTGTTCATCTGGCTAGCGTCCTGTCAGTGTGTATGAGAGTAGAAACTGAAATGTTCCAAATTTCAAGTTTGTAGGCTTTACAGTTCTGGAGATTTTGTTATGATGCGTGAGTGTTATTTTGCTTTTATATATATAGATTGATTTTTTGCTTCTTTGTTATCCTCTTTTTCTTCCAGACAAATAATTATTTATTATTATAAATTATAATAAAATAAATTGGGAGTACTTAATATTTTTGTATATAAAAACCAGTTTCTATGCACTATTAAATTCCTATATTAAGAAATTTCTTGTTTATTCTCTGTACAATGGCACAAACAACAGAAAATTTTAACCTTAGACTGTCTACTATTGACCTCACCCCTTTCCTACGAAGTCTGTAGGGGGTGTGCATAAGCACACCAAAGTGCCTACCGTCCCTGTCCTATTGTTTCTTTTATTTTCTTGTATGTATCCATGTATTTATAACTATGTTTATACTTATACCTATTATCTTGTAAGCAATTGACTAATCAAATAAATAAAATAAATAAATAAAATAAAATTTATAGCATTCTTTGCATTCCTCTAGAGCAGTGGTGGCTAACCTTTTTCGGCTCCTGTGCAGATAATTGCGCGTGCTCTCACTTGTGCGCACTTGCGTGCCAGCACCCAGAAGGCAATGATTGCAGGTCCCCCACATCCCCTGCACATGCGTGTGCAACCCCCCTCGCGTGCTGTGCATCTTTGCGCATGTGCCCGCAATTCAGACAGCCCTGAGCCAAACAGCCTTCTGCAAAGCCTGGCTCTTCTTCTAATTCCCAGGGAATTAGAGGAATTCATTTTGTAATAGTTGCTATTATGATTGTGGCTGGCCTCAAATGTACTATATTTTTATTATTTTTGTTTTGTGTTTATTTGTCTAGTTAGTTATTTTTGTTTCTTTTTAACCTGATATTAACCACATAGTATCATAATTTGTCTGTTAGGTACTCATATAAATTGATTAATTGAACAAACAATCTTCTTGTACTTCAACCAACATAAATACCAGTTTGTAGAAGGCTACTCTATTCCATCTGACAGCAACCACTGTCCTCTAATGTAATACTGCCATTTATTACTTTCTTTAAAAATGACCTTAACATATTTTCAAATATTATTATTATATTGCTCATAATCTGCTAGAAGCAATAGGTCTGCTAGTTAAGGTTTGTTTCTGTTGATAGGGAAACGCCCATTATAAAATGCCAAAATCTGATATAAACCAGATGTCTGAAGCAAGTCCAAAAGCAGATGTAAAATAAATAGAAGTACTTTTTGGTGAAATTTTACTGAACCTTTAAAACACATTTACTCCACAAAAATCCATTTTCAGAGTACAATTTAAGAACCTCCACTTGAGAAGATTTATGACCTGATAGAAACCCTGCAACCACTGGCAGCATGTCAGTTACACTGAACGGCAGTTTGTAAAATTAGATGGCAGAATTGCAGAGCTATATATTTTATTAGTAATGTCAGGTGGAATAATAATAATAATAATAATAATAATAATAATAATAATAATAATAATAATTCTATGTTATTTTTTAATGTTCACCGCCCTGAGTCCTTAGGGAGAAGGGCGGCATACAAGTCGAATATTTATTCGACTTGTATGCCGCCCTTCTCCCTAAGGACTCAGGCGTGAACATTAAAAAATAACATAGAATTACAATAAAAGTAAATTAAACACATACAAGTCTGAACAATCAATTAAAAATTAAAACAGTTAAAAACCCCATCCCCTAGGTCAATCCAGACTGGCCTGTTGAAACAACCAGGTCTTCAGGTCCCGGCGGAAGGAGCGGAGATCAGAGGCCAAACAGAGATCCATGGGGAGCTGATTCCACAGGGCGGGTGCTCCCACAGAAAAGGCCCTAGCCCTGGGGACTGCCAGCCGACAATGCCTAACCGACGGTATCCCAAGGAGGCCCCTCCTATGGGAGCATACAGGGCGATTGGAGTGTGATGCTGGCAGGAGGCATTCCTGCAAGTACCCTGGACCCAAGCCATTTAGGGCTTTATAAGTTGTTACTAGCACCTTGAACCTAGAAGGATAGGTATAAGATTTTATACTTGTAAGTGGTATTTTTAGGGCAATGGTAAATGTATTGTTGTGTATATTGATTTTATTTCTGCAATTTGCCACTTTTCTCTAATTTTTAACTGTAATTGGATCATACCCTACTGGAGTACATTTTTAGTTTTTGTTTGATACAGTTAATCCTTGACTTACAACTGGACACTTAGTGACTGTCCAAAGCTACAATGGACCTATTTAGGGAATACTCACAACCCCAATTCAAAATTCTAACAGTCACACACACACAGTCAGGTAATTGAACTTTGGCCACACAGCATCTGGACTGCATTTATGTATATCTGCAGCATCCTGCAGTCACGTGACTGCGTTTTATGATGGTTTTGCCAAAACACAGCATTTATTTCTGGTTTTTTGCAAAACAACAGCCATGGTGAATCTTTGATTTGCTTAATGACCCCCACAAAAATACCTTAAAATTGGATTGGACACATGGCCAACCCATTTTATGACTGTCAGGGCTTATGACCATGATGGGCATGCTCCATTATGGCTGTAAGTTGAGGAGTACTTGTATAACAATCAGGCATTTGGCTTTCTCTCACTGCAATTTAAAAAACCCTGAAATTTGCTTTTTCTTGTTTTATTATTTATTGTAGACCATTTCTTTTATGTTGGGAGGCTTATGGAAGTACAAAGTAATATTATTCATTTGTAAAAGCTATCTTTTGACCAAATATCCACAATCAGGATGGAAATAAAAATAGAATGACGTTAAGATCAAAGAGGGGAAGATGCAAAAGCTATCTGATAGAAAGACACATATTGTACAAAACCATCAGCAGGTTTTAGTTCAGTATCTGTGAATCTAGCCACTGTGGTTTGCAGACAATGAATTTGGGGGCTTTGGCATTAGATCCTATCTAGATAACCATAGCCTTTTCAACAAACCATGATAAACATAAACTCTGGCTTAGTACAATGTGTTAGTTCAACCAGAAAGTTTTGCAAATGAAAGACAAGCCCTCATAGAATAATTAAAAATTATCAGTTAAACCTCTTTTGTGCAATCACTAGATATTTAATATACAGAACATAGTGTACCCTAAAAGTATGGATTCCCAGCTTCATCATCCAAGATGTGAAGCTAAAGAATTGCCCAGCTAAAGAAAACAGGGATCTGTATTAGGTAGCAACAATGTAAGAATATGCTGGAGTTGGATTATTAAAAATACATCATTTCATTCTGTGCAAGAGAAGTATTTTACCAATGAATCAAGCTGCATAAATAATACAAAGTGGTTGATCATATGGATGATGGGCCCTCTAGTTGAATGACATTCAGCATGCTACTGAGGAATAGCTGTGGATATTTGGAATACTAATGATTTTTAGGACATTGCTAGATTAAAATTTTCAGGACATTTAATTGCTGATGTTGCTATTTAAGAAAAGAAAAGATGAAGCTGAAAACAAAGAATTACAATGAGAAAAGGAAATATAAGAAGTTTGAACAAGCATGACTTCTGAGTTTCTTCAATGAATTCTTCATTGTTCACATGTTCATTAAACGAGGTGGAAGAACTCAATTATAAGAGTAAAGACATGGCCAACGGATCATAAACTGCTCATGTGCAGATTCCAAATCAGGGTATGCAATAATCTGTACAATAACCTTAATTTACATTCTAGCAAAATAATGCTTAGTGTCATCCAACACAAATGCAAAAGCCTCTTCAAATATTACAAACTAAAAGAAGAGACCAATATTTGCTAAGGCCAGTTTACCTGCTCCTATTTGTCCTACACTGATTATTTAAAAAAGGCTGCAGATCATGCGGACTTCTCTACAATCAGGAACCCAACATGTCTCCATTACTGAAGTTCTAGAATTGTTATAGCCAATTTATTTGAAATTAGGAAACTGTAGGTGTACATGAGGCTAGAGAATATTTCTATCTCCTTTACACACAATTAAAATGCCCAGTGCCTGAAAAAAAGATCTTACAAAGATTCCTTACAGTTCTACAACTGTAGAAAAAGATGTTGCATTTATGAACTTTTCTTCACTTAGGATTTACAGCAAGATCTGCATGTGTTGCTGCCCGTTTTTTATCAGCTTACTCTTGGCCCATGAATTCATAGAATCAAAGCAGTCTTATCTAAATCAGTGGTTCTTAACCTGGGCGATATTGCCCCCCAAGGGGCGATTTTGTTTTTCAGGGGGGTGATGGAACGAAAAGGGGCGACGTGGGGGCAAAGGAATGGAAGGGGGGCAATATGGGGGTGATGGAGCGTGATATAGTGGGAGAGAGGGAGAGAGAGAGAGATCTATATTGGTAGATAGGTAGGTAGACAAAAAGACAGACAGGTAGGTAGATAGGCAGAAAGGCAGGCAGGCAAACAGAAAGACCTTTTGGGTGGATGGATGGACAGGCGCCAGTTCAGGTGCGATACAACAGTCAATGGGGTGAGCCTGCAGGGCTGGCGCCTCGAACGCCCCCCTGCCACCTCTTAGCATCCCCAAGGGGGTCGGCAGAGGAGTGCTAAGAGGCGACGCGGCATTTGAGGTGCCGGCCAGCCCTTCAGGTTCACCCATTGACTAGCACTGCTCGGAGCCGGCGCCTCCAATACGGAAGCAGTGGCACGTTACGTGCTGCCGCGGCCGCGTTTGACGCGCCACCCCCTGCTGCCTCTTAGCGCCCTTCTGATGGCCCCCTTGGGGACGCTAAGAGGTGGCAGGGGGGCGGTTATGTTGGGGAAGGGGGGCGATGACAACTTCCTCAATGGCTCAAGGGGCGATTCTTTCAAAAAGGTTAAGAACCACTGATCTAAATGGTCTTGTCCCAGTATACCATATAAAGAACCTTTTCTCTTAAATTGGATGATACAGTGATATGGAAACTTCACTACATTCTGCCATCTGCATTCTGGAGAGGTGCTCGTGTGACCAGGCCGGCCTTAAGTGTTATAGATAAAATCTGCTGCCCAGGTGATTTTATCTTTGGGGAACAGTCTATATTAGGAGAGAAGGTAGAAAAAATATTTCCCATTGGCTATTAGCCAATCAATGTTTTCAAAATAGTCACCCATTGTACTAATGCATTTGGTTAGTTTATTACAGTGATGGAGAACCCTTTAGAGTCCGAGTGCCCACACTGCAACCCAAAACCCACTTATTTATTACAAAGTACCAACATGGAAAGTACGACTTATGGAATGCACTGCCTCTGGACCTCCGTCTGGCCCCTGACCTCCGCACCTTCCGCCGCGACTTAAAGACCTGGTTGTTTGACCAAATCGGGCTGTGATTACCTCACCTGGGCCATGGGATAATTTTAATTATTTTAATTTGGTTTTATTGGGCTTAAATTGTTTAATTCTTTTTAAATAATTATTGTATTGTGTGTTTTAATTGTGAGCAGCCTGAGTCTTGGAGATGGGGCGGCATATAAGTCAAATAAATAAATAAATAAATGGCAATTTAACCTGGATACTGAGGTTTTACTACCTAAAACAGGGGTGTCAAATGCGTCGTCACGGCGGTGTCACATGACGTATCGGGACTTTCCCCCCCCTTCGCTAAATTGGGCGAAGGCGGGGCCAGCACTTGATGCATCTGGCCCGCAGTCTGCGAGTTTGACCCCCCTGACCTAAATAATAATAAACAAGGGCAGAATTCAGCTACTTGTTCTAAGAATCTAAGAAAAACATGATACACTTTTATGCCCATTCTTTTTTTTCTGCTTTTGAAATATCACGTTTAGCAACAATAAAAAAAGAAAAACTTCTGTAATATCATTTCTCTTTCCCTCCTTCTCTTTCCCCTCTTTCCCTTTCTATTTTCTCTTTCCCTCCCTCTCTCTTTCCCTCCCTCCCTCTCTCTGTCTCTCTCTTTCCCATTCTCTTATTCTCTCTCTTTCCCTCCCTCCTCTATTTCTCTCTCCCCCCTCTCTCTGTTTATCTATCTCTGTTTCTCCCTCCCTCTCTTTCCCTCTCCCACCGGGGGGCAGAAGGAACCCTGAACTGGTGCTGGGTGGTGGGAATCTGATGCCCAGAGGCGGATGAACCCAGGAGCAGCGTGCCAGCAATTATTTATTTATTTATTTATTAATTCGACTTATATGCCGCCCCCTCTCCAAAAGGACTGCAGGCGCACAAAATAAAATCACACAACAATAAATTAGATAAAACCAAATTAAACAATCAAGCCGAATTAACACTAAAATTACAGAATTAAAACTCTAAAAAACCACCCCACCCCAGGGTCACAGCCCGGATTGGTTAAACAACCAGGTCTTCAGGTCGCGACGGAAAGTGCGGAGGTCAGGCTGGCTGGCGGGGAGGTGGGCATCACAACGCTGGCAGCTCTGCAGGAAAAGCAACTGACATCCGGGAGGCAAGAGTGAACCAAAGACGATGCAGGGTTGCCTTGTGGCTCCGCATCATAATGGGCTCCAGGAGGAGGGGACCCCATCTCCCTCACTGTGAAGGGCGCTAAATTTCACTGTGCTGCTCAAGGTGCTGCGGCAGCAGCAAGCAGGCCATGGAGGCAGCAACAGCAAATGAGCGTGATGAAGGCAGAAGGCTGTTTTGCGCAAAGGTAAGTGCAGGGCCATTCCGCTCCCGTGCTAAGGCTCCAGCCATTGCCGTGACAGGGCAACAGCTCTTCCATCCCTCTGTTGTAACAGGGCAACAGGGAGCCTCAGCAGAGGGATGAAAGAGCTGCATGCGGCTTTGAAGCCGTGGGTTGCCAACACTCCTACCAAGCATTTCTTTGCCTTACCTGATTTTCCAGCTCCGTCGCGTTCCTCTGTTGCGTTTCTTGCCATCGTGTGCAGGGAAACAAACATTTGTGGGACTAAAAAAAAAATCCGCAAGATCTTTTTCTTTCATGAGAAGTTGGAATTGATTGAGTGAACTTTTTGTTTTAGTCCCACAAACTTTTGTTTCCCTGCAAACGACGGCAAGAAATGCAATCAAGCTGGGCTGGGGCGACGGCGCACATGCCAACAGAGAGGTCTCTGAGTGCCATCTCTGGCACGCGTGCCATAGGTTCACCACCACTGGTCTATTACAGATGTGAGTTTCAAAAGAAGACTATATCCTGATGAAAAAATAAGTGCCAGATGCTACTGTAAATCAGTGGGAAAAGATTGTATATAACAGGAAATTGAATTATAGTAAAGATGTTTAGACAGAACATAGTAATCATTCAACCATGAAAAGGGATAACTTTCTGTTTCTATCATAATTATGATTACCTGGCAATAGACAATTATATACGTTTACTGTAATGTAATAGAATAACAGAATAATAGAGTTGGAAGTTTCAAGTCCAACTCCCTGCTCAAGCAGGAAACTCCATGCCCGTGATAGCGAACTTGTCACACATGCCACAGGTGGCACGCAGAGCCATTTATGCTGGCACACGAGCTGTAGGCAAACTTACCTCACTGCGCATGTGCGTGCCTCACACTGATTTTCTGTGGGTTTGAGGCCTTTTTCTGCCTCCCAAAGGCTTGAGGAAGGCTTCCGCAAGCTTCTGCAGGCCGAAAACTAGCCCAGTTTCATCACTTCCTGTTTTTCTGAAAATACCAGAAGTTTGGGAGGCCAAAAAAGGCCTCAAACCTGCAGAAAATCAGCTGTGAGGCACAGTACAAGTAAGGGGATGGCAGGGGGTTGGGGGATTGCGCGCGCATGCGTAGGGGGCATGGGGGGCATACATTGTCTTCTGGGTGCTGGCACACGAGCATAAGTGTGCAAGGACGCACACACAATTTTTGGCACAGGAGCCCAAAAAGGTTAGCCACCACTGCTCTGTGCCATTTCACACAAATGGTTGTCCAATCTCTTCTTAAAAACCTCATGTGTTGGAAGGTCCACAACATCTTAATGCAAGACATGTATTATGCATAGCATAAATGTCTGGAAAAATTAGGGAGGTATTTCAAAGGTACAATATTTTATGTGAAGAAAGTTCCCATGGATATGAACACTTATTAGCAAAACTTTTTTTCTTGTTGCACCAATTTTGCTTTCATGCAGATGCCTTTTAAAAAGCTATTTAAGATCACAGAATTATAACAGTAATAACGCATTTTTCTTTTCTGAATGCAAAATGTTATATATTTTAGGAAAAAAGGTTCAAATAAAACAAATGCTAAATGAAAGAATAATGAATTTTTATTTTTCAAAATTAATTAAAAACCTTAAAAACAAATTGTGCATGATTTTATTCTCCAAATTAGGTAGGATTGTTATTGCTGTTACTTCAATTAATGTATCACCTTGAAGACTGTTTATCAATACTATGCTTCAAATAAACAATTTGTTTTAGGCAGATCGAGGTGATCACATTTCCTGGACAATTCTCCTCCCACAATAACACATGACAAAGGAGAAAATAGCAGCCAAAAAAACCCCGCCCTACATTCTCTCTAATTAAATTTAACTTACCAAGTTTGCAGAAATTCAGTGGTTTCATGGGAAATGCCATTGTAGTTTAAAAAGACATCCTAGCATTTGAAGTGTTGTTGGGCATCTGCAATGGACCAAATAAAACAGTGTTCAAATAATAACAAACTTGGCTATTTAATGTATTGTAATGTTAAAGCTTTGCTATATCCCCCTATTCAAATAAGGCTTTTTGATGTAAGATGTTTTTTAAGTGGGAGAGGAAAATGATTTTCTGTTATCTCTCTTTTCGGCAGGCCTCTGCTATTCAAGTCTGCTCCAAAGAGCTGGGAGGAACTCCAGAACAGTATGAGATTCCATACTAATGGAAACAATGTATGTGCATGTACACCCACAACCACCCACACACCCACACAGAGCTTCCGTTCACTGAAGCTTTTGCCAAAGGATACAATGTGATATAACTCATTGTAACACTCTAAGGCTGAAGTATGATTGTATGTAAGAGCTCCTTGTTAAATTTGTGAAATCAACATTTTCTCCAGCTGTCTGTTGTGCTACAAGCTGTCTAAAGTGCAACTTATAGCACAACAGTTCCTATGAAAGAGGGAACTGAAACTTCAAAGTCATGATATTTCTTTGGCTTCAGTTAAAACACTTCTAAGTTCTTTTAAAGTTCACTACCCAGTGTTACTTAGTATTCAAACAGGGGTACACCAATTCAAAACAGCACAGCTTCCCGAATGCACCAGAGCAATTAAAAGACAGAGGAACCCAAATTAATGAACCCTTTTTTTTCCCTGGAACCCTGAGACAATCGCTGATGGCTGTACATATTTTATATATAAACATACAGATATAGATTTCAACATACAGATATAAATTTTAATTGATTTTTATTGTTAGGCTTGTATTTAGTTTAATTCTTTTTTATTGTAAATTTGTATGGTTTTTATTTTGTTAGCCTCTCTGAGTCCTTAGGGAGAGAGGGCAGCACACAAGTCTAATAAATTCTTCTTCTTCTTCTCTTATTTAGAGTAATTTCTATGCACAAAGAAGGAAGATAAAGAAGCGAAGTTTGGCTTTGACTGAATTCAATAGTCAAATAAGAGCCTTGGTGGCTCAGGCTCTTAATTGCCTGCACTTAAGTTCCAGCTGCCTACAACTGCTGTGGGCTGGAATCCCACCAGGCTCAAGGTTGACTCAGCCTTCCATCCTCTCGGGGTAGGTAAATTGAGGACCCAAGATTGTTGGGGGCAATTAGCTGACCTTGTAAAAATGCCGCTTAGTAATAAGCAGGCATATACAATGGAATGAAGGCGATTGCTGAGCACACTGGGTTGTATCCCAAAAATTGTAAGCCGCCCTGAGTCTCCGGAGAAGGGCGGCATATAAATGTAATTAAAAAAAAAAGTATCCCAATAAACCAAGTTACTCTGATTTCAATGTGGCAAAAGTGCATAACTTAATTTGTTATTCACTTATTTTTCACATGTCTGAACTGCTCATCTCACTTAAAGAGGGACTTTTAAAATCAAATCAGGGAGCCACTCTAATAAGCCTTGAAAGTAAAACATTAGCTGATAAAGCTATGCTGTAGGTAAAGGTCCAATTTTTCAAACTGTAGAAGCAGTTACCAACCTGTGCTGTTAATGTTAGTTTGTTTGTCAGTTTATTTTTCAATTCTTATAAGACATTCTGATTTGAGCTTACTCTGATTGACATACAGTTCCTGTCTTCATAGCTCAGATGAAGACAAACAAATGACAAAAACAGCACGAATAATAGTAATTTAAACATGTGCAAAGGTGTGTAAAAAGTGGAAATACAACAGTCAACAGTTATGAGCAAGGACTTTCAATAGTAGTGAGGTGTAGGCTTTCATGCCCAACCACCTAAGAATGCTCTGTCTTGTTACTTTACAGCAAGAACATTTGTCATTTGCTAAAATGTTTGCTAGAAATATACAAAATGTTTAGAGATGGGACAACTTCTGGTAAGATCAGAATGGTCTATCCACATGTTAGAATACTTTGGTAATATTGGAACAATTCTGCTGAGACTAGAATGGGATATTTGGGATGAGATAGTTTTGGTCCTGAAACAGCCGAATATTTTTGTTTTGCTGCTACTTAGAAGATATATAGAGTCACAAACGTTGACAATGACAGCAGATGGACATAACATTAATTCCAAAAACTGACAACAGGACACATGAAATATAGGCTGTGTTCCCTACACATATAAAGACACATCAACTTTATTTTTTTAATTAAAAAAAACAACAACTTTATTTACAAGAATTAAAAACATACAAATTTAAAAACGACAGAAACACTAGTATGTAAATAACACATTACTCTTTACATTTGATATCGAATTTGCTAAGTCCTAATAGTCCATATTAACTAATACCTGGCATGTCTTCATTAACTATCACATCCTAAACACTAAATAACACACAATACTCTACTGCTCTTCTCATTGGTTTATAACTCTTATTAAGTTAATAATACCTTCATATTATTAACTGATGACTAAAAAATATAATAGATAGAAATAATAATGAAAGAGAAAAGAAAATTTAAGACCTTTGTTATTTCTTATACCATTTATACAGCTGAATATAATATGTTTCTTAGGTTCATTTATTCTGCATAAATTTTCCCTTTTGATCTACCCAGTTGTACCATTTATCCCATATCTGATAGTAATCTGTATCCTCCTTCCCGTTAATGTTGAGCGTGGGCCTCTCCAATTGGGCATACTCATAAGTTTTTTGAATAGCAATTGTATATTGGTGGTACATTTGATTTCTTCCAATATTGTGCTAGTGAAATCCACACTGCTATTAATAAGTGGATGGTCAGATATCTCACTTTAGGAGAATAATCCCCTTTAATCATTCCCAACAAGAACAGTTCCGGTTTCCACTCCAGCCCACACTCTATAATTTCTTCTATCCACACTTTTATTTTTAACCAATACTTCTTTGTCTCAGGGCAAGTCCACCATAAATGAAAATAGGTACCAAATATCCCTTTACATTTCCAACAGCTTGGATTTGCTGTCGGAAATATTTTAGCCAATCTGGAGGATGGTAAATGCCATCTACCGTGTTTCCCCGAAAATAAGACACTGTCTTATATTTTTTGGCTCCCAAAAACACTAGGTCTTATTTTTGGGTAGGTCTTATATTAGGGCAGGTTTAGAAAATAGTGCTAGGTCTTACTTTCGGGGTAGGTCTTATTTTCGGGGAAACACGGTATACATCATTTTATATAGGTTTTCCTTATGTGCTACTGATTTGGTTAATATAAGATTTTTTTGCCAGATTTCTTCCCAGTCAACCAGACCTATGTTATAACCAAAAAATTTTCCCAAGCTAACATAGGTCCTTTCACAATTTCTTCAGCCAATTTATGTTCTAATAAATAGTTATATAATTTAGAGATCAAACTTTTCTCGGGACTCAAAAGTATTTTATCTAAATGCGTATCTTTTACCTCAACTCCATATTCCTTCACATCTTTATTGTATCTCAATTTTATTTGGAAGTAAGACCAATTATCGATAACTATTCCTTGTGTTTCTAGTTCCTGTATTGTTTTAATTCTTCCCTCGTTATCTAATATTTGATGGTACTTAAGCTTTTTATTAATGTCCATAGAATTTGGGTGGAACATCGCCTCCATTGTTGAGAACCACCTCGGAATTTTAATATAGTGGTTTCTTCTAATATCAATCCAAATTTTAATTAAAGATTTTCGTAATACGTGTCTAGTAAAATATAAGTGATTTTTATTATTCGGTTTCCACAAGAATGCATGCCATCTTATCTGTAAATCATGGCCCTCCAGTGTTAAGATTCTTTTATTCCCCAAATTAATCCAATCTTTTATCCATACTAAAGCTGCCGCTTTATAATAGATCTCCCAGGCAGGGAGTCAAAAGCCACCTCTAGGAAGTGACTGGCACTGAAACCAGATCACAAAACCACACTTGAGTGTAAACAACCTTAAGCCTGCATTACCTTCCTCTTTTTATTTTGTTCTGAAAGGCCAAGGCATCTGTGCTGAATTTCCAAATAATGTGCATTGTGTTAATCTGGAAGGAAATAGTACTTTTTGAATGAAGAAGCAAGTATTATTGCTGTCCTCACATTTATTTTAAAAAGATAAGTGTTGATAGTTTACCGTACTTTACATTAAGATCCTCCATAGCATGAATTAAGGGTCTAATAAACTATTAGTGTCCAGCAAATGTAAGACCATTTGCTAGAGAGTTAGCTGTCTCAGAATCTGAATTTCTCTCACAAATGAACGATGTTTTTTTTTCTAATTCTGTAAGCAAATCTGCCTTCTTCAATGGAGCTTTCTGGGGCAAAAGGCGAAAAGGAAACCCCTCAGCAACCTCTCCCTCTTCCCTGCATTGGTTGTCATAAAGACCTGTAAAGGTAGTTTGCGACTTATGACAATTGACCCAAAATTTCTGTTGTTAAGTGAGACATTTGTTAAGTGAGCTTTGCCCCATGTTACTACTTTTCTTGCGTCAGTTGTTAAGTGAATCACTGCAGTTGATAAGTTAGCAACCCGGTTGTTAAGTGAATCTGGTTTCCCCATTCACTTTGCTTGTCAGAAGGTCGCAAAAGGGAATCACATGAACCTGGGACACAGCAAGGGTCATAAGTATGAACCAATTGCCAAGCATTTGAAGTTTGATCACACCAGCATGGAGATGCTTCAAAGGTTGGATCTATGAAAAATGGTTTTAAGTCACGGTCTTCAGTGCCCTTGTAATTTTGAACGGTCACTACATGAACTGTTGTAGGCCGAGGTCTACCTGCATTAGTCATAAGGCAGCTCCGTCTCAATGCGCAGAGCTATTCAGGTGCGCCCCTGCACGAGCTGCTCGGGGGTGGGTGCGGGTTGTTATTGCAGCTTTTTAGGGACGAGCGCCGGCAAGTTACATCAAAGTTTAGAGCTAAGGCGGCTCTTGAGTTTTTCCTGCTATCTTGTCATCTTTCAGTCGCTCTAAGCAGCAGACGCTGAGTCTGCGGCAACCTCCCTCCCTCCACCCTTCAACAGGATGCTGGGGCTCCTGCGGCTGGGGGGGACCGCGGGGCCGTTTTCAGAGTCGAAGAGCTCCCGGGGTGGCCTCCCGTCTCCTTCGGGCCGCTGCTTCGCGCCACAGGAAAAGGGGGTCGTGCCAAACGCGGCGGCGCAGTTTCGCCCAGTTTCTTCCCGCCTCAGCGCAAAGCTCGGCCTCGTCTTTCTCTCCCTGCCAGTCTTGGCAGAGAGGAAGCGCCCCGCTCCAGGCTCTACGAGGGGGGAAGGGGAAACAACCGGCTTGTGCCAGGCCTGGTTCTCGCCAAAGCCCCCAAAGCAGCACCCTTGGGCGCAATGGGCGTTCACCAAACGCTTTGCGGCCGAGGCTCCTTCCTTCGTTCCCTCCTCCCTCCCTGGAGAACGTACAGTAATTGATCCCATGCCTGACTCACCTGTCAAAGGAGCGGCCCTTTTTCTCCGTCTCAGACTCGGTAGGAGCAAAATCCACAAAGCCCTCGGTGAAGATCGCTCGGTGGGCCCGCGATTCCGAAAATGAAAGCAACCTCGAGTGGGAAGGGCGGGGATACCACAGGCTGCCGCATCTCGACTGCGAAGGCCATTTTGAGCGCAGCGAAGAAGCGCTGCTTTGACCCAGGGAAGAAGGGAGGATGGTGTGAGTAAACTACAACCCTCCCTCACTCGCAGTGTTTGCTGTGCTTGCTTTCTTCCTTCACGAGGAGAAGTTTTGGCTGCTCGAACCAATTGCTAGGGAACCAGATCCCCCTGAAAACAAATCAAACAACGAGGAGGGAGTGATGGGAAAAAAGAAAAAACCCAAACCATAATTAGGAGATGTAGGGACCATACCCAGGGACAGTCATAAAAGTCTTAAGTGGTTATTAATACTTGCTTGTTCACTCAAAAAGTACTATCAAATACTCAAAGCTTGGGGAACAAACAGGGTGAACTAGAAGCAATAGTACACATGGGTAGGTATGACATAGTGGCCATTACAGAAACCTGGTGGGATGAAACCCATGACTGGGATGTACTGATGGATGGGTACAAATTGTTCAAAAGAAACAGATCAACAAAAAGAGGAGGTAGAGTTGAAACTATATGTGAGAGACCACTGCATAGCTACAGAAATGCATATGATCAAAGATTAAATCCATCCAGAATGTATATGGGTCAATATAAAAGGGAAAGAGAATGTATAGACAAACTATTTGCCACCCAATTAACAGATATTTAATTTAATTTAATTTAATTATGAGATTTATATGCCGCCCTATCTCCCGAAGGACTCAGGGCGGCTTACAATACTAAAAAACATATAATACAAATGTTAAAAATAAATTAAACCCAGGGAAATCTCATAAACATAAAACTAAAATATTAACCCATTTAAAAAACCCTATCCCCCCATCAGTCCGGGTAGGCCAGTTGAAATAGCCAAGTTTTTAGGCCACGGCGGAAGGCTCGGAGGTCCGGGGCCACCCGGAGCTCCAGGGGCAGCTGATTCCAGAGGGCGGGCGTCCCCACAGAGAAGGCCCTATTCCTGGGGGCCACCAGCCGGCACTGTCTAGCTGACGGCACCACCAGGAGGCCCTGCCTGTAGGAGCGTACTGGGCATCGGGAAGTCATTATCGGTAGCAAGGTTTCCTGCAAGTATCCCGGTCCAATGCCATGAAGGGCTTTATAGGTCAGCACCAGCACCTTGAATCTCACTCGGAGGGCAACCGGTAACCAGTGCAGCTCGTGCAGGAGGGGTGTAACATGGGAGTATCGGGACCCTCCCATCACAACCTGCGCCGCTGCATTCTGGACAAGTTGAAGCCTCCGGGTGGTTCTCAAGGGCAGTCCCATGTAGAGACCGTTGCAGTAGTCAAGATGGGAGACGAGTGCCTGAGTGACCGTATGTAGAGCATCTCAGTCCAGGAAGGGTTGCAACTGGCGCACCAGGCGACCCTGGGCGAGTGCCCCCCTGGCCACAGCTCCCACCTGCTCCTCCAAACTGAGCCATGTATCCAGGAGGACACCCAAGTTGTGAGCCCTATCTATGGGGGGCAACACCTCTCCCCCCATAGTTAGCAATGGAATATCCTGGTGAACCCGAGATGCCGGTACATACAGCCACTCGGTCTTGGTCGGGTTGAGTCAGAGTCTGTTCCTCCCCATCCAGACCTGCACCGCTTCCAGGCACCTGGACATCACTTCGATGGCGACACTGGGTTGGTTAGGGGTGGAGATGAAAAGCTGGGTATCATCAGCATACTGATGATACCTCACCCCAAAACCATGGATGATCTCACCCAGCGGCTTCATGTAGATGTTGAACAGGAGGGGCGAGAGGACCGACCCCTGGGGCACCCCACAAGTAGGAATATATATAGGAATCATATCACAGTAATCATATCACAGAATCATATCACAGTAATAATAGGAGACTAACTATCCATATATCAATCGGGAGACCAACTCTGCAGTGAGTGGGAGATCAAACAGATTCCTAACGGACCTTAACCTGCACCAGTTAACAGCAGTATCCCCCAAGGCAGCGTTCTAGGACCCACACTATACTCTACATAAATGACCTTTGCAATCACCTTATAAGCAACAGCGTCCTCTTTGCTGATGACGTAAAACTATTAAACAGCAACAAGAATGCTACCATCCTTCAAAGCGACCTTGATTATGTGTTTGAATGGTCAAACAATTAGCAACTCCAAATCTTGACCAACAAATACTCTGTCCTATACATTGGTAAAAAAAATCAGTACACCAAATACAAGCTAGATGGATATGACCTTGTTGATGACCCTCTCTCTGTCAAGGACCTTGGGGTACTCATATCAAACGACCTAAGCGGCAAAGCTCACTGCAACAGCATTGCCAAAAAGGCATTAAGGGTTGAAAATCTAATCTTACGAAGCTTCTCCTCTGGTAATACTGAATTGCTAACTAGGACATACAAATCCTTTGCTATACCAATATTCAAATACAGTTCATCTGTCTGAAATCCACACTGTGTATCAGACATTAATACAATTGAGCGAGTTCAGAAGTATTTCACGAGAAGAGTACTACACTCCTCTGCTTGCAACAGAATACCCTACACCACCAGGCTTGAAATTTTGGGCTTGGACAACCTAGAACTATGCCACCTATGGTTGGACTAAAGGCAGAGGAGAGAACTAGAATTAAAACTAATTCTTACTAATAGAGAAAATTCTTACTAATAGAGAAAAAATGATAGGGGAAGTAAGAAGTTGCTGGAACTCTGGGTGAAAGTGACCACATCATACTGAAATTCAATATAATGCAAACACAAGCAATAGAAAATGATCCAATCAGTGTCTTAAACTTTAAAAGACCTGATTTTAATAAACTCAGAGCATAGGAAAAATTCCATGGATGAAAATCCTAAAGGGGAAAACAATTCAAGCATGGGAAATTCTGAAAAATATAATCATAAAAGCCCAGCCCAGCACAATACCACTAAAAAAGAAAAACAAGAAAGTCAAGAAGAAACATGCATGGTTGCACAAAGTTCCTTCTGACAAACTAAAAGACAAAAAAGATAAGTACAAAAAATAGAAAGAGGGACACATAACTAAGGCTGATTATTAGCAGATAGCCAGAACATACAAAGATGAAGCCTTAGTTCAGAACTAAGGCTACAAAAGTCAAAGATAACAGCAACATATTAACAGCAAAAAATAAAAAAGTCAAGGACTTATCCATTAAAGAGAGAAGATGGCAAGGAAGTAATTGGCAGTAGGGAGAAAGCAGAGCTACTTAACTCATTCTTTGCATCAGTCTTCATGCAAAAAAATTATAGCCCAACATACAGAAAAACTACTGTAAAAGACAAACTAGAAATAGAAATTAACATAAGCAAGAAAATGGTAAGAGAACACCTATCTGACCATGATGGATATCAATCACCGGGACCTGACAGATTACAGCCCAGAGTTCTGTAGGAGCTGGCAGAACCATAATATATCTTTCCAAAATCCTGGAGCATCTGGGAAGTACCTGAGGACTGGAAAAGGCTGATGTAGTTCCCATCTTCAAGAAAGTTAAAAAAAGAAAAAACCAGACCTAGGAAACTACAGACCAATCAGTCTAACATCAATACCTGGGAAGATCCTGGAAAAGATAATAAAAAACCAGATCTGTGAACAACTAGAAGCAAATAAAGTTATAACTAGTAGCCAGCACCTGTTTGTTAAAAACAGATCATGACAAACCAATTTTATATCATTCTTTGATAAAGTCAGTAAATTAGTAGATCAGCAAAATGCTCTGGATGTTGTATACTTAGATTTCAGTAAGGCATTTGACAAAGTAGACCACAATCTACTTTTTGGTAAGCTAGAAAAATGTGGAATAGACAACGTCACCACCAGATGGATTTGTAGCTGGCTGACAAACTGTACTCAATGAGTAGTCCTTAATGGTACTACATCCACATGGAGAAAAGTAACGAGTGGGGTATCACAAGGCTGCATCTTAGGCCCAGTGTTCTTCAATAACTTCATTAATGACTTAGATGAGGCAATAGAAGGGAACTCATCAAATTTGTAGGTGATACTAAACTATTAGGAATAGCCAACACCCCAGAAGACAAGCTCAAAAAAGTTCTTGACAAACTTGAACAATGGGCCCTATTCAACAAGATGAATTTTAATGTGGAGAAAAGCAAAATTTTACATTTAGGAAAAATCAAAGGTATAAGTCCAGATTAGGCTGGCTCAAAAACATTAACTGTGAGAGGGACTTTGGAGTCCTGGTGTATGATCACTTGAATATGAATGAGCAGTGTGCAGCCACTGCCAAAAAAGCTAATACAATCCTGGGTTGTATAAACAGATGCATAGAATCAAGATCACAAGAAATATTAGCGTTGCTTTATAAAACCCTAGTAAGACCACACCTGGAATAGTGCAACCAATTTTGGTCACCATACTACAAAAAAAGATGTTGAGACTTTGGAAAAAGTTCAAATAAGAGCAACTAAGATGATCAAAGGCTTGGAGACTAAAACATGAAGAATGGCTGAAGGTTCTGGGTTTGGCTAGTCTGAAGAAAAGAACTAGGGGTGACACGATAGCAGTATTCTAGTATTTGAGGGGTTGCCACAAAGAAGAGGGGGTCAAATTATTCTCCAAAGCACCAGAGGAGGACAAGAAACAATGGTTGGTAACTAATCAAAGAGAGAAGCAATCTGGAATTAAGGAGCAACTTCCTATCAGTGAGGACAATTAACCAGTCGAATAGCTTGCCATCAGAAAATGTGGGTACTCCATCTCTGGAGGGTTTTAAGAAGAGACTAAACAGTTACTTGTCTGAAATGCAGGGGTGGGCTTCAAAAATTCTAGCAAAGGATTTTCTGCCCGTTGCTGGTGGGCGGCCATGGTGGGCATGGCCTAGTCAGCCTCCTTCACCATGGTGGGGGGCTTTTTTTTTTTAATTACATTTATATGCCGCCCTTCTCCAAGACTCAGGGCGGCTTACAATTTTGGAGCACAACCCAATGCGCTCAGCAATAGCCTTCATTCCATTGTATATGCCTGCTTATTACTAAGCGCATTTTTACAAAGTCAGCTTATTGCCCCCAACAATCTTGGGTCCTCACTTTACCTACCCCGAGAGGATGGAAGGCTGAGTCAACCTTGAGCCTGGTGGGATTCGAGCCTACAGTAATTGTAGACAGCTGGATCTTAAGAGCAGGCATTTAACAGCCTGAGCTCTCTGGAAGCCAGAAATGGACCCATTTCGCCTTCCCGAACTTGCAGGAGGCCCGTTTTTCACCCTCCCTGAGCCTTCACGCACACCCTACACTTACCTGCATGCAAAACAGGCTGCGTGGGGTCTGCTGGGAGGGAAAATGAAAATGAACCACCATAATAGAAACTGAATAGAGAATAGATTGTGAAAACATACTTGTTTGGCCCCTTGTTTGTAAGCAGAGTTTGAACTCCTAGCGTTATGAAGAGACAATGGAATCCTATCTGATCTGATTCTGAAGATACATCCTAATAGCTCTTAACTAAGATCTCTGCCCAAATCACTACCAGTTCACTCATCATATCTAACTTTACAGGTTGCACAAAGTTCACAACACTGTTATGACACAAGAAGTGGATCTTGGATAAAAGATTCTTAAAATTTTTAAATGAAGACTCCTTTCAAAAGAGTAGGAATCTGCATTGCTGAAAATTGGTGATGCAGCTGTCTATCACTGGGGGCAGGAAACATAAATTTCTAAAATAGAAATTTTTATAAAATTGCCCCCAAATAGAAAAAAAGCTGATTAATTTCAGTCCTGCAGATTTACATGACACAAAAGCTCATATTTTATAGCACCCGCTTCATTCCTTTTGATAGTTGGATGCCACACGGTCCTTAGGCCACTGAAAATTGTTAATTGTAACGCCCAACCACAGAAAATTGCCAAAGCATTCTTAAATACACAAAGTTTTCACCAGGGAATTAATATATTATACAGCAAACCAAGCAATTTTTATGGAATGAGGATTGCAGGATTTATAAAACATTTAGCAACCATGTTAATTTGGTGCCACTGAATTGAGGCTGACTTGTGATAACTATGGCAAGATTTTCTCTATCTTGCACTGTTGTAGCTTTGCCAGAGACCTGACCACCAGCTAAACTAAATCTGCCTTCTGCTTCCTGCTGGGTTAACAAGTATAGCTTTTTCCCTAGGCTGTCATACACTTGCATCATACCTCTGACATTTCCTACTTGCAAATAAGGAAGCAGTCAGGCTTTATAGATAATTCTTGTTGCTTAATGGCCACTTGCATTTTACAATGATGGAATAGGTGCTTTACAGCCTGTTGAGTCTATGATTCTATGACAGTCTTCAAACCTGGAGGTCTGGATCACACACTTGTCCAAATCTCAGCCATGCACATACAGTTTTGGCAACAATTAAGTGGTGATTTGCCTTTGCTGCCTCCTGGGTTTGCTTTTGAATTCTTTTTCCTATCTGAGCTAGCTTTTCTCATGCCTATTAAGCCCCATCTGTCCTCACCCCGCTGCAATTATTCTTAGCTTCATCTCTCTCCTTTGATCAGCAAAGAAATCATACCCAGATTCTAAAACCCCTCTTCCATTGCTTCCAGGTTGCTGAACCTATAGGGCCCTCCTACTATCAGGATAGGAGTACCTTACTTTACCACATTAGTAATATTCTCTCCATTGTTGATGCTGGCAAACACTGATACATTGAACTTTCTTTTTAAAATATGTTTTATGAAAATAAAATTTAAATCAGGAATCAAGGAAGTGTGGTGCTATCAGAAAATAAAACTTGATTTAAAAATAATTTTACTGGGTATTACAAGTATACAGATAAAATACAGCAGAACTGTACAAAAATATAGTTGTCCAGACTATTAAAATAAAAGTATGAAAGAAGAAAAGAAAAACAATATAAAAATAGGGAGAAAAGGAAATAAAAAAGAACAGATAATTTAAAAATGGTTCACAAATATCCTTCAGTACATCCAGTGTTAAGGTAGTTTCTTCCATCTTGTGTTCACAAACTGAATAAGTGTTCTTCTCTTTTAACTAAATTTTTACTTCCTTCTGGTTCCCTCTAGTGTCCAAATGTCAAAATCCCCTCCTATTACATACAGTAGTATTTTGCAGAAATTAAAACACCAACTATTTCTTATGGGAAGATTCTTTCAGTTAATATCAAAATCCTATTTCAAATCCATCTAGATCCTTAATTGGTTTATATCTTTCCAGAAACAACACTCAAATACGATCCTTTTCCCATTTATCCCCCAAATTTACTCTTTAAATTTATAGCTAAAAATTCTTTCATTAAGGATTGAAGGAAAGTCCTCCAGTGAATGCCATCAAACTTGCCATTCTGAAGGTTCTTAATATTTCAAAAGTAGTAAATAAGAAAATTTGAAAATGATTAAGAAATGAGATTCAGCCAGATTTTATATCCATGTAGGCTACACTATGACTATGGGTGTAATTGTAATCTCTCAACTCCCAGGCATTTCATCAGCTGACCACAAAATCTCAGTTGCTGTGATTCCCTTGTGAATAGCAGCTATTTGGAACAGGAGTGAGTGATTTCACAACCTCTTTTTATCCTGATTTTGCCAGATAAGATCTGTCCTCTGGCCACAATTTCAGCCATAATGCCACCCCCGACTCCTTCGCGGATGTCTAACTTACCTTTTCCTCACTGGAAATGTTGGAAAATAATAATTGCTCACTTAGAAGATTATTTTCCTTAGTAGCAGTTGATGGAGTGTTATTCTGGTCTATGATTAATCTACACAAAATAAGACTGTAGTTCCATAACTGTGTCTGTGATTCAAATACATTTTGTAATAAATGTGTATTAAATTTTTTGGAGAGTCAGGTTAACTAGTAGACAAACTTTGAGGGCAGTTTTGCTTATTTTTTATTTATACATTTTATATATTGCCCATCTCGCTATCCAAAGTGACTCTGAAAGGCTAGCTGGATGAATTTGTTGGTTCACAACTGGTGTATAACTATGCTAATGCAAGTTTAATTGTTGCTTGTTTGCTTACAGAGCAAATTTATATGGCTGCCCAACTAAGTCACATCACTTTAGATGACTAATCAAGCATAAAACAAAAGTATATAAAATAGTAAAAGAACAACAAAAGACACCATGTAAAAATAATAAACTCTTCAGTCAACTAACATCCTGGGCATAAAACCTGAGGGGTTAGGGTTAGGCAGTAAAGCTAGGGCCATCTGGACTTCTGATGGGAGGCTGCCTAGATTTGCTTATAGAGAAGGAAGAATGCTTATGGATTCATTATTAATAGTTTTGTAAAACTTTTCTGTTTAAGATCACAAACATACTACCCAAAATACATATGTTACAGTACATATGTTACAGTACATATGTTACAGTACATTCTCTAAAAGAATTAAAGTAACATTATTCAAGGTCAGCTAGGGCTTCCATTATTTATTTATTTATTTATTTATTTATTTATTTATTTGATTAGTCAATTGCTTACAAGATAATAGGTATAAAGATAAACATGGTTATAAATACATGGATACATATAAGAAAAATAAAAGAAACAATAGGACAGGGACGGTAGGCACGTTGGCACTTATGCACGCCCCTACAGACCTCTTAGGAAAGGGGTGAGGTCAAAAGTAGACAGTCTAAGGTTAAAGTTTTGGGGTTTGGGGAAGAAACCACAGTCAGGTAGACTATTCCAGACATTGACCACTCTGTTGCTGAAGTCGTATTTCCTGCAATCAAGTTTGGTGCAGTTAACCATGAGTTTGTATATTTTGTGTGCTCTTGTATTGTTATGGTTGAAGCTGAAGTATTCATTGACAGGTAGGACATTGCAATGTATGATTTTATATACTATACTTAGATCGGACCGAAGATGGCGTAGTTCTAGGTTTTCTAGGTCTAGAACCTCAAGTCTGGTGGCATAAGGTATTCTGCAATGACTAGAGGAGTGGAGAACTCTTCTTGTGAAATATTTCTGGACTTTCTCTACTGTGTTAATATCAGATATGTAATGTGGGTTCCAGACTGGTGAGCTGTATTCAAGTATTGGTCTAGCAAATGTTTTGTATGCTCTAGTTAGTAGTGTGATATTACCAGAGAAAAAGCTACATAGGATTAGGTTAACAACTCTTAATGCCTTTTTGGCTATGTAGTTACAGTGGGCTCTAGCACTTAGATCATTTGAGATGAGTACTCCAAGGTCCTTGACAGAGTTTGGATCATCAATAAGGTCTTGACTATTCAGCTTGTATTTTATTTTCTGATTTTTTTTGCCAATATGTAAGACAGAGCATTTATTTATTGAGATTTGAAGTTGCCATTTGTTTGACCATTCTGATACATAGTCGAGGTCTTTTTGAAGGGTAGCAGAATTATCTGTGGTGTTGAATAGCTTTACATCATCAGTGAAGAGAACGCAATTGCTCTTGATATGATCACAGAGGTCATTTATGTAGAGTATGAAGAGGGTTGGTCCTAAAACACTGCCTTAAGGGACACCACTGTTGACAGGTACAGAATTTGATAGGATGTTTCCAATTTGTTGTCTGTTTGACAGGAATGCTTCTATCCAGTTATGCAGGTGTCCAGAGATACCATAAGATTTTAGTTTTAATAGTAGTTTCTCATGTACCACTGAATCAAAGGCTTTACAAAAGTCTATGTGGATTGTGTCTATTGTTTTGCCCTGATCGAGTTGTGTAGTCCATATGTTTTGCAGTGTAAGAGTTGCAGATTACAGGATAGTTTTTTCTGAAACCAAATTGTTAATTAGAGAGTAGGTTGTTTGTCTCTAAGTGGAGGATAATGGATTGGTTAATAATTGATTCCATGACTTTACAGGTGACGCAGCATAAGGAGATTGGTCTGTAATTTTCAACTAGGCTGGGGTCTCCCTTTTTGAAAAGGGGGATGACCGTGGCTAGTGACCATAGGTTTGGCAAGGAGCTGGTCCTGAAAGATTTTTCAAAGATTATGCTTAGAGGTTCGGCTATGGCAGCGGATAGCTTTTTTAAGAAGTA
Organism: Naja naja; assembly: GCA_009733165.1. NCBI lineage: Eukaryota > Metazoa > Chordata > Lepidosauria > Squamata > Elapidae > Naja > Naja naja. The sequence goes on from CM019152.1 coordinate 9,193,002, forward strand.
GGCACATTCCATCTGGTTCAATAGATAGAGATGGTTTTAGATTGTGTAGTCCTTTTTCAGCATTGTTTTCTGTAAAATCAATATTTATTAGATCATTGTAGTTGTCTGTGGTTCGACTAGGACAATGATTCTGTGACAATCAGTAGTAAATCTATTGGTAGACATTAATGCAATAAAAAACAGAAATCACATTAAAGGGTCAAGATAAAAATTCTTATAACTAAGAGCATAGGAGCCAATCAAAGTTCCAAACATGATATTTCCTTGTTTAAAAACACAACATAAAAATCTTTTTTCCCATATCTGACAGTCAGGCTTGAGACAATCCTTATTAAACATGTTTCCCTCCCGTGTTTTGTCTTCATTCAAAATCCTGCCACTATTAGCACCAGCTTCCTCCTCTGAACCAAAAAGCTGCAGTGATGAGTTCTGTATGTTTGTGTTTGACCAAAATAACTTGTTAAGTTTTTATTCCCAATTGATGTCTAAGAAATACCAAAGGTGCTTTTTAAAAGGCAACTGGACTTTATTTGTTTTAAGATGTTTTGCTTGTCATCCAAGAAGTTTCTTCCTTCAGAACTGAAGAAGGTTCTTGGATGTCTTCAAGCAAAAAAACAAAAACACACACACACAAAAAAACCCGGAAGTTTAGACATTTAGCTATGATGTACTTTATGCCCACCAGATGGTGCTTTAGTTTTGTTAGAGAACAACTGACTGAAAAGCCCTAAATTTGTTTAGGGATTATATTGAGTTTTGTGTATAGTACACTACACTACAACACTCTATATCTTTTAATTCGCCTGGGTAAGCTGTGTACGTTCTGCTCTTATGAATTTTGATCAATGGAGAAATATTTCATGTACTGCCACACATCGTCATCTTTCAGAAACTGGACTTTTCTGTCATTGTAGAATTGGAAGGTACTTCAAGTACACCGGATCCGAACTCCTGCATGTTAAGAAACAAATTCTGAGAACTGTTCTTTTTTAGAGTTTATTTTTGATAAGGATTGTAACTCTTAAGGATTATTTTATATACACTAAATTATTTATTTATTTATTTATTTATTATTGAGAACTTGTATGCCTCATCTCCAAGAACTGGAAAACAACTAAAACAAGAAAAACAATAATTAAAAAGTATTAAACTAACAAGCCCCATTAAGATACAATTACATAAATACATGATAAAACCATGATAAACCCCCAGGGTCACAGCCGGCTTGGTTAAATAACCAGGTCTTCAATTCACGGTGGCGGAAGGCCTTGAGGAGGTCAGGGGAGCCAGAGGCCCAGGGGAAGCTGATTCCAGAGGTCAGGGGCCTATAGAATAGGCTCGTCGTCGGGACGCCAACGGCATTACCAGCCACCAGGACTAAGGAGTCCTTGCTATGTGATGCACAGGCGTTAGTACTTGATGTCGGCAGGAGTCGCTCCCTTAAATATTGACTATTACTCTGGGATTTCTTAATATACTACCACAATGCCTGATTGATTGGCTACTATCTGCCTGTATGTTTGGATCTGGAAGTCCCATAGGATCCTAGCTTTGTTATTCTTCATAAATGTCTTTGGGATCTCTCAGCTGGACTTAGGAAGGCCTAGTGACTCTAGCCCATACACTGTGCAGTATGTTTCTGTACCCAGTGCCACATACTTGGTTGTGCCATTCAGTGTATATTGTCCCTGCCTGCATCTTACACCCTGCCACTGTGTGTTGCACTGTCTCTGAGGCCTCTCTGCCTAGTCTGTACCTTGATCCTGTCGGATGTCATAGACCCCTGCTTCTGTGGATCTGGTGCTTAGTGCCTGTTCTTGTTTTGCTTTAATCAGGGTCTCTGTGCTGTCTTTTAGTCCAGCTCTTTCCACCCACTGGTAGGATTTCCCAGTGTCTGCCACTTCAGCTATTTGTTGATGGTACATTCCACGCAAGGTCTTGCCTTGCCATGCTCAAGCTCTGCTTGAGCTTCCTCCCATGTCTGCTGCTGCCTCAGGAATTCTCTCAGTAGCTTATCTTTTGGTGTAATCTTACTGATGTATTCTTGGAAGATCTGGCTTTCATCTAGGACAACGGCTTTAACATTCACTAGGCCCTGACAACCCTTTTCTGGCTAGTACAGTCTCTTGATGTTATACCTGGGGTAGAAACCTCCATACCTTGTGAGGCTCCTCCATGGAATTCTCCAGGTCTTCACGTCAGCAACTTCTATCAGCTAATTGATGTCTTGTTTACTTGCATACAATTTGATATCTTCCATGTACAGGAGATAATTGATGGTAGTTCCAATCTTGAACTTTTGTCTAAGAAATTTCGGCTGGTGGGGTCCAGGAGAAGAGACCTCTTTGCTATGGGTCCTCCCTCTGGAATATCTTACCCCTGAGGCTTCCACCTTTCTCTCATATTGAAAGATGGCCTCATGGAGCCAATGGGGAGCTTCATCCTGGTGGTGGTTGACTAACTAAAATTCAGTGCCACCTCCTCTCCCACCCCAGTGTCTAGTTCCCTTCTTTGCCATCTTGTCTCCATGATTTTATCTGTTAACATTTTACCTTCTGTGTTTTTACAATGTATGATTTTAATGTTTTTCAATGTTTTTATGTTGTAAGCCATCCAGAGTCATTGGGTACAAGATGGATGACAAATACTTTTATTAATTAATTATCCATATTCAATCCTGTGATGATCTGGCTGAGGGTATCTATGCAGAAGAGCAGTGGGACAGTGCATTACCTTGCTGAATGCCACACTTAATGGCCACTTGTGTGACCTGCCTTGAGTTGACATGAGTGTTGTCTTCTACAGACTCATTGAGTGCTTGAGAAAGATTCTTAGAGTCCTATTGATTTTGTATAGTGCAGGCATTCATAGATCCATGTGTGTGGTATTGAGTTAAAAGCTTTCCTGTATTCAATCCAGGCTGGGTTTAGAGTGATATATCTAGAGTCTAGACTTTGAGTCTTGGGCAACTTCTCTATCTATGAGCAACCAGTATTTTGAGCTTCTGATGTTGCTCCCAATGTCCTATTGAGGTGTGGTCATGTATTGGCCCATATGGTCCTATAGCTTGGTAGCTATGATGCCTGATAGGACTTTCATGTTGTGGGGAGCAGGTTATTGGCCAGCAGTTCGATGGTGCTGTTCCATTGTGAGGGTCATTCATGATCAGCACTGTCCTTCCTTATGTTAGCTAGTCTGAGTGGGAATCTCATGCGAGTAGTTATTCACCTGTACTGCTTAGACATTCATGTACTGCTGTTACTTTCTTTATCCAGTAGATGTGGATCAAATGCACAGGTACAGTATATGTGGTACCTTGCTCAATAGTAGTAACTGTGCAAGGAATCTTGGAGTCCTAGTGGACAACCATTTAAATATGAGCCAGCAGTGTGCAGCAGCTGCCAAAAAAGCCAACACAGTCTTAGGCTGCATAAACAGAGGGATAGAACCAAGATCACGTGAAGTGTTAATACCGCTTTATAATGCCTTGGTAAGGCCACACTTGGAATATGCATTCAGTTTTGGTTGCCACAATGTAAAAAAAGATGTTGAGACTCTAGAAAGAATGCAGAGAATGGGGACTGGAGGCTGGAGGCTAAAACATATGAAGAATGGTTGCAGGAATTGGATATGTCTAGTTTAATGAAAAGAAGGACTAGGGGTGTCATGATAGCAGTGTTCCAATATCTCAAGGGCTGCCACAAAGAAGAGGGAGTCAAGCTATTCTGCAAAGCACCTGAGGGCAGGACAAGAAGCAATGGGTGGAAACTGATCAAGGAGAGAAGCAACTTAGAACTAAGGAGACATTTCCTGATAGTTAGAACAGTTAATCCGTGGAACAATTTGCCTCCTGAAGTTGTGAATGCCCCAACACTGGAGGTTTCTAAGGAGATATTGGATAACCATTTGTCTAAAGTGGTGTAGGGCTTCCTGCCTAAGCAAGGGGTTGGGCTAGAAGACCTCCAAGTTCCCTTCCAACTCTGTTATTCTATTCTATGTCTGGGCCAGGTGCTGTCAAGCTTTTCATGTTCTTGACCCAGTGCTGAATGTCTGCTACTGTTCTGGGAGGTTGCTGCGGTCTGCTACTAGGTCAGTGCCACTTTGCATTGATGTTATGCGTCTTCTCTTTCTCCGTATGTTCTTCCAATACTGTTCAGCTTCTGATGTTGGTGGCTCGGCTGTTATTGTGGTATTGCACTGCAGTTGGAGTACACCTTGGGCGATTATTTGAAGAACAGGACATTTATCTCCTTGGCCCCTGCTTCTCTAGCCTAGCCTGGTAGCCAGTGTTGTGATTCTTTGCTTAGCAATCTTGAGGGCTGCAGATGAAGTCAGTCAGTACATTTTTCAGTAGCTGAATCTTATCCCTAATCTTCACATCTTTCTGTAATTCCATGTTGGCTAACCTCTCTCTGAGTTGCCTTGACCTTAGTCTCTGACCTCATTTTCTGGAGGGTGGATGGATGGATATGTACTGTTGTTTTTCTTGATTGTGTACCAAGCATATCCAGGCTTGCAGTGGCTGTAGTACAAGTTCATTGATTTGAGTTATCATAGTAATAGGGATTGTTGTGAAGGCTCTTACTGGCCTCTTCAAGCATTCTATCTGATGGTACTTCTCTACTAAGCCTTGGTAACCAGTCTTGAGGGTTGATTGTAGCTAGTTTATCCATGAACATATGCCTCACATCAGCTGTTGTGCTTTGTAATAAGAGAATGGTAGTGATATTCCTGCTTCAGAGGTTGGCTGCACACCCAGGTGTTCTTCTGGGTCTTCTTGAGATGTAATATAACTGATCTATTTCAAGTTTTTTTTAAAAAAAATTACATTTATATGCCACCCTTCTCCGAAGACTCAGGGCGGCTTACAATGTTTGGAGCACAACCCAATGCGCTCAGCAATAGCCTTCATTCCATTGTATATGCCTGCTTATTACTAAGCGGCATTTTTACAAAGTCAGCTTATTGCCCCCAACAATCTTGGGTCCTCAATTTACCTACCCCAAGAGGATGGAAGGCTGGGTCAACCTTGACCCTGGTGGGATTCGAGCCTGCAGTAATTGCAGGCAGCTGGAACTAAGTGCTAGGCATTTAATAGCCTGCACCACCAAGGCTCTTCCTTTTCACTATGTTAAAGTGTTTCACTATGTTGAAGTGTTGGGTAACAAGCTGTTTCTCAGTTAGTGTGTATGCAGGACTTCTGCCCATCCATAGTTCTCTCATACATTTCATATCCCCTCTTATTAGGTCTACTGTTGTAGTAACATTCCATCAATTCCAGTTCTCTTATAACATCTATGTAGGTTTGTTCCACTAGCTCATTTATCATCAGATTGTCCTGGTTTCTCAACATATGACATGGACCTTGTTAATCTGGACAATGACCAAGCAGGCACGACTCTTCTAGTTCATGTCACTTTCATATTTTGAGGTAGGCAGGTAAAGCATTAGGGGGTCTTTGCTACAAGTAAGATAACACCAGCCAGGATTTGAACCTTGGTGCCCTGGATCAAAAGTGGTGTTCTAACCACTATGCTATCTAGCCACTACCGTACTGTATATATTCTGTTCTACATTAATTGTTATTTTTCATTATATATGTGTTGTTATTAAATCTACATTATATCATTGTTCTATTGTGGTAGCCACTGAGTTTCCCTGGATGACACTAGAAGCTGGCAGCACACTGCAGCCTGGTGGAGGGGGCCTCTTTTGCTATCCCATGAGCTCATCTTCTATTCATCCTCTTATCTGTTGGGATGGAACATCCCTGATTTTCCAGGTATACAGGTGATCTCATTTACTAACATCACCACTAACCTTAAGGATTGGTTGAGGGGTTATGCCAATGTGATTTAAGGGTTTCACCCATATGGATCTATTCTCCAATCCCAATGCTGTATCTATGCTGCACTTTTCTGCTTGTAAAAATGTTATGAAAAGAATAAACACTGCCCAGGCAGTCAGACATCTTTGGGCACTGAAATGACTGGTTATTGAATCCCCACAAATGGCGCCTGAACAGGGACAACAACCCTCCGGGGTAGGCAACAGCCAACGTACTTACTGCCGTCTGAAATAGACCCCACGGTGCACCGTTGTCCCAAGGGACCCCTTCAGTGGTAAGTATGGGTTGCAATCTGTCTCAGCATCAGCAGAAATATGTTCAGAAACTTAAATTCCTGTTACATAAATCAGGTGCAAAAGTATCTGAGGCTCACATAAATAAGCTGATTGAGGAGATAGGAAAACATTGTCCCTGGTACCCTGAGTGCGGCACACTCAGGCTGCAGGATTGGGTAAAGATAGGGCATACATTATATCTTGAACCCAGGGCTCCTGTTCGAATATTACATAGATGGTTTCAATGCCATCAAGCAGTGGAAACATCTGGCTCTGATGTCTCAGCAAAATAATAATTGATTATAAGCCCCACTCCTGATTATGACCAGGTAAAAATTGTCACTCAAAAATCTTCTCTAATTGGATTTTCAGCTCCTTCTGAGCAGGCTAAAATTTTTGATTCTCCAAAGCCATTGTACACCCCCATAAGGAAAATATTAAAGGAACAATTAGAAAAAGGGGGAGATTCAAGCTAGAAACCTAAGACAGAGACACATAAATTTATTTGTTTAAATTTTTATGTTTAATCTTTTTTTGATTATTTAGTGTTTAAAGAGATAGCACAATGGATGTAACTAGAATACAGGCAACTGCTCTCTTCTGATGCACTGGATGGCAGAATTGAAAGTGGAAGGCATGCCCTATTGAGTTCAATAGTCCACAATTAGCTCTGCTGTTCAGAAGCATGGAATGAGACATAGATCTGTTAGGAAGCCCTCCATACAGTATAATGGGGCTGTTCAAAGGAAATATGGTTAATTTAGACTGTTATATGTTAGGAAGAACTAAGAGAAGAAGAAAATGTTTACTATTCTTTTCATGATGTGATTTTCATTAAAACTTCTTAGATGTGTATGTATAATAATGTATAATAATTGCATGCAGAATACAGCTTAGCTGTGTATGTATAATAATGTAAAATAAGTGTATGCAGAATTGAATAGGATTGAATTGAAGAAAATATCCTTTGCCTGTGTATAGCCCTAACTGGAATTGCTGAAGTTCAAAATAAATTAATTGTAACATATTTGGCAACCAGAGAATTAAATTGGCTTTTTGGATTGGACCTAGAGTTGTGGGAGGCAGATAGGCAGTGGTTCGGGCCCACAATCACCTTTGTGATTGGAACCGCTCCTTGAGTTCTCCCAATGCTCTGAGAACAAACTACAGGTTTAAAAAAATGTGGAAATTTAAAGGGACAAACCCTCCCCAGGTATGGAACTATTGTGTGTGAGAATGTATTTGTATGTAATCATTTCCAGCCCTGGAGGATGAGATCCTCTACAATGGAGCTTATTGGCTCTCAGAAAAGAATTGTAAATATGCAAGCCGTATGATTAGTGTAAATGTGTGAGTATGTTGATAGTGAAAAAGGTGGTATAAATGTTTGTGTATTGACCCCTATCCCAGATTGAAAGGAGAGTAAGAAAGAGTGTGAGAAAGGTCCGGACCTGAGAAAGATAGGATTATTTGTATGTGTATTTGTGTGTGCTTTACTCATGATGAAAATTATTTGTGTGTGATTTATTGGTGAAAAGAATATTGAGTGGAAAAAATGGATGAGATTTATTTTAAACATTTCCCCCCCTTCTTGTCCTCACTGGTTGTTGTAGGGGTGGAGGCAGGAAGGTGGGGAGAATGAGGCTTTTGATCACTTTAACAATTTTTTTCTGCTTTGAGTTTTGCCTTGAAAAGGCGAGGTTAGAAAATAACTTTTTATAGGTTACATAGCTTCATCTCCTGATTTTTTAGAGATTTTCACACAAAGGAGCCTCAGGTAGATAGGCTGAGATTGGCAAATTGCCTGGAACGTTATCTGTAAAGGTGGCTCGGTTCCCAGGTGGGCAATTTGCCCAGATTTTTGAAGGTGACTCAATTCCCAGTTTCAGCAAAGGGAATCAAAATTTAAAACTAGCTGCACTTTGTACATGCTCTTAATCCATATTCTGATTAAAGCAGAGAATTGACACTAAAATTTGACTCCATCTGGAGGGTTTACAACAAGAATGTGAAGAATGCATGGCTATTGCCAGCACAACAGGTAAAATCATGAAAGGTCTACAATGGGCTTTGCAAATAACTTTCCTTCTAATTTTTGATAAGTACAGTAAGGTATAAATGGTGGAGTTATGTAAAGACTGATTTTCAATTTTATTTTCAACATACATTATCTGTTTAATATGTTTTAACTGACTATGTAAGCTGTATTGTTTGCCTAAAGAACTTTGGCTTGCTTGCTTAATGACTTTTTCCTTAAAACTTTGGCTTGCTTGCTTAATGACTTCTTCCTTTACAAGGATTCTCATGATGATACCTGGAAAGTGTCCTGCTATTTTAACTTTCAAAACTTTTTCTCAACAGCCTTTCAGCTTAATCTCTGACTTTCATTATGTGTGTTAACTTCTTTTAATCTTCCAGGTGCTTATATTACACCCAGGATTGTCCCTAATCTTATTGTCTTATTTTTAATTTTGCAACAGCTACAAGACTGAAGATATTTGTTACATACGTAGTCACTTGACCTTTTCTGGGCCTCTTTCTTAAGGCTATAGCTTTGTTGATTTTTTTCAGTCACTCTTTTTTTTATCAAGATGCTAGAGGCCTTATTGCCATATTCCAGTTACTCAAGTCAAGTAGATTGTTTTATCATCAACCTTGGCAAATGGATGCTACCTACTAGGCAAGCCCTCTTTTTTACAACATGATATTTTGCTTTTTTGCAATTTTGTACCACTTGGAATATAGCCATAATGGAACATGCTCATCGGCCATTTAAGGCCTGTCTCCACAAATAAATAAAAAGGAGGAAAGGGTCTCTAGAAGGGTCTCTAAAAAGTTTTTAAAAGTATAATTTCCCTTAAATCAATTGAATGTAATTGAATGTTTCTATTTACCTTAAATTAATTGAATGTTTTAGTTAACTATTCGGGGGCGAGGAGGCAGGGCTGTGTTGTTGTGTTTGCTTCTACAGGACTTTTGTGGATTCCAGCTCATTGTGTCCGCCCAGGCTCGTTGTGTCCACCCAGCCAAGGATGTCGTGGCACCACACCAGTCCCCAGATCTGGTCCCAGTCCCAGGAATTTGACCTTACAGATGGCACAGTGTCCCATCCGGGTTCATTTGCTTATGCTTGGCTAACATCACACAGGATGTCTTTTGCTTATCTGAAACTTATGATATGGAACAAATGCAAAGTGGCATTTCTACATGTTTAGTTCCTGTCTGCACTCCTTCTGCAGTAATTCAAAACTTCACTGGCTTAAGCGGATTTTTATTACATGGGAACTTTAACTATAAGACTATATCTAATTGGTGGTTTGCTGCTTATTATCCACACCTTGATGCAATTGCTTTACACACCTCAGTGGTAACAGTCCCTATAAATATAACTTGTGCAAAAGTAGTTAATTGTACATCTTCAAGTAAAAAATCTCACTGTCATCGTATTAGCTCACCTACTTTGAACTGCACAGCTTTGGATGAGTCTTCTTTCACTTTTCCCATGTTTGGCTACCACAAGGATAGTTTTTACATGTGGTCAAGAAACTTTTAATTACATTCCTGCTAATCTTAGTGAAGTACATTGCTGCCTCAGTCAGCTGATTCCTGTTTTGCTTTCTAAACAACAACTTCATCATTCAAATCGGTCTCGACAAGGGGTCACGCTAGATAATACCTGTTGACTCTGAAGCAACCTGTTTATAGTGGGTGTGCCAGCAATTGCTGCTCGCGCTCACCTTAACATTAACTCTGTTGCATGTAATTTAGCAAAAACAATTAATGTTATTTCTTCAGTTATCTCAACAATCAACCATAAGATGCAAGCATTGAAGAAGGCTATTCTACAAAATTTATATTGTTTTAATTTGTTTGATGGGTCATGAACCATCCAGCACCAGCTTAATATTTTCAACAATTTGGCCTTGGATTTGAAAATTGATAAATTAGGATCTTGGTGGGAAAGCTATTGGGTTTGGTTGCCCACAGGCTTAATGGGAAAAATTCTATGCTATGTAATCATTATTTGTGATTTAATTAGTGGGTGCTGCTTTGTTCAATGTCTCCCTTCTCTTTGCAACATATGTATCACAGCTTTTTGTCCCAAACCTTCTCCTACCTTGCCTAAGGGTCAAGTATATGCCCTATATAAACAACTGCAAGCATGCTCTTCTAATAATTATTATGAATCCTCTCCTAACTCCTTTTATGATTTGTCTTTAATTAATTAAATTTAAAATAGAAAAGAGTGAAATGTGGTAGCCACTGAGTTTCCCTGGATGACACTAGAAGCTGGCAGCACACTGCAGCCTGGTGGAGGGGGCCTCTTTTGCTATCCCATGAGCTCATCTTCTATTCATCCTCTTATCTGTTGGGATGGAACGTCCCTGATTTTCCAGGTATACAGGTGATCTCATTTACTAACATCACCACTAACCTTAAGGATTGGTTGAGGGGTTATGCCAATGTGATTGAGGGGTTTCACCCATATGGATCTATTCTCCAATCCCAATGCTGTATCTATGCTGCACTTTTCTGCTTGTAAAAATGGTATAAAAAGAATAAACACTGCCCAGGCAGTCAGACATCTTTGGGCACTGAAATGACTGATTATTGAATCCCCACATTCTATATTCTATTATATCTATCTTATAAGTATGTATATGTGTATGTGTATATATGGATGTGTAAACAGTGTTTACCTTTTTCTAGTATTTATGGGGAAATCTAGGTACTGCTGACCAATCACCCTTTATCATGCATATATAGAATTTGTTTCAGAAGGCCATCATTAAATAACACCCAGGATGGCATTTGGACATCTGTAGCAAAAGTTCTTCTATGCACCTGGTATCTGAACAGTGTGGATCTATAAGTGTGCAGCTCATTTCAGGTTAAGTTGTTTCAGTTCCTTGAAAAAAAATATTTTCAGATGTTAGGTAAAAATGTTCTGGGTAAAGGATGCTTTGGTTGAAAGAATCTAGTTTCTTCTGGTTCCCCCCAGTTAGACTGCCCTGTTATAATGAGTAATCACTTAATAGCGTCCTGAAAATCACTGTTAATATCATAAGAACGTAATTTATAGCTCAAGTGGCAAAAGCTGATCACAGTTGTTCCACATGAGAATATATTTTTCAACCCCCTGGAAAATTGTTTTTCTTTGCTTTTGTTATACAAAGCTAAAAGAGAAGAGCCCGAGAGCTCAAACGTTGAAAATATAACTTTGAGATCCTTAATGATGTTTAAAAATGTAGAGATCAAAATGTTTGACTAAACATAATCTATGTTTGTGTATTTCAGGTGAGAAAGGGGAATGAGTTATATTTCTTTTTCCCTGTTGTGGATGAAATAGCAGAATATATTTTTCTTCATTTTATTTTGTTTTATAATACAAGTGAATTCTACCTGGTTTTTAATCCCTAACCTTTGAATCACATATACATTATATGGAATATTTGATACTATCTATTTTCATGTTCTTTAAAAGCTAATTTGTAATTTTGTCAGGAAATAATAATTAACAAGAGTTATTGTGATACTTTATGTAATTTGTGAATCTCACATAATAAAGGGAATGGTAATTATGGTAATGATAGATAGTTAATTATTGCTAGATTTCCACTTTTGATTAATACTGCTCCAATTAAGGCATTGCTGTCTTAGTGCTAAACACCTGGCAGGTTGCCTAATTAGCTTAGAAAAAACAGTACAATGTTTTAAGGTAATTACTTTAATTTTTAACAGTTGTTTATATCAAACCTGGATACTTGCTTCTACCACTTGAAATGACTCAGCAGCCTTGCTGGAATTTGGCTATGGAGAGCAAGACTTTCCTACTGAATGACTGAAAACTAAATATAGATCTGGGACAGACAATATTTGTAACCCTGTTTAACCAAACATTACTTAGGAAATAAAATAAAAACATGGATATTTGGAAAAATATTTTTCACAAAATATATTACCAACTTTCTCAGCTTTATGATTTTTTCTGCATTGTTTTTCAGCTGAAATATATTGTTTATTCATCCTATTGTCTAACAAATTGATCAATCCTTTTGATCCACTGAATATATGCAAAATACTTGGCAAAAGTAAGACCAATCAATTATAGACTATATTTTACCAGTTGATGTTACGTAATGACAGGTCTTTACAGCAAAGACGTTGCATTTTTGTTATCAGAAGGGATTCTGAGATTTTTTTCAAGGTAGCATTTCTCAAAGTGTGATCTAGACTTTCCCTACACCTTTTCAGGGAGTTTGTTGTGTCAAGTATTCTTAAAATTTCTGAGTTTTAATGCCCAATACAGTAGATATCAGTAAATATCTCCAACATAAACCAAAGTTCTTCAGGGTCATCAGTCATTTTTGAAAATGTCAAGGGGTCTTCACATGTTGTGGCCCAAATGTTTGAAAACATTTTGCTTTCGGGCAATTCCACCATGCAGCCTAAGCCATTGTCTCCCTTGTTCCCAATCAACAAAACTTGATTGGTGGATCTTCTGCTTCTTGCCCTTGTTACCCATTCAGAGAAGGAAGCCTCATTAGATGGCTTCTGTCAATTAATGACTGCCTTTTCTCTTTAAGGGTTGTTTCCTTCAAATATATAAAGGCCCTTCATACTTATGCACTACAGTGGGCAATTTGTGCATGGCTTAAATCTTGTCTACAACAAAGCTCCAGCTAAGCTGTGTCCATGAGCTTTTTGCCAAGTCAGCCTAAAAAGCTGAACTAAACCATTGAGAGGCTTCAACTGGTCCAGAATGCGGCTGCGCAGGTTGTGATGGGAGTATCCCGATACTCCCATGTTACACCCCTCCTGCGTGAGCTGCATTGGTTACCGGTTGCCCTCCGGGTGAGATTCAGGGTGCTGGTGCTCACCTATAAAGCCCTACATGGCTTAGGACCAGGGTATTTGCGGGAACCTCTTCTGCCAGCAATGAGCTCCCAACATCCTGTGCGCTCCCACAGATAGGGCCTCCTTGAGGTGCCGTCGGCCAGACAGTATCGGCTGGCGACCCCTAGGGGTAGGGCCTTCTCTGTGGGAGCGCCCACCCTGTGGAATCAGTTGCCCCTGGAGTGTCGGGTGGCCCCTGACCTTCAATCCTTCCGGCATGGCCTGAAAATGTGACTTTTCCAACTTGCCGACCTGGACTGATGGAGGGGAGGGTTTTTTTTTTACTTGTAATGTGTTAGTTTTAATTCATTATATTGGGATGTATTAATTTAATTGGTTTTTAATTTTTGTATTGTTGTTTTTTATTGCTGTGAGCCGCCCTGAGTCCTCCGGGAAATAGGGCGGCATAGAAATCCCAGTATAAAAATAAAAAGATATCTGCCATTTATGGCTGCATCCTGATCTGGTCTGGGAAGTTGGACATCAGAAGCTGGACTTTGAAGCTCTGTGGGGATGAGGAAGAGAGTACGAGTAATGGTTGTTGTGAGTCCAGGAGGCAGGGTCAATTTGATGGGAAAAGAGCCCATGTGCAAGTTCTGAGACCTGCAGCATTACAAAAGGGAGGGAAACCCCACTTGCTTTGCTTTTAAATAAGTTGGCACGAATCAGAAATGGGTAACTGCAAGGCTGAACAGATTTGCAGCAGCTTCTGAACTGCTGCAAAGCCCTGTCATACAGTTCCCATGAGAAATGTCTGGAGCAAATTGCAGTTCTACATGGAATAAAGGAGATATTCCTCATATTAACATTGCTTCTTATTAACTACAAAAGTACTAGGTTGCACAAGAGTCTTTCCCCAGGTTTTCTGAGAAGAAGAAAAATGCAAATAAATAGTTTGGTCCAATTTTTAGAAAGAAAAATAAATGGTTAGCAGTGAAATAAATGAATACTTATATACTTAAGTATACATAATATACATTCATATTTGCATACATTAATAGTAGTGTGAAAATTATTCCACCTCAAATACATAAGATTATTTTTATGATATTACAAAGGAAATTATTTCCAATATTTCCAGTATTTCATGATGCCACATTCAATTTTCTAATATTAGAGAACCGGAAAAAGAATGTACTTGCTGCATATGTTTAGGTCACTTGGAATAATATGCATATTTAAGACATGTATATTTATGGAATAAGAAAGAGTACCCAAAATAAAAATTGTACAATATCACAGCAAGCAAAATACCAATGAAAACCACTATATGAGTGACACAGATAACATTTCCATATCACTCAGGAGAACAGCATAAAAGACAGACTGTTGTAAGCATTGTTTCCTTCTTGCCCAGACAGAAACAGAAGCTGGTAAGTTGTTCAATAAAGATACAGAATTTAGAAAATTCCATAAAGTCCATGGTTCAATCTTGCTGTGACAGTATTTTCTTAGCTGGTTGTGCAAAGGGCTTCATGTCTGAAAGGTCCTCTATGCCCCATAACAAATGTGAAGGAAATCTTCTAAACAACAAGACACAGAAGAAATACATGTGTGTGAGAAGAATATTTCAGCTAGAAGAGTTATACGTATTATCCAGCAAAGTAATCCTAGTACTCACACCACTTTCTCAACTGCAAGTGTCTTGCTCACTGAAGAATTAGACACCTTTCCAGACAACTATTTGTTTTGGCTTGAGAAGTGTGAAATTTTGCTAAACATCTGCATATATATTTTAGATGTTCTCAATTAAAAGAGCTTTTTAAAAGAGCTTTGGTGGCTCAGGCTGTAAATGCCTGCTCTTAAGATCCAGCTGTCTACAATTACCTCGAATCCCACCAGGCTCAAGGTTGACTCAGCCTTCCATCCTCGGTAGGTAAATTGAGGACCCAAGATTGTTGGGGCAATTAGCTGACTTTGTAAAAATGCCGCTTAGTAATAAGCAGGCATATACAATGGAATGAAGGCTATTGCTGAGCACATTGGATTGTGCTCAAAAATTGTAAGCCTGAGTCTTCGGAGAAGGGCGGCATATAAATGTAATTAAAAAAATAAAAATAAAAATTAAATTGACCCTCAGAAAGAGCCTTGTTCATCCTGGAGCCCTTCAGTTGTGTTGGTCTTTAACTCTCATAAGCCACAGGAAAATTATAAGAAGAAATTAGAACAGGGAAATCAGATCTAGAATGTGCCCAATTATCTTACACTTTAAATGGCAACACTGTTGTGCAAGATTAAAAAAAGGAAAAATCAATTTTGATTCCTCTTTTTTTTTGCTTTCACTTTGCTAATATTGTCCTATATTTTATTTATTAAATTTATATGCCACCCATGTCAAGTGACTCTGGGTGGCATGCAATCCCATAAAAGCATAATATAAAATAATGAGAACATTAAAAACATTAAAAATGTTCAGCATTAAGAATTAAAAGATTAAAATAACACACACACACACAGAGATTGGATAAAAAGAGACAAAGACATAAATGGGGTGGAGGTGAGTTTTCTAATCTATTAACTACCTGTAGAGTGGAATGCCCTATTTGGAGCCCCAAGCCAGTTGGGAGAACCAGATTTTAGGCCCTTTTGGAAGGCCGAGAGAGTGTGGGCAGATCTCATCTCAAGGGGCAAGATGTTCAAGGGTGGGTGGAACCACAGTAGAAAAGACTATTCTCATGGACCTTGCCAACCAAAATTCCTTGGCTAATAGGATCTGGAGCACACTCTCTGTTGGAGCAAGTGAGATGGGCCAATCCCATTGGGGTGACACAGTACCTCAAATAGCCTGGACCCATGCCATAAAGGGCTTTAAAGATGATAACCAACACTTTGAATTGGACCCAGAATCCAATTTATGATTATCTATAATATATAACTATTTAAAATGTTTATATTTATATGTAATAAACCCAAGTTTTTCTCAATTATAGCATTTACTTTTATTCTTTGTAGATTTCTGTTATCGACTGAAATGGCTATCAAGAGGAAGACATAATTAGTTGTTATTGTCTATAAAATGGAGTGAACCTTGTGTTAATCTCAGGTACTAAATGAATGTACCAATTATCTTAGTGAAAGAACTTTATAGTTAGAACTGAAGTTGTCTAGGTCATATTGTTCATGCCCTATGCAAGTATTATGTTCATTTGTTGTAGAGTAATGGACATTTACTAGCCTGCCCATCTTCTCAGGCAATACATGCCCATCATGGCTGCAAAGAAATGGCAGAGTTAACTACCAGCTCTCCAACTATAAAATTATTGTTTCATGAATAAAAGAAACAAGTGTTTCTTAATTCTGAAAAGAAATAGCAAACAAGAATCCTGTTGTTTCTCTTGAAGGAGGGTGCTAAAGAAGCAGATGTATATAAAATCTCTGCTTGATTGAAGGCAATAAACTGGCAAGCACTAATTGTTCATGTGGACCTTAAACAAGACAATTCTTAATTATTGTCTGTTCTTTATATAATCCATGAAGCAATTTGGGAACATCTGTAAAGTTACAGCAAGCAGAGAACCACAGGGAGTACTACACAATTAGATGCTGATTTGCATACAACTTAGCATTTGTTACAAAGCACGCATCTCTTGCTTTTTCTTCATAACTCAAATTACAAAGTGTTAACATTAGATTTACATTGGTTAAATAAAGTATTTAACTAGAAGAAGCTGAGATAATTGTGGAAGTGAATTGCCCTAACTGATCCACCATGTAATCTTAAAAGCAGAGACAGTCATTATTTAAAAGTATTTAATAGCCATCCTCCGAAGGACTATACCAGGCAGAGTCTTCAAGCATTATCATATTAATTGTGCCTTTCTCTTGTACCTGCCAGTTATATCGGACTTCAAATTCCATCAAGTCTAGCCAGCACCCAGCCTATGGGGTGATAGTCCAACCCCCAAAATAGAACTATAAATCTGTTGGAGGGAAGGATTCTATACAGTGGTGGGATTCAATTTTTTTTTACTACTGGTTCTGTGGGCGTGGCTTGGTGGGCGTAGCAGGGGAAGGAAACTGTAAAATCTTCAATCAGAGGTGGTATTTGCTGGTTCTCCGAACTACTCAAAATTTCCGCTACTGGTTCTCCAGAACTGGTCAGAATCTGCTGAATACCACCTCTGATTCTATATATAAAATCACTTATAATATCACTACATTGTAATATTGTTTGAAAAAGTATTTGTGATGTTATGATCCTTTGAAAAATTAAGGAATAAATAAGCAGTTTATGGTGATCTTAGACTGTGGTTACAGGATGAAATAGCTATACAGGCAACTAAAGCATCACTGAGATAGATGTACCCCCTTTTTTCAAAAAAAGGCATGTTTCATAAAATGCTGTTGTGCAAAATTTTTGCTGTTTTGTTGTTGTTCAACTATCTGACATGGAGCTAGAAGATAACTGGCCTGCTCTGCTGAGTTTGCTATGTTCACTCTAGACAACATCCTGCAAAATGAATTCAGTTTGTTTTGTCCAATCTTTTGGAATCTATTTCAGACAGTATCAACTCCAGGTGCAAACAAGGGTTCTTCAGTTGCCTGCAGACCCTCTCCTCCCCACTGAAATTTCTGCAGTATTTTCCTATCAAAGATTGAGAAAAGAAAACAAAATGAAAAATGGTGACAGGCCCAAAGAGGTAGGGTGATGTGCAAGTCACCCAAGGGATTAGTATGCCCAGCCATGATACAAGAGTTATATCTGTCTGTGCAGAAGCAAGAGCTGTTCAGCTGAAACTAAAGGGCTTGGGAGGAAAACAGGAGAGCCTGAACTTCTTTTCTTAGAACGTTAATGCAGACACTGAAGCTGGGAAGTCCTCTACCTGCTTTAGCCCTGTAGAATGAAGTAGGCAAAGGGAAGCCTTGGGTTGCAGGAGAATGTTCTTTCTACCTTCAAACAGTACATCCACTGCTGCTTTGGCTCCTGAGCAGGGATTTATGGGGGAACAAGGGTCACACAACTATATCTCTGGGCTCTGGTAGTAATCTCTTTACCAAAGCTTTCTTTAGCCTGTAGCCAACTAACTGTGTTGGGTTTCATGGTCAATGGTTATCAATGATAGGAGCTGATATTCAATCCCCCAGTTAGCTTCATATTGGTAAAGTCTGTTTTAGAAATCCAGGATAATTTTTACTTTATAGTACTATCTGAAAGCCATCTCACTGTAGAATATATCTGAGGAATCCCATCTACCGGAAACTCCATGAGGTGAAAAATTCTGGCAGATTCTCAGTTTTGAAGAATTCCTGGAGTACTAATTGAAACTGGATATTCATTATAAAATCAGTCCAAGCAATTTTATGAGGGATGCCGCAATGAGAAGCTCCTGAATTTTAAGTCTAAAGCAGATAAATTTGAATTTATCTGGTGGACCGGCAGTGATGCTGAGTGTAGACTAAAGCTTTATGTGAAAATATTGAACTAAGCATGGCTATTTTGCTAATGGACATGCCAGGATTATATATGAACCTGTTGGGGGGGTGGAGTGGGGAGTTTGTTTGAACTCTGAACTGGAAATTTAGGACACTAAGTGAATCTATTCCTTCTGAAGAATTTCTACTCCCCTTATTATCTCAACACATGGAAGGGTTTACATGAGAAGAGGAGGTGCATTTGGTTCAAATCAAAATTCCATCTATTCCAGGATAGAAAGGTGTAGAGGCAGGGAGTGGAATCCCTGAGTCTAGTTCTGTATTAGAATATACTGGTATTGCTTATTTGGAACTCTCCATGGTCCTGCAATGATTGACTTCTTGCTCCCATCATAATCTGTAGGCATCTTATATGAGTTTTCCCATAGGATTTGAAGGCTTCTGTGCTTTATGTATGACTCAGAAATAGTGATAGTTGTATCAAAATTATCTAAAAATATAAATGTGTTTGATAGGGCATTGAATGGGTTTTTATTTTGTAGTCTGTTCTTTAGCCGGTTATACAGTTAAATTGTAAGCCTGATACAGGGTTACAATAAACACATGCTGTGATAAACTCTGTTCCCTCCTTCTTCATCTGTGTTGAAGCTTGGTATTCTCATCTGAACATCTAGAACTATTTATGCCCCAAACAAATTTTGATATGAACTTGCTATCACTTTTCATTGATAATGACCAGTCAATTTCAAGCATGATTAGATGGTCATTTTTCTTCAGTCAGAATGATTTGCCCAGGTAATTTACTTCGATAACAATACAGAAAGGTTTTACTATTGTATGTTGTATGTTGTTTATTGAATAGCCCAAAGGCCTTTTCAAAGATGTTTTACTATTGCCTTCTAGGAGTTTTGTTTTACTTCCCAATCTAGCCTACAGCCCTCAGTAGCCTCCCATACAAAGGCTATCTTTCACGATCAGTCAAGGTCAGCTACTCTAGGTGCTGATACATATACATACATATATTCATGCCCACACACCCCACACACCCCTCACCCCCCCCAGGCATAGAGATCTAATTGGCTGAATATCTAACAGTTCAGCTTGAAGCCATTTCCCCTGAGATAAGATCCCAATAGCATTCCTCCATTTAAGGCCTTCAGGTTGTTTTCTAAAAGTTAATTAAGACCAGTTGCCTAGCAAGCACCATCTGTTCCTAGGTATATTTTGATCACTTTATCCACATCCTGCTCTATCTGAGCAAATTTTTGATATGCAGAAGAATATATTGCCAATAAATTGGAACAAAATAGCATGGAAAAGTCTCATGTAAGATACCAGATTCCTGCCAGCTTCTGTTCATGCCTTCAAATCATAGTTGTTTATCTCCGTGAAAAATATAGCTCTCCAAAGGCAGTTGGAGCCTACTTAAATCTTCCAAGTTCACCATATAAATGCATGTTAATTTAGCAATCTATGATTAATTATTTCACCAGTTGTGACAAGAATGTTTTCCAGGAATGCTGAAAACTGTTTTGAGATAGTGACCAGACTCTCATTGAGCAAGGCAGAGATGGATATGGTTGCAATTTCAAGAAACCTATTGCATGTGTAGGGGGCCATTTTGGATGAAATTCAATGTTAAATTATTTGTTTATTTAGCACTCTCTCTTTTCTATTTTGAAAGTTATTTTTATGGTGGCTTTCCATGATATCCTTTGGAGGTAATTTATGGCTGACCATGCTGGCAGTAAATCCTACTGGCTCAGCTGGACTTATTTTGTAAGTAGAGATGCATACACTTGTGCTATTAATCAGCCTGTGAGATCCAGCATGAAAATGTTTGTGAATTATTGTAATAATCACATGTTGACCTTGCTCAACATGTCCAGTAATCATGAAAGACACAGGCGCACCAACATTTTTGAGCCAAGTGCCACCTTTGACCTTTCAGTGGCCTTCTCTGTGGGCACCCATTTTGTGCAACCAGCTTCCTGAGCTACGATTGGCCCCTGACCTCCGCTCCTTTTGCCATGGCCTAAAGACTTGGTTACTCCAACAAGCCGCCCGAGTAAGAGGGGGTTGTTTTAAATGTTTGTGGTAGGGTTTTAAATATTTATTTGGTCTTAATTGATTTAATATTTTTAATCTCTTTTAACTTTTGTATTCGTTGTTTTTATGTTTCTATGTGAGCAGCCCTGAGTCCTTCGGGAGATAGGGTGGCATATAAGACTAATAATAATAATAATAATAATAATAATAATAATAATAATAATGATGATGATGATGATGATGATGAGGAGATAGTTTTGTAAAATGAGCCCAGAAAAAGTTGGTCAGTGAGGACAGAGATATATTGGGAGTTGTTCTGTAAAGAATTCATGTGTGGTGGACTCCCATTGATTCACTCATCTGGGCTATTCCCCCCTCACTTTCCTAATGAGAAAGAATGAATCTTCCTATTTTACCTCTATTCCAGTTGGGTTAGGGTCCTTAATTTTATTTGTTCCTTGAAACAAAGACAGCTTGCACCTTAACGATCTTGTTTGCTCAATGCAGTTCACCCAGTCAGCAAGAGACCCAGTCAAATGCCTACTTCTTACTCTGACAGCACACAATCACATTAACTGGGAAAATTCCAGCACTGGGAACACATCTTCACCACATTCTTCAGGAAGACCTCGGACTCCAGGAACCCTTTCACCCATTTCTTCCTAATTGACCAGGAAGGTGGGAAATGACATAGCTTGGCCAATTGGTGTTGGGAGTTTCTACATCTAGCCTTAGCATTGAGTTTTGCATTGGAGAAGTTCTTCCTTCTCTCCAGCTCTCTCTCTCTCTTTTTCTTGAAGGACTATGTATGCAAAATGGGTCAAGTGACAGGCTTATGTATTTCTACTACTGTTGAATTTTATGCATGACTAGGTCTGTTTTGTTCAAATTGGGGCTATTCATGCTAAGCTCAAAAAATATCGGACTGGGTCAATTGATCCCCTTTTGATATTCCCACTACTCATTAACCCTATCTCAGACTTAGTTTAGCATGGTATAAAAACAAGACTTCTTTGTTGCCCATGGGAATAGCTCATTTGTTTCTTACAACTGCAGTTTGATGATATGTATCAGCAGCATATTGTTGAAATTCACTGCCAACCTGGCATTACTTGCAACTCTGTGATGGCCGTCTATGCATCATAGACCCCTTATTTAGGCATTTATTGGGATATATTCTTATCTATTTATAAATCAATAAATGATCTAAGATATAATTCGCTTGGCTGGCCATAAACTATGAAAGTTGTAGTCCAACATATGTGGGAAATACTAGGTTGGATTCTTACCCTTAGTATGCACCCTTATTGGCCTTTAAAAGTACATTGGTCTTTTTATTTTAAAAAGGTATCTTTTATTTTAAATATATTCTGAAAGACTCTGAAAAATATCCCCAAAGTAGTTAAGAAAAACTTCCAACCTGTTTTGTTGCTAGGTATTGATGTGAATATTCTCTTTATATTTCTTAATAATATTTCCAGAAAAAATATCCAGATTAAAGATCCATGCTGTTTGGAACAAAGAATATTTGCTATCCTCCCGCCACAATCCCTCATAAATGTATCATCAACATCTGGCAATTTGTCCGTTTGGTCATTCAGAGAATTAGTGAAAAATCAAACTTTGATCAAGCTGCCAAACAGCCATTTTTGTTTTTAAAAGTACTAACAAATGCTAAAACTTCAAAATAAAAGTGTATTTAATGGCTGAAAAAGTCTAGCCCCAATAAAAAATTGCAATGAGCATAATCCACCAGAAGTTTTTCCTTCACAAGCCCCACTGAAATTAATTAAATTTAATAAGGCTTGTCCAGGAAACTATCCTGGTGGATTATACCCAATGTTATAATTATTTTCTTCTGCAGTATTTTTATCTGTATTCACATACACACAGCCAATAGTCCCCATGTATAAGAACACTATAATTTGTAAAGGAGTGTTGAAGAAATATGCCTATAAGCCTGTTCTCTGCTTGTATTTTATTTTAGATTTCTTGCTATAAGAAACATGTCATTAAGACAAAGCAAATTTTATTAAAGGAATATTTGTTTATCCAATAAGGTTTAAATCAGACAATCTAGCGCCTTTAAGATGGTATATATTTGTCAACAACTTCCATTATCTTGATCCAGCAGGATTATATGGTTTGGGATAAATACATTTAAATTTAACAACTTTGAAGGGCATTAGTAAGCAGAACACGGGTTTAAATATCTTAGCTCCTCTTCACCCTTTTTTTCTCTTAAAACAATCAATTTTTTTGGTAGATAAATAGTTTTTCATTGTAGAAGGATGCTATCTAATATAGGAAATAAGATATAAGCTATCCGGGAGAGGGGTTCAGAGAAGTTGGTTTCTATCTTAAATAGTTACTAATCTAAAATAACTTTTTTCTTCTTTGCATTTTTGAAATCCAAATTTCCAGCTTGGCAGAGAAGTCAGTTGCAGGGATAACCTGATTCTGTGTACCATATTCAAGCTTGTCCCAATAGCATTTTCTCTATGGGGTTGGGAAAATGAAGATGGCCAGTGATGGAATATCAACTGTAGTATGTTATACCCCAGCCAGAAGGCTGCAAGGAGTCTAGCATAAACAGAAGCAGCTGGCTGCACAGCATGAAGTGGCGGGACCACAAAATGTGGCAGATGTAGCTTCAGCTGTTAAAGGATACAGAGCATCAGCGTCCAAACCCAGGTCACATGAAGGACCCATTTTAACTGTGACAGGACACTGTCAAACTGCCATTCTCATTGCTTTCTTTTAAAAAGCTGTCATATCTTTGCAATAGCAAACCCCAAGCCTCAAGTCCCAGGATAAGGGATATAAAAGAGCACAGTGAACTTATTACTCGATGCACAGTTGTTTTATTTTTTTTACAATAGAATTACTTCATTTCATCTATTTTAGAGTTGAACAAAAACTGAGTCTTGAACATCATTACTGTTAGGAAATTACAGTGACCTGAAAGAAAATGGTAAGATAAAGCCATTCAGTAGGATTTCATGCAGAAGAAGAATTTTCAGCTATTTAAAAGTATTGCTCATTAAAACCAAGGGGAAATAAACATTTAAGAACTGTACTTAAATTTAAAATAATTAACTTTATCCTATTTCAGATTTTCCAGTGCTTTTGTAAAATAAGTTTTGAAATGGGATAAATGTATCACAGAAAATCCAGTTTTCATCTATGACTATCATAATTTTGAACAGAAATATAATATAGATATGTTTCTCTGTTAATTTGCTTTATAATATTGCTTAGTAAAAAAAGTAAACTTTGCATAATTATACTTGAAACTTATTCATGTTTCAAGGCCTGGACAGCAAAGTGCTAATGTTTTACATTCTATTTATACTTGGCTAAAATTCAAACTTCACTATTTTTTTTTCTTTTGCAGATGAACAGGATTAACTTAAATTTGAATTTTTTGTGCTTGCATTGGGTACAATATGGATTATGTACATAATGGTGTGACACTGTGAGTTCTATACATGACTTTATAGTTTGTGATAATGAAGTTTTAATTTTCTTTATCATGGTAATCTTTAAGCAACAGGGCAAACATGCACATCTACTCAAGGAAAATAAAAGAATGTTCTAAGAAAGAGATCAAGGAAAATAACTGCAATGAATAAAGGAACTTTCCTAAACTTAAAGAGTATATTTTCTATAGATCATTTTCTTTTCAAAGATTTTGTTTGTGTTTGCCAAGGGATCAGTTACAGACAATTTTGAACTATTATATATGAAAACCTGCAGCTGCGTCTTCAGAGCTGGATCTATAAAAACAAGTTTTAAAGCCTTATTGAGTAAGCGGTTGAATTAAAAAATAAAGATTTGTGTTAGACTGCAATTGATAAAAATGGCCCTCAATGAAGTTTAAAAACTTCTATGGTATCTTCCAATGTAATTACAAGTAATTAATTTTTGTTTATCTGTAATGTTCCTTTGAGTTCGTCTTGACTCTTGGCAACTGCTTGGACTAATCTCTGCAGTTTTCTTGGTAACAGTTTCAGAAGTGATTTGCTGTTGCCTGCTTCTTAGGGCTGAGAGAGAGTGACTGGTCCAAACTTCCAAAGTCCTTTCCCAGAGGCTTGGAGGGTCTGGATGGGGGAAAACAGGCTTCAGCACAAACCTGGCAAGATTTTAACATCCCCTGGCTCCATCTTTAACTCTATATGGGGATGCATTTCACAGTTGGTGTGCATTTGGTCTCTCATTTCCTGTTCAAAGAGCTGGGGTAGCCACGGCTAAGGGCGGAGGTTCATGTCTTCTGCACCTTCCTTTGGTTTGCTCTAATGTGCTGAACATGGAACTGGCCTTGAAGAACATTTGAAGGTGGCATTGGTCCAGAATGTAGTGGTGCGACAGTTTTTGGAATTTTGTGTTATGCCTATGCAATATTGCTGTTCTGCAAAGCCACACTGTCTCTCTATAGGTTTTGAGATGGAATTCAAGATGCTATAAAACAAGGGTGTCAAACTCATATCATCACGGCCGCACAGGGTGACATATCGAGACTTTCCCCCCCTTTGCTAAACTGGGCGTGGTTGTGGCCAGCACGTGATGCATCTAGCTCGTGGGCCAGGAGTTTGACAGCCCTGCTATAAAACCTTCCATGGCATAGGGCCAAGCTAGTAGCAGAGCCACCTTTTTCCTATTGTTTCTGCTCACCCCACCAGATCTAGAAGAAAAGGGTGTGCTATGGGTTCCTTCTCTCAAACAAATCATCTTGTTGATCCCAATCCCATAATCATGTCTCTTAGTGGCAGCATTTGCCCTGTGGAAAGGCATCCTCCTGATGATCTGGATGACCCTAACCCTGTTAGCCTTTTGCAAAACATTGAAGGCAAGGCTGATTCTCCAAGGCATTTGTGTCAGATGAGTAAATGACCTCTGTTACGATTGATGGTGAGAGGGGGGTCATTATTTATCCTTGGGCACCGGGAGTTATGTTTGGTGGGCTTGTATGTTTTAATCCTGTAAGTCATCCAAAGTCATTTATGTGAAATAGTTAGCTATATAAATTAAATAAGTAAAGCAAAAATAGAACAGTCAAATATGAAAATATTTTATTTACATACACAGGCGTACAATTTGAAGCTTTTGCACTGAGCTTTTGCCCCTTTCCCAAATATCATCTTTTTAATTGTGCATGTAGTGAAATCTATATTTTTTAGAATTAATTTTGTCCTTCCCCTCTCCCATTATATTAGAGTATTTTCCCAATTATGTGCAACTGATGAAGTAACCTAATGAGAATGAAGCCCGTAGGAATACCAGAGAGAAGAATAATGTATGACTAATCCTTAGAGATTGGAAGGATTTGAGTTTCAAGACAATGAAAGAAAATCCCTTGAGCTAATGTTCTCTAACCCAACACCCTCCAGATGTAATGGGCAGCCACTCTCATCATGCTAGCTGGGGACACTGTTGCATAAAGCTAAGAAAAAAAGTGGGATATTGCTAGAAAGTAAGTTTTGAATAGTTATTGTGTGAAACAGAAAGAGAAAATGAATGATAAACTATGAACAAAGGCTGTTTATTCCAAAAAAAAGTCTAGAGCAGTCATTTCTCTCCAGATATGAAAAATAACAGCATGATGGGTAGAGAATTTTGGCAGTTGAAGTCCACACATCTTAAAAGTTGCCATGTTTTATGTGTCATTAAAAAACTCAAAACTTCACAACAGAGGTAGTAGAGGTGAATGAGGCTCTGGCCTTAATTCACGTAGCCTTTTTCCAGCAATGTATTTTCTTTCCAGAGTGTTCTTCAGAAGCACATTTCTGGATAGCATTATTGGTGGGTGATGAGGCCCCCCAGAATTTTGGAACTCCTGCAGTTTCATGAATGGTAGAAGTTCATTTATTAGAAATCATTGTAGTTGGTCTCTCTTTAGATCCATGTTATCAGAAAACGGGCACAGGGTCTGCATGATCTGTTCACTTAGTTTTGGCAAGCTTTAGTAACACTAAACTTCTCCATTAAGATCCGGTGTGACAATAAACATTGAAGCCTTGGTGCCTGATGTTTGTGCACAGGTGCCTGAGTTTCCACTCAAAACATCTGGTCCCTTGACAAATTGTTACAGTTACTGTTCCTCACCACACTGTTGGTCCCTGGAAGATTGCAGAGCCCTACGGCACACGTACTGCTAGGGATCTGTTCTCAAGTTGTTGCCATGAGCCAGCCGTATGATGACAATTAGAGGCAGTTAGTGTGCAGATGAGACTTGCGAGTGGCAGGTGGCGAGGATGAGACTCAATTAACTAACATGCACAAAATCCCTTCCTAATGAGGCTAGGCCAGCCCAGATGAGCAAAAACCATGTGTCTCTGACAGCAACAGAGGACTGGAAGTTGAAAAGGAGAGAAAGTGGCCAACAGGTATTAGCAGTACAATGAAAATATTCTTTCAACTTCCGTTTGGGCTAGAAGTCAAATAAATTGTGGTTTTGGTAATAATAAAGACTGTTCACTTGTCTTCAGCAAATAAACCCTTTGTGTTTGAATGTGTTTTTGGCCTTAATCATTCTTGGGACACTCATTTATGTGTTTCTTGCACTGAATTTTATTCTGGTTTTTTCATCGTTACCTATTCAGTGTCTGTTAACTATATATATATATATATATATATATATATATATATATATATATACACACACACATATGATGATGTTAGTTAGTGTGTGTTGTGGCAGGTGTGAGACTCAATTAACTAACATGCACAAAATCCCTTCCTAATGAGGCTAGGCCAGCCCAGATGAGCAAAACCATGTGTCTCTGACAGCAACAGAGGACTGGAAGTTGAAAAGGAGAGAAAGTGGCCAACAGGTATTAGCAGTACAATGAAAATATAACTTCCGTTTGGGCTAGAAGTCAAATAAATTGTGGTTTTGGTAATAATAAAGACTGTTCACTTGTCTTCAGCAAATAAACCCTTTGTGTTTGAATGTGTTTTTTGCCTTAATCATTCTTGGGACACTCATTTATGTGTTTCTTGCACTGAATTTTATTCTGGTTTTTTCATCGTTACCTATTCAGTGTCTGTTAACTATATATATATATATATATATATATATATATATATATATATATATACACACATGTGTGTGTGTGTGTGTAAAATGTATGATTTTAAATGTCAACTGTCACCCTGGATTCAGCCTGATGAAAAAATTGAAAATCAGACTTTCCTTACACTTATCTGGCATGTTAATTGGTCCAAAAACATTGCTCTGTCATGAATTATGTAGAATTATGTTCTACATTTTAGTTTTCTATTGTGTAAACATATATGATCCATAATATTCTCTATTTCAATTAATGTGTATTCTGATTATTTTTGTTTTATTTTGAAATCTAACAATGTAAAATTTATCTGCTTTTTTTCTTTTGTCATTTGACTGATTTCCCTGCAGTTCATAAAAAGTTTGAGGTATTGTCCAACTACATAGGATGAGAGAGTGTCTAAAGGAGGAAAATAAGGGTCAGTGGGGGATGGAGGTTGGGGGATATTGATCTTGACTTGACTTGCAGATTTTTCTTTGGAAATGATGTCTTAAGCCAGGCTCCAAAATGGAAATAATCCTGAATGGAGAATATCAGGAATATGAGAAAAAATTCATACATGCACAGAGATGTCATCCTGCCTCCTGCATCTCCAACCCATATAAAACATTTTAGTCCAGGAATCTCAATCTGGTTTCCTGATTTATAAGTAGTACTACTTTGGATGCTGTCTTCTAAATATTTTGGAATACAGGTACAGAGGGAAAGGGTAGGGCTGTTTTGAGGAACCCAAATCTAATCTAGGGTGCTACATTATCTGCCTCTCTTTTATGCTGTTATTAAAAAACAGAGGAATCTTAAATAAGGGACAAGACTATAACATAGCCCAGCCCTCCACAACTAGTTTCTTTCACAGATCTTGGGCACTCATTTTCAAAAAGGCAATTCAAACTGGAAATACTAGAATCATACTGCTAATTCATCTACAAGGCACCAAGAAGAAAGCTGATTTGGTCTCTAACACTATATTTATAAGATCTGTATATTGAGTTTTATGGAAAAAATATCTTTGCCTGTTACACTGGGTTTTCACAGGTCCATTCTGCAGCCAATGGAAATCCATAATGCTATAAGAGAAAAAGTAAAATCACACCCAATGCATCCTAATCTATTCAGAACTTTTAAAAAGCCCCAATCAACTGGAAATGTCCATAGAAAGTTCCTTGCCAGCAATTGAGCTGTCAAATTATGTTTGTCTGAAACAGTGCAGAGGTATTGTTTCTAATTACTGTGATAATGCTCAGTTTTGACAGCTGCAATACCTGGTTCAGGATAGCAGTTAACAAAAGTCAACCATTAAATGTGTTTTCTAAAAACATGAATTAGGAAGTTATTACCTTTCAGCTAATTAGATGAGACAAGTTGAAGTTAATTTGGTAGAAAAGATTTCTTGACTTAATGACATTTATAGGTAATTAGGCATGTTGTAAGGGAGGAGTACACATTTATATTTCAGCTTATTTTCAGTACCCAGTCACCTTTTTTTTTCACCAGAGGCTTCATATTCTCTAAGGAGCAGCTTTAACCACAGACAGCAAGCTGGATCCCCTTGTTATTCTGGAAGCTGACAATTATTTGCACAGCAAGTTATCACACAGAACAGAGGAAAATGGAGCCAAAATTAGGCATAATAATAGCAGTAATAATAGCAACAGTAACATAATTCTTCCTCTTCATGATTGCCTTGACTAAAGCTTCTTTGAGCAATTTCAGATCCAGTTCCTTCAAATTATTTTGTGTTTTGATGGGCTCTGGCTTTGCTTGCAGATCTGTCTTGTATTCTCAAGAGTTTTGCATTGTTTTATAAACATCCTCATCCAATTATGTAAAACTATGCTGGATCATATCATCCTGTGTGCCTTCAGATAATATAGCCTGTTCTAGCACCACTGGAAAACTAGAAGAGACAGATAGGGACAGATCAGCATAGAAGAGAAGATGTATTTATTTAATGTCCATGAATTCATACCAGCTTGATGGCATGTTCTCAATTAAAATAAAAACACCCAACTTCATTAAAATAACCTACTGCAGTGAATATCAAAACTGAACGTTATGCCCACTTCTCTGTGCTCAAATGCTTGGTAACCTTTAAGTTAATAAGTGTTGTGTTCAGCATGTTTGTTCATCAAATACATTTGTAAAATATATACAGTCAGGGACTTTTCAGGGTGGGCAGTAAACAGTGAGCGGTGTAAGTCTCATATATAGAGAGGAGACTGCAAAAATAGTTCAGAATTTGGAATAATAGTATGGATGAATATTTTTTTGGGGGGGGAATGGAAACAGTTAAAATGTATGAGCAAAAAGTATTTTGTTTCCCTCTGCAGCAATTTTTTTAACCTTTTTAACCTTTCCAAGTCAGTAATAGGATTCATTTAAATAAGTGTATGATGATTGCTTATAATAGATTGCTAATGGCTAGAGAGGCATCTCTAACCAATCAGCATACTGTAATAGAACTATTAAAATGTTTAGTTTAGTTTAATTTAGTTTATTGTCATTGCACCTCGTACAACAAAATCAAACACCATCTTCAGTGCACATCATGACCATGACCATGAAAATTAACACAAACACACATCCTTCACCCTTCACACATTGAACCGGAAACCCCCAACACCATACCAACACTGCACTATACAGTAGAATTCAAAAGAGCTACTGCCCTGGGACAGAAGCTGTGTTTCAGCCTATTTGTCCTTGTTTTTATTAATCTGTACTGTCTGCCAGATGGTAATAGTTCAAAAAAGGGTGCCAGGATGAGATGGATGTATCTTCATTCTAGAGTTTTGATAAGCTTTCAAAAGTTGTAATAAACCTGATAAAAATAATAAGTAACAAAAAAAAAGTTTTGCCAAGAAATGAGACAAATAAAATGACTCGGCAGATATAAAATGCCCAAATATGATGGTGTTTCAAGCTCTATATGTCTGTCTTCCTCAGAGCATCTTTGTTTTTGTGGTTTTTGTGTGTTTCACATTTCAATTTATTGAGTTCTGAAACTTTCGTCTAATAGTGGCTGTGGCCTCATTTCTGAAGGTCTTTAAAATTCAGTATACTATAGAAACGATGTTCCCTCACTTCCTACTGAATCACATTTAATTTTAAAACAATGCCCCTTGATCCAAAGAACTTAACATTTCATATTTCACAGAGCTTCCTGACATGAATCACAAACTGGTTGGACTCAGAAGGGGGAAAGAAGGGCAGTTCCACTGGTGCCAACTGCAGCTTGTGTTGCCTGACCTAATGGGGGTTTGCTGGGGCACAGCTGCATTGGCTGCTGGCCACAGGTGGCTGAAATCCGGGCAAAGATTCAGTGTAAACAAGGGCAAAGATCAGCAGGCCAGGATTTTCCCCTCTAAAGAATGCTGTTGTTTGAAGTACCATCAGTCATCTTTGGCAAACTGCAACAGTATGTTAAGCTTTCTTTTTTTTTCTGGCAGGAAAAACCCAAGAAGCTCCAAGATAGAACTGGAATTGAAGGTGCAGGCAGAGGGAAACAATTAGCCTAGATTTAATTGATCCTTAACAGTTTGCTAACTGATGATATTTATGCATCACAGTCTTCACTTTGCTATCTGAAGAAAAGAACTAGATGGAACTCATCTTTACTATGTACAGAAGATGATCAGATGTCAACACCAGAGATGAGATGCACAATTTTAAGATAACAGGGTATTAACATTGTACCCCTTGTCTTGTTTCTAGTTTCCAAAATGTCAGACAACCTGGCCATCAAAGAAGACAACCTGCTTCCCAATACTTGACTGTTGTGCTCAAGGCCTATTGTGAATTTCTCAGAGGCATCTGACCAGCCTCTGTGGATGCAGAATATTGAATTAGAATGACTTTTGGTCAGCTGTAGCAAATATGTTTTTTCTGAGAATTAAAAAAAACCCTAAAGCAAAGAGGCTGTTTTTTATTTATATACTATTGCTGATAAAGAGAGGGAGGGAGGGGAGGGGAGGGGAAGAGAGAGAGAGAGAGAGAATGAGAATGAATCTTACATACTTGGTGAAGTATACAAACAGCAGATTCATACCCACTTGAAGAGATGTGGCGTTAGTAATTTCCACTGGTGACAATTTGAGAGGGATAGAATGGAGTAGAAGTGTTGCTCCACTGGCAGACTCTCTGTCTACAGTGGCATCTTGATATTTCAATCAATTGCCATATGTATATAGATCTTCTGACAGTGTTTTCTCCAATTCAAAAGGTTCAAAAGTGGGGCATTTGTGGGATATTCCAAAAATAGACATCCAATCCATTGATTGGTTGGATCAAAATTCTGTTCCTGTCTCCAACAATTCCAAAAATCTGGCCTTACTCCTACATATCTCTTGAACTGATAGCGATAAAGAATTTACTACACAACAACCCATTTCTATTTAGAATTACTTGGCAAGAAGGCCAGATGCTTTACAGACAACTTACATTGCAAAATACTAAAAATGTCCTTGTTTCAGGAAAGCTTATTCACTGAAATAGAAGAGTATTCTATTCTGTACTGTAACTAATACTTCTGAATCATAATGAAAGTTACAATACTTAAACACAGGTGTTTTTTATAACTCTCTTGACCTTATGTACGCCAAAGAGAAATATTTAATTTTAAGATCACTATTGTCAGATGCCTTTGATAAGTGTAAAAAAAGCACACGTTTTTCAAAAGATTGATTTTTATTGAAACTCTCATGCTAATTTATATATTTTTTTCCTTCCATTCAATCATGTCTAATTCTTGGAGATTGTCTGGACAAGTCCCTGCAGTTTTCTTAGCAGAAATGGCTTGCGGTTGCCATAGGCTGAAAAAAGAGTGACTGGCCCAAAGTCATCCAGATGACTTTGTGTCTAAGTTGGGACTAGAACTCACGGTCTCCAGTTTCCAACCTGATGTCTTAACCACTACATCAAACTGGATCTATTGTATACATTGGGTTGTTCTAAATTACTCTGCATTACAATATGTGTTAAACCTAACCTCATTATGCTTTGCTGAAGTAAATTGTGTTTTGAAATCAGTTTTCATTTGTGAATATACTCAATATATTTCATTTCAACAAATAAGCTTTTGGCAGCCAGTTTTTCAGTTTGCTGCAATGTGCTTTAAATCAGTTCTTATTAATCATCACTAACCTAAATTAACTGATAGGATCTGTGTCTGGAGGTTGTAACTTTTCCCTCTATTCCTGTCCCATCCCAGCTATGAGATTTTTTTCATTTATTTTTTTGTCTAATGTTACCTTAATGGGAAATAACTTATCTAAGTGGAGTTTTAATTGTAAGGGTTTCTCACTGCATAACTAGAAATTTTAAATCTGAAGTATTTTATCTGAAGCAATTTGCCACAGCTATTTTGTAAAAGAATCTGGTAATCTGGGTGCATCTTTGAGTTTATGTAATATTTAAGCATCATAGCATTTCCCCATGATGAAAGATCTGTGATTATTCACCCAATTTGAGAAATGTTGTGTTAAAATCTAGAGTTACAAAAGAATGATACCTTCGAGTGACTATCTGAGGTTTTAGTATTCTGCCTTACATTCAAAATGAACTTGGGGGAGTTCTTGTGAGAAAAGGAATTTTAGAAAATTAGTACTGAGGTCAAGAGAAACCATGCATTTGAAAAAAAAATCCTTTGGTTCTCTGACCAGTAAGGGGCACTGTTAATCAGTCAGTAACGGAAGGACCAATAGTTATTGGGGGCTGCTGATTCACAAAGACAGAGACACAGACACAATACCACAATTTATATTGAGCGGGTTCTCAAATGTAACCATTTCATTGTAAATTGATGTAGTTCTACAATTATCAACTAATTAGAGGTGTTCATTATAAGCTACAGTTAAGCAAACACATGTGATCATTTTTAGTTCTTTATTTCCTTCAGGTAAGACATTTTAGGAGGGAGAGATTTGGCATGAAGCAATACAGAGGGAACAGAAAGAAGAGTTCATTTATTTAAATATTGATTATAAATAATATTTAGACTTATACTAGATGCCCAATTGACTTTGATTTTACCTGGGACTTGTGGCCTGGCAGGAAGCAGTTACAATCTGCCATTTTAAAATCCCCAGAGTTTCGTCTGGCCTCTTATCAATACCAGAGGCAAATGCTACTGAGATATTCAGAATGACTAAGGAACAGACAGGCCTAGAATGATGTGGGATGAGCCACAAGAGTCCCTCCTCAAATGTCTATTCTCAAATTCCCATTCCTGTTAAGGAGAAGTGAGATTGGGTGTAGCCAGCACTGACATGCCTGCAAAGGGTTTGTGTGTGTGCTCCTGTACGTTTCCAGATGGGGAAAGGCACATGGTGGTCAGAGCAGTACTATGGAGAGTGTTGCAGAGAAGGCTCGCTCCTTTCTTGGCCCTTCACAGATGGCTTTTGTCCCTATAGCGTAAGTCAAAGGGTCAGCACTTTGTGCTTTGCTGTGCGCAGACAAAAGCGTTCCTTGAAAGGTAGGCAGGGGTGCTGGCTTCCCACTTTGTCCAGCTGGATACTCACTTTTCTCCCTGTACAGAGCATGAAATGATATGCATTGTAGCATATAGTACTTCCTCTGGGCAGAAGGACCCAAAGAAAGGACTCTTTGCAGGACCAAATGGAAGGGCCAGTGTTTCCTGCATGTGCCAAGCAGTAGATGATGCAAGAGGTGCAGCTTTGTGGAGGGGTTCAGTTCCCTTGTCCTACCTCTTGATATCAGGTAGAAACACTGAGAACCTGGCCTCTGAACCAGAGTCACTCTCTGTCAACTGTCTACACTTCTCTTTTCTTTGCGGTGGTTCAGAGAGAATCATTTTGCATACTAACTCCTCATTTTGCATATTAACTCTGCACGGGTTGTGATGGGAGTATCCCGATACTCCCATATACCTCTCCTGTGTGAACTGCATTGGTTGCCGGTTGCCCTCCAGATGAGATTCAAGGTGCTGGTAAAGCCCAACATGGCTTGGGGCCGGGGTACTTGCGGGAGCGTCCCTTGCCAGCATCGACTGCCCATCGCCCTGTGCGCTCCAACAGGCAGGGCCTCCTTGGGGTGCCGTCGGCTAGACAGTGTCGGCTGGTGACCCCCAGGGGTAGGGCCTTCTCTGTGGAAGCGCCTACCCTGTGGAACCAGTTGCCCTTGGGGCTGCGGTTGGCCCCTGACCTCCGTTCCTTCCGTCGCGACCTGAAGATGTGGCTTTTCCAACAGGCCGGCCTGGACTGAGGCGGGTGGATTTTTTAATACGTTCTTATGCCTAGTTTTTATGGGTTTTAGATAATTGTTTGGCTTGTGGTTTAATAATAATTTTAATAATTTTTAAATTTTTTTACTGTGTGTTTTTATGATGTGAGCCGCCCTGAGTCCTTCGGGAGATAGGGCAGCATTTTTTTTTAATTACATTTATATGCCGCCCTTCTCTGAAGACTCAGGGTGGCTTACAATTTTTGGGATGCAACCCAGTGTGCTCAGCAATAGCCTTCATTCCATTGTATAAGCCTGCTTATTACTAAGCGGCATTTTACAAGGTCAGCTAATTGCCCCCAACAATCTTGGGTCCTCAATTTACCTACCCCGAGAGGATGGAAGGCTGAGTCAACCTTGAGCCTGGTGGGATTCGAGCCTACAGTATTTTATACTACTCTCAGACTGCAGGCTATCTGTCTCCATTTGCGGCCGCTGTTGCCCTCCTGTGTGATATCTCGAATCCTCTCCCCGGCTGCCCTGGAGGTTGTCTTACTATCAAGGACTATCTCCTTGTTTGTATTCCGTTCTCAGACCCTCTTCTCCCCTTTGGACCTGGCTGTCCCCATTGCAGTGGGAGGGCAATGAAGGGCATGAACCCTCTGTTGTGAGAGGGCGGGGGTCTCTGTTTGTGCCAGCGGCCCACCATAAGCCACTGCGGTGGGAGAGCAGCGGCTTGGCCATCTTATTCTTGGCCCTAGCAGCGGTGAGAGAGCTGCTTGTTGGTGCGGTTGTTTGGTCTGGTTTGAATGCCTGGTCCCTTATGCATGTTTCCATCTATGCAATTTGTAACATCGAACCACTGTTTTGCCCTCTTCCTCCCCTATGAAATAACTGATGCTTATGCCAGCCTACTCATCGCCGGAGTTACAGGCCCTCCAGACTGTTCCCCTGTCTTTGGAGTGGCCCTTTGTTTATCGAGAGCCTACCTCAATGACAGATCTTGGGATCCTGAGAGGTGGCATGGCGTGACCAAGGGGCCAAATTTTAAATCTGGGATAAAGGGGAAGCTTTTAAATTTTTTAATTCGTTGTTTTAAGGGGTTAGGGCAGGGGGTGGGGGATCAAATTGTGGTCTATACTGTCCTTCCAGGCCGGCTCCTGGTCCCGGCGTGGAGGGGTTGGGTGGGGGCCCGGGTCTGGCGGGGACAGGGCAGGGTTGACCATCTCCAGGGTGATCGGTTATGGCAGGGGGGATGGGACAGGGGGCCAAATTTTGTTACGGGAGCGCGCCCCGTGTTTACGGCGGTGGCATGCTCCGACCCCCAGGTCGCTCCCGCTCCCCTGGGGTCTTGGGAGACATGGTCTCTGGGCTCAGGCTGGTGTATGTGAATGCCAGGTCTGTAGCCAATAGTCATCCCTCCTCCGAGCTCATGGAGGAGGAGGCTGCAGACCTGACATGCATTACGGAGACCTGGTTGGGCCGGAGGGGGTGTCCTTCTGTGTGATTTGTGCCCTCCATGTTTCCATGTGCTGTTCTGGTCTCGGGCCCAGGGAAGGGGCGGAGGGGTAGCCAGAGTTGTTAGAGAGACCTTTTTGTCCCACAGATAGGTGATTGTGAAGCCCTCCTCGTGAGATTGGGCCCTGGTGGTCGGTTGGGTTTGCTGCTAACGTACTTGTCCCCCAGCTGCATAGCGACGACCCTGCCTGAGCTTCTCGACGTCCTCTCGGAGGTGGCGGTGGAGTTCCCCAGGCTTATAGTTCTAGGGGACTTTAACTTGCCTCTCTGGGGGCGTCGGGTTTGGCTCAGGAGTTCATGGCATCCATGGCAGCCATGAACCTGACCCAGGTGATTCATGGGCCCACTCACGAGGGGGGGAACACGCTTGACCTGGTTTTTGTCTCGGGGCAGTGGTGTAGTGATCTGGGGGAGGGTTCTCCAACTGCCCTCCCTTTATCGTGGACGGATCACTATCTCCTGCGGCTGGTCTTTCAATTGGCTGTCCCTTGCTGCTGGGATGAGGAACCAACACGATGGTTCCGCCCCAGACGCCTGATGGACCCGGAGAGGTTTCAGACGGCTCTGGGGTTCTTGCCCGCCTCCCTCAACCACAGCTCGGCCGAGACACTGACGGCCGCCTGGCAACAGGCGGCTTTGGAGGCACTTTACCGGGTTGTTCCCCTTGTGGCCTCTTCCCCGCCGTAGACCCCGGTGGGCTCCCTGGTTTTCTGAGGAGCTCCGGGGGATGAAACGACGGAGAAGACGCCTGGAGAGCAGGTGGAGGACTAGCCACTCCGAATCCGACCATGTCCAGTTGCGAGCCTATATTAGGACCTATCTGGAAGTGATCAGAGGCGTGTGCTTACTTCTCCGCTCTGATTCGTCTGCGATGATGCCCTGCGGCCTGTTTGGGTGACCCTCCCTCCTCCAATTGAGGAGGGGGATGACCCTTGCAGGGCAGAGCAGAGAATTTAGTTTACATCTGGCGGATAAGGTCACTCGAATTCATGTCGGCTTGGACTCTGATTGGCAGTGGTCTGATGATGGGGTGCCCGGGTCTGGTGGATTCTATCTGGGTTGAGTTTGACCTGGTCTCCCTTGATGAGGTGGACAGGATCATGCGGAGGCTGTCTTCCACCACATGTTTATTGGACCCGTGTCCTTCCTGGTTGGTGTATGCCTCCAGGGAGTTACAGCGGCTGGCTCCAGGCAATTGTCAACACCTCCTTGAGTGAGGGAGTCTTTCCCACCACCTTGAAAGAGGCGTGGTGAGGCCCCTCCTCAAAAGCCTGCCTTGGACCCCGCGTTTTGAACAACTATCATCCAGTCTCCAACCTTCCTTTTAGCGAAGGTTGTTGAGCGTGGTGGTTCAGCAGCTTCCCTTGTTCCTGGAGGAAGCTGATTATTTAGACCCTATCAATCAGGCTTCAGGGCGGACACAGCACGGAGACAGCATTGGTCGCACTGATGGATGATCTCTGGAGGGCTGGGACAGGGTTGTTCCTCTGTCCTTGTCCTGTTAGATCTCTCAGCTGCTTCGATACCATCACCATGGTATCCTTCTGCAGCGGCTCAGAGGACTGGGGTGGGGGCACCGTTTTGCGGTGGTTCTCCTCCTTCCTCTCAGGCCGTTCGAGTCGGTGTTGGCAGGGGGGCAGAGGTCGGCCCGAGGCCCCTCACTTGTGAGGTGCCCCAGGGGTCCGTTCTCTCACCTCTCCTGTTTAATATCTAATGAAACGCTGTGCGAAGATCATCCGAGGTTTTGGGGTGAGGTATCATCAGTATGCTGATGATACCCAGCTTTATCTCCACCCCAGACCTGATCAGTGATGCGCTCTCCGTGATGTCCCGGTGCCTGGAGGTGGTACGGGTCTGGATGGGGAGTAATAGGCTTCAGCTCAACCCCACCAAGACTGAGTGGCTGTTCTTACCGGCATCTCGGTCTTTATTGGATGTACCATCTTTGGTCATGGGGGAGAGGTGTTGCCCCCTGTGGATAGGGCGAGAAACCTGGGTGTCATCCTGGATTCACAGCTTGGTTTGGAGGAGCATGTGGGAGCTGTGGCCAGGGGGGCTTTTGCCCAGGTTCGGCTGGTTCGCCAGCTCCGCCCTTATTTGGACCAGATGCCCTTGAACGGTTACTCATGCGCTCATCACCTCTAGAATCGACTACTGCAACGCTCTTTACATGGGGCTCCCCTTGCGGATGACCCGGAGGTTACAGATGGT
This sequence comes from Naja naja, assembly GCA_009733165.1. Taxonomy (NCBI): domain Eukaryota; kingdom Metazoa; phylum Chordata; class Lepidosauria; order Squamata; family Elapidae; genus Naja; species Naja naja. Next base: position 9,231,422 of record CM019152.1, read on the forward strand.
GCAGAATGCGGCTGCGTGGGCTGTGATGGGGGTATCCCGATACTCCCATGTTACACCCCTCCTGCGGCTTGCATTGGTTGCGGTCACTCTCGGGGCCTTCAAGGTGTTAGTAACAACTTATAAAGCCCTAAATGGCTTGGGCCCAGGGTACTTGCGGGAACGCCTCCTGCCAGCATCACTTTCCGATCGCCCTGTTCGCTCTCATAGGAGGGGCCTCCTTGGGATACCGTCGGTCAGGCATTGTCGGCTGGCAGTTCCCAGGGCTAGGGCCTTCTCCGTGGGAGCACCTGCCCTCTGGAATCAGCTCCCCGTGGATCTCCATTTGGCCCCTGACCTCCACTCCTTCCACCGAGACCTGAAGACTTGGTTGTTTCAACAGGCTGGCCTGGAATGACCCGGGGGGTTGAGGGTTTTAATTTTCTCAAATTTTTAATTGTATTCGGCTTGTTTATTTGTTTAATTGTCTTTTTATTGTAAATTTGTCCCGTTTTAATGTTCACCGCCCTGAGTCCTTAGGGAGTAGGGTGGCATACAAGTCGAATAAATAAATAAATAAATAAATAAATTGTAGGCAACTGGAACTTAAATGCAGGCATTTAACAGCCTGAGCCACCAAGTCGACAATAAATAAATAAATATTGAATCAATCTATGCAGTTCTAGGATATGCCACATACACATTACACCACAATTTTAAATTCTATATACTAGGACTAGCTTTTATTTTCAGTAATTTAGGAACAATGCTATGTGGATGGGATGGATGCTTCATGTATATGTTGGAGGTGGGGGACTAAATCTAGCTTATAGGAAGGTATGAATTTCTAGCTGGCAATGCCAATTAAATTTACAATCATTTTTGAATTGCCCCTTCCTTCTTTCCTTTCTTTTTTTTTAAGGAAGGCTCATTAAAATGGGACTGTAAATTCACCACCTGCAGAGCACTTGGTTGTTTCAGATTTGGGACAGGAATCCTTCTTTGGCATGTTTGTCTGGGTGTGGGGGTTATCCCCCCCTTAGGGTAGAAATCCAGCTGCCTCCTATGGGGTTGACCAGATCTCTTCAAATGATTGAAAGATGCCAGAAAGCAGGAATTGAGAGATAATTATTCCAACTGTAGTGAGGTACTTTGAAAATGAATAGAAGCTGTCAGACAGTCATTTGAAAGCAGGAGCTGCCCACCAGGGCAGAACATATTAAATGGATATATGAAGAGGCAAGAAACATGGCATTTGATTTTGATAATAAGCATGAACAATTGATGGAAAGAAAGAAAGCAATCAAGATATTAGAAAATTTACAATGCCTAATATTTTTCTCAGGAAAATATTTTGTCCTTTATAAACTGAAAGCAAAAATACCTTGTTCTGCCTATAAAGACTTGAAAATGTAAACTTCCATGCTACTTTGAGATTTTCCATATACGACAGATGTTTTGTTCAAGAAAATAATTCCTATTTTCCCCATCCAATTCTACTCTCCCCACATACTTTGGGAAAGCAATCAACTTGCAAACTCATCCTTATGTAGACATGTTTGATGATCTCTGCACAATGACTTGTACACATTTGGTGGAATCTACCACAGGGGTTAAAATCAGTGGTAGGAATATCAACTATCTCCAATATGCAAATGATACAACATTGCTTCCCCTTTGCTTCTGTGCTGCGCCCCATTTGGATTTGGAGTGGCTAATCCTGAGAGACAAAGATGAAAGTGAAAAATTTGGATTGCACCTTCACATCAGGAAAACAAAGCTAATGACAACTGCAGAGAACAGACAGGGCAGAGTGCAGATCGACAACGAGACCATCAAACAGCAAAGAGATTCATCTACCTGGGCTTTAAAATCAACAAAAGTAGCAATTGTAGACCTGAAATCAGAAGGTGTACAGTACTTAGAAGAACTGCAATGTCTGGCATGAATAACATCCGTAAGAGAAAAGACACCAGCTTCACAATCAAACGCACAATTTTTTTCCAATTGCTTCTTATGGCTGTTAAATTTGAACTCTGAAAAAGGAAGATGGGACAGGGTGAACCCCTATGAACTGTGGTGCTGGAGGCAACTATTACACATCCCATGGACTGCAAAACAAACAAAGAAAAGTCATAGACTGACCGTCACCATATCACTTGAAGCCAAATTCACCAAACAGAGGCTGCCATACCATACTTTGGTCTTGCCAAGAGAGCTGACTCACTCGAAAAGTCGATCATGGTTGGAGTGATCATCAGAAAAAGGAGAAGGGGCCACCCTAATACCCGCAGGCTGGACACTACAAACGATGACAACAGGATGACTATGGCAGTGCTGAAGGAGGCAGTGCAACATAGAGGGGCATGTAGAGTGCTGATCCATAGAGTGGCTGAGTGTCAGATATGATCGAATGGCTGATGATGATGATGACTGTCAAGCAATAGCCAGTGATGGCTACTCTCACTGTTGCTGGTGAAAGGTTCTTTGGAACCTTTTATTTCCTGAGATTCATTAGCCCTGGTTTTGTTGGCATGTTCCAGATCCTTGAAAATCTAGTGGTTCCCCAGGGAAGATAGATGAGGTAGATAGATAGATAGATAGATAGATAGATAGATAGATAGATGGATGGATGGATGGATGGATGGATGGATAGATGGATAGATGATAGATGGATGGATAGATGGATAGATGGATAGATGGATAGATGGATAGATGGATAGATGGATAGATGATAGATAGATGGATGGATGGATGGATCAATGGATGGATGGATGGATGGATGATAGATGGATAGATGATAGATGGATGGATAGATGATGGATGATAGATGAGATGGATGGATGGATGGATGGATCGGATGGATTGGAGGGGAGATGCTGCTGCTTAATTATTTGCATGGTTCCTTAAGGTTTTATTTAATGTTCTCTTTTTCTCATTTCTATTTACAGTCTGGCTGCACAACTGCTCATCTTTAACCGTTTCTTACTTCATATTTTATTTTGTCTATTCAAATAATCCTCCAACAACCAAAAAATATCTCACTCCTACTTTCTTTCCTTTTGCATAAATCCCACCCTGGGTACACGAGAAAGCTGCCTAAGTGCTGATGGTGCCAGGTCTCAGGCAGTAAGCAAAACTTTGATTAAATGATGTTGATATATCTTGACAGGTCATCTATACTGCAATAGATCAACCATAACACAGAGACTGGTTAATGGTTTCAGGTAAAAGCTAATTGAAGAATGAAACACAGAATTTAATAGCATCCTGAAGTTTGATTTCTTAAAGACCAGAAATCCAGTTACGAAAAGGCAATCTAGTCCCTGTTAACTAATCTTGAATTTGTGTTTTTTTCTTGAGTGGAATATTTTAATGAATGCCAAATGCCATTTTCTTGCTCCTAAAAGGAAATTAATGCAGGTACATTGAACTGTAGTAATTGATTTCCCCACTCTTCAGTAAAGGAGGTTGCTAGTTCCACATTATGAGTAATATCATTAAGCATTACTGGTACTTAAAAAACACCAGAAACCCATTGTTGGAGTAAGTCCTATCTAAAGGCTTTAGATTCCCCTTTTCTGTTCCTCATAAAAGCACAACCGCTGCTGCTCAGACCCCAAAGCTAGTTACCATCCTAAACCAGTTATTTGAAATATATGTTGGAAGCAAGACTAAATGGTCCCAAGGAATCCTATAACAAATTGGGAAAAATCACCTACTGAAATAGGCAATAGAATTAATTAACCCCTAAATATGGAAGGCAGGTCCCTCTGCTGAGGATTAACTAGATGAACACTTTTCTTAAAAGGGAAAGAAAGGATCAAATGAAAATTATTGGGGAAGAGAAAACTAATTATATCATAGTGAGCTGTGTAAATTAATGTAGACTGGGTTTAATACTAGTAAGGTCCTCTATGCTGATGACAAGAAATAATACCAAACATTTTTTTTACAGTAACTCCAGATATATGGATCCCTTAGGTCCAATAAACATCCAGAAGAGCAAGGATTTTGTGTCATCAAAGAACATTTTGTTTAGTTCAAGTGATTAACCAAACTGACTCCCCTACATAGGTCCAGTTTCATATCAGTGGCATGGCCTTCCTTAAATACATCCGTCTTTTAATTAGACCGTATTCTTCTTCTTCACTGCTATTTTTTTTTCTTTCAAAGCTGCCACAGATCAAACCTGGTAAAAATAAACCAACCATTTTTAGAAAGTTATTTTTCTTTCCTTGAGATGGGCCTTTCTTTGCTTAGCACTCTCCGTTTCCCATATTCATGAAACAGCCATTCAGGTGGAAGATCATTACGAGTGACTTCTTAAGCTAAGGGACTATTTGTAAGGCTGTGGCAGACTTTGGACATTCCAGTTGGCATGAGGAGAAAGAGCTGCTTGTTTGTGGAAGGGCGAGAAAAAAGACGGGTGCAGGTGGTGAACCATCAGTGAAACATTGTGGTGAGAAAAACTTGCAGGTGCTGATTCTGCAAAGAGATGTGTACTTCCTGGACTGAGCACAAGCTAAAGACGTCTGCCAACACACAACAGAAGTGTACTGTTGCCTTAAGAGTGAATAAGAAAAGATGTTTCAATGCTGTCGTCGGACCTGGATGATTTGCCACAGAGGACAAAAAGTCTCCTATAAAATTTGATTTCAATAGTCCGATCTCACTTGCACCCTGGGTGACCAGATTCAATTGTGCTGGTGTCTCCTATACAGTATGATATCATAGCTTCAGAGGAAGCCTTTCTTTGGGGGTCACATTAGTTTGTCCTGTGGATGCAATCATTTTTGTGGCACGGAACAATGTTTTACTGTGACGATATGGGCCAGATGGCTCAGTCATTTGCAGTCCAGAACTGAACAGTCTCTTCATTGTTGGGGGATCAACAGAAGTGATTGTTTCTCGTTCATGAAACTGTAGTACCCATCACTGTTTCAACACAAACTATTATATTTTGTGTCTTGGTAAGAATATGCAAAACAACCAGGGGTGGGCCACAGATTTTGACATTTATAACACAACCCCATTTCATCCTCCACATTATTACTAAAAAATTACCAAGCCACCTACTGGCTATAGCCTTGAAACCCTTAACTTCTATCTCTGGTGCTGCCATGACTTTTTCCACCAGTCTGAGCACAGACGAAGCAGGAGTGGAAAATGAGACGTCAAACTACAAATCCCAGCAGCAATAAACAGGACAGACAGTCATAGATGTCCTGAGAAGACCACAAAATCTTCATCCTTGGTAGAAGATATTTACCCATCTGGTTCTTCCTGATATAATGTTTTACAATGCAAGTGATGAATCTCTCAAAAGAGTGGGAGCAAGTGCTTGGGCAAAGTTACTTTAATCTATGGGAAGCACAAAACATCCAGCTGCCAGTCAAGCAAATGAAAGGTCAACCCATCAGCATTCTTCCTTCCCCAAATATATCTCAGATATCTGATACAGATTCTTAATTATATGGTTCTTTAGTGAATTTATATCTTGTCTGAGGTTTTCCAAAACTCAACCTAAAGCTTTGTTAGGCTGTGTAAGACATTAATTAAAAATAACTATTAGATTAAAGGTTTAGAAATAGATGCAAGCAGCCATACAAGACCAGATCAATAGGAAAGTGAAAGCAGCAGTTCAAGTAATTTTGACAGAGGTTATTGAAACATGGAAAGCTTGGAAAATAAAGCCAAAGCTGGACAGTTGATAGGGCAACTTTAGCACCCCTATGTAGAGAGAATTTCTTATAAAGCCCCAAACTTGCTATTTATTATAAATTCCCACTTGCTATGTGTTTGAACTCTAGGAAGCAAATGTTCTGAAAGAGAAGAGGAAAGGAGATTAAATGAGGAATCTTGTGTTAGAGAAAATTATCCTTTAGGAACCTGGGCGCCAATATTTCAAAGTCAAGTTCCTATAGGAGATGAGCAAGCTAAGCCAAAGGACGGGGTCAAATGCGTACTGCGTTTGGAGTCATTGCGCTCCCACAAGAGACCCAAGTCCAGCCCTCTCCAATTTTTTTTTTAATTACATTTATATGCTGCCCTTCTCTGAAGACTCAGGGTGGCTTACAATGTTTGGAGCACAACCCAATGAGCTCAGCAATAGCCTTCATTCCATTGTATATGCCTGCTTATTACTAAGCGGCATCTTTACAAAGTCAGCTTATTGCCCCCAACAATCTTGGGTCCTCAGTTTACCTACCCCAAGAGGATGGAAGGCTGAGTCAACCTTGAGCCTGGTGGGATTCCAGCCTGCACTAATTGCAGGCAGCTGGAACTTAAGTGCTAGGCATTTAACAGCCTGCACCACCAAGGCTCCTGAATTCCATTGACCCATATCTAGTGTCAATTTGACTTGACCATTAGTGGATTAGATTCTTATGTATAGATAGATATAATGAACTTTTAGTGCTTTGAAATTAACTCCTGTTCCTGGTTACTTGCACCTGACAGTTCCAGCACTTTCAATTTTGCACAAAAAGCATCAGGACCAGGTGGTTGTATAATTGTTTAAGTGCTAAATATATTTCTTTTTATTTTTCCCAGTTAGCATCCGAAGTAGTGATTTTAAGTAGATTTCAGTAGATTTAAGTAGGTATTGTTTTAAGTAGCTTTTTAAAGATAGTGCTTTGTGGTTGGAAATGCACCGGTTGAGAAATTTCCCATTGGTAAAAGCTGTTGGACAGTGGAGGTAAGTTCTTCATTGAATTTAAGCAGAGGCTAGAAACCTATATGTTGTGCTAGTGTTCCTGAACTAGATTAGATGACCTCCAAATTTATTTTTATTTCTAGAATTTTGCAATTTTATAACCATATATTATAAGAGATGATTTTCCCATCAAGTGGCATGACCTTCAAAACCTCATTTAAGAACCACAAAACAAATACCTTCCAAAGCATACCCAATTGCTACAAGGAGGGAATGTTAAAGGAGTATCTTGTGAAAATAAATGATTGTATTCTGGACCAGTAAAGTACAATTCTTTCCTTTATCTCCTTATATTCTGTATAATTTCTCTACAATTATTGGATCATGGAGATTATTTTTCCCTTTTAATGAAATTGAGTTCCTAATGTTAACTTTCTTGTGCAATAATTTGAATTACTTTTCAATAAGCAACTCTATGGGTTTCCCCCCACTTCTGTCTGCCTTATCCCATCTGTGACTTTCTTTGCAATGTCAAAAGTTCCTCTTTTCTCTCTTTAATTGCATCCAAAACTAACCTTGACTGGCAAAGGGAAAATTGTGACAGCTTTGGGCTCAGTCCAGACCTTCTCAGAGATCCTGTCAGCTGGCTGTTTGACAGTATGCAAATATATGTAAATACAGGAGCACTGGATAACACCTGCAAAAAAGTGACCATCTCCAGTCCTATGAAATATCTTATATAAGACACTTAAAAAAATAAAATCTTATTTCACATCTCTCAGTTTTATTGTGAATTTGTCGGCAGAGGATGGAATAAAAAAAAAGTACTTTTGTCTTGATGAGCCACAAAGATCCACATGGAACTTCAAGCGCCACCAATACTGAAATAACTTCTTTCCAACCTTCCTGGGTCTTTATTTCCTTTCTTTCCTGTTGGTTGGTGTGCTCACATCAAAGAAGGCCTTTTGTTTGTCTGGAATTAAACGCATCTACTTCCTTGACTCTTTATAAAATGAGTGAGGTCGTTTGAACAAACGGAGTAGCTGGAACCTAGAAGCTTTTAAGATACTGTAGGAACAACCTAAAATCTGCATCTATTTGCATTAGCTATCCCAGAAGGACAGTCTCTAGGCTGAACTAGATAAACTATAGGATTACAATATGTTAGAGATTACATTGTTAACTGTTTGTTGACCCTATTAAAATGCTTATTAGTTTCCAGTTAAGTACTGGGCCAATATACAGTAACAACATGTGTAGAATTGTAAACTTAAATAGTACCCCAATATTAAGCATTAAACTGAACACCATAATGGTGCTATGCTGCCCTTCAGAATCACAAGTCAATGGAGGGGTAGTGATATCTAAATTCAATTTTAAAAAGCATCAGTCTTTAATTAACAGAGATAAGGGAGAGAAAGTCCTTAAAACAGTCTAGAACAGAGACCTACAAATGTTCACTAATGGCACCTTTCCATTTTTCAGGACTTCCATCTGTTCAGCCTCACTCCATCAGGCTGTTTTGTAGTATATTATCTACAGCTCTCAACAGAGGAAAGTGTGATTCATGCATAGAGCTTTTATTGGTTCACTGACTCACCACTTGTCATTTCTTCAGGTTCTTTACAGGTTTTAGCTCCTGGCACATCTCTCCCACCTGCCTCTGTTTACCATGTTGTTCTTCAGAAGGGTTGTGGAAGACCAAAAATGGTTTTGATGACTTCTAAGGCAAATCAAGAGTCACAGCTTGAGAATATTTGGGCAAACAGATGTTCTAGCCATGTGATTACTATTATTTGGTGTTTGGATGTAACCAAGAATAAAAACACTAAATTCAGTGATGCAACTCTTTGCTACAATCATCCTAGCTGAGCTGTAGGGTCACTGACAAACAGATGTTAACCTCATGCAAACAAGTAGCCCAGTAGAATTTGAAAAAGGCCATTGAGACAGAAAAGACTCTTGAGAAGCAACCCAGGACAAAAGAAATCTTGAAAGAATGCACATGCACAAGCAGGGAATCACAGCCGCATACACGTCCATTAAATGTGGCTGCCAGTTTGCTGCTTTGACCGCAGAAACAAAAAGATCAATTGAAATTCATAATATACAGAAAACAGAATCTCCGAATACTGCATAATTTCAGCCTAAGTCATTTCAGGTGTCTGTGTATTGAGTACTAACAATGTATTGATATATGGGAATTGTATATTTTTTAACGTGGACAATTCCCCTTTCCCATTTTGCTGACTGGAGCTGAATCACTTTGTAATAATGAACATTGTTTATGGGAGTTCACTCAGGGTGTGTGTGTGTGTGTGTGTGTGTGTGGGAGATATAGAAATTGTTACTTAATGCTGGCTCTCTCATTCTTTCCTACCCCCCCAACACATTGTGAAGCCCAAGGTAGTTGCATTTAAGCTGTTGAATGAGCTTTCATTGCTGCTGCTACTGCTGAAGAAGAATTGAGGTCACTCAGGCAGCAATAACTTTGAAAAAATGACCCGTCTACACCCAAACAATAACAGAATCCCCCTTTTTATGTTGGCAACGCCCACTGCTTTCTGTTCATTTCAAGACTCCCCACGTAGATGCAACTGTTTGACCAGCCTTCTTCTGAACAACTTAATTAAGCAAAAGAAAAAGTGTCAGTTACTGCCAACCTCAGAAAAACACAGAGCTATGGAGGTAAAAAGGGGTGGGCTGCATTAACCCGCATTTCTTAACTGGTTAACGAAAGGAAAGCTTTGCTTTATTGTACTGCCAAGAATATTCTTTCGCCAGCTTGCTATTCAGATGATCAAGACATATTGTTTTGTACATCACACCAAACACAATCAAGAGCTTGCAACAACCTATGTCTTAACAACTGGAATTAAAGTGATCCTGAGAATTACAAAATCTTTGTCAGTACACAGCACGGACTCTCTCCCTCCCTCCTCCCAGCCATTCTCCATTCATTTTGAACTGCACAGGGGGACCAAACAGATTGTTCAGTGCTTTGAAACTGGGAAGGGTCTTAATTCTCTTCATTCTTCTTGAACCACATACAGCCTGAGAAATCGCAGCGTGGGATATTTGCTCCTGCTACTCATAAAAACCTTTGGAAGTTGGGAATGGATGTACCATCTATTGCATTGCCCAGATTCATATCCGGGTTTATAGGGAGAGATAAGCATCCACATGGATACATACCCTACAGCACTGCAATAACCACGAAGATGAGAAGAAATAACAAATTAAAAGTGACATTTGTAGAGAGGTTTGAATTTCTTTTGAAGGAATAAATTCTGGAACTCAAGTATGAATGGAGGCTATTCCAAGTGATGTGCCATTTATGTACATAGCACATATTGCCTCATCCATTCTTCATACTGACAGCAACTGAAATAAGAAAGATTGACAGACTTATAGTGAAGCAGCATACCTGCAAACTTGTATGCGCATGTCAGTCTTTTCCTTTGGGGGCTGAATAACATTATGCAAAGTGCAGAAAGGGATACGAAATAAATAGTAAGGCCAAGAAATTTAAAGGCAAAAAAAAAGGAAAGGAAAGGAAATACAGCTAAATCTAATGTACAACAATACAATCCATTATAATTCTCCATATCTTTCTACCTTTGCAAATCTTTCTGCTCCCACCATATCCATACACCATTTTTCTGTGTATTATAATGAAATGATTAAAATGATGGGTCAAGGAGTCTGCAGTCCTCAGATATTGCCAAATTATTATTTCTAGCATTCCTTACAATTGGCAAATCTAGCTAAATGAAGTTGGGGGGTATAATTAGAAAGATCTGGAGGGGCAAAAATTCTTAGATCTAACATAGATCTTCATAGCAAACAAGAATTACTTTCCACATAGAACAGCTTTGCCTGCCATTGTACAATATATTTCATCTCTTTGCTTGATACTGAAGTGTTTTTATAGGACACTACATCTGAGATGGCTGTTCTCAATATATATGTAAACAAATATGTAGGTAGTTTCTGAGTATTAGGATTATTTATAAAGGGAGAGAATGAAATTAAAATCAGCTCATTAAATTAGATCTGAATCCTGACTTCATCATAGTAAAAAAAAAACCTACCACTGAAATCAATAAGATCCTATTATTGACTTAAACTAGAATCAAGAGTCTATTCTAACTATAAATAAATTTGGAACCTAAAGTCAACATACTGGTATCAGCCATCCCTGCTGAGGTGGTTCTAAATATTTAAAGATCTCATAGAAGGCCCTAATCCTTAGAGACATTGTTAAGAAACATTCCCCTTATTAATCAGCACAATTGTAGTCACCCAAATGAAAAGTGCCCATTCAATACATCCTACTTTCTCATGTTAGGTGGTTCACAAATAAAGTTGCTAGAATTGCTGTTTCCTCCTTCAGCCAATTAATAATAAAATAGTAAAAAAATGAGCAATCCCTCCTTTTTCATCCTGCAAGCATTTCAGTCTTTCTGCTCAACAGTAGAGAAAGCATAGACTTTATTGTGATTAATATCTGGGAGTGTCTTGAACAAGGCTAACTTGATAGGAGGCTCTTGTTGGGTGAAATTTATGGCTGGATACTTCCTCAGCAAGACTTCCCACGTTGAATTGTTGAGCACCATTGACCTTACTACCCAGCACAAGGCAAGGGGAGGGGGTAGCTCGTGATTGGCTTTACAGAGATGTCTGGTAACTGTGGAAGGTGCAGAAATCCAGAAGGGGAATAACCTGAATCCCTTCCATTGGAAGGGGCTGGTGAACAGAGGTCAGAGGGAGGCTTTCACCAGGATGCGAGTCTCAGTATCTGGGGGCAGTTGTTGTTTTTTTTATTAGTGCAGTTCATGGCCGGGCCATACCACCTGAATAACAATCAGTTTGATTCACAGCACTCCTGAAGAAGGCAAGGAATGCCTGCAGAGCTGTGCATATGGAGCCAAGCCTGGGGAAGTTCAGAACCTTATCAGACCCAGATGGGTCTGCCTGACACATTTGGCAACAGGCCAGAAACCACCTATGGGGACGGAAAAGCCATCAAGATGTTTCGTAGGCTGTATTTGTGAAAACAAAGCCAGATGGGAAGGGAAGTGCTGCTTTTGTGTTAGTGACCATTCATGAATTGGGGACTCCTCTGTCGTTGCAGTTGTTTTACAAGACAGTTGTTAACAACAGCCTTATATTCATTTTTCATTTGAATCAGTCCATCTGACTATTATTATTTTTAAGACTAGATCGTACAAAATGTAAAATTTCAATGCTCTTGTGGAATTGCTTTGTAACAGATTTTTTAAAAAAGTTGTTTGGGGTTAACAAAAGGCCAGAATCACAAAAATCATGGCTTGCTCTTCTGGCTCCAGTTTTCAGGCAGGCCAAATGTCACTTTCTTTAATGCTAACCCACCATTTTAGGGAAAGCTGAAAGCAGTAGAAACCAAGGATTTTCAGGTTGGATTGTATTGCTTAGTTCCAATACAATTGTCCCAGATAAGCAATGAGTTTAGAAAGATGGGTGTACAGCCCACACACATACATAAACATGCACATCACACATAGATCTTTAGGCCATACTTTCCTGGGAAAATACAAGCTTTATAATTGAGATTAAGAAAGAGCAAAGAACTTGAAAGCACTCCTAGATCAAATTGTAGGTCCAGCACTTTGATCCCACAATGGTCAAACAAATTTTTTATTTTTTATTTATTTTGTCAATTGCTTACAAGATAATAAGTATAAGGATAAACATAGTTGTGAATACATGAAATGAATACATATAAGAAAAATAAAAGAAACAATAGGACAGGGATGGTAGGCACGTTGGTGCACTTATGCATGCCCCTTACAGACCTCTTAGGAAAGGGGTGAGGTCAATAGTAGACAGTCTAAGGTTAAAGTTTTTGGGGTTTGGGGAAGAAACCACAGAGTCAGGTAGACTATTCCAGACATTGACCACTCTGTTGCTGAAGTCGTATTTCCTGCAATCAAGTTTGGTGCAGTTAACCTTGAGTTTGCATATATTGTGTGCTCTTGTATTGTTATGGATGAAGCTGAAGTATTCATTGACTGGAAGGACATTGCAATGTATGATTTTATATACTATACTTAGATCAGACCGAAGGCAGCGTAGTTCTAGCTTTTCTAGGTCTAGAATTTCAAGTCTGGTGGCATAAGGTATTCTGCAATGAGTAGAGGAGTGAAGAACTCTTCTTGTGAAATATTTCTGGACTTTCTCAACTGTGTTAATATCAGATATGTAATGTGGGTTCCAGACTGGTGAGCTGTATTCAAGTATTGGTCTAGCAAATGTTTCCCTAGTAGTAGTGTGATATTACCAGAGAAAAACTACATATGGTTAGTAGTATATTACCAGAGTACATAGGATTAGGTTAACAACTCTTAATGCCTTTTTGGCTATGTAGTTACAGTGGGCTCTAGCAGATCATTAGAGATGAGTATTCCAAGGTCCTTGACAGAGTTTGGATCATCAACAAGGTCTTGACTATTCAGCTTGTATTTTATTTTCTGATTTTTTTTGCCAATATGTAAGACAGAGCATTTATTTGTTGAGATTTGAAGTTGCCATTTGTTTGACCATTCTGATACATAGTCGAGGTCTTTTTGAAGGATAGTAGATTGTCTGTGGTGTTGAATAGCTTTACATCATCAGCAAAGAGAACACAGTTGCTCTTAATATGATCACAGAGGTCATTTATGTAGAGTATGAAGAGAGTTGGTCCTAGAACGCTGCCTTGGGGGACACCACTGTTGACAGGTACAGAATTTGATAAAAATGTTACAGGCAAACCCCAGTTAGTGTCTTACCATTGTTTTCCTCAACAACATCTGTTTCCTCAAGAACAGCAGCAGCAACAACAACAATAATAATATTGCTGCAGAGACATTCTTAGGTTGTGACAGTTTCAGCAGAATGACAAAACCATGTCACAACATAATGCACCAGAACTTGGGATAATGAAATCTCAGTTTTGTCTTCTGCTGGATTTTCTCCCCGCACTCCACCCTGGCTGTCCATGCATTAAAAAGGATTCAGAAGAATTGTTCAGGATCTTGCACTTGCACAGGGACTGTACCTCTCTGCTATACATTAAAAGGGATCTTTTTCTGGGCTTCACATCAGCCTCAAGAAAATGCCACCGTTGTTAGAACATTCAGGGGTGGGATTCTACCTGGTCAGACCAGGTAGAATCTCGGTTGTTACTATCCTGCGCAGTTCAGAGAACTGGCAAATCGTGCCACTGGCTGCCCCCCTGCCCCGCCCACTCACTCCTTACCTGGCATGTGCACCATCAAACTTGACTGCGTTTGCTATTTTTCCCTTTCCCCCCCCTGACCATCAGCTGTTCTGCTGTGCCGGGAGATTTAGGTTAGCTAGAAAGCAGGAAATCGTTGGATTTCCTGCTTTCTAGCTAATCTAAAAGCAAAGCTGAACCTTCCTTGGGACTGAAGCTTCTATTTTTCAGTGCAGACTCAGGTAGCAGATGGCAGAAAGATAGATCTCTGAGTGACTCTGTGATTTTGTGAGCAACTCAATCTGCCTGCTTGCTCTGCCTGATTTTGGGTAAAAGTTGCTTTTTTATAAAAAGTTCAATATTTACATAAATATTTATAATATTTACATACAAGCCACACCCACCCAGTCACATGACCACCAACCCATGCCCAGTCAGCAAGCCATGCCCACCCAGTCACATGCCCACCCAGTCACATGCCCACCAAGCCACACCCACAAATTAGGCCACACCCACAGAACCGGTTTTAAGAAATTTGAATCCCACCCCTGGAGACATTGATAGGTCTATCCCTAAATAGTGGTTTCATTTTTTTTTTCAGGCTTGCCTGAAGCTCTGAAGCCCTTCTCTCCTAAATAATTTTCAAAACCTTCACATGCTTCATAATTAACACTTACTTATACATTTATTCCATAATTATGACTATATTTCTAAACTGACTTTAAGCGAGAAAGTCTCCAAAGGTGGTTCACCTATAAAAAAACCAACATGTTAATAAAAACCTACAATAAAATGAAAATAGTACTGTAATTAAAACATCCATCCTATATCTCAAAATCCAAATTTCATAAGCAACCCTGGACAGAATGGTGAGACCTGGTAACCTCTTCCTATTGTTTTCTCCTTTAGAAAAAGATGAACAGGCAGAAACAGTGGGGCCATCCACTCCAACCAGCAATTGCCCCCATATCTTGGAAGGATGGATCAGAAAACCAATTCCTGAACTTGCCTTGAAAGGTGTAGTTCTTTGCTTGCCAATGGCTGAAAACAACTGAAAGAGCAACTCAGACTGAGGAAATGGTGACTGGTGGAACTATCTACCTACTGCACTGGTATGATTTCTAGTTAAATTAACAACCAGTCTAACTCCAAAACCTTATTAGTATGCATGGTACTTCTAGCCTGCCCAGTGTAGATTGTCCCATGCATAGTAATGGTTGGGATGAGTTCACCTCAGGGCCTCTTAAATCCCCTAAAATTCTTTGAAGTTTAGCCAAGTTTGAATACAATACAATATGATGCAAGGAGATCCCAGCGTGCTTTGCATGCACTATTTGTCCTTGGACTGTGTATTATTACAATTAAATTAAATTATTAAAATGTGATCAGCTATCTTCAGCAGTTAAGCTGTAATATTTTTTTTACTTTATATTTCCTTGTTATTTCTTATCATTTCTTGCTATTTTACCATTTCTCAACAACTCTTCATCTGAAGCAATTTTCAGCAATTGTGGACTGAGAGGACTTGCAAGCATACTATCCCATGAGTGAAAAACTTTCTTTTTAGCATGGACTCACTATAAAACAATAAAACTTATCCCGGGCACAAAGAAAATCTCAAAATGATCTGAGTCAAATGCTATTTAAGTTGCATGGCCGAAATAATAATAATAAAAAGATTAAAATACCGTAAATGGTAGTTATGCAGACGATTAGTTGACTGGAGTCCCGTGTTGTTAGTAAATTTTCCCAGCTCTACAGAAAAAGCTGAACTTAAAAAATGTTGTTTTTCAATACTAGTAATGTAATTGGGTGATGAAACAAATAAAAAGAAATAATACATGATTATGGTGTGGTTCTTGAAAAACTAAAAATAATTGAAAATCTGCTGGAAGATTATAGCTGAGACAAGCAACTTGGCCTCTTTGCATCATTTCCACTGGATACCCAAAGTTAAATTTTGCTTGGAAGACAGGTATTAAAGACAGGTATCGTTCTACTTCAGAATACAATTCACTGAATGGAAAGAGACAAGGAAGTACCTGCTTCAAGCATATAGTGAAATTTAAAATATGCACCCCTTGAGATCTAATCATTATTGAGTTAGATCTTTATGTTAACAGGCAACTAAAAGAAAAAAATATCTGGCTGATCAGAAATCAAACTTACAGAAATCCAGATGGTGCTGGCTAACTCATACCGTGTTTCCCCGAAAATAAGACACTGTCTTATATTTTTTTTGGTTCCCAAAAACACACTAGGTCTTATTTTTGGGGTAGGTCTTATATATTTATGGTGCCAAATAGTGGGTGTGAGTGTGTGTGTGGGGTGTTTCGGTGCACAGTTGCTCCTGAAAAGTCTTCCTGGAACTGGAGATTTACACTAGGTCTTATTTTCGGGGTAGGTCTTATATTAGGGCAGGTTTAGAAAATAGTGCTAGGTCTTACTTTCGGGGTAGGTCTTATTTTCAGGGAAACACGGTAGTCATTTGTTCATACCTGTGGATTGAACTAGAACTAAATTAGGTCATACTATGAAGCTGAAGGCATTGTATATGTTCAGAATGGTTATTATGTATAGGCCTTATCATAAAGGTAACCATTTAGAAAACATAGAAATGTATCTTTCTCATTTTTTTAAAAAAATGATACAACAGCTGAGTTGAAGAACTGCAAATACTTTCAAATATCTGAATTCAAATCTGCCATTTAAATTTATTTCAAATCTCACCATATTTACCTGAAAACATGACAACCCTGAACTTGATGATCCCTTACAAAATGTAAGAAGAATAAAATTATAATTTGACTACCCCACATTGCTAAGCTTATCACACTTAGCTGAAACCAATTCTAGAAAATTTCCACCCAAATAATATATACACACGATATATCTCATATGCAGGGGTGGGATCCGACCGGTGTAACTACCGGTTCAGTGATTTACAATTTGCAGATAAAGAACCTTCATAAAATACTTTTCCTTTGCTAAATTATTGGCAGACCTCTACTGATATGTTGATTTTTTAGCAATTTCAAACAGAATTGTAAATGTGCACATTGAAGCCTTTCGAGTCCATTGAGATTCACTTTTGAACAAACTTTTGTAAATAGCGTTGCAGCCATGACATTCAATGTGCAGACAGTATTTAAACATAGTAGGTGTAATGTGTAATTGTGCTTTGAAGCAGGCTTTGATCTCTGCTATTGATGATTAGACAGAAGCTGCACCTTTTTCTTTCATTTCATGGCCAGGATTGCCCTCCATTGGAAGTTCTATTAATGTCATCATGGTTTCTAAACTGCCAGTAATTCATCAATTCTCAATGGAACTAAATTATTATTATGGTTGATCACACAGGCAGCCAGATGTTTAGACTGAATTTGGCATTTTTGTTCACCTTATTATTATGGTTAGACACATAGCCAGATGTTTAGATTGGATTTGGAATTTTTATCCACCTATTGAGTCCTTCCAAAGGACCTCAGATAGGCTGAAGATGTTTGAGGGTATTAAATGCATAGTTACAGGATGTAAGCTATTCCAATTGCCTTTTGCAATTGATTGATGGTGATTCTGTCAATGCCGATGGTGTTCAACTGGTGTTCCAAATATTTTGGGATTACACCCAAGTTATCTATTATTGCTAGTATTATCTTAGCTTTCTTTTGCCACAATTGTTCTACTTCTATTTGCAGGTCTTTTTTGCTTTTATTATTAACCTTTAATAGTGGTAAGAAGGGAACAACATTTCTTCTTTTTAACTACCTTTCAGAACAAGCCGTTATTCAATTGAATGTATGCCACATAAAGTTTGTTTCAGGAGTATATTCCACTGATAATGAGCTATTAACCAAACAATTCAACAAATAATGAACAAATATGTTGGATTGCATCTCTGTACATTTTGGTAGCAATGCAAAGCATGCATTTTATGTTTACCAAGAAGTAGCCAAAATTTGCTTAAAGGAAAAGAGCTTGGTTTATGTTCTCCAACTCCTGCATTTATGAAACTGTTTATCAAAGCATGTAACAAGTTCATGTAGAACAACAAACTTCGAAGTTCAAATACATATTGGAGAAAAAAAGATAATGGCTGTTTTTATTAATTAAAAACCAACTGTCCCAGTTTTGATATGTAGGATTACAACCCTAATCATTAGCCATGCTGGCTGGAAATAATTGAAATCATAGCCCAAAACATCTGAGGTTTCTCAAGTTAGAGAAGGCTGATTAAAAAAAAAAACCACACAAATAACTTAGTGATCATTTAGCATTAATTACAGCATGGGTGTTCTCTTAGGATGAAAGGAAGGTGCTTTCATGGACTGAACTATAATTAGCAATATTGATATTTTGTAGAGGGGAGTCAAGAAGAGATGTATAATTTATTAGAGCAGCTTTTGGTAGCTTTTTGTAGCTACCTGATT
Organism: Naja naja; assembly: GCA_009733165.1. Classification (NCBI taxonomy): domain Eukaryota; kingdom Metazoa; phylum Chordata; class Lepidosauria; order Squamata; family Elapidae; genus Naja; species Naja naja. Next base: position 9,249,726 of record CM019152.1, read on the forward strand.
ATAGCTATTCTATTCTTGACTCCATTGCTTAAAAAAAACTTAATGGAATTAAAAATTTACTTGAAAGAATTATGCATGGACTTCCATGAATAACTATAACTCTTAGCTCCATCTTATTAACTAAAGGCAATTTAGAAATAAATACAATGAATTTTAATGAAAAGCAAAGAATGGAAAATTGTTTAAGTGGCCAAAGAAACTTTATCCTATTGTGATGCAAGCCAAGCTATGCCAGCTATATGTAAATGTATGCAGTAGCTTGTGTGCATGTGTCCACTTTGAAGTTGCCATCTGAATTTAATTCTGCCTTTGTGATTAAATCAGGCCATTACATTTAATCTCACTTAATAGTAAGAAACGCTCTTTGTTGTTTTCTATAGGCAACATATTCTGCCCCTAACATATACAGCTTGGCATTCAGACTTTACTATTAATCCCCGATGGCTGATAATTGCTTCATCTCCAAGTTCTCTGTCCAATTCACAAGAGAACTGATTGCAACTATTCTTCCCCTATACATTAATGCACTGTTTTGGTCTTACTTCTTTGGCTCAGTGAACCCTATCACGCTGTCCACATTTTCTGGGCATGTGGATGTATTGTAAGCTGTTAAATTAAATTCTGCACTGCCCCCCTCACCACTTTCTCAACTATCAGAATCTATTAGCACCACAAGTTAGCTTGACTATCAACTAAGGGTACTTTTCTACTCAAGAACCTGATTTTTAAAAATAAAATAATTAAACAAAGCAAAACACAAATGTCTCTTTCATGTGCAAATCTGTTGCCTTCCACCTGATGACTTTCTACTTAAAATTTCATTACCACAGCTGGATCAGTGGTTTGTCTGGATGTTCATTCGTTGATTTTACGGTTGTGAAGTTTGTCTAACTTTCCTTGGAGTTCAGATATAGAGTAGTGTAAAGAATTCCACTAAGCCTTACCAAGAAATGTATTTTGAATGAAGCTCAAAGCAAAATGGTACCTCAACTCTTTACTGCATGTATTTTCCATTTGACATAATCTATTTCAGACTAAGGAAAATGGTTATTTATGGTTATTTATCACCTCATGAATTTTAAGCAGCATGCCTTAAAATATTGGTTGAAGAAAAGCAATATTAGAAAGAGGCCAGCCTGCCCAGGCTTCTGAGCTTCTCAAATGTATGCTATAGGCCCATGATGGCGAACCTATGGCATGCATGCCAGAGGTGGCACACAGCCCTCTCTTTGGGCATGTGAGCTGTCACCTCAACTCAGCTCCGCCGCGCATGCGTGCATGCCTCCCACCAGCCACCTAATCTTCTGGTCTCTGCCATGCATGTGCTTGGGGGCCAGGACACATGCGAGGGGCATGCGCACATGTCGGGGGACATGCACATATTGTATTTTGGGGATGTGCATGCACTTTGGGCACTCGGTGCCAAAAGGCTAGCCATCACTGCTATGGGCTAGGCCTTTTCTTATGCTCTTTACAATACAATTCAAAGCTTCTATAGACATTTCTCAGTAGTAATTCCAGTGTTCTTTTTCTAATAAGCACATGGATCCTACCCAATACTGTCATTCATCCATTAATTAATATTGATGTAGTTAGTCCCAGTGGTTAACTGCACAGTGGCTCAGCAAAATACACTTACAAACACCGCAAGAGATGTATACTCCAAAGTACTGTAATTAAATAATCATTTGTTTTGCCGCTCTTTAGCTTCCATTTCATAATTTTTCTGGATTCAGAAGGTAGCTGTAAAAAATATTACCTGGAAAAATAGTCTCAGGTGCGGGGCAGGTATACCCATATGATTTTGGTTTGGATCATTTAAAATTCTGTTTTCTGCATGCCAAAAGTATTTGAAATACGAATCAAAGTTTGACTGACTCTATTATAAAACTGATTGATGCTGAGGTAACTATCTTTGTACTTTCAGGCTCGAGGGGGATACATATGCAATTTCAAATCAAATGAAAAAAAAAACTTAGTTGGAATCACACGTAGCCATTTCAACCAGTATAGAAACATTTGCAGGGTGTATGTGCAATTTTCAATTAATCATGATTAATTTGTTCACTTTCTTTCAGAGGGATAGTCACATTTGTGTCTATTCTGTTGCATATTAAAATGGAAACACACTTAGCATAAAATAATTAAAGTAAGCTGAAAGTAGCTTGCAATCTACTGGCAGAACTATATTAGAATTATAAAGCTTTATTTATTTTGACTTGTTCAACAATAATTTTCCACTTCTTAAATTATACTACTTAAAATTAAGAGAAGGTATAACTAGGAGTGAATATTTGCCTGGAACAAAACTAGATTCTAATTAGACCCAACCCTAAAATAGCAAGCCTACTAGGTAACTATAACTGTGGCTGATATTCAAAAACTAAGTATGGTTGACCACTGCTCATATTTGGAAATTTCAGAGCTGAAAGATGGTATGAGAATTGAAAAGAAATTCTGAAAAGAAAGCAGTGGCAAACTACCTTCATATTATTGTCAACACAATTACATGGAGGGTGGTCATCAGAAGTTGAGCTTGACTGAGAGGAATTGTTACTTCAGTAAACAACACACCAAATTCCTGGTCTTAGAATTTAATTCTAATTGTGTAAATGTCAACAGAAGCCATTTTGCTGATGGCTTATGAGGAGAAACTGATCTATTCCCCTTTGTACCGTGTCCTCTTTCTCCTTTAAAACATTTTACAGCTTGCTGGGTTGCAAAAGGGGAGAAGAGGATTCTGTATACTAATGGAAGTCTGCTAGTATGACTCCTGATTCTGTCTTCTATACTCTTGTTTATGTAGATTCAGTGGAGAAGTGGTAGATGTGAAAAGGTCTAATTAAAACAAAAGAGAACAAAACTAAACTACAAAGTAGATACTTGAAATCTGCTCCCTCCTGATAGAATGTGACCAAATGGCGCTTTGTGCGCAAATTGTGTTCTACTTCATCAGTGTCTGCATCAACTCTCAGGAGCAGGGAAAAAAATATTACAGTATACCATAAGCAACATGGCACTTTAGAGCTCCATTCAAACAAAGGTAGTTCCCCGTAATCCAAAACACGATAGCAGCTATAAAATTTGCCCTTAAATTCAGTTTATAATCAACAACATTTTAGTTATTTATTTTTTATTTTTTTTATTTTTTATTTTATTTTTATTCATATTTATATCCCGCCCTTCTCCGGAGACTTAGGGCGGCTTACAATTTTTGGGATACAATCCAATGCACTCAGCAATAGCCTTCCTTCCACTGTATATGCCTGTTTATTACTAAGCGGCATTTTTACAAAGTCAGCTTATTGCCCCCAGCAATCTTGGGTCCTCAGTTTACCTACCCCGAGAGGATGGAAGGCTGAGTCAACCTTGAGCCTGGTGGGATTCGAGCCTGCAATAATTACAGGCAGCTGGAACTAAGTGCTAGGCTATTAACAGCCTGCACCACCAGTTATGTCTACCTGTAAAAGGTATATTCTTTAGTATCTTTTCAAATGGAGAGAATCTGTCACTCAAGGAAGAGCACCTGAATTTTAAGCTTAACAGTAACAACTTAAATATTTGAGATCTCCAGTTAAGGCTTAAACTTTGGCTTCCAAACCTAGATAGCCATTGCCAAATAATATCAACAACATCAGGCTAGTTGAACCAATTCTCTGACTCAGTATAAGGCAGCTTCTGACATTTCTAATTCTTGGCTCACATTTAAAGATGAAATATATAATTTTATGAACTGCTCCAATTTTAAACCAACTTGCTATAGATTTCTGTGGTTCATATTGTTTTTCCATGGCACTTTAGTCAGGTCTCAGTACCTCAGAATTATATGTTGTCAGAATTGTATGGCTCAGGCAAATATAGCTGAACCTGGTTTAACAGGAAGTTTATCTCATATCGTTCCAAGATTTTTTTCTAATCCAAATCCTGTTTATTGTTTTACAGGAAAAGATAAAGGAATTAAACAAACAGGAGACATGCACACGAAGATCCTTTAGGTTCAAAGCAACTGCTTCTCATTAAAAATGATAAAGAATGAGAAAAAGGTAGATAAATTATAAGGAATGGTAAAGAATGGTAAAAAGCTGTGAGTTTCAACTACTTGAGAAATCTTCTGATTCCTGGTGATCATACCTCCTAATAAATTACCAGGACCTTTGGCCTATCTTTGAATTAGGTTACACTCAGGCATAGATGAACACCAGAGGATTTTTAAATTTAGTGGGCATGAAGTGAGAGGTTACATCCATTAACATGAATAAGGCAATTGATGCTCAATGGAGGACTGGAGCAATATAAGAATAACACTTGGATTAGAGCAATTATATATTTCCCCTTTCTTTCCATGAATATGTTTCAATTTGAAGAACTATCCATTTTGTTACCGTATTCTCTATGTGTAGATCATCATCTTTTTCCAGCTGAAAGGACTCCACTTATGTTGTAGAATTATCTGGATGTATTTCACAGGTCGGACACTCCTGGAATTTTCTTGGTCACTGATTAATTGATCCTAAATGGTATAATTAGGATTTTCCTGCACTTCTGGTCTGTCGTGCATGACCTCTGAATAAAACAGCTAATCCATTGCTAGTTTTTGTACTGTAAAAGCTATTGAACAGAGGAACCATTTAAAAAAAAAGTTTAAAATCCACAAGATTCTAAAAAAGATTCTTCAAACCATATTTTTATATGTTAAATATTTTAAATGGGGTGAACTTGTGATGCGGCTCCATTATTACTGACATCCTTTTGTCTGTTATCTCTTTTGTTGTCTTGTTTTTAAATATTTTACAATAAGTGGTTTTAGCTTTGTTGTATGCCCCCGAGTCGCTTTTATAAGTAAGATAAATATGTCCCATGCATGAGCACTCCAGAGCTTTATCATTTCATCTGATCATGAGTACTTTTTTGTTTTTTTTCTGGAATTAATTGTGGAATTCACAGATGGGGCCTAACTACAGGCAATCCTTGATTTACAACCACAATTGGGATCAGAATTTTCATCACCAAGTGATGCATTCATAAAGGGCCTTGGTGGCTCAGGCTGTTAATTGCCTGCACTTAAGTTCCAGCTGCCTACAACTGCTGTAGGCTCGAATCCCACCAGGCTCAAGGTTGACTCAGCCTTCCATCCTCTCGGTGTAGGTAAACTGAGGACCCAAGATCGTTGGGGGCAATAAGCTGACTTTGTAAAAATGCCACTTAGAAATAAGCAGGCATATACAATGGAAGGAAGGCTATTGCTGAGCACATGGGTTGTATCCCAAAAATTGTAAGTCCGCCTGAGTCTTCGGAGAAGGGTGGCATATAAATGTAATTTTAAAAAAAGTGTGATGTCACATAACCACATCTCTCTTAGAGATGAGTGAGCAGGGGCCATGGAGAGGGCAGGGAATCAAAGGGAATAGGTGGTGGTGGTGAAATAGGGAGGTGGGGGGAGTTGGAGTGCGCCTACCATCATAAACGTGGGTGGGGTGACAAGCACCCAAATTTTGATCACACAACCATGAGGGCACCTGCAACAGCTGTAAGGTTAGGAACCAGTCATAAGCCCCTTTGTTCAGCACTGCTATAACATCAAATAGTCGCTGAATGAATGGTTATAAATCAAGGACTAGCCTAGTACAGTCCTTGATGGAGTATAGTCCTTGATGGAGAAAGCTACAGCTGCATCCTAAGCACATTTACCTTGGCATGAATTCTGAAATTTTCATCCATTTCTCAGTACATACCAAGTACATACATCATGTTAAGCTAAGGTTTCTTTTAACCAAGATTTGTAAAACTACTGTGTCTTTTTTAGATATGATCAGATGAAGTAACAGATTCTGCCTTTCACCATAGAGATGTGTCAAACATCTATCTTCAATGTAATTTATTTTATTCATTGTGAGCCTAATGAATGCTTTGGATCAGCTAACTTGAAGTGAATGGGATGTACTCTACAGGATAACTATGCTTTAGAGTGCCCATATCCTGCTTTTAAATATAGTCAGTGCTAAAAATGATTTGATTAATTTTGCTCTGTGTTACCTTGTAAACCTAAGCATCAGCTGTTCTTCAGATATCCAGTGTGATTTTCTGACTATGCAGTTTCTAGATATGGTGCAATATTCTTCTATCTTATTGAGAAGCTAGTGGTGTTGGATTACTATAGAGGTAATTTTTGCATCATTTTAGACTAGAACAGTAATAAAGCATACTCAAGTTACATAAAGCTGAATCATGCTTAAAAAAAGTATTCTAAAATTTACATTTCTAGACTAATTGTTAAATTAACTGTGTCTTTTTAGATATGATCAGATGAAGTAACAGATTCTGCCTTTCACAATAGAGATGTGTCAAACATCTATCTTCAATGTAATTTATTTTATTCATTGTGAGCCTAATGAATGCTTTGGATCAGCTAACTTGAAGTGAATGGGATGTACTCTACAGGATAACTATGCTTTAGAGTGCCCATATCCTGCTTTTAAATATAGTCAGTGCTAAAAATGATTTGATTAATTTTGCTCTGTGTTACCTTGTAAACCTAAGCATCAGCTGTTCTTCAGATATCCAGTGTGATTTTCTGACTATGCAGTTTCTAGATATGGTGCAATATTCTTCTATCTTATTGAGAAGCTTAAGTTGGTATTGTTGGATTACTATAGAGGTATCTTCATTTTTGCTGTCACAGAAAAAATATTAAAATCATTTTAGACTAATCCATTACATTAAGACAGTAATAAAGCACCAGAGTACTGTGAGTGCAAATTGAAGACCACAATATTGGTAAGAAGCCTACAATCACACCATTCAAAGTTGTGAACTCAGTACATTCGTATCTTCTCTTTCCGAGTGCAATTTAGAAATGCTCTGATAAATTCTGTTCCTGATTCCTTAAAAGTAAGGGCCATTAATTCAGTGGATCTCATTTCTTACTGGATATGCTTAGGATGGAAACTCTTAATATTAAAAATGTGCTTGCTATATAGATATTTCAGTTGCTGGAATATGAACAAAAGTATGTGAATAACATTGTGTTTAAACAAAATTAATCAAGAACCCATAACATTAGGATATCAGCACATTAAATGGCTTGGTAAGGGCCTTGGTGGTGCAGGCTGTTAAATGCCTAGCACTTAGTTCCAGCTGCCTGTAATTATTGCAGGCTCGAATCCCACCAGGCTCAAGGTTGACTCAGCCTTCCATCCTCCCGGGGTAGGTAAACTGAGGACCCAAGATTGTTGGGGGCAATAAGCTGACTTTGTAAAAATGCCGCTTAGTAATAAGCAGGCATATACAATGGAAGGAAGGCTATTGCTGAGCACATTGGGTTGTACCCCAAAAATTGTAAGCCGCCCTGAGTCTCCGGAGAAGGGCGGGATATAAATATGAATTTAAAAAAATGAACTAACTAATCTATAGGATTTAGCTTCTCCATAAGCAGAGACAGGTTGCTTTACATAATTTGTGAAAACCAAATTGTATTATTTTCAAAGAATGCAATAACCGTGGATTGTCAGTGATAATCTACAACGAATATAAATAGGCAATACAAATACAAATGTCAGTCTTGGAATTGCAAACACTTTCAACAATAGAAGAGAGACTAGCTCTTGTACTGGACAATGGAACAGTAGGACTTAAGCACAGAAGTTTCACTGATTTCAAGGGGAAAAGACCTACCCCGAAAGTAAGACCTAGCACTATTTTCTAAACCTGCCCTAATATAAGACCTACCCCAAAAATAAGACCTAGTGTAAATCTCCAGTTCCAGGAAGACTTTTCAGGGAGCAACCGTGCACCCGCGAAACACCACCCCCCCTACACACTCACACCCACTATTTGGCACCATAAATATATAAGACCTACCCCGAAAATAAGACCTAGTGTGTTTTTGGGAGCCAAAAAAAATATAAGACAGTGTCTTATTTTTGGGGAAACACGGTACATCTTGATTGAAAGGAAATTCCACTGCATTAGTAGCAACTAAATTCCAAAAAAAGTTTACATGACATTTTGATTAGTTTGATTGGCTGGCCGGCAATATCTGTTATGGGGATCCATAGCTGGCTTGAAAACACTACTCAAAGAATACTGATGGAATTGCAGTTAAGTATCAAGTGGTGTGTCACAGGGCTAGGCTTGAAGCATTGTTTTCATTAACGTGGATGAATAGGTAGAAAGAAGCAAGTGCTTAACAGATTTGCTGATTATACAAAACTGAATAGGATAGCTAATATATTGATAGAAAAAAAAATAAAGACAATCTACTGACTGAAAAGAGAATGAAATTTAATAAAGTTCTTCATGTAGAAAAAGAAATCAAATAAAAGATATCGAATGGGGGAATCAGTTGCCAAATATGAATCAGTTGGCATAAATGCTGAAAAGGCAAATACAGTTTAGTATGTTTTCTAAATCCCAGAAGTAAAGAATTATATTACATTCTTAGTATCATAGTGTTTCTGGGCACTGCCACTTAAGAGAGACTCTGAAAAATTGGAACAGGTGCCCAGTATAAAACCTTACCAATATTATTCAAACACTGAATATTTAGTCAAGTTCTCAGCTAGAATCTTATGGCATTTCTCAATGTCACAAAGCTCTGATTGGACTGTTTGAAAACTTCTCTCCGTGCTGTATTAATGCCAAAAGTCACTGCTGGAGTGTGAATCCTGCTTTCCCTATAAGAAGATTAAGAGTTGAGCATGTTTAAGCCTTCAGAAATAACTGAGGATGGTTAGAATCGTACTTTCCAAGTGCCAGAAGATGGCTCTTATAGAATGATTTAGTCTCTGCATCCCAGAGTGTGGGGCATAGATTAAGATGGCCAATTACAGGAAGTTATTCCAATGGACAAAGCAGTTTGACAAGGGAACCAAACGCCAAAGGCTGTGACTCTCCTTTGCTGGATGTGTTCAGTCAAAGGCTGGGCGGCCATTTGTCTGCAATGCAAATTTGGATTTTGCAGCAAGCAGAGGAAAAGCTTCTTCCTCTTCTGGGCTTCCATAAAATCTTTTATAGATGTTACCAGGCTTCATATTGATTTCATGCCTTGTGCAAAGCTGCATTCGTTCCCCTGGCCAGCTTGGGTTAGAGCTGGCCTGTTTATTTGGACCTCTTCAATACCATTCTCACCCTCTTCCTTCAAAGTGTACCCGAGGGCCAAAATCAGACTTTTGTCCCAAGGATGGTGCAAAACCAGTCCTTTTCAGGGTCTTAAACCTTCCCGTCTCTCTGCCCCCAGCTGTTGCTCCAACCAGACCGCATAATAACAATAGGAGAAGCCGCCAGCCTCCCTGGAGTCCTCCGGGCTCCGTCCTCCCGCCAGTTTCGACTGCAGCCCGCTGGGCCCGCTCCGTCCGTCTGCCTCCCTCCTTCCTCAGCTCGGGAGGGCCAGGCTCATTTGGAAAACTGCGCCTGCACAGCGGCCACCCCGAAGGCGGAAGGAAGCAAGTGAGGGAACTTGCAAGCGGGGCAGGAGCAAAGGGTCGCCCCGTCGGGCACGTGTCCTTGGCCACACTGCTGCTGCTGCTCCTCCTCCAGGGCCGCCGAGAGGTATTTGTTGGCCGGGCGCAGCCTGTCCGGGTGATGGTGGTGGTGGTGCAGGTGGTGGTGGCTCACCGTCCCCGGCGTAAGCAACACCGGGCCCGGGGCGGCGGCGGCGGCGAAGAGGGGCAGCCCAGCCAGCAGCAGCCTGGGCCCCGACGAGCCGCTGATCTCCCCTATGATCCGCCGCAGCTCTTGCAAGGAGCTGCCCAGCAAAAGGATGTAATTCCGCGCCAGGAGGAGCGTGGCGATTTTGGAAAGCTTCCGCCCCGGCGAGCTCTGGCAGTGGGCCGTCGAGTAAGGCAGGATCACCTCTCGCAGCGCGTCCATGGCCAGGTTGAGGTCCTGCATCCGCTTCCGCTCGCGGCTGTTGATCTTTCTGCGCAGCAGCTGCTGCTCGCTTTTGCTACCGGCCGCCCGCCCGGTCGCGGTCCCGGACCGCGCCTGGAGCTGCTCCGCCGCCGCCGCAAACTCCGGCCTGCTCTCCTCCGCTTGTTTGGGAAGCAAGGCGGGAGGGGCCTGCGCGTAGCGCACCAGCTCGTACGAAAAGTGTTGCCTCAGCATGGTCGCCTTGCGGGCTTTTCAGAGCCGGCCACTGGCTGGCATCGCCTGGGAAAAGCTCGGGAGAAGAAAAGGCGGCAGGGAAGTGGGGGGGGGGGGGGGTTGCGGTCAGCCGGATAAGGAGAACTATTTGAAAAAAGGGGAGAAGGATCGGCCGGTCGACGGCTATTTTAATCTCCCCGCTTGTAATGAACGCCGAGATGCGAGGAAATGGATTATGGACGCGCAGATCCCCTAACTCCAACCCTGTATTAGAGCGAAGGAATGACAGGCTGCAGCCAATGGGAGTGCAGATCTGGAGGAAACGAGGCTTTCATTGGCTGCCACCAGATGCTCAGGGAAAACGTTGCAGTGGACAAGAGCCTTATTGTGAAGTCTGGTGCTCCAGTTTTTCAGCTTGGAGTCTCCTGGTTAAGCTAAACTTCCAGACAAACCTCCCCTCACCTGTGTTTTCTCATTATTGCTTAGACTATTAATGCCCTTTTCTGAGGCTCCAGAATTTATAAACAGGCGTTTCGGATGGCAATTTCAAAAATAAAATAGGACCAAGCTCACATGCACCTCAAAGATAGGTTCATGCATACTCTTTTTTTAAAATAGTGCTTTATTGAATTTTTTCCATTTATACATATTACCAATAGTTATTAAACAGTGCTGTGACATTATATATACATTTATGTGTCCTATCAAAACTTACTATGCATAATACTTTCATAGCCTCTTATTTATTATATACATTATTTACAATTTCTGTGTTTATATCTATTATGTATCCGTTTCCCATACTGCGTTGTATTCTGTGTCTGTTTTCCCATTTAGTTCCATAGTTAATTTATCCATTTCTATACCACCTGAAGGCTTAATAATCAAAAAAAAATTAGAGTGTGTGGGAAAGGTTCATGCATACTCTTATGCATGTCTCTGAATTAGCTTTCACTTTCTTCTGCCCTGTGTTTTGTTTTGCATTCAGAATCCCTTGCAGAGAAGGCAGTTTTGAGTACAAATTCTTGACGTGTTATGTCCCATTTGTGTATGGTACAATACTGGCAGAGATGAGTCTGCCAACCTAAGACATATGTCTACCCAAGCCTACTGCTTTTCAGCAGTGGACAATAGAATGGCATAGCAAGCAAAGTGTAAGGATGTTGTATTTCTATATTTTTTTTCCTTCTCTTATCCTTCATAATTGGAATTCAGAAATATCCAGTTCTCTCTGCTCTCCCTCAAATGTTTATGTCCTTGCTGCTTCAGTCCCAGTCCTTCACAGTTGAGCACCCTCAGAACTAGGAATAATCAGTAGAAACCACCTGGATCAGATGTTAGGCCACATAATTCAGCATTTTTTTGTCAAACAGTAACAATGGGATGAGAATATATAAGAGGTGGATCAGCGAGTAGTAGCCCCCTAACAGCCATCAAAGAAGTAGCTACTCATAGCCTAATCTTCTATAAAACTCTTCAGTGCTCTTTTAAAAGCACCCACATCAACTATTTGCACACCTGCTACCAGTTCAACTGTGTGCTGTATGGAAACAATTTCCTTCTGTCCACCATTTTCAGCTATGACTTTGAGCTGTAACACAGAGAGAGGAAGATTTTTCTGTATCTAATGTCACCTGAACCATAAGATGGGTGGCAAATAAGTGATTGATAAATATATGCCATTCATGATTTTATGTGCCTTTATTATATTGCCTCTTCTATAACTTTCATTCCCAATTAAAGAATAGTGTTGCTTTAACCTTTATACAGGAACTGTTGTAGCTCCCTAATCATTTTTGTTACAATTATTGCATAATCTTTAACAATATAATATGCCTAATACCCTGTGTGATATATGAACAATATTATTTTAGCAGTTCAGTTTTCAGTTCTCTTCCTAATGATTTCGAGCATGGAATTTGCCTTTTTTTAAAGCAGTTGCAGGCTCAGTTGATATTTTTACTGAGCTACTCACATGACTTCAAACTCAGTAGTAAGTCCATACTATCTCAAATCTCATTAATTGATCTCATTAAATAATGGAGATGTTTTGTGTCAGCATTATCACTTGATACTAAAGTGCATTTGCCATTTGAAACCCATTCCTCCAGTTGAGAAAGAGCCTGTTGCAGAGTCTTACAGTCAATTTTTGACATTATCACCTTAAATATTTTGATATAAACTGCCAATATGGCCTCTTCATTATCAACCCTACAAATCACTAGTAGGTCCGTTTGCTGCTATTCTTTTTTTTTAAAGTCATGTTAAATACATGATAATGCAGAGAGCTTATTTTCTTCTTCTAGTCTAAGATTTAGGGAAAGGAAATCATTGGGGGTTGGGTTTCTCCCAGTTTGTACCTAAATTTGAATCAGGAAGGTAATACATTCAATAGCTGATAATCAGTGCAAGTGATTCTCTGCTGCTGTTTTAACTGAATTCCATGGTAAAATAACCAACCGTTAGGTATATATGAAAGCACAATAATCTAGCTACAGTACAGATTATATGGGACAAAACCTACAGAAATGTATTCAATGACTTTAAACAAAAGCATTAAAACATACTAAAATAACATTTTATAAATATACGTTTATAAAAAATGTGGATAACTGCTTACTGCAATTAATAAAAGAACAATATATTGAAACATGGTAGATTTTCTAGTTTTAAAATTAAATGCTTTCATATTTTCTGGCCAGATCTATTTTTTTCCAATGGGAAGAAAATTAGTCTGTGTTGGCACAGAAAAAATGCCCCTCCCTCTGTCTCTCTCTCTCTCTCTCTGTGTAAGGAGAGAGAAGTCTCTTCCTTTGTAAATGAGTTTAAAATAGGCCATCAACATTGATTTTAAATTTTGGAATAGGTTTAAAAGTATCCTTGTGTGTAGAACAGCTAAATGTTTAAAACAATGTGATTCAGTGTGCTGTGAAATTGCATCCACAGACCTATAAAACTGATTTCAAAGAGTGAATTTCTTTGGAAATTAAAAAAAAAAAAGACAAAACCCCAACTCAAACTCTTTAAGCCATTCTGTAGTTAGTAGTTTAAGCCAATTCCTGTGCAAGCTTTCTCTGATGCAATAAAAGAGACAGTTTGCTTAGAAGGCGCTAACTGATTTATAGCACAATGGCCAATGGCATAGTCAGGGCTGTTTTTCTGGGGGCGGGGGTTTCCTTTTATGCTTCGTTTTTTGTTGCAGCAACACCCTGGCAAAAGTCTCAGGAGTCATCAAAAGAGACGAGTGATTCTGCTTGCTTCTGGGATGTTCCAAACGGTTCAAACAAACCCGTTCACTGGGACGCCCGGCCAAATGTGTGTCCCAAGGAATGAAAGGAAAAACAAAGATTGCTCTGAAGTAATTTCCCTGCACTGAATCCAGCCATCCGGTTTTACTCTTTCTTCATTGAATGGTCAGAATGCAACAGGAAGAGCAAGGCTGAAAGAGAACAACTGGCCAAATGTACTGGCAAAGGGAACTCGGAGAGACGGCAAGGGCAGCTTGATGCAAAATGACCATTCTTTGCTCTTGGAAGGAAATGAATGACCAGTGTTAATAAATGTGTCTTGCTGCAAAGCCAGGGCCAAGTTCCTACGACACCTGCAAAGACAGGGGAAGCTTTATAGATCCAAGCAGCAATCTCTTCATTGGAAACAGACGGGAGGTAGTGGATAAAGAGGACAGTGTTTGTCATTTGCCTCATTCCTTTACTGCGGTTGGCTCAGCCTTCTTATCTGCTTAGGCAACAGCCATGCCTGCTGCCCTTCTGCATAAAACACCATGGGGGGAACTGAACAGAAAGCAAGTGCACCATTGGCTGCAGAAAAGTAATACCAAATCTGCATTTCTCCCTGGCTGCCCCTGTTGAAGACAGATATAGGGGGCCTGCAGCATTCCAGATGTTCCCAGGTATAACTCCAGGCCGCCCTGCCAACCAAGCTAATGAAAAAGGAGGCTCAGATTGTAGTAAAATCTGCTCAGGGGAAGGGAGTACCCAAGTTTTCCACTAGTAGTTTAAGGGTTGTTGTACCTCGTTATTAGAAAAAAATGTGAGCTGAGGCCTAGCTTGGAAACCCTCCCCCCCTGGGATGCAGACAGACTGTCATTCCAGATCCCTTAATGTTAGAGTCTGCAGTGGCGCAAAATATCCTGAAAGACCATATAAGATGACTTGAACACATGGCTAATTGTAGAGAGTAAAGAAATGATCTTGGCAGAGATATGCAGAACTGTTACCTAGGCAAAAGGGCCCAAACATTTTATAAATCCAGAATATAATAACATTCAGAAGCAGCTCAGGCAGGTGCCTCCTTGATTCTCTGTATAAAAAAGAGGAGGAGATACAGCACCATCGGACTTGCAAGATTCTGTTACTATAGCAATTGCAGTAAAAGTAGTTTAACCTTCCTGTGGGATTCATTTCCTGATCTGGTCTACTTAGTGGGGCTGATACAAACCCTGCTGTCTTTTGTAGCTACTTCTATCAAGGACTTTGGATTCCAGCCCAAACCTCAATATCAAATCACATTGGGGTCCCCAGGATATAGCACTCCAGATAGGTGTGTCTATAGAGTATTGTCAAAAAAATCAGGATGATAGGCAGCTGTGGTAGTATGACTGAAATCCTGTCTGCTCATGCAATGCTCATAAAGGTCACGCCATCATGGCTGCCATCCTGAACTTATGGACCTGATCCTACACATATCTCTGACTCTACACATAAAAGTAAAGAAGAAGGCAAATGGAATGTCATGTTTTCCAGTTAGACTGAGTTCTGAGGAGCTGCTGTTGGAGAACGTAAGATAAACCTACATTTCTTCCACCGCGATCTAAAAACCTGGTTGCTTTTACAGGCCGGCCTGGATTGAGAGGGACTGGGGATTTTAAACGGGGTATTTTAGTATTTTATAATATATTTGGATTGGATAAGAATTTGATGGTGTTTTTATGTATTTTGTGTCTGTACTTCTATGTGAGCCGCCCCGAATCCTCCCCAGAGATGGGGCGGCATATAAATCCAAATATAATAATAATAATAATAATAATAATAATAATAATAAGTAGTAGTAGTAGTAATAAATGAATTTGGAACATCAGGGATTTATCAGGTAGCCAACAGGGATTGAAGACACTGTTGTTGTTGTTATTATTATTATTATTATTATTATTTAGACTTGTATGCCGCCCTTCTCCCTAAGGACTCAGGGCAGCGAACATTTAACAACCGTACAAATTACAATAAAAGTGAATTAAACAACTACAAGTCTAAAGCCAATTAAAATTAACTTAAAACAACTAAAATAACCCACCCCCGGGTCAATCCAGACCAGCCTACTGAAATAGCCAGGTCTTCAGGTCTCGGCGAAAGGAGCGGAGATCAGGGGCCAAACGGAGATCCACAGGGAGCTGATTCCATAGGGGCTCCCACAGAAAAGGCCCTAGCTCTGGGAACCACCAGCCGACAATGTCTAACTGACGGAATCCCAAGGGGGCCCCTCCTGTGGGAGCGCACGGGGCGATCGGAGTGTGATGCTGGCAGGAGGTGTTCCCGCAAGTACCCTGGACCCAAGCCATTTAGGGCTTTATAAGTTGTTACTAGCACCTTGAAGGCAACCCAGGAGGCAACCGGCAACCAGTGCAAGTCACGCAGGAGGAGTGTAACATGGGAGTATCGGGACACCCCCATCACAGCCCGCGCGGCCGCATTCTGCACCAGCTGCCACCTCTGGGTGGTCCGCAAGGGCAGCCCCATGTAGAGAGTGTTGCAGTAGTCGATTCTGGAAGTGACGAGCACATGAGTGACCGTTCGAAGGGCATCTCGGCTCAGATAAGGGCGGAGCTGGCGAACCAGCCGAACCTGGGCAAAAGCCCCCCTGGCCACAGCCCCACTTGCTCCTCTAAACTGAGCTGTGAATCCAGGAGGACGCCCAGATTCCTCGCCCTATCCAAGGGGGCAACCCTTCTCCACTGAAAAAACTATTTTGCTACTAATCTGGTAAGCAATGAGGATTCTGTTGGTATAAGGAAAGCTGTATTTATTCATGTGTTTATTATCTTCAGTATTTACATCTGAAGATTGATGGCAGCTGCAGATAGTCCAAGAGCTCATACCCAGATGCAAGTCAGTTTTGTTAGCCTTCCAGTGACAGAGATACAGAAGGGCTCTGCTAAAAACCTGTTTCTCCTTCCTCTCTGTTCCAAGTTGAAACTGTTTTGCTCTAGCACTCTTTCTCCGTCCACATTACTGAACATGGAAGAAGTAAGGTACCCTGGGAAGCAACAAGGATTGTCCATGGACAGTTGCTGAAGTTGTTGAAAAGGAATGTTGGTTTCTTCCAAAGTGCACAGATGATTGTTCAGGAATTCATGGCCAGCCATACTCTACAGCATCTTCTTCACCCAGATGTTCGATGCGCATACATCATCTCCTCATCTTCTTCTGGGGTGTTGCTCCTGTTACTGCTACTACGTTAGGACAGTGAAGAAAGATTTTATTTGTGGTGCAGATGAGAGAAATCCTGCTTTAAAATCTTGGAACTCTTTCAGCTCCATTTCCCATATAGACAAAAGTAATGTGTAGAAGGATCAGTATACAGAATCTTATATTGAAGAAGAAATATAATGTGTATCTGTGGCATTATAAAAATATTGGATATTTTCAGAGTTGGCATTTTAGATACCTAAGCCTTTTGATTCCAATACAAAATCCACCTGAGATCAAATTAGGCACTTTCTGAATTCCTGTCTTTCTTTTTTTAGAAACCAGGAGAATCAAATACAGTACAGAGCAGAGTTAATGTGCAGAAGTTGAGGCTTGGTTTTTCTTCTTGAAGTGCTTTTGGCTTTTCAGGGAGTGGGAGGGTGTTGTCAGTTTCAAAGAAGATAGCTGTTGTGAGTGGGGAGAGAGAGAATCAAGGTTTCCTCTCTGATTCAGTCTTAATAATCTTGGCTTCCTCTTAAGTAAAGTAGGTCTTACCCAAAGCTTTTCAAAATGAACTATTTCATAGTTTCCAGAAGCTGTAAGGTTTCAGAGAAATGGATGATACAGATTAGATGAATTCATATACTGTGCAAAATCATATGTATATTCAATATTCACATGAATTTCTTGTTACTGCTTTTCAAAATCTCATTACTTAAGATATTAAGATCACACTTCATTTAAATTACCACTGAATTGAAGTGCTGTCCACAATCCTTGAATCAGCACAAACAATGTGCTATTGGTTGTTGCAAGTTCCCATCTGCCTCTATTTCATCTCTTCTGAGTCACAGTCAAATGGTATTGCCCTGCGTTGTGAGTGTGCTACATATTGTTCATACATTCGCCTAACTACAGCTGAAGCTATTTCATCATTATCAAGGACAGATCCTAAGACCCTTCCTGTTCTACTCCTAGCAAGGAGTACTCCTAGTAAGGCAGATCAACTTGGTATTTAGCTGCTCCAGTATCAGAGGTATTTTCTATCTTCTAATACAAATCTTGTTCTATGCCTGATGTCTGCTGTTTCAGCAATGATGGTGACATGGTCAGGAGCCAAGATCTGGCCAGCTTCTATTGGTCAATTTAGCTGCAGTGCACTAGCACTCTGCCACTTAGCTGTTGAGTGTTGCCTTCTGTGGCCATTGGGGTCCATGTGGTTGAACTGACACGATACCTAGCTTCTGCAAGCAGGTGCCCATGTAATGGCTGACTGGCACTTTCTGAAGCACTGTCAAGTCTAAGGCAGGCTCCCATGAACAATATCCACTGCTTCTGTGGAATAGTACTAGACTTTTTTCTAGCACCAGTGAGACTATTAAACTATGCTTTTAGAAAACTAAACCACGCAGCACAAGATCTTTTTCAAAATTAATTCTCTGACAGGTCAACTTTACAAGGTAGAGAAGTTCATGTTACCTGTTGCTGCTGTTGATGAAGGGGCATTCCTTAGATTGTTTCTAATTTATTTTGGATGCTATTTTTTTTCCTACTCTCCAGAAACTGGACCATCTTTTTCTTGCTTGCTATCTCTCACAGCAGCAAGATGGCTACAAATACTGTGGCAAGATGGCCATGAAAGTAGTTTCTACTCTAGTTGCATGCAGGGCAATGGGAACAATTGTGGAAAGAAATCTTAGTGGCCTTGCTCTTAAACTTTCCAGCAATCTGTCAAAAAGGATATTTAGCTGTGCAATGAAGTGGGAGGCAGCTCAGCTGGATGTTTCTTTGGGTTCCCTCCAACTTTATTCCATGTCCCCTCATTGCACCCCTGACCTATTAACCTGAGGATCCTTGGAGATGTATGTCTCTTGCTGTTCTGAACAAGCTAGATCCAAGTTTGCAACCATTCCAAGTGTCAGCCCACCATCGTAGAACATCTCGGTACTGCCTTTTGGGCAATTTGAAAGCAGGCACATGACATGTATTTTCTTTCAATTTGATTAACTGTCAACAGATTTGTATCACAATTTCTGATAAAGGAAGAGGGCCAAGTCTCTGATAGGCTCCTGTCACTCAATCCACCCCACCATGGCATCAAGGAAGACAATTGGTGGGGTGTTTTCTTTTTCCTGATCAATAAG
This sequence comes from Naja naja, assembly GCA_009733165.1. Classification (NCBI taxonomy): domain Eukaryota; kingdom Metazoa; phylum Chordata; class Lepidosauria; order Squamata; family Elapidae; genus Naja; species Naja naja. The sequence continues at coordinate 9,268,372 of CM019152.1, forward strand.
TGAGAGGACAAATACTCAGGAGAAGGACAATGTGGTCATAGGCCTAGCCTTTAACTTGTTTCTCCTGAAAAGTATAATGGACAGTGCCATTCATCCAGGTTTTTACTTAGAGATTGGTTGTTGGAACACCATGTTCCATCAGCATATTTTGCAGCGCTTCACAGAAAGGAGGAGAGCATACTAAAACAACTGGGTAATTTAACTCATGGGCAAGTTCTTTTCTTGATCTTTTCCTGTGGCTTCACTAATTAACTAATTTCAAAGTGAGTGAGGCAGGGAAAGGGGAAACAGTGAAACTGGCAAATACAAACATGTTCTTTTTCTTTTATAAATGACACAGATCTACTTTCTCTTCTGTAGCCTGGGTTGGAAGTATGAAGAGAAATGGATGCCAAGAAGAGACCGATGGGTAATCATAAAGTGCTAATGGAGATAGCAAACACAGGGAGAGGAATGGCTCTGATGAAAACTGGCTAGTGACCAGAGGGGAAAGCCATGCTTTTCAACACATCCAAAACATACTTCTGATCATCCATAGTATTAAATAATCTGACTTTATGTCTAAAGTAAAGGCAAGTAGATTGAAGCTTCCCCTGGATATAGCCAGAATAAGAGGGAAATACTTGAAGGCCATACAGGCAACGAGACCTCATGCACCTCTCTCATTGGTTGGAGATGAGATAAAAGCAATATCTGCAAAGAGGCAGAAAATAGTGGGTGATTGTGCCATCCTGGGGTGCAAGAGAGGACTGTGTCTTTGTTGTGCAAGTCCAATCACTGCTACTGTATGTGTATCTCTGGCTCATGGCTTGGTATGTGTGAACAGTTTGATCAACCAATTACGGTTGCCGGCCCAGTTCAGTGTGTGAACTTGAGAGGAATAGATCCAGTTTCCAGCTAGGAAATGCCTTCTAAGAAAACTCCTTTTCTCTTCCTTCCTCAGCACTTCTATGGTGGATACGGTATATACAGGTAGTCCTCAACTTACAAACCACAATCGAGCCCCAAACTTCTGTTGCTAAGCAAGACATTTGTTCAGCGAGTTTTTCCTCCATTTTGTTACCTTCCTTGCCACGGTTGAGTGAATTATGTCAGTTGTTAAATTAGTAACATGGTTCTTAAGTTTGTCCATTGCCTGAATTAGTCAATGAGCAGATATAGTAGAACCCAGATATTCCAGAGATCAAAATCTGATTTTCCAGAGATTTTCCTGTGGTAGGTTGAAATCAGTACATTTGCATTTTCTTATTAACAAAATTGCTCAAAATTCTTCGTGGCGAACTTTTATTTTTGAAACAAAAGAGAGACAATACAGCTTAAAGAATCACTCTTTATAAGTGCTGTAGCTCACTTGCTATAGCTGGATCCAAGAAAAATAAGGAGAGGGGAAATACTTCTTGACATCAGTGGTGTTCTTGGAAATTATTTCTCACAGTTGCAGGTGACATCCTTAACAAATCCCCAGGAGCAGATGAGAAATGTATGGGCTGTTAATAAACTGTAACTAATCAATGAATGCTGCTGGACGGTGCTCAAGCTGCTTGGAGCCATCCATTCTTGGGAGAAAAAACATTCGTTGCCCGCTTTAATTCAGGCCTGCAAAAGCATGTGGCAGACCTCAATGTCTGTTAGTCTGCGGAGACATATGTCCCTTGCACTATCATGTAGCATATTCAATTAAATCACACAATAATAGGTTGTTGCCCAGGGCTGTTTCACATAAGACATTGTCATTCTTTAGTCACAGAACCACCACCACCAAATTAAATGGGCTCTCTATGGATCTCGAACAATATATTCTCAAGACACTCATGAATAAATGCACACATGAATGTAAAAAGATCCCTCAGCTGTGCTGAGTTATTAATTGTCTGTAACTGCTTTTGATTATTAGGGTTAAGAAAGTATACTCACTCATTTCTTTATTCATTGTGACATGAGAATCAGATTAATGGCGTAAATATATGCAACTGACTCCAGATCTGCCTTCTGCAGACAGAAGGCTTCTTCACTCTGAGGGTCTCTGATCTGAAAGAGGATTTCTACTGGCTTCTTTCTCTACAGATTCCCTGCAGATTCAAATTGCTTCCCTGGCACTTAGGAGAGATGGTGCTGATGAAGGCCCGTGGGCCCAGGAAGTGACTTTTTCTTGCTTGCTCACCGTTGCATTCCTACTGGAGTAAGCTATAAAGGACCATGTGATGGGTGGGATTTGGGAAAGTATTGAGCACATCCAGAACCAAACGTGGAAGGGCCACCTATTTTTTTCTTTGTCTTTGCCAGCGAAACAGCCATGTTAGTCTTTCTAAAAATAAAGCTGCCACCTTTACAATCTTTCAAAGCTCTTCATTTTTCCCTATACCTTGCCCTTTTTCTCTCTTTCTGGTGTGTGAATTTAGGATGGGCAGGGGTAGCCTTAATATGCATAATTATACCAGCTGGATCTTAGGAAAACAAGTAGGATTTGTGTTTAGATTACATTAATCAAAATCATTCCTATCCTCTCTCTTCACAACTACACATAATTTATTCAGTGCTTTTATAATTGAAAGTGATCAGATTGTATAAACAGACAGACTTACTGATATGAATTACTGATGAATTTATACAACAAATTCTGGAAATTAGTACTTAAACTGTAGAATGTACTAAAGAGATAAATCTGATTTGACTTTTATATCATATTGATACGTTCAGAAGGCAAGTCTATATATGTCTTTTGATTGAAGCCAAGTCTATATATGTCTTTTGATTCAGCACCAATATCTATTTTGATGTTTAGTCAGTCAATGATCTATTTAACATTAGGTATGATAACAGATCAAACTAAACAGTATTTATGCAACAGGTTGATAGCCTTTTGTTTACCAGATTACTAAAACATATACGAGTTTTCTCTTGTAACCAACTCAAAAGACTGACTATCATTATTTTCAGTTAAAGATGCACATTTTACTGAAAATAAGAATGTAACAATTGCTTTTTTATTTGCCAAATCCCATATAATCCGGCACTGTAATCAATCTCCAATCTGGTGACATTGATGGATGGCCTTCTCTTCTAAGAGGATCAATCGGGGAATATATTAAAACCCAAAGGCACACTTCTTACTTTCAAGAAGCCCTCTTGTGCACTAGGCCTGATCCAATTGTACTGGTTTGGCAGGGGAATACTATGATTGATGGTGGCTGGGCAGCCGAGATCTGCTAGGAACACAGTCTGAGTCTCTTGCTTAGAGCTCTCTCCAATGGCTCCCTGCTGGCATAAGAACATACAGGGGAAGGAACAATGGAACTGGGTGGCCCATCTAGAAAGCCCCTTCAAATGCATATGGCCAGTTCTGACCTACCAACCCAAAAAGCAAAAGCAAAAGGCTGATAGGAAATTAAGTTTGTTGAGACATTTCCAAAAGTGAAAATAAATGACAGGACAAAACTTCTAAAGTATAGAGACAAAGATGGGAGAAGACAAGAGAAGAAGAAGTGCCTTTTTCAAGAGCAAGTCATGGAGAGAAATAAAATGATGGAAATAACTTTGCTTCCAGTAAATACCAGTTATTAATAAACAATATAAAATAACGTTGCTCAATAAATCTTTGGATCTATAACTATAAAAATAGTTATTTGATTCATCAGCTTCAATATACTTGTTGACTAAACAGGAAGCGTTTGCTTTTAAAGGCTTGGAGTGCGATGCCTTGTTGTCTGTATAGTCAGCTATCATTATCCATTGTATCTACAAGACTCTAAACATACACTTCACAGATTGCTATTTCTCTCTAGTGAAAGTTATTGTTTCAATGTTCATTTTAAATATTTCTGTCATGAACACAATCTTGTAGCACGTCTTCAGATTACAATCTTGTGAAAAGCATCACACACACACACAAGCACACACAAGCACACACACACATATATAAAACATACAACACACACACACACACACCAGTGTATGTATGTATGTATGTATGTATGTATGTATGCAGGGGTGGGATTCTACCAGTTCACACCTATTCACTAGAACCGGTTGTTAACATTCTAAGCAGTTCGGAGAACCGGCTGTTAGAAGAAATTATTGGGCTAATCCTGTAAGGAAGGCAGGAAGGAAACATTCTGGTGTTGCTTACAGAAACTGCCTCTCCGTTGACCCTTATTACATTATTGGCAGGACTAGACTTCCTCTCTCTGGAACTTCTCTGGAGTTTTTTCCCCCCCTCCTTTGCTGGTACTTTGCTTGTGTGGAGTGACCATTGAAAAAAGTGACTTATGACCATTTTTCACACTTACGACTGTTGCAGCATCCCCACAGTCACGAGAGGCCAGTTGAGGAGATGCGTGCCTCGATGTGAGTGATGTTGAGTTGGCCACACCCAGCCAGTAACATGACCACCAAGCCATGTCCACCCAGTCACATGACCACCATCACCCCCACCAACTAAGCCACGCCCACAGAACCGGTTGTTAAAAAAATTGAATCCCACCCCTGTATGTATGTATGTATGTATGTATGTATGTATGTATGTATGTTAAGGAACCTGAGCTTTTGTAAAATGGATGAACAGTTTACTGTTTTTTCTATTTGAGTAGAGATGCCAAGTTAGATGTCTTTAAGTGCCCATAAATAATCTTGCTGTAGAAGAAAGATACCCACTCAAAAGTCTTGCCCCTGTAATTGGTGAATTTAAATACCCCCCTTCTCTCCAAGTTCCTTGTTTGCTCTCAAATAAGCATCCCCATTATCCCTACTCCAACAGAAGCATAGTGTGTGGTTTCCAGACAGGAGCTTCAGATTACTAGCAGAAGACTGGTTAACTAACTACAATGAATTGATTTAGAAGGAAGATGACTTGTAAGCAATTAACCTGAAGTGGGGTCTGCTGCTAAGAGGCAGAAGCAGCAGAGTCTCTAATTCTATGGTCGTCTAAATGCTACAACCACCACCAAGCATGGTCAGTGATGCTAGGAACTATAATTAATTGCAATTAAAAATCTGTAGATTCCACATCCATGAAGTGATCTAGTGCTGAAACTCCAAATATAGAGTCATCTTTATAAACGCTGTCATGTCCTAAGTGATCTGCTTTTACATTCTCTGGCAGTGTCATCTAACCAAAAACACAGAAAACATATTAACACGATAAACATATTTCTGTCCCAAAGGACAGAATGGGAGCTAATCAGTAGCAAGAACAATAAAAGAGAGAGAAGTATAGTTGGGCTGTTTCTATGCCTTAATTAGTAGGTTTCCTTGCTCTTCAGGCAGAGAGCTGTAAATTAACTGCACTATATATTCTCTACTACCATTGCCTACAAATCTTCCTGATGCTACAGGCAGCATAGCAAAGATTTGGAAAAGAAAAAGAATGGTTTTCCCAAAATCTGGGAAAGATGTCTAAAAGACACTTCCCTGCATCCATAATGATTGATTTGGCTGGCTTGAGTTGAATGGAATGGCATTTTAAAGCAACCGGAGGGACTCAGCTTAAGGAAGGTTGCTCTAGAGACTATGAATGAGAATTCTTGGAAAGGTGTCATGCTGGCCAGCTGGAGAGTTATGGCCATGGACTAAAACCAAAAATGAAGAGGAAAGGTTATTGATCAACAATAAAACACAACAGGTAGATGAAGAATGAGGGCAGTTAGAAGAAGAAGAAACGTTTGCAGGGTGTTAAACGAGAATTGCATAAAATATAACATTTTAGAGATTGCCATAATACAATTTAAAAGCTTGTTTATTAAAAAAAAACCTTATAAAATGGATAATTATTTTTATTTTAAATATTTTATTCCTATTATTGTAATTAGTTCATAATTATAGAAAACTCTCTAGTTTTCTCCTTACAATAAGCCTAACATAAAATTGAAACTCATCCTGAGTTTTAATTAAAACAAAATAAAAATAGACAACATTTATCTCTCTACTGAGTAAATTTAAACTCTATTGAGTTTAAATCCGTTTCTATTAACATGGTTTCTGCCATGTTACTATACTGTCTGGATGTCAGATGGAGGTTAACTGTTGACATTAAATTGAGCCTTATTGGACAATGCTGCTCCATAAGGAACCTCAAAGGATCAGCTTTATCAATTTAGGAGTTGAAGCTTAATCCATTCAGAAAGACAGAGGTGATTGAGAATGAGAACAAGAAGCTGGAAAGATCCATTTTACTTGTTTTCAATGTCATTTCTTCCTTGGAGAAGAGTTATAGATGAAGTGCATGCAATCAGCATTCTTTGGGGAAGATTCAGAAACATTTACCATTTATGATGCCATTCAAGATGCAAATAATACAAGTTTCTGTTACCCATCTATATGTAGATAAAATGTCTTCCATTTTGGACCACACGTCATGACCAGGGGTGGGATCCAACAGGGTTATCTACCAGTTCGGTGATTTACGAGGTTCGGTGATTTACGATGTGCTTCTCTGCATGCTGCGTGCTCGCCTGTAAATTGTCAGCAGCTTGCTGCCTGGACAGCTGAGCAGCGCTGCGTGCAGAGAAGCAGCCTTTGAAAAAGCACTTTTTTCCTGCATTTTCAACTGCAGCTGTGCCTCGCATGGCAGCTGAGGTTGAAAAAGCAGGAAATAAAGGTCAGGTAAGAGCCCGGGCAGGTGAATGGGCCAAAACATTAGCAGACATAGAACCAGATCTATGTCTGCTGCTCTTCAGAGCTACCGTTCTACAGAGCCGGACAGAACCGGTAGCATCCCACCCCTGGTCATGACCTACAGGTCCACGTAAGTTGTTATGTGACTAGGCTGAAGCTGCCATACCTAAGATGAAGCAGGCACGTAAGCAGGGTGGATGAAAGTCAGGAAACTTGTCTAGATCCTTTGGGGAGTTAAGAAGGAGGCAAATCATTAAGGATACAAAGAAAAAAATGTCACCTGAACAAAAGAAGTTGGGCCTCAGCACATAGAACCCGTCCTCCCAAGTCCCATCAGCTGCTACCCAGACTTGAAAATCAGCAAGGCAAGAGCAGCTGTCAGTCTTGTGAATCAATGAAGTAAAGACTTGCGGGATAAAAAGGGTCTTGACATCCACCCACTCTTTGAGTTGTCTTTGAATCCAGATTTGGTGACTTCCATCTCTCTGGCTAATGCCTGGCAACCTAAAGGAAAAGGACATAAGTAAGTATGGATGAGTGAAAATGTGTGCAGACGGGAAAGAGCAAATGTCTATTGTAACCAGTAAATTTTTGCTGTCACTTTAAATTCACTAGATCTCCATGTATTAAAAAAAAACTTTTGTGCCTCAGTATTCATCTGACAGTGATTTAAGAGTGTCCCAAATTGTTTCCCGGCTGTTGATTAGGACTGGGAGAGTGTGAGTGAATGAGCATAAGCCAAACTCCGGAGACCGTGTAACAGTGTAAAGAGCTGGATCGTTGTGAAGCATCTCAAGGATTGACTTCTTTCTGAGGACTCTTTTCTGTGCATACCGTCCTAAAGTTCTTCATGAAGAGTAGGGCTACCCAAAGTAAGCTGCACAAATATGAACAACCAATAGACAGCAGCAAAGAGTGCTCGTCCAAATTCTTGCTGATAAGAACTGATATCCAGGGGTGGGATTCAAATTTTTTAACAACCGGTTCTGTGGGCATGGCTTAGTTGGTGAGCGTGGCTTGGTGGTCATGTGACTTGGTGGGCATGGTTTGGTGGTCATGTTATTGGCTGGGTGTGGCCAACTCAATATCATCGAGGCACGCATCTCCTCGCCTGGCCTCTCATGACTGTGGGGATGTGCAACAGTCGTAAGTGTGAAAAATGGTCATAAGTCACTTTTTTCAGTGCCATTGTAACTTTGAATGGTCACTCCACACAAGCAAAATACTAGCAAAGGAGGGGGGAAAAACTCCAGAGACGTTCCTGAGACAGGAAGTCTAGTCCTGCCAAAAATGTAATAAGGGTTAACGGAGAGGCAGTTTCTGTAAGCAACACCAGAATGTTTCCTTCCTGCCTTCCTTACAGGATTAGGCCAGTAATTTCTTCTAACAGCCGGTTCCCCGAACTGCTTAGAATGTTAACAACCGGTTCTAGTGAATAGGTGTGAACTGGTAGAATCCCACCCCTGCTGATATCCCATCAAAATTCACATTATTTTGGGAAGATTAAATCATCACATGAACGAACAGGACTTTCTCAACAGAGGTCCAAACTTGGTGGAATTACCTTTTGGAAAAGGTTCTCTCTGCTTGCGAAGTCAATGCAGTATGCTTCTTTGTGTTCTCCTTTGACCTTTGTATATCCCAGAAAGGTTTTGGTTTGGTTCTGGCAGCATTACTATTGCTAACAATCCCATTTTTAAAAATGCTTTCATAGGTTCAGTTTCCCAACTTATTTGTTACTGAGGCATATGCAACATGTTAGGCCATGATTACAATTAGACAGAGCAGTGTGTAGATTCCCATCTTTTGTCTTAGCATGTCTTATAAATCTGGCCACCATATTAAGCCATATTATAGTTTATTTTAGGCATAGTATATTGCTCTGAACATAGTAATTGTATTTTGTTAGTCCAGCTTTAATGCCCAGTGTGTTGTGTGAACCCAACCAATAAGTAACTGTGTAACTTTAGTTCTAGAATTAGAAGCTAATGGTACTGGATAGTAGTAGGTGGGGGGTCCTTGATGCTCTCTGAGTTTGGTTGTTTTCCTGCAACCATTTCATTACCCAAGCTTGGTAACATCATTGGTGCACCAGTCAGGGGTGGGTTCTACCAGTTCGGACCAGTTCTATAGAACTGGTTGTTACGATTCTGTGCAGTTCAGAGAACTGGCAAATTGTGCCCCTGGCTGGCCCCGCCCCTCTCTGCCCCTCCCCTCCTTGCCCAGTCAGTCGTTATCACGCATGCGCCACATCGCGCGTATGCCCGACATTGCTGACTGTATTCTTCCCCACCCAGTCACTCATTAAAGTATTTCTTTTTTTTCCCTCCCAATGATCAGCTGTTCTGATGATCGGCTGTGACGGGATCCCCCTCGCTGTCTTACTGCTTTACCCAGGAGGCTTCCCCGAGGCCCAGGAGGCAAAAAGGAGCACATGGAGGGGGTTTACTGCATGTCCCCCCCGTGCTCCATTTTTTTGCCATTTTGGGCCTCAGGGAAGTTTCCTGGGTGCAAAAATGCCCCCCCAGGAGGCTTCCTGAGACCCAGGAGACCCAAAAACAGAGTGTGGGGAGGTGGGGTTGCTGCAAAAAAAGAGTCATGCCTACCTCACTATGCCCACAGAACCGGTTGTTAAAAAAATTGAATCCCACCCCTGGCACCAGTGCATTACCAGTGCACTAGTAGGTGACTCAATTGTCAGGGCTCATGTTTTTACATTTTATATCCCCCAAAATTTATTTAGATTGAAGCAAATGAGCCATCTCGATTAGCAAAGAAGCCCTAAAAACATTTTTACAACTCTATCCAAACTGTGATTGCACAATCACTAAGCAGTTGTGTAGCTCTGTGCCTGAATGGACACGTTTATGACTTCTCCTCTGGCAGCTACATTTCCTCTGGCTTGAGACATCTTGATAAACTCACTGCTGTGAAACCAGAAACCCCGCAGTATCATTCCCTCCATGGACCAGGCCTTGTGATCATCTGTTAAAGGCTGAATTGCATCCCCCCATGAACACCCTCTTCTGCAATATTATTACAGAATACTATTATGTGTCAAGTGGATATAGCAGACTTGACCCAGAAGTACCTACCTCCTTCCCCGTCTCTCCCTCCAGTTAACTTAAATATGGTAACTCCCCTGTGCAGAGAGAGCTGTACTTCTTGTCCATTAATTGGAATATCAGGAGTGTTATGTAGCTGGCTGGGCCAGTCTGCAGGAAGGGCTTGTTATATTTTTCCAAATTGCTTCTCAGCTTTTGTTCTAGGCTTAGCGGAATAAAACATAAATATTTGTAATTGCAGTAAAACAAATTTGATGATAGTGGGAATGGGTTATCAGAGAGACACCAGGAAGCGCGGGTTGTGATGGGAGGTTCCCAATACTCCCATGTTACACCCCTCCTGCGTGAGCTGCACTGGTTACCAGTTGCCCTCCGGGTGAGATTCAAGGTGCTGGTGTTAACCTATAAAGCCCTTCATGGCATTGGACCGGGATATTTGCAGGAAACCCTGCTGCCAATAACAACTTCCCGACGATCCGTGCGCTTCCACGGCTGGGCCTCGGGTGCCGTCAGCCAGTCAATGCCGCTGGCGGCACCCAGGGTAGGGCCTTTTCTGTGGGGGCACCCACCCTTTGGAACAAGCTTCCCCTGGAGCTCCGGATGGCCCCTGACCTCCGATCCTTCCGCCGCGACCTAAAAACTTGGCTGCTCCAACTAGCCTATCTGGACTGATGGAAAAGGGGGGAGGGTCTTTAGTGGTTGTCTATATACTTTAATTTGATCTATCAAATTGGCAACTTTATTAACTTTAATATTTATATTGTTTATTTTTTAGTATTGTAAGCTGCCCTGAGTCCTTCGGGAGATAGGGCGGCATATAAATCTCAATCAATAAATAAATAAATAAATAAATAAATAAATAAATAAATAAGATGGGTGTTGGGGAAAGATACATGTGAATTGATTATATCTAATTTAATACTGTGTGTTTCCTGTCTGCTGACTGCTAATCTACCCTTCAAGTAGCCCTTCATTGTGACCTTTTTAACAGAAGACCACAATAACTAAATGTTAAGTTCATTAAGGGAAGCTGCAGAGCCCATACTTATTTTAGAACTTCACATGAGAAACAGAACTTTTGCATGGCTATCCACTCTCTGCTTATATACATCAAGTAAAGCAAAACCCATCACTCTTCAGACAGTCTGCTCCGTTAACTCAGTCATGCAGAAAAATCTAACATTTCACTTTAGCTAAGCCACCAGCCTTGAAGAGAGTTCATTTTTCAAAACATGGTTATCATTGAAATCTTGCACTTACTAGGATTGAAGCATTCTCATTATTTAGGGTTAAAGATGCTAAGAGCATACTTATTACAAGTTAACAGCATCCTTTTATATATATGTTTATAGGATATGCTTATGAATAATCAGTGTATTCTCAAAAAAAGCTTTGTCTAGGCCTCCTAATCACATCCAGAAAATCTGAAATGAAAGTGACTTCGTGAAATGTGAAGCATACAGAGAATCCCCATTACCTCAAATCCTGTAATTTTAGATGAACTGATTGGAAGGAAGTACCATAGCTACCAAAAATATAATAAACAGGATCCTCCAGGGACCTCATTGGGCAGAGCCAACTGGCAAACATATGGGAACAACTCAGTGATGATAATGTTGGTAAATGATACTTCCTGAAAGGTCATCATATTCATCCATTGTAGCAAAAGCAGCAGAATTTTGCAGCATTTAAAAAATGATCCTATTCATTATGGCCCTGATGTTGTGCAGCTGCACTTCTTCAGATGTATAAAACACTGGTCTCAGGGCAGGTACTGTATATATGCACATCATTTGGAATAAAACTATAATTGCTGAGGTTACAGAAATGAAATAAAAACTAAATAAGATGTGCGCACTCACACACAACCTTCTCACTCAACTAAGAAGCATTTTAATGATATTTTCTTCCAACTATAAACATTGTCTGGGAGAAATGCTAACTTCACTGAATGAAAATGTTGCCTGGGTCAATCAGAAGAAATCCTCTTGCTTGGAATAAATTCCCTTCTCTCTTCACTTTTTGGACTTGTTTCTTTAGCAACTGTACATATGCAGCATATATGCAGCAACTATATATATATATATGTATGTATGTATATGTATATGTATATGTATATGTATATGTATATGTATATGTATATATATGTAGGTCTTGGTGTATTTGGGTCTTGTCCCGTGTAAGATTGAGAATACCTTGGCGACGTTTCGACGAGATCCCACTCACCATCTTCAGGCTGGTGTCTTCGGCTTTGTGCTTCTGCCAGCAAAGCGTGATCTGAGCTGCCTTCTCTCTATAAATACTGGAGGGGAGGTGTGGTGTGCTGGCTCTGTTGTAAGCGGATTGGTTGGCTGTGTTGTTGGCTGTGATGTCGCTTCTTGATTGGTTGATGGAATTGATGTTTGCTGATGGGTTGGCTGTGTTGTTGGCTGTGTTGTTGCTTCTTGATTGGTTGATGGAGTTGATGTTTGCTGATTGGTTGGCTTTTTCCTGAGACCCTGTGTGGCTGAGGTACTGGCTGTGTGTCTCTCAGCCTTTTGTGTTGTAACGACCTGGGTAATGGGCTGTGTGATGACCTTCTGAGTTCTATTGTTGTGACATCCTGGGTGTGGTGCTGTAATCTCCTGGGTCGTTGTCTGTGTTGCAACCTCCTGATGTTTTGTGTTATAATCTCCTGAGTTCTGTGATGTAGTATCCTGGGTGGAAGGCTGTGATGTGACATTCCGGCCTTGGTTTGGCTCGAGTTTGAGGTCTGGCTATGTGTTTATAGCGTGTGTCAGTTTGCTTAGTTTGGGGGTCGGAGGGGTGTAGCAGCTGGTGTTGCAGCCATGGTCTGGTTTCTGGATGGTGGTTGCCTTTCATCTGTATGGGCTTGGGTTTGAGTCTGGTGAAGGAGATTGGTGGTGGCATCATGTGTTATTTTGGGTCCGGTGTTGGTTTTTGTGGCTGGGACTCGTTTGTTGATTAGGGCTAGTTTCCAGATGTCTGGTAGGCGGAAGTATCATCCCGTTTATTCATGTTATGGGGTGTTTCTCTATTTCAATGGCTTCCCTAATTATTCTCTTGTTGAAATGTTCAGTATTGGAGATAAGTTTGGATCCCTCAAAATCAATTTCATGTCCTGTGGCTTTAAGGTGCTGGAAAAGGGAGGAAGTTTTTTCTTCTTTTCTGACTGCGTTCTTGTGTTCTGCGATGCGTGCATTTATTCTCCTGTTGGTTTGTCCAATGTATGTGGCTGGGCAAATTTTGCACAGTATTTTATAAACTCCTTGGTTTTCTAGCTGGATCTCAGGACAATGGCATCACCCTCCTCCCTTACATCAAAGGCACCACAGATAAAATCAGCAAAATTCTCCACAAACACAATATCAGGACAGCCTTTGGCACTGACCAAAAAATAGCCAACATCTTAAGATACCCCAAAGACAAGATCCAGCTAGAAAACCGAAGACACCAGCCTGAAGATGGTGAGTGGGATCTCGTCAAACGCCGCCAAGGTATTCTCAATCTTACATGGGACAAGACCCGAATACACCAAGACCTACATACCTTTACCCGTGAAAATCTATATATATATATATATATATATATATATATATATATATATATATATAATTGTGTCTTTGTGTGTGCGCACACACAATAAATGCTTTCAAGTGCACTACAGGAGAATTATAGCACCTGTTTGCTGCACCTTAAATAGGGATGTGTGGGGCTTCAGAGTCAGTGCCAAAAGGTGCTTCAGAGCAACTGGGATATGCACACAGCATTGTCCTAAGAAGTCAGGTGTTTCAAGCAGTTGCACACAGAACTTAGTGGTATCTTCAGAAAAAGAACATTTTGGCATTAACTCTGGGTATTGTATATGGTATTGCAAAACCCAGCATCAGCACTGGAGCAGTAGGTGTGGAGCAGTAGGTGGAGCAGTAGGTGGGAGATGGTAGAGGACAGGAAGGCCTGGAGGAATGTTGTCCATGGGGTCATGATGGGTCGGACACGACTTCACAACAAACAACAACCAAATCGCCTATAGGACTCTGAGCTCCATTTGTTGCAACCTCACTGATGAAAAATGTCCTCTTTATATTTTCAGGCTGTTAAGCAGAAATCCTTTGGTTCCCTCATCAGAAGCATTATAGAAAGTTCTCCCCATGCAAAATCCAGTCACTTTGGACAAACATTATCAAGCTGAGGCACAGGTGTCTTGGTCAAAACCAGACAAATCAGTTTTAGGATGATGTGCATTGTTAGGCCTCAGTTTACAAGAGGGAGAAACATGAAGGAAATCCTGCAGAGGTCCTCTTGGAAAATTAGTTTCCAGAATTCTCATTCCATCTCCCTAGTTTGTCAAAGTATGCAAAAAAAGATCAGGCCAATGCATAGAGACAAGAGCTATTGAACTCAATAAGTCTGCCTTTTAAAACAGAATTTAGAGGAGCATAGTAAAATGCCTCTGGCAGGTGAAGTCTGCATGGATAGGCTATGATCAGGACACTTGGAATTAAAACAATTAACAGTAAATCAATAAAAATCATCTTAAAAGACAGAAGAGCTTATTAAAGGGCAGCTTTAGGGACTGCTCTAGAAAGCCCACTGGGAGAAGCACCAGCCTTCATTGCCTAGAAATACTGCCAGCCTTGGCTGTGTTTTTCCAGGTTTTGTACCAGGCCATCACGTTTGTTGTGGTTTGTTGTTTTGGCCTAGCATGGGCCAAAGTTATTCTCTATGGTTTATGATCCTACTCCACACCACTATAGTTATCTTAATGGCTGTATTGTTTTTTTTCATGTCTTTGAAAGCAGCAACACAGTTGTTGTTTTTTCACAACAGCGTTTGCTGCTGGCCCAAAGCCGGTTCAAAGCCCTGGAGCTTGGCAAGCTTTTTGAACCAGGAATCCAAACTTTAGCACTCGGCCCTGAATCCTTCTCCTGGTGCTTCTTCCGTTCTCCTGGTGCTTACTTGCCAATTTAGGCCTGGGGAACAGGGAAAGCCTCAACCTACTACTATTGGGGGAAAAACTACAATTTTCATCCGGAAAAGGGAGGTGAGGCTTTCCCACCCCTCCAATGACTGAGTCCCCAGAAACGCCTGGAGTACAGGCAGGCTTTTTGGCTGTGGGAACATACCTGCCCGCAAGAGGAGGTCAGGTGGGAAGGAGGTCGGGTGTTTACTTTTGATGAGATTTCCTGCCAAATAATTGAGCGGGAGATCCAGCCTCAGTCGACCCTGTTTAGTTGGACGTAAGGAGCGATGAATTCAGCGGGATGATTTTCCTTAGAGTAAGAAGAATGCAGAAGAATGCAGAGGCAAAAAACTGCACCAGTCTACTCAGTGGGGTTTACTCTCAGCGTACGCCAGCGTTCTGTAACGCTGACCCTCCTCCGGCAGCTCCCAACAGAAGGGGGGTCCTGGGTTGCAAATCACAAGTCACGCGACCCATCCTTGGACCGTGTTCACACTTTACGGCTAGATCTTAGCTGCCTCGTTGGTTGATGTGTGCGATTGCTGTTCGGGGGAATGATTTTTCTTTCTTTTGCACTTCCCAGTTACCTTGTTGGGTGAAGTCAGGTTGTTTGATTAGTTTAAGGTTCATTGTATTGTGCGGTCCAGGACATGATTTAACTCAATAAATGTCTTCCTAAACTGAGGCTAAAATGCCTCTCTCTTCCCCCGTCAGTTTCCCAAGATGGAGAGATTAAGTTTGCAGAAGTGAGGAAACTCAGGAGCCAATGGCCTTTGCAAGCTATCCTGACCTTCAGTGACTACTTGCATTATGTATGGCCAAGACAGAAAACTTTCCTCTTGATAGGTTTTTTTGTTTTAAAGGCTGTAGATCAGGGGTGGGGAACTGTGGCCCTTTTATGACTTGTGGACTTCAACTCTCATGCTGGCTCAGAAATTCTGGGAGTTGAAGTCCACAAGTCATAAAAGGGCCACAGTTCCCCACCCTTGATCTACCTCAGGAGGAAGGAGCCAAAACAGTCCAGATGGCGGCCGCGACGCTCATAAATTCTGTGGTTTCTTCCCCAAACCCCCAAAACTTTAACCTTAGACTGTCTACTATTGACCTCACCTCATCCTAAGTGTGCATAAGCGCACCAACGTGCCTACCATCCCTGTCCTATTGTTTCTTTTTATTTTTCTTATATGTGTCCATTTCATGTATTCACAACTATGTTTATCCTTGTAAGCAATTGACAAAATAAATAAATAAATAAATAAATAAATAAATAAATATAAATAAATAAAAAGCGATAGTTTCGATTGCAGCACAGTGATCTTGACTTTGGACCTCTCCCTTCGGACACCCTGAACCTGAGGCTGCTTTTCTTCCCAGAGATCCAGGAGTCGTTCCACATCCAAACTTGTAACCGGTGGTCCGAGGCAGCTTTGCCCTGATCATGGCTTGCCACTACATTCAGTGGAAGTGCAAACAGTTCACTCTGAACGGTGCCAAATCGCACTTCATAAGAAGCGGTTAATAAATCCAGAGTTAGGTTAATTCGACCGTGAGAAAGAGGTTACAAGCCAGAGGCTGGGCTTACATTGCAACTGCAGTATTTCGTGGTTATTTCGGACTAAGGGGAAACCATCTTTTCCAAAGTTTTTATCAGAAGAGGCTGTTCCTTAATTTTTCCGAGAACAACAGAGGATGTCATAAACCTTTTGGAACAAAAGGTGGTTTAAAAAAAAGAGTTCTCGTCTCGTCTCATCTGGGAGGGAATCTATTTGTTTCTCTCCCGTGCCTTTCACGGGTTATTCGAGACTTGAGTAGGTCGTTTCTCCATCTTCCACCTCTCCCATGGTCTGTAAGACCAGGACTCTCCCAACTTCTGCCTAGTCTTTTGGCGGGTTTCGGCGGCCTGCCTTCTTCAATGTCTCTCCCCACACTCCTTTAACACATAAGGCATCTATGTTGGCGTGCCTACAGTAACAAAAAAAGTCCCACTCCGAGTGCAATAAAGAGCATACGCTTCTTTGGGGGATGCTCCTGTTCCAAGTGACAGGTGCCTTCCCACGCACCCCGTGGGGAGAAAGGAAGTATAGAAAGAAAGGCGGAACAAACTCCAGAGGTGGCTTTTCGCTGGGATGCGCAAAGTGAGCCGCCCCGACGCCCCAGAAGGAATGTATGCGGGGAGGGGAGGGGGTATGGGCAGGGCTACCCTTTAATCGCAGGGTGATCGTCCTGCAGACGCGAGGATCCCTACTTTGCTGAAAAAAGGGGGGAGCGTATATAAGGGTGCCTTTTATACCCTGCAAGATGGGATAATCTAGGGAATAGACAATGCCTCTGGCAAACGGGATAAACGGCGTGCAAAACGATTCCTGTTAGCTTCAGATAGGAATGGACTGAAGGTTAACGTCTACACCGCCTAGGACCCGCGGTCTATCAGATCTACTACTCCTGGTGCAGAAATGCTTCTCTAAAGGACGGGATGTGCATTTTTCGATCCCGGATTGCCTCTAAGTAGGGAATTTGGAGCTGGTCTCCTGGGCCAGCTGAAATCGCTTCCCTCTGCGATCCAAGCTGGGGCGGGGACTTGGCACCGGGCTGCGGGACGTAAATCCAACGAGTCCTTCCGTTGAGCAGGTTGGAGGCAGCGGGTCCCAATTAGGTCACCTCTCGGGATTAGAGCTCCGACAATGGAGCACCCGGATATTTGAGCTGCGGGATCTGATTTCTGAAATAACAGGTGTTCGAACCTGCCTGCCTACCTGACTTCGACTTACCTGCTCAGAGATGCCAAGCAGTCAGATAATCATTTTATTTCAAATAGTAAGGGACACTTCGAGAAAATCCCCTTTCTTTCTTTCCTTTTCTCTGCCTCTTTCACACAAACTTCCCTTCTCACGTGAAAGTTAGGGGCAGCTTGAAGAGAATTCCTTCTTTCCATACCAGAGAGGTGATTCCCTTATTTTCTCTCTCAAAACAAAAAAAACCCAAAAATTGGAAGGAACTACGGTAGCTCAGTGGCGGAAGCAGTGAATAATGTCGGACAGGTGGTCAATCAAATACAAACCTCTTCGGCAGTGGAGCAGTTTGTATTTTAATTTATATGAATTTATTTCGATTTAAATTAATTGTTGAACCAGGTGTAGCTCATGGGCTGGATTTGCACATTCTCTCCACCCCTTTCTCCCCATTCAGCTTCATTTTTTTTCCTTAGATTTTTTTTATCTTCCAGGAATGCAAGACGGAGGGGATCTCTCTTCCTTTTATCTCACAATTGAAAGAGGAAGAGAGTGACAGGCCTCTAGTAAATTTTGTGACTGAGCGGGGAGTCTCTAAGCTTTGGGTGGTCTTGGGTGGAGTGGAATAGATTTCCCTAAGACGATGTGATTCTAGCTATAAACCTACCAAGGGGAGGCAGTTCCAGGAGACAGCCAGTTTGGTCTAAAGACTGTGGGTTCTAGTTCTGCCTTAGGCATAAAAAGATGATCTTGGGCCAGCCACTCTCTCTCTCTCAGCCCTAGGAAGCAGGCAGTGACAAATCGTTCTGAAATTTTGCCAAGAAAACTGCAGAAAACTGCCCAGGCAGAAGAAAAACAAGACAAAATCATTCCAAGAACTGAATAAAAAAAAACATTTCCCTTTTTGTCAAATGGTGTTCCTATGGCATATGTCACTACAGAAGTTGTCTAGCATGTATAAAAGTATTTCTAAATTAGGTTGGAAATGTGAGCAATAGGTGCATTTTTATCATGTTTGGTGGGCATGTAAAAAGCCAGAATGTTTTGGAGGCAGATATAGTCACGAATGCAGAAGATCTTAAAAGCCAATTGAAACCATCTACCTTTCTTTTGGGGTTGATGAACAGAGAGTTGAAACAAAAATAATAAAAATTTGTTTTTATGTATGATAACCGTAGTGATATTATTATATACTCAAAAGTGGAAATACTTAGCACTATCTGCTGGAAATTTAATAGTTGGGAAAGATGATGGAAGTTGCAGAGATAGCCAAACAGGCTGTCATGATTAGAAAAAAAGACAACATATATGTTCATTGCTGAATTGGAAATCCCTTATAGACTTTTTCATGGAACAGAAGAAAATGATCCTATGATTTATGACTTTGACTATTGGGGAAAAAAGTACCGGTAATAGGGGGGAAAGGGAGATTTTCTTATTGTAATCATTGAGACAAAAGATAATTTTGTAGGTGTACTTATATTTACCACTAAAACTAAAAGATCAGTAAGCTACTTTTTTTCATTCTTTTTCTGTCCTTTTTTTTAGTCCTTGTTAGCTTTTATCTCCCCCCCCCCAAAAAAACTCTTAATAATAAAAAAAACAATAATATGAAATAAAATCCTTTGCCTCCCGGAACATGCTGAGGAAAGGAAAGACCTCGAAGGGTGCTTTTCAGCTTGGCAGAGATCCAGGCTGAGCAAGATCACGGTGGGGGCAGAAAACCCCCTGCCCTGCCCCCTTATTGGGTGCGCCCAACTTTTGGCATCCCATTCGTTGGGTTGGGCCAGGGGTCTACAACCTTAAGAACTCAGAGTCATTTGGACCTATTTCCCACCGTTGGGGCAAAAGTCCTGCCGAACCCTGGCGGGATTGGAGCGCACCCTCGCTGGAAACTCCTTCCGGAAGACTGTGGAGGTAGAAAATGTGCTCACACATGACATTGTGATCCTATTCCCAGAGCAAATAAATGGCCTCGCTCAACGGAAGAGCTGGTTGGGTTAGAAAACAGGTGACATGAAATTAGAAGCTCAATTAGAAGCCCATCCCACCCCAGGGGGCTCATTTCGCAATCTCTCCCCTTGAACAATTCGAATGGCAGTTGGACTGATTGAATATTAACTCAGCTGTAAGCCAAGGCAACCCAAGTACTGGTATCATTGAGGGGTGTGTGTGTGTGTGAGGGGGGGCGGCGGCAGAGAAGGCTTGCTCAGCATCCCCGGAAGAGGCAGCCCATGAGGCACTTAGGATCGTGGCCAAATAAAAGGGCTGCCCATTGAAGCCTTAGAACCACCGGCCCTAACACACTAGTGAGCAACCTCAACAGGCCTTCTGAGGCCACGTGGGAAGCGTACAAATACGGCTCCAACTTTGGACTGGGCTGTGTGTCCTTTTGACTTAGGTCTGTGTGGCCTGTTGCTTCTTGCGGCTGGAGTAGCGAGTTTTCATACTGCGGCATGTAGTGATCTTTTGGAGAGCGTTGGAAAGGGGACATTATAGACTCTCGGTTGCTGAAGGAGCGTCAGCCAAGGACACCCAACGGCTGACGTTCAAGGAGTTAGCGGGCTGCAGCTACGCCCCGAGGGGCCTGAGCCCATATTTCTGAAGACAAGAGCTACTTCAAACGGAAATGAAGGGACAACACAACAGACGTCCTTCTCTCTCTCGTTCTTTTAATTATTTCTCATTATTTTAAAAATGTGAACAGCGGGTCACTTTTTTTTTCCTTTTGCAACCAAATAATAAATATTATTTAGGAACTTTTCCATTTCTTTATTTTATAGATATATATAAAAATAAAACAGGTGATTAAAAAAAATCTCTCGAAGGTGACAGAGCTAAGAAGGGGGTAGGGAGGGGGCTTTGATTCAGAAACAAGCCCTGGAGGGCGGGGAGGGAGGGTTGTCTAAATATGGCAGCGCCAGCCAATCTTAAATGTCTCCCTCTCCTTTTTTTTCCTTTTAACCTCTACGCTGGAGCAAGAAAAGGAAGTGCTGCTGTGGCTTCCCAAAGCGGGGAAAGGACCTTAATCCCTAGGCCCACACACTCAGCAAAAGGATCCTCTTTGCTCCCGTCCGGAGAATGCGTCGAGGAATGCCACCCCTTAACCCTCGGAGGCAACACCAGGTGCGGGGACTTCGCTTTATTTTGATTTCCTCCTATTTGCTGCTCCAAATATAACAGGGCGACCCTAAAGGCCTTGGGCTCTACCTATGCACAGCTTTTAGGCAACGCCTGCGACCGCTGACTCACTTCGGAATAGTTTCCAAAGTTTGGAATAGTTTCCAAAGTCGGGACGGAACATCGAAGGCGCTTAAAAACTGCTTAACTGGATCGCGCCCAAGACCAGTCGCTTTCTTCTGAGTAGGGAAACAGGATCGTTTTGTTCCCGAACGTCCTACAAATCTATATTGCTGTTTAGGCTGAAAGCCAAATTACTCTGAAATCAGTGGGGGATATATTTCCCTAGAAGAACCTCGAACCAGTGCTACCTTTATGTTGTTACAAGTACCACTCACTTTTAGGGACCTCCAGAGAGGACCCTCCGCGCACTCTGGACCCCCAAAGGGTTTCCCACTTGCAACGCAATTGTAGATCAAGTAGTTGCGTCGGCCGGCTAAATCTTTGAAACTTTTTAAAAGGTGGGAAAAACCCCCACTTCAAGGTGGGAAGAAACGATCAATGTGGCTCCCTATCTTGGAAGGCGGGTGTTTAACCCGGGTCTGCGTCCTTGCCGTCTTTACAAAGAGAAAGCCAAGAAACCCGACTCTCCCTTCCAACTCGCTGTGTTTCCACCCCCTAGAAGGCGAAGGACGGACTCCTTCTCCGAGGGCCTTTAAGCGTCCGGGGGCTTTGCAGTCGCTCTCTCGGAAAGTCCTGGAGGAAGCCTACCTTGGGCTGGGTGGGCGTGCGCAAGTCCTGGCCGGCGATATCCTCTCCCCCAAGGGGCCATCCCCGGTCCCGGTGGCCTGCTCTCCCCTCCCTCCTTCCCGCCGCGGTCGCCTTTTTTCATTTGGCGTCGCCGGTCAGTCTGGGCAGGTTGGGCGCGTTGAGGCCGGAGACGTGGTGGTGCGACGGGGCCGGCACCTGGCACATGCTGCAGGGACACGGCATCCCGCCCCAGTGCTGGAAGCTGCTGCTCAGCGGAGCCGCGCTGGCAGCGGCGGCGGCGGCGGCGGCGGCAGCAGCAGCGGCCGCCGCCGCCGCCGCGCCCGGCGGAGACTTGAGCAAGCCGTGCGCGGGTCGGATGGAGCCGACGGCCGACAGCCCCGCCGAGCCGGGCAGGGAAGCGCCGGAGACGGCGGGCGGGGGCAAGATGGGGTGGTGCACGGCGTGGGGAGCCGGGTGAGCTGGCAGAGGCGCGGCGGCATGGCCCAGCAGGCTCCCCGAGCAAGCGGCGGCGGCGGCGGCGGCGGCCGGGTGGAAGCCGGTGGCGGCGTGGTGGCCGCCGTAGATCTCGCTCAGCAGGCGCTTCATCTCCTCCAGCGAGTTGGTGAGCATCAGGATGTAGTTGCGCGCCAGCAGGAGGGTGGCGATCTTGGAGAGCTTGCGCACCGACGGGCCGTGCGCGTAAGGCATGACCTCCCGCAGCCCGTCCATGGCGATGTTGAGGTCGTGCATCCGCTTGCGCTCCCGGCTGTTGATCTTCAGGCGCAGCTGCTGCAGCTCCGGCTCCGTCATTTGCTTCTTGTCCTTCTTGGACGCCGAGGAAGAGGAGGAGGAGGAGGAGGAGGAGGAAGAGGAGGAGGAGGACGACTTGAAGGCCAGCTTGTCCACCACCACCACCCCGGCGGCGCTCATGGCGCTGCGCAGCTCCGCGCTCAGCTCGGCCGGGGAATCGCTGGGCGTCGAACTGGAGACGGCGCCGCCCGACGCCGAGAAGCCCCCGCCGCTCTTGCTCCTGGCCGACGCGAAGAGCTCATCGGGCTCCGGAGACGAAGGGCGGCTCGACACCAGGCTAGCGTCCGAGTCCATGCTGGCCCGCCGCCCCGGCCGCCTGCGGAGGAAAGAGAGAGAGAGAGAGAGAGAGAGACACACACACACACACAAGCGGCGGCAGGCAACACACACACACACACAAGCGGCGTCAGGCCCAGTCGGCTGGCGGCAGAGCCTCCGTAGGATCGCGGTCGGGGCTTTCAGTCGAGGGTCGGGCGTCGGGTTAAAGCCCCGAACCAGAGCCCAGATTCGCGCGGGCTTGCCGGCAAACGCGGATCAAGCCAGGCGCCGGTACTGAAAATGTGCAGCACCTCTGAAGGACGGGAAGTTTAAAGCCCGGCCTGGACTGAAAGGGTAAGGGGTGGGGTTTTATTTTATTTTAAATTTTATTGGGTTTTAATCTTTATTGGGCTTAGTTCACTTGTCTAATGTATTTTTAATTAATTGTATTGCTATTTTTTTTATTGTAAGCCGCCCTGAGTCCCTAGGGTGAGAGAGCGGCATATAAGTCCAATAAAACTAAACTAAACTAAACTTCAGGGGGATTGAGAGTTCATATTTAATTTAGTTGGCTTGTGGCCAATATGTTGGCTAAAGAATTTTTTTTTAAAAAAAATCACCATTATTTGTTTTGTAAAGCTTGAAAGCACGACCTGTTCTTGTATTCTGCTCTCAGATCTGTGGGTCTAAATCATGAACCATAAATATTCACCTTCTTCCCGCCTCATTTCCAGCATTATGGAAAAATCGAATTAAAAATAAAATAAATAAATAAAACGGAGAAAGCGGGCCTTCGTCGTGATTCTGCTGCAGTTTAATGGACGGTTCCAAGAAACGGTTCAACTGCTTTGAGGATCGCGCGGCAGTTTCCTATTTGCGATCTCAGTCCACCTTCTTGTTTTCTCCTTTAAGCGCCAAACACGAAACAAAAACAAAACACGAAAACCCGGCCTTGCTTTGCTTCTCCCGCCAAACACCAGAGCGCCACCCCTACCCGAAATTAGAGGGTGAAATGGGCAGCCTGAAAACAAAACTTTTGACAACTTTTTTTTTACATGATTGGACAAAACTGCTGGACTTTCCCACTCCAGTTGCATTTATGTCCCGTTTAAATTTGCTCTCTATTGTTTCCATCGATTTAGGCCCACTTACTTTTCACAGATCGCGTCAAATTATTCTTTTAAAAATAAAAATAAAAACGACCCAAATAAAACCGCAGGGCGATTAACTCTCTGTTCTGGAGGAGTTTTTATTACTGGCCAAACTACGCTGGCGCCCTCCCGACTCGTCTCTAGTCCGAACTAACACTATGCCAGGCGGCTTGCAAAGAAAAACCTTCTCCTTAGCGTACCCCCAAACAAGATTCCTTCTCCGAAGAGTTCCCTAGAAGAAGGTGAATATTTATTTCCTCCTTGCATATGAGATCTACTCCGACTCTTCTTTTTCTCAGTCCCCTGAATCAAATTAAGTGGGGCCGCAACTGCAGCGCTCATAATAGTTCTCGGGGAACAGAGCAATATTAGGAGGGTTAGGTTTATGTGAGCGCTACAAGGAAGTCTGGCTAGAAAAAAAACAAGAAAAATCACCCACCGCCTCCCGCCTGGCACTGGGACCGGCTGATCTGCGCAGCCTGGCTGGGGGGATGAGATGTTAGTGTTGCAGCAGACAGTGAACCAGGCTGCAAGTGAATGGCGCGGAGGGACTTACAGTTCGGAGCGGGTCTCCCTGGCCAGCCGTATCCGCTCCAGCTGAGCCGCGGGCTGCCCCCAAATACCCTTCATAAGAAGCACCTTTCCGCCTCCGGGCGCGCGTTTTTATAAGCCACGTTGCTCAGCCGAGCCGCTAAAGGACAATGAATATTGTCCTGGACGGGCGGCTGCACCAATGAGCGAACTGCTGCGGGGCTGGTGGGAGGGGGGGGGGGCAGACTGACGTCACGCCGCCGAATTCCGCTCAATGAAACGGGTTGGGACACACGCCTTCCTCGCCCTTCCCAGCCAATAGGGAGCAAGATCGGGGCCCCGGAGACAGAAGGAGAGTTGTGTGTGTGTGTGTGTGTGGCTTCTGGAATAAAATGCTGCAATGACAGCACCCGCAACAGCTGGTTGGGGGAAGAGGAGTCCAAACACCGCCTCGGACCCGACAAAACAATAACCTTTGGGGAGCAGTGCGGAGCCTGGCTCTCTCCACTTTGGGCTGGAGAATTGGAATAGGGTTTCTCCGCCACTGTGGAACTCCACGGCCCGCCCTTCTCCCCGCCCGCCCAATGTAAACACTCACGGGTTACAATGCGACCACTATCCCGCACTTAGCGAGCCACTTATCTGCGGCCCCGGGTGAGCCCCCTTTGCCCCGGAGAGCCATCCATATCTCTTGCAAGACAACGAGATGGAGCTGCCCTGCTCAAAGGACACCCTGCCCGCCCCGCGGCCCCCATTCTGGCGGCAGTGAACAGGAGTTGCCTAAAACAACAACAACAACAAAACAGGCGGTACACTTTCCTCGCCTGCTCTAACTAAGAAAGGAAAGGAAAGGAAAGGAAAGGAAAGGAAAGGAAAGGAAAGGAAAGGAAAGGCGTTCAAGAAAACTCTAAGGAGACAGCTATTTAAATATCGAGAGAAGAAACGTGGAAAACTGTAACGTTTCACCATCAGGAATCGAAAAGTCCTTACAACTTTAATGCCTTTAAAAAGGAACCCTAACTATGAAAAGTTGTCCCTCCGCAGTCAGTCTTTCTCAAAGTCCTATCTCAAAAACGAATCGGATGGGGGTGGGAGGAAAGAATACACACACACATGTATATATGTATATATATATGTATGTATGTATATGTGTGTGTGTGTATGTATATATATCTATATATCTATATATCTATATCTATATCTATATCTATATCTATATCTATATCTATATCTATATCTATATGTAGGTCTTGTCCCGTGTAAGATTGAGAATACCTTGGCGACGTTTCGACGAAATCTCATCCGTCATCTTCAGGCTGGTGTCTTCGGCTTCGTTCTTCTGGGAGAAGAAGTATGTATGTGTATATATATATATATATATATATATATATATATATATATATATATATATATATATATATGTTTTCGTAGATTTTCACGGGTAAAGGTATGTAGGTCTTGGTGTATTCGGGTCTTGTCCCGTGTAAGATTGAGAATACCTTGGCAACGTTCGACAAATCTCATCCGTCATCTTCAGGCTGGTGTCTTCAGCTTCGTTCTCCTGGAATATTCTCAATCTTACACGGACAAGACCCGAATACACCAAGACCTACATATATATATATATATATATATATATATATATATATATATATATATAGATAGATAGATATTATATAAATATGTAAATGGAGGACAAGAGATTGAGAGACAGATAGATAATATGATAGATATATATATAGATAGAGAGAGAGAGAGAGAGAGAGAGAGAGAGAGAGGTTGTGTAAGAGAGAGAGAGATGATATAGATAGATAGATAGATAGATAGATAGATAGATAGATAAAGAGAGAAAGGTTGTATAAAAGAGAGAGAGAGAGATTGGATAGATAGATAGATAGATGATGGAGAGAGGATTATATGAGAGATTATAGATGATAGATAGATAGATAGATAGATAGATAGATAGATAGATAGATAGATGATAGACTGGATAGAGAGAGAGAGAGAGAGACTGTCTGTCTGTCTATCAATTAGGCAATTAGTCCTTAGGAAGAGCGTCGTCGCTTTTGAACCGATTGAAATCAATTTCAGACAGCACAAACTTGGGAACGTGGCCTTCAGCTGGAACTTCTGACTTTAACGAAAAGCGCAGAGCCGCGAAAGCGCTTTCTGGCAGCCTTTCCGATTTCGCCGCTCGCGGAGAGATTTTCGGCGCGCTTCATCGGAATCCAGGCACGGTGGTCCGTTTCCTCCGACGCGTTGAGCCTGGAAAATTGGCCTTCTGCAACTTAGCTGCCGAGGCAAAACGCATTCCTTCCGTGGTGGGCGGCCTTGGGGGGAAGAGCAGAGAGTTGACTCTCTTTTGAACCAAATTGTGGTCCTCGGCTCGCCTAAAGCCTGTCTCTTTTTTGTTACAGCACTCTACCGGCTTTTTTTTCCAGCTGGTTCGGGAAGTCCCAGCAATTTGCTTCAATATCTTTTTTCAACCGTTTGAAGTGAGGCGTGAAGAATGTTTATTTTGTTTTAACGCTTCTTATGATGATCCATGACGGAACAATTAGGCTAAAATCTGGAGGTAACAAGCGTATCCTGGACTCCCGTTGGCAAGCGGAGGAAGGATATCCCCCCTCCCCTTTTGCCAGCTCTCGCCAAGAACTTGGAGCCAAAGTAGTTGGAGAAAAGGGGCTTAAAACTATGCCATTGAAACTATGACATATAAACATTTGTCCCCTGAAAACCTTCCAGAATCCCAAAAACGGTTCTACGGAGATCCTTCAGGCATTGTTCAGTCACTGGGCATGACTCTGCCAACGTGGAACACTTTAGCCACATGGTCTACATGGTCTACATGATCTACATGGTTGACTCTGCCAACGTGGAGCACTTTAGCCACATGGTCTACATGGTTGATTCTGCCAATGTGGAGCACTTTAGCCACATGGTCTACATGGTTGACTCTGCCAACATGGAGCACTTTAGCCACATGGTCTACATGGTTGACTCTGCCAACGTGGAGCACTTTAGCCACATGATCTACATGGTTGACTTTTGCCAACGTGGAGCACTTTAGCCACATGGTCTACATGGTCTACATGGTTGACTCTGCCAACATGGAGCACTTTAGCCACATGGTCTACATGGTTGACTCTGCCAACATGGAGCACTTTAGCCACATGGTCTACATGGTTGACTCTGCCAACGTGGAGCACTTTAGCCACATGGTTAAAAAATGCTGAGGCTGCCTCGCATGACTGTTCAGATAAAGGTTTCTGCCAAATGCCTTTAGCCAATGGTAATGGTTGACCTGCCAAGTAGCCTTGCACCTCAAAAGCTGAGCTGCCTCTGACTGGAGCCTTCGCTTAATTCTGCACTCAATCAATCCTCTGCACTAAAGGCTTATCGGAAGAATTGAGATTACATGGCTTTAGATCCTAGTCTTTGTTTAACTGGATTATGAATCGTTTTACCCAATCCTTTCTCGTGCACATTCTTCAGTTCCTCCCTAAATTCTATAGACGCATATTGGTCCTGCATGCTTGTAGGGCTGAAGCATTAATACACACCAGCTCATCACTAGAGGAATCCAGTGAAATTGCAGTGCTATTCAACCTGCTAACTTTATTCATAAAAGTGCAAGGCCGTGTAAAGATCCATCAATCTTTTCCTTGCAATGGCCAGCCATTGACTATGGGAAGCCCACAAAGAAACAGAAAAAACCCACTATTTTCATATTCACTGACAACTGAATAGAGAGGCTTATTGCTGCAAACCCTGAAATTAATATATGCCTGTCACAACCATTAGCAATAGCCTGATTTTCCATGAGTCTGCCTTACTTTTGGGTAAAGTTGCCCAAATACCTGATCTCTTGTGCTAGTATATTCCATAAATTGCAAATCACTATTTATATTCATTTCTTAATTGCCGTGAGAAGCAGAGAAAAATCTCTCATTTTTTTCAACACAACCGGCACCTCTGATAAATAAATAAATAAGGATAGTGACTACATTACAGTGATACCATAGTCACACATTCAGTAAATCCCTTCCCATTAGCCTTTTTTCTGTGTAACTGTTCCTTACTAGAAGCTGTAAGCATCTTGCCCTCTTAAGCAATTTGTTCTTCTTCTACAATATCCTTCTTGAGATCTGGTGGTCAGCTCTATACAGTATAAACACAGTAGCTACAGCACATGTATACAAAGTCCAGGTTTTTTACTGATCTGTCTCATAACCAATTGAATATCTTTTCTTCCTGATCACATTTTCTTGACAAGATGTTTGCCATTGCTGCTTCCTAGGATGGGAAGAGAGGGATCGTCCCAAGGTCACTCAGCTGGCTTTGTGCCTAAAGTGAGAATATAAGTCAGCCTGGTGCCTTAGCCATGACACCAAACTTGCTCCTAATCAATATAAAACAGAAATTAAGATTCCATCTCAGATCGCATCAGCATATATTTGGAATGCAAAGTATGTTAAGAGCAACCCTTCTTTGTGCATACATAATCCCAATTCCTCTATCTGGGAGGCATCCAAGTTGTTAAAAATTAAAAGTTATGCTTTATGGGATACCCAGATCTCATGTAGATAAAAAAATATAGGGTGGATAAGCTGGGCACATAAATGAACAAATGCAGAGTTTGTACTGAAGCCAAATAAGAGAAAACACTCTTATAAGTCTTATAAAAATCCCCTTTAGTGTAAGTTTTTTTTACTGTAAAAATGAGCTGTCAGCTACTTTTTCTTACTTCTTCCCAAGTCTGAGAGAGGCTATAAAGTAATTTAACTTTATAGTTATTTTTATACTAGAAAAAAATAAATGTATTTATTTAATTTGTATCCTGCTGTATTTCCAGCAGCCCCTGTGGCGTACAAATTTAATAAGTAAACAACCCATTTATCATGCCTAGACTGAGTATCTTTATTCTACCTGAAACTGAATCACATACACTTTAAGCCAGCTTGCCTGCTGAAGATTCCTTAGATATTCCAAAGTTTGTGACTTTATAAATCTTATTGACTTAAGGAAAGTGTTCTTTAATAGGGTTATGAGAGTTGATGGGCAACCATAATACAATTTTTTTTCCAGATGGAGTTCAGTCTTGTCATAGGAGATGGCAGCCCCTGGATAACTTTGCCTGATCTTGGCAGCTAAGTAAAGTCAGTACCTGGATGGGTGGGATTTTTATAGAAAAATCACAGACCTGTGAAGTTGAATGAGAGGGTTGCAAAGCAGTTCTGAGGCTTATTTGCTTCTGAGCAGACATGCAATGCTGGTCCCACAGATGCAGTCTTAATTTTTCACGATTGAAATTGCTGTTCTGTCTTTTGGTCCATTTGCTGAATGTAGAGACAGATAGATAACTCTACAAATTCTTCCATACGAAGTTTCTTTTATTGGATTATATTAGGTATCCTCAAGGTGACTCACAGTTATGTCGAGATGCATCTAATGTCCAGTTCTTTGCACAGTTGAAGTCTCTGCTTTTTATGAATGCAGCCAATATATTTAAATGTCTATGGAAGTTCTCAATCATGGTTGTCCCAAAGATGCTTTTTCAAGAGGCAACTGGACTTTCTGGTTTTTCTTTGAAGACATTTCACTTCTCATCCAAGAAGCTTCTTCAGCTCTGGATGAGAAGCGAAACATCTTCAAAGAAAAACCAGAAAGTCCAGTTGCCCCTTGGACAAGCACCTTTGGGACACCAGTGTATTTAACCACACCATGACTGAAAAAACTAATGTAGACCCCCAAACCTGGGCGCTAAAAGAGGCCCTGGATACATTGCTTCCCCCAGGGGTCCAAATCCCTGCCAAAAAGGAAGGGAAGGTTTGAGGCTGTGTGAAACTAACTCTCCTATAATTAAAAGCCCATGAACTTAGTCCCCCTTTCATCATTAGGATTGTTTAATCAATCATAGTGAAACAAATCATAATTTTGCACAGTGCTTGAATTCTTCTTCATTTCGATGAAGTTAATGCCTTTTTTTTTTCTTTTCAAAGAAACACAGCCAGTGGTGGTTCGTTAGGGTGAATTCAGTCTCACACCCCAATGATATATTTGTCAGTCTGGAACCCCTGTCTGGGAGGGCACAGGTTGAGTCACAGAAATCTCTGTTTGGGGAACTCCCTTAACACAGAAACGAACGAAGAGGGTGGTGCAATGGAGGAAGACTGGTCCACTTCCACAGAGGGAGGACAGTGGCCTTTCTTGACTAAGCCCAACTCCGTTGGGAGTTGAAGTTAGAAAGCTCGCAGGCCGCAACGGACACCTGCTGGCTCTTTTCCATCCCCGCACCATCCCGCTTCTCCTGCTCCCCCTCTCTTTCCTGAGGGAAGCGCTTGATCCTGGCTTCTCGCCCTTCCCTTCTGGCATCTGGGGAGGGTAAGCATCCCCCCATGGGGTTCAAACGCGGCCGGGATACTGCATGAAGGCAGCGCCTCCAGAAAGATGCAAGAGGCGCGGCCGGCTCCCCTCCAGATGGTTCTTTTTCATGTGTATCGCTACAAATTGTCATCTGAAAAGCAGTAGACATATCTGGGCTTCAAGGGGATGCATTTAGGAAGGGGCTGCTGGTGGCTTAGCTGCCCCCTTCCCCCATCTAGTGACTGGAGGTGGTGCTTGCTTCTGGCTACCAACCGGCAGGTCCATTTGATGTGGGGCGGCTTTGGGGAGGGGGTTCCCGCAGCCTTCCCCTTCCATCCACAGTGCAGGGAAGGGGAACGGTGGGCACAGCAGTTGCAATTCAGTTGGTGGGAAAGGTTGACTCTCAAGAGGAGCTGCTGCACCTTGTCCAGCAAGACCTGAGGAGTCTGGGCTCTGTGTCGCCCCACTTGGGCTGGGCCTTTGCTTTTTAGGCCGGGGCTTTGCCAAAGCCGCTCTCCGGCAGCCTCCTCCTCTTCCTCTCTGCCTCATTGCCTGGTAGCCAGAGAAAGAGCCCCCCGTGAACCTAGAAAGCCCCGTGGGGAGGCGGGAAGGAGAAAGAGGTGCTGCTTTGTTGTTCATTGGTTCAGCAAAGGAAAGAGTCTCCCCCTGTCCAGGGTTTGGGTTTCATTGTTTTTTTTTCCTTTAATTTTTATAGGCGTCAACATTTTTTTTGTATTTTTATACTCATCCAATCACTGGGATTTGATCACAGTTGTTCTGGGAACCTGCTGGATAAGATGATGCTCCTGAATGTCCCCTCAGAAAGACAAAGTTGAGGGAAGAGTATGACTGACACCTTCTTGCCAGTCTGAAGGCATTCCTTATTGTTCAATTGCTAGCCCACTCCTTAGAAAGGCAGGAAGATGTACAGTATGTCCCCAATGAGTCCGAATTGCAAATGGAGGGATCATACTTCCACATGTGGTGGTCCTGTATAGAAACACAAAAATACTGGCAGAGAATTAAAACATGGCTGGAGGAAATAATGAAAGAACAGATCGAATTCAAACCAGAGTTCTTCCTATTAGGGATCCTTAACAAACAATTCCCCCAAAAGCAAAGTATATAATGTTACATATATTGACAGCAGCTAGATTGGCTTTTCCACAATGTTGGAAACAACCTCATACGCCATCAGAGGAAATGATTATTCGAAAAATAACAAATTGTGCCGAAATGGATAAATTAACCCTAGCATTAAAAGGTAAAGAAACATCAATGTACTCTGAGAGCTGGAACTGCTGGTACGAATGGGTAGACCAAAGATGGGCAATATAACATTATATAGAAGAGGACAATTTATAATGGTAGTGGTAATCATATACTCGTATTAAGGATTATTAGTGAACATGGCATAAAATAAGGATAGAAATAATAACCCACAGGCTGTCGAGGACAAAATTGATTTTAATCATTTTTTAATTTTTTCTTTATTCTTATTGCTTTTTTTTCTTTTTATCTTCTTTTTTACTTCTTTATTCTATTTCTTTTCTTCCTCTCTATAATTGTGTATGTAGTGTCTGTTTATTTTAATTGTAAAATTAATAAAGTCTTTTTTAAAAGAAAAGCAGGAATGCAATAGAAACCATAGAACATTAAAAGAAGTAGCAGAAGAAGCCAGGCCATCTTCAGCTAGAGAGAAGCCAGTGTGGGCACATGCCCAGCTCTTCCAAAGACCCTCACC
Source organism: Naja naja (assembly GCA_009733165.1). NCBI lineage: Eukaryota > Metazoa > Chordata > Lepidosauria > Squamata > Elapidae > Naja > Naja naja. The sequence continues at coordinate 9,300,468 of CM019152.1, forward strand.
TTGTTAAGGGGCTTCTGTTAAGCTGTCAAATTCCTCTTTGCCCTTTAAGGGTTATGAGGCACTGCCTTCGTAGCTGATCTTTTCACCTCCAAAGAGCCTGGGAGTCGTTCTATCCCCATTTCTTGGGGTGCAATGAAGAAGCAACCTGGCACATCAATCTTTTCCCAGCCTTCCAGAAATTGCCTATCTTCTGTGCTCAGAAGCAGCAGCAAGCTCAGTGGATGGAACAGCAAAACCCTGAGCACCTCCTATGTGCATTATAGTTTCTTTGAACACCCATAGCATTACAGGGCCTATCAGCCACTCATAGGAATTGAGGAGTAGCTAGATCTTCATAGTCTGATTCCCTATACCCAAGCAGACTCTAGTCTATATTATTACATATCTTCTATGACTTTCATTTGAGATTCACAACAAATCTCTTCAGCAATTTCTGTTTTGATCCTGTGATGACCAGTAGTCTCTCAAAATAACCCAAAACCCAAAACATGAATTAAAGTCCGGCAATGCCTTCAACTTAACTGTTTTATTAGTCACAGTTTAAAGTCCCAAAAGTAAATAAGGAGGCAAAAGGAAAACAAGAACAAACCATCTTGGCGAGAGTTCCAAAGCAAACCAAGGTAGGTAATTATATGTTCCAAACAGATAATCGGGGAAAGTCCTTGGGAAGAACTCCAACAAAGGTAAACCTCCTTCAAAGGAAACACTAACTTTGACTCCAGCAATTCTGACTGCGCAGTTACACACTTATATACATAGCTCCCAGCTGTAAGCCCTGAGGAGGTTCATGGCCCTCTCCTCCTGAGTAGACCATGCTTTTCCCTGATCCTCTCCTCCCTGCGTGGATAGGAGATGGATAGGAGATGCGCCTGGATCCTCCTCTGATTGCTCAGCCGGCCTCTGCCCTTCCCCAGCCTCCTCCACCACCTCTGGAGCCACACTCCCACTCCCTGTTGGCTGTTCCTCCTCTTCCTGGAGTCAGTCTCCACCAGGGGCATGACAGATCCTGGAAAGTGACAGATACATACAATGGGGTGGGGAAGTGTGCATCCAAAAATAAATATTGGGCAATCCAATGTCAGAGGGACCATACTTCTGGGAGGTTACTTATGTAAAATTATTTACATCACCTCTTTGCACTGCTAGAATCTTTAAGAAATGAATTCTTTGCATTGCTCTTTCTTTCTAAAGAAGACAACTTTCATATGCGATATGAAGAAATGTTACCTTCCTGTTAATTATTTCCAGTCAGAAAAATGATCTTGTAGTAGCATACTCTAGATAGCAAAGCATAACAGAAACAATAAAATTAATATAATCATACATACAATCCTTTTCTTATGGACATAACACTAGTGCCAGCTGGAGAAGAAGAGAGGGAATTTATAGTGTTCCCCAAAAGACCTTCCTTTCTTTCCCCAGAGCTTCTTCTATGTTTAGGACAGTGTCAAGCATGTACATTAATTAATGCAGGGCTGCTGTTGGTATCATCCACAATTAGTTTTGACCCACATCAGATCACATAGAACTGTATGTTCCCTCAGATTATACCAAGCAACTATTGGCTCCAGTAAAGATGAATAATTCCTGGACAACCACAATTCCTATTTCATTGTAAAGGGCAGTAGGAGTGTGACTGAAACTCACAAATATAGGGAAGCTGGCAAAGAAGTAACAACAGTCTAGTTCTACCTCATTGGTTATTTCCCAGACAGTGAAAAAGTATCTGCTATTGCTAAATTAAAGATTTCCACTGGGGATATTTTACTGTTAAAACAGGATTTCACAAACATTCAGTCTGTTTTTCCACAGATCAAGTATAGGATGACGGGTAATTTCAATACACATAATCATTAATCCCTCCAAGATTATGGGTGACAATGTGCTATAGGTTTTACACACCTTGAAATTGGGTAAGGATTGGCTTAAGGAGGAAAATCTTAATAACCTTTAATAACAATTTAAGGTTATTTCATTCATGGGAGGAGGATGAGTTGAGTCTAACCACAGAGTAAGATTAACCAATCATGGAATGATAGTATTGTGCTAAACTACAAGTGGACACAGGGCCATTACACTGCACACATGCCTTCCTTGTAGACCTATCTGGTTGGCTGCAGTAAGATTAAAATTAGGATTAAATTATAAATTCTAACATGACTTTTTAAAGTTTTTTTTACTTGTGTCCCTGGGAAAATTTTGTGATTAAGGAATTAAGTCTGCTAAGTTTGAGCTGAATAGATTTCAGATATCTTGTGAAAAAGATCTATGTATCTGTGTTTTCTATGGAGAGTTACCGGTATTGTAAATGTTTCCTTTTGTTTTGATAAACACAAACAAATCAAATGTAAGGCTGTTGGTTTTCTCCTCAATTGGCATCAGCATCACAAAAAATGAAATAAAAATGGACAATGGTTGTGTGGAACATGTAATTAAGGAGGATATGAACATCTGGCATTTTCCAAGAAAGAATTGAAGGCTATGGAATTCTTATTCAGTAGAACTCATCAAACCAACTTTAATATTTCTGCTTCTAAGAGACAGAACAAGCAAACAATATTCAAGGCTAGAGTCATGAAATGTATATATATGTATCAGTTTCATCACCAAAATAATTGGGAATTCCTCTCTGGAGAAGCCATTCAGAATAACAGAATAGAATAACAAAATAACAGAGTTGGAGGGAACCTTGGGGGTCTTCAAGTCCAACTCTGTAGCTATCATAGTCAGATTAAAATTGCTCTGAATTTATCTTATTCCAATATACTGTATTTGTTCGTTTAATATCTCAAAGTTAGTTTTGGATTTGCAATTTAGCCAAATCTGATGTTGAACCTTAGTTCTTATGATTCTGAAGGCATTTGATCACTGGTTAAATATTTCATAGGACTTGAAGGAAATAATCAGTTTCCATAAGATTAAACTTGACAACTTTCAAAGCAGCAACCAAGTTTCTCTAGTCACTCAACCAAGTTGAGTGACTAGAGAAACAGAAGAAAATTCTTCAAGTGACTGCACATTGCCCTAAGTATCTGCAAGAGTGCTTTCCATTGGCAAAATATCATGTTCCTCCCTTCTGCTGAAGGCTGGGGATGGACCACGTAGCCTGTTTTGTGCTCTTTAGCCAGCCTTTTGCTTAAAAGTATAATGGAAGTCATGATCTCTTTACAAGGTATAAAATAAAAAAATTAATCTAACCTAGGTAGCTTTTGTATATGGAACAAATAAACTTCATCTTGTCCATTGGAGGAAGCAAAAATGTTTTGGGTCAGTCACATCTTTGTATATTACAAGAACAAATGTGTAACTTTTTTTCCCATAAAGGAAGGCAGCCTTTGCCAACCTGAGGACTTCCAGGCACGTTGTTTTAAATTTTCAGTCATTCCCAGATAACCAAAGGAATTAGGAATCAAGGAATCTGAAATGTATCAGTTTGGGAAAGCTGATGTAACATAGGCATTGGGCACCCTACAACAATGCTCAATTAATAGGCTTCTCAATCTCTTAATCCATTGCCCCCCTCCTTCTTTATACAGTATTGCTTCCATTTTGGGGAGAAAGAGGAAAATTAAAGGGTACACAACAAAACCCAATCCACCAGTATTATATTCCTCTGCCACCTCACAATCTGATGGTAGTACTAGTATTTCCACCTGCACCTCCCAAGATCTTGTGGTACCAAAGAATTGAAGACATTCCTCTGAAAAGGAGAAATGTAAGTGCCTGCTTTGATGAATGTATAGTTTGAATTTTTTTGGTTTTCATTGTTATTTTAATTTTTATAAATGTCTTGACTTTTAAGAATATTTATTGTAAACCACTAAATGGTTTGTGGTATACTATGTTAAATAAAAGCATCATCAGTTGCTCAGATTGGAGTGGTTTCTAGGTAGTGTTTAATAAAGGATACATCATCACATGTATCCTTTGTTATAATCTAGCAGTATATTTATGTTTTGATTATATTGAAATGTTTACAGATAATTCTTATTTACAATTTATTTATAATTAATCTTATTCAGTCTTATCTGCTAAAGTTAATTCCAAATCTATTTTTATTTTATAGAATGTGGAAACTCTCAATTCTACAGGAATTTTTCTTCTATATTTGCTTTATCCTATCCCCTCCCCCCTAAAATTCTAGATGCTTACTAGTCCAAACAGATTTGCCTTGTTACAGTGATCACCCGTCATAGAAAGACATAAATGGGAGTCAATCCCTATGCCACCATTTTCCTAGCTTAGTCACCACCAGCTGCTTGACCGCAGTTTCATCTATCACAGTCTGTGGTATGTAGGTCGTGTTTGTGGAGACCAGAACCTCAGATTGCAAATAAGAGGCTCACCACTTATATAGAGGAACTATTTAGCTTGTCCTACTCCAGGGATGTCAAACTCATGTCATCGTGGCTACGTCATGTGATGTATTGGGGCTTTTTTCCCCTTTGCTAAAGTGGGCATGGGCATGGCCAGCACGTGCCACATCTGGCCTGCAAGTCGGGAGTTTGATAACTCTGTTCTATTCATACATCCCAAAACAAAGAAACATGCAAAAGTTCTATAGTACAACCTAATCATGTTTTTTTTAAAAAAACCTGTTAATGGTTTAAGGGGAAAAGTAGAGTCTTTTTGGAATTTTGAATGTGGGCCAAGGTGACACTGAATGCATTAATAGAGTAACAGCTGAACTAAGGGTTGAGAATGAACATATCAAAGGCCATCATTGTTGTCTTTGCCTATGTCCCATGATGTCAAAGGTTGCTGCAAATATATCTCTGGCTTTCTGGGTGGCATCATTTTGGATATTGGCCTCAGCAGATGGCCCCCAGCACACCTCGGTCCAAGCAAAGGGGACCACATATGCTGGAGGAGAGATGCCTCATTAGCAAGTAGAGGGTGCGATGAGGGAAAAGAAAAAGAATACCCAAAGGCATTTACATATTTACATTGTTTCTGTTGCCTCATTTCAAATTCTCCTTTAGCTGAAGTGTCAACGTGCTTGCGTTTCTCCTTCTGTTTGTATGTTTACTTGGGCTAAATAGATTATGATAATCAGCTACATAAATGCATGCAACTGTTATTATGGCATTTAATCACAGAGTTTTTTTTTCCACTGGAAGCCTTCATTAGAATTCTCGTAATCTTACTTATTAGTGTAACAAACAATAATAAATGCCAAGGAACTTGGATTAAGTCAGAGACATTCAGACTTTAAAGGAGGAATATGGAAATGATATCAGATCTATGCATTTGTTTATCAAAATGTCACACAAATAGTTTAAGACTTAAACAGTACAGACTTGTGCATGTGCATTCAGATATAATCCTGATTAGATTTGGCATGCCTTGTTTTAGGGGGATTGTATAAGATTGATATTTCTGTCTCTTATTTATAACAGAGAGTGAGCAGTACAAATACCTGAAAAATCTAATTATATTTTGAATAATGAACTACAGCCATATGCTTCATACATACTCTTTACAACTTTGTTGAACTATTGAATCTTTTAGAATTTATCTGTTTGCAAAATTCCAACTCAGGCACTGTTTCGACTTGCATTTAATCACAACACAATCATGCCCAGTATGGACATTACATGTATTTTTCCTCTAGTTCATTTATGATTTGCTATTTGTTATATTATAACATAATATTTTCCCTTTGTCCCCCACCATACAATCTCACAACATGTATTTTGCATCCAAATAACCAGAAATCAAAGTCAACTGAACTTTTGTTGGTATGATTGAGGTTTGTATTTGTATATTTAGGAAAGAAAATGGATCCGTATTTTAATTATGTTTTCTATAAATTATTAATGCTATGATGACAATTGGTTTTCATTTTTCTTTTCAGCTGTAAAAACACCTTGTATTTTTTACATTAATTGTCAAGTTTGATTATTACCTGTTTGAGTCAACTCTTTTCTCTTGGTGGAACTTTTGGATTTATTTTACAGTTGGAAAGTGTAGCATGCTATAGCTATTGCTAGTTTCTTTTGTATAACTTTATATTACTGATGAGTCTTCCCTTGGGACTTCATTGAAGAATAGTAGGCCAAGGAGGATGCTGATCAATTATCCAATGAAATGAGGACATTCTTACACACCTATTGGTTGCCTCATAATGAAGAAAGTACAAGAAGACCATGTTCCACCCATGGGGATTTCAGTATACCAGTAGTTACATGCCCTTTTCAAAGCAATTTTCAAAACAAATTCTCTTTCATCCAATCAGATGAACATGTAGGAGAATTATTGAGGCTCCGCTCAAATAACTAAATAGCCACATTTAGAAAATGTCTTGGTTATTCTATTTCAAGAAGATTATGAAACTCAAAACAAACAAAAGTTGAAAAGAAGCCATGCTCAGTCAGGGTCCTAAGAGGAAAGTTTAAATATTTGGGAACATTTAATTTAGGGAGACAGAAAACCCAGGGAGGCTGCAGTCCTACAACTTGCTTGTTCTGGCCTTTGGCAGACTGCAGGTGCTCTTCTCCACAAGACTCCACAAGAGCCCATTGCTGGAAAAAGCTAGTCGTTCTGCTTAATTGTCAAAAGTGGAAGGACTTCCTCAGGAAAAAAGAATTTTCTCCCTATAAGGCAAACAAGCTATGCCGGCACTGGAGCTGAGATTTGATTTTTCTCTTCTGTTTATGTCAGTGGAAAGTGAAAAGAACACACAAAAACAAATCAGGACATGCTGAGAAGAGACGAACACAGCTCTCGAGGGCTGCCAAATAGTGTCCTTCTCAGTTAGGAGAAGGACAGATTTTCATGCACAACAGAAGGAAGGGGAGGAGCTTGAGTAATTAATGGAAGATTATATACAATAGTCACATAAAACTTCTGTGCTAAGGAATAGCATACTTCCGTATACCAGGGTTCAAAAATTGGTTTGTATACGTGATTGCACTTAACACTAACAGTAGCACTTAGACTTCACAGTTCTTTACAGCCCTCTCTAAGCAGTTTACAGAGTAAGCATATTGCCCCGAACATTCTGGGTCCTCATTTTCCTGACCTTGGAAAGATGGAAGGCTGACTCAAGCCTGAGCCGGTGAGAATCGAACTGCTGGCAGTCAGCAGAATTAGCCTGCAATGTTGCATTCTAACCACTGTGCCAACACAACTCATTGATCACATGCATTGTTTTTAAAATATCTTTCTAATAGAAGCTCCAGTCAAGGAGCTCTGGGGGTCCCATGTTATTCGCTTCTGGAACATGGATTCTCCTTTCTCAAAAGACAGCGCTGTTCTATGGCGGAACACATTTCTGAAACGAGGAGGTGTCTCTCTAAATCCTGATATATACAGTTTTAAAAGAAGATCAGTTGTGGGTTGAAAAAAAAGACATAGCAAGTGTCTGCCAGTCAATTTCCTCAGTTGATAATCCAACAGACATTCTTAGGCAACCCTATCGGATACTAGGAAGAAACAACATTTTTAAAAATAATATATGCCTCATTGCATTTTGACTTTTTCAACATATTTCAACATAGAGATATTTGGTCTTCATTTCAACAATATTGATTAAAGGGATACAATATTTTTTTTAATTCATATTTATATGCCGCCCTTCTCCGGAGACTCAGGGCGGCTTACAATTTTTGGGATACAACCCAATGCGCTCAGCAATAGCCTTCTTTCCATTGTATATGCCTGCTTATTACTAAGTGGGATTTTTACAAAGTCGGCTTATTGCCCCCAACAATCTTGGGTCCTCAATTTACCTACCCCGAGAGGATGGAAGGCTGAGTCAACCTTGAGCCTGGTGGGATTCGAGCCTGCACTAATTGCAGGCAGCTGGAGCTAAGTGCTAGGCGTTTAGCAGCCTGCACCACCAAGGCTCTATATGTCACACACCATTTATATTTTGTGGGCCACTGTGTACTTCAAATAAATATTTCAATTTATGTTCTTCAAAGCAAACTAGTTTCTCACTTTCCCAAGTAGATGAAGAGAAGCTCCTTTAGAAAGCTTACTCACTTGGGACAATTGAGATCACAGATGCATCTAATTCCAATATTTTCTCAATAAAAAACTGACAGTTATTTTACCCAAAAGAATGCATCCAGTCTTGGTAAGGCCACACTTGGAATATTGCACTCGGTTTTGGCTACAGCGATGTAGAAAAGATTTTGAGACTCTAGGAAGAGGGAAGAGAAGAGCAACCAAGATGGTTAGGGTACTGAAAGCTAAAACATATACAAAATGGTTGCTGGAATTGGGTATGTCTAGTTTAATGAAAAGAAGGACTAGGTGGTGACATGGTATCTATGTTCCAATATCTCAGGAGTTGCCGTAAAGAAGAGGGAGTCAAGCTATTCTGCAAAGCACCTGAGGGCAGGACAAGAAGGAATGGATGGAAACTAATCAAGGAGAGAACCTAGAAATAAGGAGAAATTTCCTGACAGTTAGAGCAATTAATCAGTGGAACATCTTGCCTCCAGAAGTTGTGAATGCTCCAACACTGGAAGTTTTTAAAAAGAGATTGGACAACCATTTGTCTGAAATGATATAGGGTTTCCTGCCTGAGCTGGGGATTGGACTAGAAGACCTCCAAGGTCACTTCAAACTGTTATTCTATGAAATAGTTAAAACAAAAGTTGTAAAGCAGAGAGAGAAAAGAAACCAGAAGTGCCTAGCAAGAATTTAAAGATGGAATGACAGATCACGGAAATTATTTTAGAGTAGTATAATATTCCCACAGGGAGTTTGCTCAGAGTAAGGCTACTGAGAAACTTGAAACATAGACCAGAAGAGTTGATAATGCATTTGCAGAAATGTGCAGTTGATTGTACAGACCAAGATCCTGAAACTTGCTGCATTTTGAGTAAAGCCTTGTGTGCAATTTCCTATGCTAAGTTGGACCTCAGAGCATTTATTTCAAAGGATGTTGATTCTAGGATCCAGACGGGTTTCCAAGATTTCTCAAGAAACAATTCCCCTTGCAAGAAAGAGAGAGAAAGAAGGGGATTTCCATAATAAAAAGCAAAACTAAACAAAGCTTTCCTGAACTGGTTACTCATAAATATGTGACAACTAGAACTCTCCTTTTTCAGAAGACACTGCTGATGCTCAAAATTAGAGTGAAGAAAAATTAAAGTGGGATTTATTCATCTTCCATCCTTCCTTTGGGGGATGGTTTCTGCAGTCTTTGTATAGAACAAAAGGGAGATGGAATTATAAATCTGGAAAAAAAATGGAAATAAGGAGATGGAATCTATGAATATTGTTAAATTTTAAACACTGCCACCTGGACCTTTCTAGAATTCTGAGAGTCTCAGGAATGGGATTTTCTTTTGAGACCCCTCCTGAACCTTTTCATCTTACTATTTATCTCATGACCTTCAGCAACTCGCCCCCATTCACCCTGCTGATCGCTACACAATAATCACCAATTTGCCTCTATCAAGGAAGGCAGGTATCTGATTTGATCCACAGTGTTAAGAAAATGCAGTTTATGTACTTTGAATACATGAAGATTTAAGAGAAGGTTGAAAAAGCATTTGTACTAAATAGCTTCTAAGAAATATACAACATACTTTGCCTGTACTCAAATATTAGTTTCTTGTAAGAATTTTCTAAACCAATGGAATAGATCCAAATTCAACCATGCTTAGAATATAATAACTATTTCAATTAATGCAGTTGAGATTAGTCATGATTAAATTATGTTCCATTGTTTTTAATGGGTCATAATTAATCTGGTCCCAATTCAAAATATACAAAACACTTTGATCCCCTCAAATGTAGATGATAGAAATGTTTAATAAAAAAATAATGACATGAACACAAGTCCACTCTAATTCTTGGAAACTTATGAATTTACTATTATGTCAAATTTGGGGAGGGGGATTCATTTCAGTTTTGACTGCCATAAATGCTAGGGGCAGGGGAGAGACATCAATATTCTCAACAAGAGAATCTTTATACACACACACACACACACACACAGGCTGATGTATATTCCCTGCAAAGTGTTAACTAAGTGAAACAAAAAATAAAGTTTAACATCCAGCAGTGTCAAATGCATAGCTTTTCTTATATATGCAATAATAAAACTCATGTGTTTATATATATATGTGCATACACCTAAATTTGACAATCTGTTGATAAACAAAATGATTAGATAGCTACAAAATTGTAAGATAGGGTACTTTGATCTTTCTTTCTTTTTTTTTCTTTCTTTCTTTCCTCATTTTTTTTGAGCTGCCTGGGTGGTGGGGCAGTTGTGATGTCTTGAATACCAATAGTGAAGTTGAACATATGTGAACTTTTCCTAATCCTGCTAATCTTGCTTCAAAAACCTTTCGGAAAGTGTAGGCAACAACCAGATTTGAAGGCAGGAAAACTACTGAGCATTTTAATGACAAATAATCTTTGTAAAGGGGGAAGGGATCTGCTGCTTCAGCTGGAGATGGAGCTTATGAACTACAGCAGGTAGAAATAACCACTGTATTACCTCATGTAATCTCCACCATTCAGGATCAGATTAGGTCTGAATGCCAGATAAAGTAGACTTCTTTTTTCAAACAGGAGATTTTTTCTCTTCAACAGTTATTAGGCAGTAATTAGTTGTGACACAGAATTATCAGCCACACAATGGTAACAAGAGCCTACAATTCTTTGAAATTGATTAGAAAAATGGCACAGATGTGACTTGCTATTCCTAAATTTGGTTCCATGGTGTGAAATCAATCCAGTTTCCAGTCCCCCCCCCTCAGTCTGATTGCAAAAAAGGTGATATTAGAGAGAGAGTAAAGATTTAAACTCTCTCCCAGTCCATTTCTATGCTCTCAAGACTCCTTGTGGGAAAATTGCCCTACCTGTAGCTGATGTTTACATTCATTTCAATCAGCCAGAATGCTGATGATAGGATGATTTTGACAATACACAGAAATGGTAACTAGCACATGCAAAGGAAACAGAAAATATAGTGGATTCAGCCCCAGAGCTACTCTCTTGGCTAGACAATTTTGACTAAAGATTGGCCATCAAAATGGAAACAGAAAAAGAATTTTGAATCTACATAATATCTTATGACCTGAGGTCTTGTCTATGTGATTTCACACCATGGGACCATGGAAAGTTGGAAATGTGTTCTTTAAGAAGGAGCTAAATAAGAATAAAAATACATTTTGTGAACGTTAATTACAATTGAGGGTGCACAATTTTAACTATTTCATTGTCATGATTGATGCACACTTCTGGAGGATGGGGTAGCATTTCAATTGTATAGAGCAAATGAGGCCTAAAGTATTCATTTATGCATACTTAAAACAACCAGCCAGAGAATCCTTAGATTAGCATGGCAAAACAACAATTCTTAAAAGAAAATAGAAACAGATTTTATTTGAAGTTATAAAGAGAAGGAAGCATAAGCTTTAAAAGATCAGTGTGTTTCAGAATATGACTTTAGTAAACAGAATCAAACTTTCCTGAAGAAGTTTTGTATTTTCTTAAAAAGCAGAATTTCTTTGATGAAAAACAATCTGTATCTTGAAACATATTGAATGGGAAGGAGACTTAAACATATTCAGAGTATATTTAGTGAAGGCACATTACTTCTCAAGGCAAACATTTTTCCTGATTAATTCAGATTCTTTGCATTTCAGTGGATCTACTCTGACCAAACCTGATCTCAACTTATTGGATCATTGTGAGTGGCATGGTGCTCTTTTTTAAGCCTGTTTCAATTTTATTCTTTTTCATTCTTTTAAAGATTACTTTTATCTGTACATAAAACATGAAGAATTAACCTTGGTAAATCTTCACAATAATCATGAGAACACGTAGTATTCTTGATAAAGTTAATATTCGAAATAACTTTAAAAAAATTCAAAACCAAACTAAACTACTATAATGCTTTCAGCTGAATAACATATGTACAATTATGATATAAAATACAAAACACTCTTTCTTGATCAGTAAAAGTTTTTCCATGTTAATTTAATATCTTACGATGGACTGCTTCTTCTGAAATTAATGAATTGCCTTTTAGATATGTAATTTGCTGGCACATGCATACTTTTTGGCCTCAGTGAATCAGTTTATTCTACTTAAAGATCCAGTTACTGGAGGACTTCCTGACTCTCAGCTTTTTTCACATTGTGGGCAGCCCTTTGAGCAATGCTTGACCTCTTATGAGCCTTTTGACTTGACTTTTGAGATTCAAGATGCTGGTACTTGCCATTAAAGCTCTACATGGCTTAGGTCCAGGGTATTTGCGTGAACATCTCCTGCCAGCAACATCTGCCTATCACCCTGTGCGCTCCCACAGGCAGGGCCTCCTTGGGGTGCTGTCAGCGAGACAGTGTCGGCTGGTGACCCCCAGGGGTAGGGCCTTCTCTGTGGGAGCACCCACTCTGTGGAATCAGTTACCTCTGGAACTTTGGTTGGCCCCTGACCTTCATTCCTTCCACCGCGACCTGAAGACGTGGTTGTTTCAACAGGCCGGCCTGGATTGAGGGGTGGGTTTTTATGGGGTTTTATTTGTAATTTTGTTGGGGATATTAGATATTTGTTTGGGGTCTTATTTAATATCTTTTAATAATTTTATTTTTGTATTCTGTGTTTTTATAGTTGTGAGCCGCCCTGAGTCCTTCAGGAGATAGGGCGGCATACAAATCCAAACAAATAAATAAATAAAATAAATACTTCCTGACATAAATTTTTAAATCTTTTTGTAATGGAAACTAATTTTATGTAGCTTTTAAAGCTTCTTTGACACAATATTTTGGACAATAATATTTTCCATTTTCCCCTTCAGAACTTGCCATATTCCTTCCAAAGACACCTAAACCCTTTGAATATAGTTTGACAATAAATGGGATCTGGCCACTATGAACATAATGCAAAATAAATTACTCTCACACATTCTTCTGAAATACTCAAAAAAAATTCTTACAAGTAGGACCATGTTTTTAGAATATTTTGGTCAAACTGAAGTTTCCAAATATATTTCAGAACTGATTTCCATTGTTCCAATCAGCAGGTACAAATAACTAGAATACAGCAAGTTCTGAGTGACAGTCTAAATTGTGCTAATAAATTATATCAATGGTTTTTTATAATGTGGATTTCCCCATCCCAGTGCCCTCCAGATGTGTTGGGCTAGAATTCTCAGAATTCTAAGCCATGCGGTTTTTGGAATTCTACAAACTGTAGTCTAAGATTTTTGAATAACACACAATTGTAGAAAGCTTTTATATTGTAATGCTAGCTGATAACCCAGCATTGCCACGGTATTTATTTATCCCAATCCTGTATTAGACAGGAAAAGGAATGAATTATATCTATAGTGTCAGATGAAAGTAACTTTATTTACAGGGTTTTAAAAGTATAAGTAGAGTATGCAAATTATAAAAGAAGCTTTAGATGTAACAGCTCTATCTCTCCTATAGTGTTGTCAGGCCTCACAGTGTTGTACTATCTCTGAATGTCTAGATGTAGCAGCTCTATCTCTCTTATCCTGTAGTTGGGACTCATGCTGTTGTACCATCTCTGAAGCTCTAGATGTAGTAGCTCTCTCATGCAGCGTCCTCTCCTTGGGAGTTTCTTGTCTAACCTGGTGTTTCATTTTTGTAGCCTTTGATTGCACTTGGCCAATCTCCTGACATTTCCTTGGAGGCATGTTGGGCCTGGCCCTGTTACTTCAACCACTGTGGTGAGAATTAGAGACCTAACTGCTCTGGCCAACAGCCTTGGAAAAATTCTACAGGGAACAGCCTTTGAGGTGATTATCTGCATTAGCAGACACCTGCCCCAACAACTTGCCCTCTTTTCTTGAAGCTGAGGGCCCCTTACCAGAGGGAGCCCCCTTGTGGAGTACTGTGAAGCCATTACCATGGCAACTCCACTGTGTTGTACAGTAGAAGCCATTTTAAGCCACACATCCATACCCTCACAGTATTTTTTTTCCAGGGGGTAAATCATCTGTCTACTACATTTGGTTGAAATTGCTCAAGGCGTTCCAGAGTTATGCTGGAGCACACACACACACACACACACACACACACACACAGTGCTATATATAACATAAACATCTACAAAAACTGATGAGTCTTCAAAATTGAATAGAAAGAAAGAAAATGAATAAAATAACTCCTATTCAAAAGAGGGCCACTACAGCACATGGGTACATTATGTAAGCCAATAGAGCATTTTGAGCATGATATCACCAACAATTGCCTGCTTCCTCTATTGAAGGACTTTCAAAACATATTTTACTTAATTTGTTACTAATTCTGGAATGGTTGTAAGAACTACGTTGTCTGTTATGGTGTTACAGACAAAATAATGATTGATATATCATTTTCACGAAATGGGTTAATGTTGGACATCTCCTCATACAAAAGTACTGTGGGTCTAAAAAAACAGTTAAAATATCTTTGAAGTATAGTAGAAATATTTCTACTACTGGTAGAATAATTAAAGGCTCTGGAGAAGTAATGCTGCTTAGAGATAACTGGAGACTAATTCCTCAGGTGGCATGCTAGGTTTTGATATCAAAGTACACAACATCCTACATTAATTAACTCACATTAATTCTCAACTTTCCATAAGGAGCAATGTCAACAACAGAAATGATAGTCATAGGAACAATGACGGAAAACAATTCTCCAGTGAAGCCCAGAAAAGACAATGTCACATTCTTGATTGCCTGAAATCTCCTTTCTTCTATTCCATTAATAATGTTATCTATACATGAAAAACTTGTTGAGATACAAGAAAAAGGCAGGAGTACATGTCTATTATAAAACTGTTTCCTCACAAACAAAAGATTTCTGGCACAACAATTCTATGGGAAAGTACCCATACTTGATTTTGTAACAACTCAGCTCCTACAATACAGTGGCTGTTGGACAGCTCCTAGCTAGTTCTGGCCTTCAAGCTGAAAGTTTGAGCCTGTAGTCTAAACACTGTTGGACAGTTCCCTGGTTATGATAGCACACTGAATTATTTTTTTAAGAATACCAATAAATATATTTAAATGTTGGGGAGAATCAAGGAAATCTATTGAAACTTTCCTTAATTTCTCCAACATTTTAATGTCAACCTCATTTTGAAAAAGGTTGCTTTTTTCCATACCTAGTGATAATATCTTTAAAAACCTGCATAAAGCATATATTAAATATAGCAGGTGGAAAGAGGCAAGGAGAATCCACCGTCTATCTCTTGTCAAATATTATGGCAACGCAACCATCTTTCCAAGTGAAGATTTATTATTGGATTGATGTCCAGTGCAAACATTTGAAATCTAGTGTTGTTCTCCATAATTTACCAAAGTTTATACAAAAAACGTGGTTTGGTATATTGGAACACCACTTCACATTGTTAAAATTCTTTTAAAGCTATGGCTTAAAGCTGTGGTCATTAGGGGCAAATGCTACCTTCTAAAATACATTTTGATATTTCAGTGATTCCAGTACAATTTTTAATAGTCATAATTTGGGGGTGACAAATACTGACCTACCACTGATCTAATATGGTCCCGGTCCTTTCCATTCAAAGCTTCTCAATGCTACAAGCCAATGGAAGCCAAAGGGCCTGATTTATGGGGTGGTGTGCTTGCTGCTGTTCTCGTATTAGTAGTAATTTACAATGCTCAATGCCCTCGTAGTCACCTTTCTCCCATCTCAAGTAGGTGAATACAATGTAATTGTCTTGGTTTCAGGAAAAGGGATGCTTCCTCCAAGGCTCCATTAATTGGAAAACAGCACACCACTGACAGGAGTGCCATAAGCATGATTATCAGCACCAGATGAGAGCTATTAAGAAAATGGAGAGTGTCATCTTTAGAGCACAAATATTTTCCCTTTCTATAATACCCTCTTAAGGGGACCTGAAGTGGATAGGCACTGTCACGTGCTCCCCAGACAGCACTGCCAAGGGTTTCTTTTTTTTTTTAAATCACTGTAGCAGTTCTCAGAGGGAAAAGTTAGTGAGCCAAGCAATTTTATCACTTAGGGCCTATTGTGCTTTATCTTTTCTGATACGATTCTGCAAGGTCAAACTCTCTGAATATCTACAGAAGCAAAAGGATGAGATTTTTTAAAATCTTCAGCTAGGCATCTGGAAGAAGCATTCCCAAGAAGCTGTTAGCGTTGTTGTGAACATGCAATTATTTTATTCCCAATAGATTTTAAAAGTCTCCTCATTTTCTTGCTTTTCCCTATTTTTTTGTGATTCAAAAACCATGTGCAACAGAAGATGAGTTTGTAGGCCTGAATTGGAAGAATTGTTTCACATCATAAGCCCATTCACACAATCCCCTCCCCTGTTGTAAAACACAAGACATTGCCAACAGAACAGTGGCAGCATTGTGCTGCAGCACGATACCACCCAGATTTTACCTCAGCGCTCTCTGATCCCCTTTTTTGTTTTCAGTCAAAAGAGCGCATTTGCTGAGGGGAGGGGAGCGGGGTGTTCCTATTGCTTCCACTAACATGGAGGTTAAAAGAAAGATTGATGGGAGAAAGTTCACCTAGAAAACCAGGATAAATTTCTTGCTCGCCAAGGCCAGTTGTTCCATTGTCTAGAGGCCATGTTTTTTGTTAATTATCTCTCACTCTCTCCTTTTATCAAGGGAACTGGCAGCAAAGCATGGAGAAAGGAACAGGATATAGGGGTCAGAGGTTCCTTTTGGGCCACCTAGGTATTCTGCTTGAAATGCTGGCTTAGGCACCGCTAACTTGAGAGAGGCGGGTAGTTTGGAATTCACCAAGCTCAAAAAAAAATCAATACTATATTTTTTATAGTAATATTGATGCTCCAAATGGCAGCTTTCATCTCTACTGCAAGTAGAGTTCACACACACACACACACACACACAAAGAAGTTGCTTCCACCAAGTATGTGTTGTCAAGGAAATAAACCTTAGCAAGGGCAGGCATTAAACACACAGCTGCTGGATTTGGCTAGCCCAAAGACATTGGTTGCAATGACAATGATGCTCAATGGCAGCAGACCAGAGTTAAACATAAATAGGACTGCATAAAGGAGAGGAAATGGAACAAAACCATTCCTTAGGTGCCACTGGCAGAGGAATAACATCAATTCTGGAGGCAAAGCAAAAAGATCCTCCTGTTTCCACACATTTGTTAAGGCATGTAAATTCATAATTCACCCACAATGTACCTTTGAGATGCAGCTGCACTCGACCAATAGGCCTTTTTAAAAAAAAAAAAGTCGTTCAGAGAAACTGCCCTGTTTCAAGGAAGAAAAACAACTATTGAGAGCCCACAAGAAACTATAGAAGTGAGGAGGGATATTTTGTCAGGGATGGGGATGGAGGAAGAAATGTGCTCTTTTTGGCAGATGCCACAGAGATTCACATTCCTGATATAATGAAGCCTTCTTTTTAGAGTCTGGCTGAGATGAATAGCTATTGGATCACTCTGAGGTTGCTCTGGCCAGTCATACTTAGGCAGCTGTTTGTGATGTTAAGAATGAACTAGAACTGCTTTTGTGCTGTTCACACAACAGGACTTTCTCTAAACTCCAACCTAAGTAATCCTTGGGGTACAATCATGGCCTTTAAGATCTCACATTCCTGGCCACTGCTCCATATTTCTAAGTAGCATGAGAGAGATGGCAAATCAATTTCCCCAATTTCAAGTTAAACTAGTGAAAAACAGGGCATTGTTGCACAGGCAGTTGTTCTGCGTTATAGCTCCCATAATCCTTTGCAATTGTTTATGCTGGCTTTGGCTAATTGAAATTCAGAAATCTGAAGGGCACCAAGTTTCTTATTTATTTTTATTTCTATTTATTAAATGTATAGGCCACCCATCGTACGGTCACGTGTTTCTGAGAGGCTTATCTCTGGGTTCTGACAAACAACACTGAAGCTAATGAAGTAGTGATATTTATGCAGTGATTTGGGGAACAGCTTCTGTATTTGATGCAAAATAGATTATCCACTACAAATATAATGAAAATATTACATGTGAAACATATGTAATGATGAAAAGAAATGTCCGCCTATGTTGAAGTCCACACAAAATGAGTTCCACTTACACATCACTTGTTTAGTCATATAATACTGTACATAAAGCCAAGTGTCTTTGGGTAGAAGGGGAGGATGAAACCTTGGAACATTCCATTGCAATCTCAACATCTAAAATATATAATATAATGAAATACAGGAGAACTGACATTACTTTATGGCGTCTACAACTTGAAGCTTTTAGACATTTCCAATCTAATCCATTTGCAAACACAAATATTATAGAGCTTCTAGCAATATTTTGAATTTTGCTCATCAAATGTTTTGTGATGACACTTTGTTTTTGATAAATGGCGTAGTTCATTTGTTGCCATTATTATTTACATAGAAGATTTTTTTAAAAAAATTAAATTCAATTTAAAAAATTAATAAAGGTGAATTTTAAATCTGTACTAATTCTCCTACATTACTTCCCAGTGAGATAACCAACATAAAGAAGCTTTTGGAAACCTAATTAGAAGTTATTTCCTCTCATCAGAAATGAGACCTAGTATTTGCTTTCTCCACATATTTTCCCCATTTTATAATTATAAAGACTCAGTATTGAATGGATCGATGATCTAATCATTTAAATTGTTATTTAAACTGCTACAAAAATTGAAATTCATATTTGATAGATTCAACTGGATTATTTCATTTTTATTTCATATTGATTTCAATCTTAAACGTTTCCAAAGAGTAAAGTTGAATCACCTTGATGTTATCTAATTTAAAATTTTTTGTTAGAATACTAATTTTGTCTACAGATGATCTGAGATTCAATCCTTATATCTCCAATAGAAATTAGTCTGAAATAGAAAAAAAAACCTTTGTCTTTGACCCTGAACTTCAGTTACTTATTAAACAGTAAATGCTGTGTTAGATTATGGGCCCAAGTGATCCATCAACCCCATTTGTGAAGCCTTCAAGGTATTCCTGAAAACTGATCACTAAAATTTGGTGACAAAGCACTGAAAAACAGAAGTAAAATTTCCTGGCAATGTAAAGCACAAACTCAAACAAAATATTAAAATAAATTAAAACAAAACAACCATACATTTGAGAATGGTTTAACATACTAGTCCTCCTAAATTTAAGCAAAAACCCAAACCCAAATTCACATTTAAAACAACTGAAAACAATGCTTTGAAAAGAGTAGCTTCTGCTGAGCTGAATTTATAATTTGAAATTTCTTGATTTTCTATGTTTTTTAAGATATTTACTCAAATGATATAGAATTGAGATTGATGGTTCACTTTGATGGTTAATTCTTTTCATGGAACATTTAGGGACAAATGGCAGGAACATGTATCTGCTGTTTAAGAAAGTGCTGTGAAAATGATGGAACTAAATAATATTGCCCCAAAACAGAATGCAGTGGAAAAGGGCAAGAAGAAGCAGAAAAGGATATATAGATTACTAACAGGATATACTGAGGTAGATTCACAGTGTATTTCTATTCAAGAGTTTAAACAGAAACAGAGACCTCCTGGAGCTTTGTACAAGCAAATGAATTAATTTAGGTAATCTCATTATTATTGTTATCTCTTTGTTAGATGATTTGAATGATGATTTGGGATGATATTTGATTAATTATTTTAACTAACTATATATTTTCTTACATATCTTTGAAAAGAATATACTTCTTATAAGAGCTCTGATCTGTTGACATATCACATTGATTCATTGGTTGGTTGGTTGGGATATATTTAAATAGATGTTCCCTGATAAAAAAATTGTCTTGGAGAGGGTATTTACAAAACGATTATTGCATAATAGTTAAAGAAATATAGAACAATATAGATGATTAAAATAAAACTTTAAAAATACATATTGAAAATTAAGAGGTACATGTCCTAAAAATGCAAGTGACCTAAAAAGGCTTGCGTAAAAAAATAAAATATTCTGGTGCTCAAAAGAAGGAAATTATGATACCAGTCAGTGTTCTGTATAAGTGGAAGTTATTGTCAAAAGTCTTCCAAAGCTGAACCTTTGGAAACAATCACAGCGCAAGACTACTCTTGGTCATTCCTGGATGCCTTGATGTTGCTAATCTTCAAGGCATAATCTCACCCATTTGAGGCCTTCTTGAGTATAACTACAACTCTGAATTCCTAGCCAAGAAAGTTGGTGGTTTGTTGGGAATTTTGCCATTGTTATCCATCATAATCTGAAGGGCATCAGAGTAGAGAAACCTGTCCTAAAAAATACAGTAAATAAGTATTAAATAAGAAATATTAGTAACTTCTGATACTATCAACATTTCTCATACAGACACTTAGCTGCACAATTTTTAATTAAGTTCCAGGATCACTGCTAAATTCAAATATCCTCTATTTAAATATGTTATTCAATTGCAAGGACCCTTCCCCTTCTCAGGTTCTCTGGCTCAAGCTCTGAAGAAGCTACTTAGCTGCTCAAACCTGCAGGGCCAGGTAAGAATCTTTACTGAAAATAGGATGAATCTTTTTAAGCTAGTGATGATCTTCTGGCAATATAAGTGTAATGTTTATTTGCAGTTTTAATGCTGCCCTGCCCCTCTTTGGTAAGGTTTAGCAGTTATTTGGCATTGCAGTTTTCTTCCTTGGGTTAGTAATGTTTGAAATACTATTGTATAATTTGCATTTCTGCTGGGAGAAACTAACTCACAGGCCGTGTCTCACATTTTCTTCTTTATTGATTGATTATGTCCCCTCAAGTTGTTTCTCTTATTTCCTTCATGTTTCTGAAGGGACCTGAAATTATCCCTCCTTTGTCTTAATACAGAATTATAGGAAAGAGAGATATTGTCTTTCTCCCTACTGCTATTTCTACAGAAAGCAGACTCTCTTCCTTCAAATTCAGAGAGGCAGGGGCCTCCAACCTTGTGGCAAGATACTTACGATTGTAGAACTTCTGGTTATGCAGTTTCTTTCAGGTTAGGGGTCTGAGAGGCTCACCCCAGCTTGAATTAGGCAACAGGTACCTAAATACTTTGCATGGCATGACTAATTAACAATTTTGTTTGTTTGTTTATCAGATTTTTAAAACTCCCTCACAGAGGGAAAATCTTTATTGATTGCTAGGCTGCCCTTGAAGACTGTTCAGAAGCTACAACTGGTCCAGAATGCAGTGGAGTGGACAGTTTTGGAAGCCCCTAAGGTGGCACATGTAACATTACTGTTACACGAGCTGCACTCAATATTGATCTGCTTCCAGGTGCAGTTCAAAGTGTTGATTGTCACCTTTAAAGCCTTCTATGGCAAAGATCCAGGATGCAGAACCATCTTTCCCCAATGGGATTGGCCTGTTCCACTTGTGCTGGCAGAAGGGGATTACTGCAGAACCCATCAGCCAAGAATTTCAGCTGGTGGGATCCAAGAGAAGAGCCATTGCTAATATCTCATCCTGCCATTCTAGAGATGGTAGCTTGCAATGTAAAGAGGCGGTGTTGTTATCTAAGGTCAAGTGACAAATTATTTAATTAGCACATATGCCATTTACCTGACAGCTGTGCTCATGTCACTCTATTTGCATCATAGCCTTAATTCTGTAATTATAGGGCTCCCTATTTCTAAAACTGCTGTTATTTGAATCTCATGCATTTATAAAAAAAATAATAAATTCCTCTACACAGCAATATACACTTAAGTAACGATGCATCTGCTGTGCCTAACTTACTCTGAGTGAAATTTCTTGCTTTCCCCAAATACGTATCAGTATTTTAAAAGCTGGCATTGCTGATAGCTCATTCAGTGTGATAAAAGAGAAATGCTTAAAGCATCAATGGGTACATATAGTCCTCTGTAGACATCTTTAGCTTGAAAGTCTTATCCTTCCCCAAAGCATTTAGCTAAATAATAATTATTATTATTATTATTATTATTATTATTATTATTATTATTATTAATTATTTATTATTTTATGCGCCCATCTCGAAGGACTTGGGGCGGCATACAATCATAAAAACCATATAAATATAAATACTATACAATTTAAAAAGAGATTAAACATGAAACCCAATAATCCGAATTAAAAATAGCACTATTCATTAAAACCCCTATCCCCCTCCTCAGTCCAGGTCAGCGAGTTGGAACAATCATGTTTCAGGCCCCGCCGGAAGGACCGGAGGTCAGGAGCCACCCAAAGCTCCAGGGGCAGCTGGTTCCATAGGGTGGGTGCTCCCACAGAGAAGGCCCTACCCCTGGGGGTTGCCAGCCAACATTGTGGGTGTGGCCAGGTGGGCATGGCCATGTGACTGGGCATGGCTTTTTTTTGGCAGCCCTCCCCCTCCAGGACCTCAGGGAAGCCTCTTGGGGACGTGTTTTTGCTCCCAGGCTTCCCTGGGGCCCAGGAAGGCAAAAAACAGAGTGCAGGGGCCTCACAGCACTCCTCCTGCACTCTGTTTTTGGGCCTCCTGGGCCTCAGGAGAGCCTCCTGGGGGGACTTTTTTGCTCCCATAAGGCTTCCCTGGGGCCCAGTAAGGGAAAAACGGAGTGCAGGGTGTGCTGCGTGCCCTCCCACCCCCACGGCCACCCCTCTTGCATGCCTTTTTTTGCCTCCTGGGCCTCAGGGGAGCCTCCTGGGTGAAGCAGCGAGGGGCATCCCGGCACAGCTGATCATCGGAACAGCTGATCGTTGGGAAGGGGAAAAAATACCTTAAGGAGTGACTGGGCAGGGGGAGAATGGAGTCAGCGAAGTTGCAATGTTGCACATGCATGATAAGGACTAACTAGGTGGGGAGGGGAGGGGAGGGGCAGGTGGAGAGAGGTGGGGCCAGCCAGGAACATGCTATGCCGGTTCTCCAAACTGTGTAGAATCATAACAACCAGTTCTATAGAATTGGTCCGAACTGGTAGAATCCCACCCCTCATACTTACATAGGAGGAAAAAAAGATCAAACTCATTAGGAATTATTTGTGAACAGACAAGAATTCAGTTGTGCTGATGAGTATTCTTAAGGCATGTACACATTTCTGTAACAAAGAGATTATTGTTTTCCTTTTATTTAGTTTAATGTCTTTTAAACTTTTTGCTCTCCCCCCACTTAAAAATTACAGAGGATCTACAAAAGGTTTTATTTGTATAGGTTATATTTATTAATATTTATCATATTAAAAATGGAAATGGACACATTTGGAGAACAATTTTAAGTCCATTGGATGTTAACACAGATAAAGTCTTTTTCATTAAAAAGGAAATACTTTTAACGAATAAAAAATAATGAGAAGAGTGAGTTTGTTTTAATTGTTTGGAATTATCATCAATATTTAGCTAAACATTTGATTTTGTAGACCCCTGAGAAGGTCTTGGGGGATGCCCAGGGTCTTTGGACCACACTTTAGGAAATGAAGTCAGCTTGTACCAAGCTGATTAATTAACTCTCAAAACGGAACAGCATAAGTCATAATGGGCTTCAGGGTTAGTCTTTCTGTTGTTCATTTAACTTTTAAAATTCAGACCATGCAACATAGAATGTGTTTCACTGTCAGTCACAAATACCCCCATTTTATAAATGGGCAATGTGTCTGAAAGGAAAACAAGTTTTTGAAAGTCACTTATGATTCTATGGTAAAAGACAATTGGTCTCTCAGATTCATTTGCTAAATAGGCTACAACTTCTACAATTCTGTGTTTATGTGCGTGTTTGCATGTGTGTGAATGTGCACAACATTTTGAACCAATGTTGATTCCTGGCAACTGCCTGGATGTTTTTTCTATTACCTTTTGCCCAGGGTCAAGCCTGGTACAAAATGGGATGTGTTTTATAATTATGCAAGTCCATCCATTTTGAAGTTGACTATATGTATGTATGTATGTATGTATGTATGTATGATATTTAGGTTTCTTCAGGTATTTTCCCACGTAATAATTGGGCTTTTATAGCGACGTTTCGGCAGAATCCTATAAATCGCTTATAAAAGCACAACTATTACATGGGAAAATACCCAAAGAAACCTAAATACCATACATATAAATACCCACGAAAACATAAGAAAACAAATATATATATATATAAATACACACACACACATATATACACACATATTGAAGCATATTGTTTTCGTAGATTTTCACGAGTAAAGGTATTCAGTAAAGGTATGTAGGTCTTGGTGTATTGGTCTTGTCCGTGTAAGATTGAGAATACCTTGGCAGCGTTTACGAGATCCCATGCCATCTTCAGGCTGGTGTCTTCAGCTTTGTGCTTGTGCCAGCAAAGCATGATCTGAGCTGCCTTCTCTCTATAAATGCTGGAGGGGGTGGTGTGAGAGAAGGCAGCTCAGATCGCTTTGCTGGCACAAGCAACAACCTGAAGCGATGGATCTTCGTGCTCAATCTTAGATCCACCTTACCATCTATATATATATATATATATATATATATATATATATATATATGTAGTCTTGGTGTATTGGTCTTGTCCGTGTGATTGAGAATACTTGTCAGCGTTCAGCGAAATCTCATCCGTCATCTTCAGGCTGGTGTCTTCGCTTGTTCTCCTGGGAGATGAGACGCAGCCTGAAAAATCTCAATATATACCATATACCGTGAAAATATATATATATATATATATATATATATATATATATATATATAATACATATGACTTGTATTCCAATTGCATACTTCTGTTTCTTTTCATCCTTCTCTTTCTACTTAAGCTTTATTATTTTCTCCAGAGAAGGAATCAGGCCTTGGAGTAAACAAATGGCACAGCATCTCCTGACTGCTTATTTCCCCCCCCCAAGATCAATTCCATGGTAGATTCTCCTCTGAAGTGAATGTGGCTGTACCGATTAGATGGATCCAGAAATATGGGCCATGCCTCTGTTTTCTAGTGACAGACTCTCAAGACCTCTTCAACTGTGCCTCCTTGCCAGATGCCATGTTCAAAACGGCAAATGTAGCTGTATTCTCCATCCTCCTGGCCCCACTTTTTTTCAACACGGAATATAAGGCCACTGCCAAAAACATATCCAGCACAATCAAACATCAGATGGTGACTCCTTTCCCACAGCTTGTGTGAGTGAAAACAGTGAAATTATACCCATGTTTGAGTAGTGAATCCCCTAGTGTTTAAGCAAGGCAGGCCCAGCACAGGCTCTTGTT
This sequence comes from Naja naja, assembly GCA_009733165.1. Taxonomy (NCBI): domain Eukaryota; kingdom Metazoa; phylum Chordata; class Lepidosauria; order Squamata; family Elapidae; genus Naja; species Naja naja. Next base: position 9,325,552 of record CM019152.1, read on the forward strand.
CCACTGCTTTTTGTTCCTGGACTTGCGCTGTTTTTAGCACTGGACACCATTCAGTCCCCATTCAGTATTGTATGTCACTTCACATATGGTTCATCCGTTCCAAATGTGTGCATGTACCCAGAAAATGCAGCTTTTCATTATGTATTCTCTATGTAACAGAAAAGATTAAGATGTAAGCCTGGTGAATGCAGCAGGAATTAGTTGGACAGATGAATAAGGGAAAAATGAATCTGGAATGATGGCGGATTTAGTCTAATGATTGTGGGAGGGCGTTAAGAACTTGGTGGTAGGTTTGAGCCCCTTTAATCCTAGACCTGGTGTGTATTTTGGCAGGAGAGACATTTCTTCAGGGCAGTAATGTGAAGGTTAGAGTAAAAATGCTGTTAACCTGGTGCAGATGGAAGTGGGACAAATATTTTCATAGTAGTATTTTTCTTTACTTTTACTTGTTTGTATTAATAAAATTAAATACATTTATATATTCTAAAATTTAGAATTGAAAAGTACAATGACACCCAGTCTGAAATAGGCACTACAATATTGCATTGTACAATTATTGTCCCTCAAGTAAGAGATGGTGGACTTTTTTTCCTATTACATAAAACAGCAATGGATGAATCATCCAATTGCATAAATAGACATTTAAGGTTTCAGTCCTATATACATGAATGGGAAACAAGCCTTATGGTGTTAGGTGAAATTTATAATAGATATGCCCCGAATTGCTTTAAAATGACTTGAATTTGAATAGTTACCAAAATACCTATATATATTTTGTTAAGCTCAGAAAGGTTGTAGAATGGTATATAAATGTGCTATTAAAACAGAGAGAATATTTAAGATTCCAAACTCAGTTACTTCAACTAAATACATTGCTGCATATAAAACAAGAAAAAGAAATTAAAATACCTTTAATTAAAAAAAAAGAATGAAGGGAAGCATATTTACTTTTTGCAACCATTTTTTCAAGGACATCCCCCACACACACATAGTTCATTTTGGTTTGAAAAATGAACATTTGCATCAGAATAGAGGTAGAGATATTTCAGTAGCATAAACACAAAGCTTCAGAAAGTAGTTAGTTAGCTGTGTTCAGCTGCTTCTTTATCAGCTTGCTAGAGTATCATGAAAGAAATATTTACATGAATATCAAAATGCCAAGAGGGAGTCTGTCAACTAAGATGATAAAAATATAAACATTTGTAAGGGAAAAAACAGGTATTGTAATTTTTCCTTTGTATAGTTTAAGCTATAGACAGGCTTTATTGCTATCACTTGGAATACATCATTTTAAAATATTATATTCAGGGGTGGGATTCTGCCAGTTCGGACCAGTTTGGGCAAACCCCTAGCTCTGATGATCAGCTGGCTCCAAACTGGTTCTCTCTGAGGATTATGTAGGCCCGTCCACCTGCCCCTGTGCTGTACTCACCTATATCTGCTCAGCTGATTTGCATGGCAGAGTGGATTTCCACGTCTCAGCTGTGTTACTTCCCCAAAGTAGCATTAAAGGTAAGTAATTTCAAAAGCTGCGCACGTGAAGTGAAGAGCACGATTAGCGAACCGTTACACCAGCAGCATCCCATGACTGATTATATTGCACGTTCTTCAACAATACTTACAGACTTCACTAAAAAGATAAGCCCAAATAATGCAGTACTAAGTATTGGAATTCAGATTTTCTCAGGAATGGATGGGTTCTATGCAAGCCTATCTTTTAAGATAATCAAGCCAATTTGCTGTAGTGGTTCTGGCCCAGACCAGGAGACTGTGAGTTCTAATCAGGGGTGGGATTCAAATTTTTTAACAACCGGTTCTGTGAGCGTGGCTTAGTTGGTGGGCATGGTTTGGTGGTCATGTTATTGGCTGGGTGTGGCCAACTCAATATCATTCACATCGAGGCACGCATCTCCTCGTCTGGCCTCTCATGACTGTGGGGATGCTGCAACAGTCGTAAGTATGAAAAATGGTCATTACTCACTTTTTTCAGTGCCATTGTAACTTTGAATGGTCACTCCACACAAGCAATGTACCAGCAAAGGAGGGGGAAAAAACTCCAGAGACGTTCCAGAGACAGGAAGTCTAGTCCTGCCAAGAATGTAATAAGGGTTAACAGAGAGGCAGTTTCTGAAGCAACACCAGAATGTTTCCTTCCTGCCTTCCTTACAGGATTAGGTCAGTAATTTCTTCTAACAACCGGTTCTCCAAACTGCTTAGAATGTTAACAAGAATGTAAAAAGAGCCTTGGTGGTGCAGGCTGTTAAATGCCTAGCACTTAAGTTCCAGCTGCCTGCAATTACTGCAGGCTCGAATCCCACCGGGCTCAAGGTTGACTCAGCCTTCCATCCTCTCGGGGTAGGTAAATTGAGGACCCAAGATTGTTGTGGGCGATAAGCTGAGTTTGTAAAAAATGCCGCTTAGTAATAAGCAGGCATATACAATGGAATGAAGGCTATTGCTGAGCGCATTGGGTTGTATCCAAAAAATTGTAAGCCACCCTGAGTCTTCGGAGAAGGGTGGCATATAAATGTAATTTAAAAAAAACAAAACAACTGGTTCTAGTGAATAGGTGCAAACTGGTAGAATCCCACCCCTGGTTCTAATCCACCTTACGCATGAAAGCCAGCTGGATGACCTTGGGCCAGTCACTCTCTCTTGACCCAGCTCACCTCACAGGATTATTGGTGTGGGGAAAATGGGAAGAGGAAGAAGTATTAGGTATGATCAGTGCCTTGAATTACATATAAAGGAATAAAGAAGAGATAAAATCCAATAAATAAATAAAAACAATCCCAGTGAAAATACTTGCAATTTTTTTAAAAAATGATAATTTTAACATTTATGCTTATTAAACATTAATCCAGCTAAGCCCAAATCTCCCTAAGTCCCAAGTAAAGCATTGGGATTTAAATAAGTTATAAATAAATTGGTTTTATATTAGTTAGGCATTTGGCAACATATGCAGGTGCTACATAATCAACCTTAGCACTGGCCTACCAAACTGCGGTTTGTCTGTCCTGATTATCACACAATGAATTTTCTAGAACTACCTGAAGATGGCAGAGTTTGAACCTGAAATTGTTTGCATGCAATCCATAAACCTTGATTTGGATGAGACTTAGTCATAATAAACTTTGGCTGCGTTAAACCCTAAATATTAAAACTGTCACATAACAGCATATTCCTCAGAGTCTCCTCGTTCATGTTATACTTCATAATTTGAATTATGTTCTCTGAACTGATTTACCCTTGTTAATTATCCCAGAAATGTTACTATCTTTCAAAATATTTTAGAAGCCTGCTGCCAACTGACAGGAGGAGAGATAAGGTGCATTTATACACTGGGAGTAGAGAACAATTTCCTCCTCAAAACATCTAAACTCATTATTGCTATTTTTCTTGCCTCTGGGGGGCAGAAATTCACTGACTGCCAAATGATAGCACAGATAACTCTGTTGGCATCTAATGATTTGGTGGATTTTTGAAGCTCAGTTCCCTGAACTCAACCTCTACCACCAGTCCTCAGGACACCAGCATGTAAAGAAAGGCCATCAAAAGGCAGAGAGTTGTTGAAGTTCTTAACTACAGCAAAGGTTGTGATGGGAGCTTCCCGATACTCACATGTTACACCCCTCCTGCGCGAGCTGCATTGGTTGCCGGTTGCCCTCCGGGTGAGATTCAAGGTGTTGGTTTTAACATTCAAAGTTCTTTACGGTTTGGGTCCCGCGAGCATCTCCTGCCAACATCAAATACGTTGTTCCCTGTGCGTGCGCACAGATGGGGACTCCTTGGGGTACCGTCGGCTAGACAATGTCGGCTAGCGGTGCCTCAGGGAGCTACTCTGTTGCAGCCTCATTGGAATCAACTTCCCGGGCTCCCCCTCCTTCCGCCACTGTCTGAAGACTTGGCTATTTGAACAGGCTGGGCTGGACTGACCTCCTGGGGTTTAATGTATTTTTAACTATTTTATTGATTGGGCTTGTCAAATTTAATTGTTTTTTATATATTTATTGTGTGGTGTTTTATTGTGAGCACTTGAGTCCTCATGAGAGGGGTAGCATACAAGTCCAATAAAATAAAATAAATAAAATAAATAAATAAAATAAAGGACAGCTGTACCTGGTATTCAGGAGTAATGTGCTGGTAGAAACCAGAACTTAATTGGGGTGAGCAGTACTTTCATACAGTTAATGATGATTTGTCTCAGCAACATGGTGAACAATGTTATGATGCTTTCAAAATTCTATGAAAGTCTTTGTGATTCCTGCCATAGAACTTCTAGTTATAAAGATCCTAGTAACTGAATCACCTTTGATTTCTCTTGAGGCTTCTACAAATATAGACTGTTGGCGAGTCTTCTTAAACTGCAAAATGTAAGCGTATGAGATAATTCAAAGGATTCACTGCAGTCAAATAAGTGCAACTATTAGTTGTGTTTTGATTGTATGCTCTTTTATGATGGAATACCATATTTGAAAATGTTATAGAAAGTGTCCATATATTGATGATACAAAGAAATGACACTAGAAATCACAATGGTATATCACATTTAGCATTTTTAGTAAACAAGCTATCATAATAATCACTACCGTAACTCATAAAACTAAAATAGAAAGGAGATTTTTTTTCCAAACTTTACCATGCTATACTGTTCTAGGAACAACTGTAATCAAATTATTTCTGATTAATACATAGGAATGGACTATGATATTTGCTGGTTTTAAAGTATCCTTCATACGTGTTCATTTAAAAAAAACAACCCACATTTCATTCAAAAGAAAATCAATCAGCTTGTCTCCCTGGATGATTCTATATCTGCTTCACAGAGGTTAAATACAAATCTTTTCATTAAGACTGCTAATCTGTGGTTAATTTTCTCCAATTCCTTCACTGCTTTCCCAACAGGTGTTCTGATTTATTTTGAAATCCTAAGTTGAATTTCACTAATATTCTACTCTTTTTACCTTCAGTGGATTTAATTGCACAGTATAGTGTAAATAACTATTATAAAATTACAATAAGAAAACCAGTGTAGTGTTTAACATGCTGGCCTAGAAACCAGAAGACCATAAATTCTAGGCCTCCCTTAGGCAAGTAAGTTGGATGGGTGACTTTAGACCAGTTACTCTCTCTAGTCCAGTCCAACTCGCCTCACAAAGTTGCTATTGTGGGGAAAATTAGAGGCAGGAATATTAGGTATGTTCATCACCTTGAGATATGTACATGTACACACACACACATACATATTTAGGGTAAAATATAAGTATTCTAAGTAAATATAAGAATAATGTAAGTACTATTAATGTTGCATAAATAAAGTGCAAAGTCTAGATTGCAATATCTGGAGACAGCAGAATAAAAGAGAAAGAACTGGAAAAAATAACAAAATATAAAGACCTGCAAATAAAAGGAGAATGGCTCAGGCTGTTAATTGCCTGCACTTAAGTTCCAGCTGCCTACAACTGCTGTAGGCTCGAATCCCACCAGGCTCAAAGTTGACTCAGCCTTCCATCCTCTTGGGGTAGGTAAATTGAGGACCCAAGATTGTTGGGGGCAATAAGCTGACCTTGTAAAAATTCCGCTTAGTAATAAGCAGGCATATACAATGGAATGAAGGCTATTGCTGAGCACACTGGGTTGCATCTCAAATTGTAAGCAGCCCTGAGTCTCTCGGAGAAGGGCTGCATATAATGTAATTAAAAAAAAAAGACAGAACCAATAGTAATGGATGTTTTGGTGCAATCTCAAAACACCTGGACCACCATTTGAATGCCATCACCATTGACAAAATCATCATCGGTCATTTGCAGAACAGTCACTTGCAAAACACTTGGAAGAGCTAACAACTTGCAACCTGTGACAATACCTTTAACACGTCAAACAACCAAATCCTTGAGAAGGAATTGGTAGATGGACAAAAATGCCAAATCCACCTACTGACTGTTTGACCAATGAGAATAACAAGCAAAAATACAATATATAAATCTTAATTTGTCTGTAACAGCGAAGAGGTCTGCTTTAACCTTTGTTGTGCATAGCCAGGCTAATTATAACTGTTTGGGCTTATAAAGTATCTTTCTATCTAATCCTGGGCAGGAAAAGACCTGCAAATAAAAGGAGAATGGCTCAGGCTGTTAATTGCCTGCACTTAAGTTCCAGCTGCCTACAACTGCTGTAGGCTTCTAATCCCACCAGGCTCAAAGTTGACTCAGCCTTCCATCCTCTTGGGGTAGGTAAATTGAGGACCCAAGATTGTTGGGGGCAATAAGCTGACCTTGTAAAAATTCCGCTTAGTAATAAGCAGGCATATACAATGGAATGAAGGCTATTGCTGAGCACACTGGGTTGCATCTCAAAAATTGTAAGCCGCCCTGAGTCTCCGGAGAAGGGCGGCATATAAATGTAATTAAAAAAAAAGCAAAGACAGAACCAATAGTAATGGATGTTTTGGTGCAATCTCAAAACACCTGGACCACCATTTGAATGCCATCACCATTGACAAAATCATCATCGGTCATTTGCAGAACAGTCACTTGCAAAACACTTGGAAGAGCTAACAACTTGCAACCTGTGACAATACCTTTAACACCGTCAAACAACCAAATCCTTGAGAAGGAATTGGTAGATGGACAAAAATGCCAAATCCACCTACTGACTGTTTGACCAATGAGAATAACAAGCAAAAAATACAATATATAAATCTTAATTTGTCTGTAACAGCCGAAGAGGTCTGCTTTAACCTTTGTTGGTGTGCATAGCCAGGCTAATTATAACTGTTTGGGCTTATAAAGTATCTTTCTATCTTAATCCTGGGCAGGACTATGGAGAGTCAAAAAGAAAAGTGGCGTTTGTTGGAGCAATAACTTTTAAAAAAAGAGAGGGAGAGAGAAGGAGACTGCATTTCCCTCCCTATTATCTTGGACTTACTTCTGGGTCTGTACATCTTCCAAGGGAACAAGCTGAGAAGGAATACTCCCATTCCACATTACGCAGATGGATCACCCACATTACCTTAAATCTTATAAAAGCAAAGGACAGAGACACCTTCTCAAAGCCCTTCTGGAAGCAGCAACAAAACTTCAGTGTGTTCTGTAGATAAGTTAGTGGCTAACCGCTGAAGAGAAAAAGATATTTCACGCTCAGATTTTGTGAAGTTAAAAACTTACTCTAGAATCTTTCCGTTCAGGATTATTTCAATAATAGTTTAGTTAATAGATATAGAACTAAAATGGCAAAGCAAACTTGTGAGGTAGATTGTTGTTGGAAACAGTCTCTAAGTCATCATCTAATCAAACTTAAATGTAAAAGGAGTCTCAGAGCTTTCAAGAGGCTATTTCATGAAATAGGAATCTGAGTCATCTATTTATAATGTACTATAGAATCTGGTTGCCTTCAGAGTCATCTTTATGGCTATGTGATTTATTTATTTTAATTGAAGTGTGTGCAATGTTTTTGGGATAAAATGGGGACCTTGGCTTTTCAGGGATTGGTGGGAGAACTGTACTGTAAAATATAGTGGGTGGGGATAAGCAGAATGAAGTGAGATAATAGGTTTTCCTCTTCTGTCATATTAAAAATGAGTATTCTTTAGTAAGTTTGAAACTCTTTGCAAAGTGCCTAAGCCTTAGATTACATACCTCTATTGTAGTTGATTGGTTCTTCAATGAAATAATAAACCTCCTCATAGATGAACTTCCATTAAAGAGTAAGCACCATAGAACAGAATGAAGCAAAATAACCATTGTGAGTATTTAAATAAAAAGATAATATTTCTGGATATATATATGTTATATAAAATTATATATTCTGAATATAAGAGTGTCGAAACATTTCCAAACTTATATCTGATTTCAGTGATACAATCACTGAAAATCACTGAACAACCAGTAGATGGCAATAATAATAATAATAATAATAATAATTAATTATTATTATTATTATTATTATTGGATTTATATGCTGCCCTATCTCCTGAAGGACTCAGGGTGGCTCACAACCATAAAAGAACAATACAAAATTTAAAATTTTTATTTTTATTTTTATTGGTTTTATATACCGCCCTTCTCCCCAAAGGGACTCAGGGTGGTTTACAGGGCAATTAAAAAACATACAATACAAATATTAAAATAAAATTAAACTCAATTAAGTCCCACCCATATCAAATTTAAAAAATTTAAAAACAATGGTTAAAAACGATAATTCCAATCAAAAAATTTAAAATATCTCATGGGGGTAGATCGGCTTGCTTAAGCAGCCATGTTTTAAGGATGCGGCGAAAGGCTCTCAGGTCGGGGACAATCCGGATCTCTACCGGTAGCTCATTCCAGAGGGCAGGGGCAGCCACAGAGAAGGCCCTCCCCCTGGGGGCCGCCAGCCAACATTGTTTTGCTTGACGGCACCCTGAGGAAGCCAACTCTGTGGGCCCGCACTGGTCAGTGGGAAGTTGTCATCGGGAGTAGGTGGTCTCGCAAGTACCCTGGGCCTAAGCCATGGAGCGCTTTAAAGATCATAACCATCACCTTGAATATGCACCGGAAGACCACCGGTAGCCAGTGCAAGCCGCGCAGGAGAGGTGTTACATGGGCATGCCGAGGCCTCCCATAAATAACCCACGCAGCTGCATTCTGCACCAGTTGGAGCCTCCGGGTGCTCTTCAAGGGGAGCCCCATGTAGAGACCATTACAGTAGTCCAACCAGGAGGTGACTACTAAAATTTAAAAAACTATTAACTCAAAATCCCATTAATTCTAATTAAAAGCACCAACAGCTAATATTACCATTAAAACAATAACACCCCTCACTCAGTCCAGGTCGGCCTGTTGAAAAAACCATGTCTTCAGGTTGCGACGGAAGGATCGAAGGTCAGGGGCCATCCACAGCTCCAAGGGCAACTGATTCCACAAGGTGGGTGCACCCACAGAGAATGCTCTCCCCCTGGGGGTCTCCAGGCGACACTGTCTAGCCGATGGCACCTGGAGGAGGCCCTGTCTATGGGAGCGCACGGGGCGCTGGGAAGATGTTACTGGCAGTAGATGGTCCCGTAAATACCCCGGCCCTAAGCCATATAGGGCTTTATAGGTGATTACCAGCACCTTGAATCTCACCCAGAGGGCAACCGGCAACCAATGCAGCTCACGCAGGAGGGGTGTAATATGGGAGTATCGGGATATAAGGAATTAATGAGGAGTTAATGATTTATGTAGTTCTTTACATGATCATCCAGATGTTTGCAATATAGATATGATAGCTCTAGATCAGGCCTGCATAACATTTATATGGCTCGCCAGCATTTTTGAAAAATTGATCCACTGATGCCAAATGTCACTATCACTAAGAACCACTGCTGTTTAGATTTCTGCAGCCACATCTACCATAAAAGACATGCTGACAAGCTTTCCCAGCACCTCCAGACCTCATCAATATCGCCAGCTGTTGCAGTGATGCTAGCCATGGAAATACTGATTGGCAGGTTCTATTTGGTATGATTTCAGCAAATGTTAAAGGACATTTCTAAGTTTGATTTTTTTCAAGTATCCTTCCACATGATGAATTATTTCTGTTACTCAACGCTCAGGGGATACTGGCTATTGCCTTCCTTGGAACCTAGATAGCTGACATTGAGATATGGGTTAATAAGTAGTATGGATATGCCATTTGAATATGTTTAGATGATTGCATGCATGGCACTTTTATGAAACAAGCTTATAAAAACAAGGCCAGCCAATTAAAATTTCCTGGCTGAAGTTGAAACCAATGAACAACAAATGGCATTTCTCATCCCCATACCAAGATGTGCAGTATCCAAGGTGGTTGAAATTAATTTAAAACTGGAGGCAAAATCAACAAACATGTGTCTCTTCCAAAGAGGAGTATTAATAATAGTATTAATAGTAGTGGTGCATTAAACTACTATTTATTGTTCTTTACATATTTAAAAAATGCCAATCTAACATTAATTATAGTTTCATCCAGTCAATGTGCTAAGTCTGCGTCCTGCCTCATTCCTGATTCTGAAATGTGAATTTTAAAAAAATCAAGGTCTGTATTCATTTATCTAACATGGGAAAAATTACAATTAATCATATTTTTAAAAAGGTTGCCGCAATATTAGTATATGATAAGCAGAAATGATAAACAGTTTATAGAAACAAATACAGACATTTTGAATTTCATAACTTTCTACATGGGAATTACATGCCTTTAATTTTTTCTAACACCATATGTTTTTGCTTTTCATCAAAACTAACTGCAGTTTAGAGTCTGGTAACTATTAAGGAGAGATACCACATTGCAGAGAAATTGGTGCTTGGAGGAATGATATGTGTTATGTATGTAGGTTTAAATGTTATTGGTTTATTTGAACTGTTCTTGTAAAATGTCAAATGGGATTGGTTTAAATAGTGCAGGAAAAACCCTGCACTCCGATTGGCTGGCAACTACGGCTGCTGGCTATAAAAGCAGCTGTAGCCCAGCCAAGTCGGGTCCATTCGAGCTGTAGTCACTTAATAAACTCTTCACTGAAGCTCTTCGCATCTGACTCTTCATGCAAACTTAACACTGGCGACAAGAATGGGATTGCCCTGAAGAAGAGACAACGTGGAAGACAAGCAGAAGAACAAGATGGCTGCTCTGAACACGCCCCCCAGCCCCGTTCGATCCGGCAGTGGAAGACTGGGAATCGTATGCGGATCACTTCCAGATGTATTTGGAAGGAAACGACCTCGCCAATATCCCCGAGAAGCGGAAGAGGGCGGTATTTCTCACGCACTGCGGTCCGGCAGTCTTCAAGATGGCGAAGGCATTGGCGGGAGCTGCAGACTTGAAGGTAATGGAATGGCCTGATTTGGAAAAGCTTTTAAGAGCCCATTACGCCCCACAAGTATCATGCCTCATTAAGGACACGAGTTTACCGTCGGGATCAAGGGAAAGTGAAAATGTTAACGACTGGTGGCAAGTTTAAGGGACATTGGGCGTGCTTGTGATTTTACCAACTTAGAAGAGGCCATGCGTGATCGGTTTGTTCTAGGCCTTAAAATAAGGTCTTACAGAGCAAACTACTAATGAAAAACTAAGATCACGTTTAGGAGGCCATAGAGGAAGCTGTTTCAGCGGAAGCCACCAAGTCCTCAGCAGCAGCCATGAAAAGATTAACAAGGCCTCAAGCCATTCTGATGTGGAAAAATCCACAACAACCATTGCGAACAAATAGACTCTGATTCAGATTGTAGTGAGGTGGAGGAAGGAATTTATAGACTCAGAATGGAGAAGAAAAGGAAGGACCCTGGAAAAAAGAGGCAAGAATTTTATTGCAGAGGCTGGGGGGCCCACCCCGAACTGAATGCAAGTTTTAGACACCATCTGCCTACGTTGTGAAAAGGGGCACCTAGCAAGAGTCTGACCCCTACTTTCAACCTAGATCCCAAGGTGCCCCCCAATTCGTTTAAAGCCCAGAAGGGTCCCATTTATTAAAGGAAAAAATTTAACAAGACCAGTTAATAGCTCAAGGTTTTAGAGCCCACTGACCACTCCAGATGGGAGACACCCATAGTCACACCAGTCAAGGCTGATGGGTCAGTAAAATTTGTGGAGACTATAAGGGGACACTGAACCATGCACTACAGCAGAGCATATCCAGTTCCAGTTGTGCATCATCTGTTACATTCACTTGGCAGGGGTACAGTCTTTGCCAAATTGGATTTGGCCCAGGCATATCAACAACTAACAGTTGATGATGCCACTGCAGAGGCCCAAACCATTGTGACTCATAGAGGTGCCTTCAAATGTAAAAGGTTACAATTTGGAGTAAGCGTGGCACCAGGCATCTTTCAAAGCCTTATGGAAAGAATGCTCCAAGGACTGCCAGGGTAGTACCTTACTTTGATGATGTGTTAATCTCTGCTGAAAATGACACTCAGCTACAAGAAAGACTCAGAGAAGTCCTTACCAGATTCAGGAAAGTGGGGTTAAAAGTCAAGGAAGAAAATGCACTCTTAAGACTGACAGGGTTGAGTTCCTGGGCTACATGATTGACAAGCATGGCATCCACCCTACAGATGCCAAGGTTAAAGCAATCAAAGAAGCCCCTAGACCTAAATGCAAAACAGATTTGCAAGCTTTTTGGACTTATTAACTTTTATCACATGTTCCTACCTCAAAGGCAACCATTGCTGAACCATTGCACAGATTACTTGATAAAAGTCTGTTTGGGTCTGGGGCAGGAAGGAACAATCAGCATTTAACAGTATTAAGAGACTAATCACATCTGATGCTGTACTGATACAGTTCTCTGAGAATTTGCCTGTTGTCCTGACTTGTGATGCATCCCCTTTTGGAGTGGGGGGGTTTTGAGCCACAGGCTTCCCAGTGGAAGGGAAGCCCCTATTGCATTTTACTCTCACTTTGACCAAAGCAGAGAGGAATTACAGCCAACTGGACAAAGAGGCATTGGCAGTTGTTGCAGCTGTTAAGAAATTTCATGAATATCTGTATGGCAGAACATTTACCATTGTTACAGATCACAAACCTTTGTTAGGCATTGTGGCAGGAGACAAGCCTACACCTACTATCCTGTCACCAAGAATGCTGAGGTGGACTGAATTTCTTGCAGCTTATTCATACAAACTGATTCACAAGCCTGGCAAGGACATTGGACATGCTGATGCATGAGTCGTTGCCCACTGCCTTGCCACAAGGAGGACTTGAACCTGAAACACACACCTTTTTCCTAGAAACTGTTGCCAAGCTTCCAGTTCATGCTGCTGAAATTGCCAGAGAGACTGCCAAAGACACTGTGTTGGCTCCTGTTATAGGCTGGATTAAGAAAGGTTGGCCTCTTCAAGATCTACCTCACCTTGCCCAACCTTTTAAGTCCAGGCAAACTGAATTATCTGTATTAAGAGGATGTATTTTATGGGGTAACAGGGTGGTTATTCCTGCAAAACTGCAAAGAGAGGTTTTGGAAATGTTACATGAGGGTCATCCTGGTATTGTAAGGATGAAGGGATTGGCCAGGAGTTATGTATGGTGGCCAGGTATTGACAAAATGGTTGAAAACTGGGTTGCATCTTGTCCCAACTGCCAGGTAGTCAGGCCTGCCCCATCTCACGCCCCACACAGGAATGGGAATGTCCTAGGGGCCATGGTCTAGGATTCACATTGATTTCGCAGGCCCTACCAGAGGGCACACCTTTCTTATTATAGTAGATGCATATTCCAAATGGCTAGAGGTAACCCCTATGGCATCCACCACAACTGATGCTGTCATCAAGCAGCTCAGAAACTGTTTGTAACCCATGGGTTACCTGATGTTCTTGTCTCTGACAATGGCCCCCAATTTACATCCAACCTCTTTGAATCCTATCTAGCACAACAGGGTATCAGACATGCCCTTACTGCCCCTGGGCACCCTTCGGCTAACGGCCGGGCTGAACGCATGGTACGTTTTACCAAAGAGAAGCTTCAGCAACTGGGTCCTGGGGACATCACTGAGAAAGTTGAAAAACTTCTTAGTGTTCAGCACATCACTCCTAGCCCATCTAATAACTTATCCCCAGCAGAGTTGTTGATGGGTAGGAAACTTAGGTCTTCCCTTGACCGCCTTCATCCCACTTACACACCCAACGCACCACTGGATTCCACTTCCAAAGTTCATACATTCAGTGTGGGTGATTCTGTTTATGCTAAGAACCTCATAGGTGAACCTTTGTGGATTCCTGCTGAGATAACTCAGATCACAGGCCCTCGTTCTTACAGGGTACAAACAGAAGATGGCCTCCTCTGGAGCAGGCACATTGATCAACTTAGATCCAGGTTCTCTCAGAAACATTGCCCTTGTCTCTCTAGTTCCCTCACCTGATGTCAATTCTAGGGGAAGGGGAGGAACAGGAGGAAAATCAGCAAGCAAGAATCAACCCCATGTGTAACGAGCCATTATGACAGGAACCATCCCAAAACCTGTCACAAAGCCAAAATCCATCCTTAGAAGTGGAAGATTGCACATCACTACCTGACTTAGGTGCTGACATTGGGATGGAGATGGGTTGGGAGGAGAGACCAGATTCTAACAGTCAAACAGGGTCTTCTTTCACAGGAAGTCCCAATGGGGAAATGTCAGCAGACACATTTCCTCTCTCACTGGGTGAGAATGTAAAACTTCTGAACCACTAAGGTCTCAACGCACGAAGAGCCCCACCTATTTAAAAGAATACATTAGATAGGTTGGGGTTTGGTATGGACTGAACCTAGTGGGGAGGGGTATTATGTATGTAGGTTTGAATGTTATTGGTTTATTTGAACTGTTCTTGTAAAATGTCAAATGGGATTGGTTTAAATAGTGCGGGAAAAATCCTGCACTCCGATTGGCTGGCAACTACGGCTGCTGGCTATAAGAAGCAGCCGTAGCCCAGCCAAGTCGGGTCCATTCGAGCTGTAGTCACTTAATAAACTCTTCACTGAAGCTCTTCGCGTCTGACTCTTCATGCAAACTTAACAATATGTGTAATCACACATATCACACACATAAGCTAACAGAGGTTATGCAAAGGGAGGGAATGATAGTAAGGTATAATTATCCTTTATGAATGGAATGGAACTCTCTGTTGGGAACAAAGGAGAGGGGGAAGTAGGCGAGATTGATTCATTCATCTTATTCATACAAGAAAATTGTCTATCAGGAACTCAAGACAACCACAATATTTTCTTCTTTCAACTTGTAAGATGGAAGATGTGGAAAGCAGTGATAAGGAAAAGATTAATTAGGGAAGTACTCTTTCCAAAATGCTATAAATGCTAAAAGGTGCTCTCCTAAAAACACTATGATTGAAAAAGCCAGTAGTAACCTGATTGCAGGAATAACTAACTGAAGGATCACTTTGTTTTCCTCCCTCCTCACTAAGGCAGTTTATGGGCACAAATACTAGTCCCTTTTTCTTTTGGTACATGACAAGGTTATGAACTATATATCAGAAATAGAGTTCTGTGAAAATTCTAAGTGAGGGGACAAGGCAGATTAGGATAACCAGTCCTGCAATTTAAAATCTTGCCTAAATCATCCAGTCTCTAGCATGATTTTGATTTTGCAGTGTGTCAATTCCAGAATCCAGCCAATTCTAGATAAGTGATTATTAAGCTATTTTTAGCTCATTGTCTGAACTGCCTAACAGTATGGCTGCCTTGCAACACAAACACATACTTCCCTCCTAAGGTAAGCCTTAACTCTGGAACGAGAATTATGACCTCTTGAGCTTTGGTACATTTCGTACATCTGAATGCCTTTATCAAAGAATACTTCATTGTTCAGTAGTGCCTAGCGCAAGAATAATATTCCAAGTAAATAATAAAAATACATAAACAATCAGTATGCATATATACATTCAGGTATACATATATCTCACATTAGAATAGAAAAAGAGAATTGGAAGGGACCTTGGAGGTCTTCTAGTCCAACCCCCTGCTTGGGCAGGAAACCCTATAGCATTATTATTAGTGTCCAGTCTTTAGGGAAACATGGAGGTGTTAACCACTTCCTTAATAGAATACTGAATTCAATGTATAAAAGGTAAAAGTCGTGACCCTATAATGGTCAATCAGCCTATTAGTTTGTGACATGTGAATCAGTTCTACTGTAGCTGCATGCTTGAATTTATTACATGGGATGCTCCTTACTTAACAATGAACTCTTTTCAGCTACAAGCCATCCCTCCACTCTTTTAAAAAATAATAGGTCAGAATCTGTAGTTTAAAGTGAGCTACTTGTCTTTACATTGGTAAGACATCTGCAAAATATAGTATGAGCAGGTATTGCAAATGGGCTCTACCTAGAGATTCAAGGATGCAGAAGACACAGTGTTAGCCAAGTTTACTTAGAATCCCATTAAATAATGATGTCTCTCTTCAGCCTACAACACCTTTGGGGTGATTGATTTAAGAGGAAATGAACTCTTCCTCTGGTCTTTCCCCCCCCTTCAACAATTAGTTTATGATATGTTATAATTTCTAAGTTTTTTTAAATGACCCCAAAATCTTGCTGCATTTAGTGATGAAGGGTCCTTATTAGTGGCGTCTGTCATTGCTATAATGTTTTTGTTATTTTTCCTCATTTGTTCATTCTGACATCATGTCATTACAGAATGGTGCTGTTCAAGCCCTGCCTTGGCTGTTCGTTAGCGTGTGTTTAATGAGCAGCTTAATTGAGCTGTCTAGTAGGCCACCTGTCACCCTCCGGACTTATTAACATACTAATGGCCTGACATTGTATTCTCTGACAGGCAACAGGGTCTACTGATTTGATGTCTGGACATGAGGTTTTTATGCAGGAATGAGAGAGGATATTGGGAAGGAGGTTTAAAAAAACACAAATTAACTCTTTGGTATCTCTGTATTATGGCCGCTGGACAAAACAGAGACAAGCAGAGAAACTGTCCTAGTTTGCAAGTCCTGCATTAGTCCTGCAGCTTCCGTGCATTTCTCCAGAAAGAAATATGTTCAGGGAAAGAAGAACAGGCTTTGCTGCTTTGCCTCTATTACAGTATTATTGTGGGTTGCTACTTCAAAGGGGAAACCTTCTAAAGCACAGGGGAAGGTTTTGTGACTAGTCTTTTCTCTACTGTGGCTAAACAAATGAAAGGCAAGAAATTTCCAGTTAAGGGATTTAAGTGCATTGCATTGTCCCACTTGTTGAATCCAGATGAAGACATTCATAGTCAGTGTGCCTGCTGCCAAATTATAAAGGTTCAAAGGAATGGCTTAAGTGCATGCAAGTTTAATCAAAATACTTGTTTGGGGTTTTTTTTGTTTTTGTTTTTTCCTAACAGCAAGGGGTAGACCTTCTGTCATAGGCAGATAACACCACCAGATGGGGTGGCTTAAAGTCCAAAGCTACAATAACGGCATACCATACACATTTGCTTTACAAAAACAAACAAAAAAAAAGGGGGAACGTGTGGTTTTTATTCTTTTTCTTAAACAAGAGTCTTAACAGAAGGTTACTTATTTTGTACAGAGGTTTCCTTAAGTGTGAAGGCACTGAGATAACTTTTGCTAACTTACTTTCTTGCCCCCTCAAACTAATCCCACAATGAAGAGATCTTGTTAATCAGAAGGATATTTTTTTAAAAAATCCCCAATGGGCTTCAAAGAGATCAGAAATTGTAGAAAACCAGGGGATTCTGCCCCAGCTGCCCCTGCTCCAGAAGAAATGCATATCAAGTTTTGAAATTTCCATTGACACCTGCTGGGTGTGTGTGTGTGTGTACGTGCATGCGTGTGCGTGTGTGTGTTTAGTATTTGAATGGGAACTCATAATGATGCAATTAAATAAAATATACAGAAGGAAAAATATGCTGGTTTTACGCTTGTTTAGAAGCACTGAAAATAAACTATTTTGTATTTATTTATAGAACTGGATTATACTGACACTCCCAATTTATAGGAAATGAACTTGCTAGCCACGGTACATTTCTATGAGCTGGTAAAACCTAACAGAAAGTAGGAAGTATACCAGAGTCAAGTTGGAGCTACAGAAGAAAACCACTTTTGCCACATTAGATTTTAGTACAAAATACTTTAATACACACATAATTTTAAATGGTCTAAAACATCATTTTACGTAGCAGAGTAAATTCAAGTTAAAAATTTAAGTGGAATTGAAATCTGGAATTAGTTGTTATGATTCAAATCCTACCAAAACAGATACCCTTCACTTCTTTACCTCTCCTTACTTGCTTTATAATGTTTCATTATGCAACGCAACAAAATTGCTCCAATAATTTTAAATTAACTTATTTCTGCCATCCTTTCACTGCCATTTTTGCAGTTAAAGCAAACTCATTTACTTTTGTTTTTGTTTTGTTATTTTCCATTTTGGGGAAAGAAGGGCAAAGAAATGCAGGATTGTTATTTTTTTTTAAAGCAACATTGGGTTCCTTATAATGTTCGTTTCTAAACTAGTTGGAAGATATTGTTTCATTTTCAGTTCATTTGTTTATTTATTTAGCATATGGCATCTACATATGTCATGCAGTCATTGTTATACAACACTGATAAAACACATTATATGTACAAACACAAATGTAAGTTAAAATAAGGCATCAACAAATACATATATGTAAAGTGTGACAAGTTTCAATACATTATGAGCTAGACCCATGCATATTTTTTAGAATTCATCAATTCAGGATCTACTGGGAGTATTAATATAAGTAGGGTATTCACTTTAAAGATTAAGCTGCAGCAAAAGAGATCCAGGCAAAGTAAAATACTGTTTCCAGAAAGGCAAAACATGAACAAATGGCAAAGTAAATCAATAAAGCAAACGAAGTTAACAGTAAGGCAGAAATTCAGGCAGTACCCTGGACAGCTCCATGGGGAGTAAGCTTCAAATACAACTTCCACAAAAGCCAATCTTAGCTTTGCAGCACCATCTAAGTAGAGCTTTAACAAACGGTTAACTCCAGTTTTGTAGTTTAGTTCTACTAAACTTAGAACAATTGGAATCAGAAATGCAATCTTTTTATGCCAGAGAAATGCAGTCCAAAAAATCTCCCAGTAGCCCAGAATTTCAGAATAAATTGTTGAGAGCCATTAATTGTGGAAAGCCATTGTCTTTCCTTCTTCAAAGCTTCCTATTGAAATAGAGCAGAGGTCTCCAAACTTGGCAACTTTAAGACTTGTGGACTTCAACTCCCAGAATTCTCCAATCTTGTTTGTTGAATTCTGGGAGTTGAAGTCCACAAGTCTTAAAGTTGCCAAGTTTGCGGACCCCTGAAATAGAGAGTCAGATTCTTGTATACTGAGTGGCAGGTATGTGTCCTTAGATAGATGAAGAAAGTAATGGAGAACTTGAAAATACCAGTAGCAATGTCTGGGGAGCTATAGCTGTTGACCAGCCAAAACATGTCGTATATTTTAAACTCATAATTCTTTCAGTAGAGTTGCCTCATGCCTTTTTCATGTGAAGTAAATGAGATGCTTTTATTTTCACTTTTCATTGTACTATCTAAATGGAGTTTTAAAACAAGCTAGGAAAAAAATTAATTTAGGATGAATAGAAAAATAATAAATAATAATAATCTCTTCCCTATCTGAAAATTAACAACACTAAGAGGAATAAAAGATTGTATAGAAGTGTTGGAAAGACTAGAGAATCAACTAGTCCATTTCTTCTCACTACAGCAAAATATGTCATGCCTACATGATCATCTTTAAATTACAGATTTCTTAGCAAATATGTGAGGAAGTCCATATTGATCCATTGTAAATAATTATTCCCACCGGGTGCAACATCCTGTGTATTCTGTAACTAATTATCTCTCTTTACAATCCTACCTAAAGGAACTTACAGATTTCTTTCCTATTCTGATAGCTTTCTGTCAATTTTCTTTAGCCACCTTTCCATTTTCACTGTACAAGGATTGTTAAAGGCTGTCTTTGCAAGTTTATGCCTGTTGCAAGTTGACATGGCACCATACCAAGTAGGAGGTGTTGGCTTGTGTGCAAGATTTCAAAGCCGGTTTTGTAGTAAGTTACAATGCTTATCAGGGAATGATCCATGGGAACATATGGTCCCTCCTGATTAAAATGCATAACATGAGGAATGGAAATGAATGCATAATGAAAGTACTTTCCAGTGTTTCCTGGTAAGTAGCTAAGATGTAGTATTATAATTCAGCATTTTTCATAATAGTATTAGGCATTTCACATAGCAGCTCTTTGCTAAAAACATGTAATTGTTGCATTGTATGTGATGGTTTGTTATAAGAAAGTAGACACCAATTTTCCTAAAACATCTTCTAATAATTATATACAAAATATTTATTGAAACCATGATGAAAACACATTTTAAAAAAAAAGATATAGGAGGATAATAGGATTTGATGAAACTTAAGAATGGGAATGAAATCTGTTCATTTCACTTTCTTATTTATAAATAAGACATAAAAACTACCACAAACTAATATATGGTAAGGAAAAAGAAGAAAAAAAGAAATCAAAGTTGAAAATGCAAGAAACGGAAAAAAGTAGCAGAAAAAATAGAAAAAAGATACAAAAAAGCAGCTTCTTTACAATAGTTTTAAGCACAATTATAAATTTACCTCTCACTATATGGTTACAACTTCTTTTTTCTTTCTATAATCTATCCTCTTTAATTGTCAAAACCATAAATCATAAATTCATTTTTTCTATTTTATGCAAAAAGTCTATATAGAACTTCTATTTAGCAATATACATAGACAATAAATACTCTTTTCTTAGATCAATTTAATCATCTCAGCAAGTTCCATCATCTTTACCAACCATTCTTCCATTGTGAGTAATGCTGAATCATTGCATGTTTGTGTGTACAATAACCTCACTGCAGTTAATACATACAAAAACAAATTTTCATGACTTTTTTTTCAATTATTTGTCCATCAATTCTCCCCCGCTCCAAAAAAAAAAAACCCTCTTTGGTCTCAACTGTATATTGATCTTAATTTTACAAAATATTTTCTCATTTTTCCTTATATGCATATTTTTTTTCAAGGCCATTTCCTGGCATATAATGCCTTTTATACTATGTTTATGAGTGTATGTGCATAGTTTTCCCTGATATAAATATTTTATTTGATTTTTTTAAAATATAAAATGTTATCTGAATGTAAGTCAATTCAAACTCAGCTGTTGATGCTTTCATGGAATATCTATTTGATTTTTAGCAATAGTACAGAAGTGTTTTATAACTTCCCATCCTAGCCTTACTCCAAGTATTTTGTGGTGAACTCCATCTATGTACAAACCAAGTCCTACTCTACTCGCTTTTCAAGATCAGGCAAAGTTAGTTAGATATTGTGAAATAAAAAATAACCCACTGACCCTCAAATTTGAATTGGCAGTTTCAACTTTATTCTAAAACACATTTGGGGTAACAAAGGAGTTCTTAGCTCATGGCCAGGATCACTTCAAACTAACTGGCAGACAGCTATGGAGAACATGTCATTGTGATTGTCTGACATACAATAACAATTGCTAACACCATAGTCTCCAATGTTTCCACAGCTGGAAGTGGCAAAATGGTATGTCCCTCTATGGCACCATGGGTGCCATGTTGAAAACTGGTTAGTTTCCTTCTTAAGAAGACTGCTTTGAACCCAGGAAATTTAGACAATTGTCACCTTATATGAATTGTTCTTTTTTGGAGGAGGATAGTGAAGTAGTCTTTTTAAAAGGAACTTGAAACTATCAGATTATCTGGACACTTAACAGACAGTAGCCTAGCCTGGGTATGCAATGAAAACCTCTCTGATCACTCTGATGGACACTTAATGGTAAGAGTTGGATGACAGTGTTATGGCCGTTCATGTTCTGTTAGAACTGTTAATGGCCTTTGATGTAACAGATCATAGCACCTTTCTTTCTTTCTTTCTTTCTTTCTTTCTTTCTTTCTTTCTTTCTTTCTTCAAGTTTTATTGGACTTTTATTTTTAAATATTCATTAATATCAATACATGAACAGTGTGGCCTCTGGGTATAATTCATTTTGATACGAACAGCAATAATGATAATCATAATGGTTGTTGTATTGATCAAACTTATGTAGTCCTAGTATTAATATACATGGTTTTAGAGTAATTATTCAATATTTCAATGTTCCATTTTAATGCCAATGATATTAGAAGCATGCATGGTAATACCATCTTTCAACCTCTGGTCTTTTCCATCAAATTATTACTTATTCTGTTATATAAAAATTATATCTGCTAATATTCCCCCTGTTTCTTATTTCTACCTCTATTCTAGCTTCTAATCAGGTCACCATTGCTAATCCTAGTATTAATATACATGTTTATATTAAGACATAGTCCTTCATTCTTTGGTTGTTCAAAGTCACAATACGCCATTCAAGTACTAATCTTCCTATTATTTAAACATACCTAATAATCCCATCTTTCAACCTCCAATCTTTCCATCTAACTATTGCTTCATATAAAGTGTGTATTCTTATTTCTACCTCTATTCAAATTTCTAATCAGGCCGTCATTATATTAGAAAAAAAGAAATATATATATTATAATTCCTTTGCAGGTCTTGGAGTGTTTGGGTCTTTTCTCGTGTAAGATTGAGAGTATCTTGGCGACGTTTTGACGAGGTCCCACTGCCATCTTCAGGCTGGTGCTTTCGGCTTCATGCTTGTGTGAGCAAAGTGTGATCGGAGCTGCTGTCTCTCTATAAATACTGGTGGGGAGGTGTGGTGTGCTGGTACTGTTGTAAGCGGGTTGGTTGGCTGTGTTGTTAATTCTTGATTGGGTGATGGAGTTGATGTTTGCAGATTGATTGGCTTTTTCATAAGATCCTGTGTGGCTGAGGTACTGGCTGTGTGTCCCTCAGCCTTTTGTGTTGTAACGACCTGGGTAATGGGCTGTGTGATGACCTTCTGAGATTTATTGTTGTGACATCCTGGGTCTTGTGCTGTAATCTCCTGGGTCATTGGCTGTGTTGTAACATCCTGAGGTTTTGTGGTGTAACCTCCTGAGTTCCGTGATGTGATATCCTGAGTGGATGGCTGTGATGTAACCTTCCAGGCTTTGGTTTGGCTCCGAGTTTGAGGTCTGCTATGTGTTCATGGCGTGTGTCAGTTTGCTTAGTTTGGGGGTTGGAGGGTGTAGCAGCTGGTGATGCAGCTGTGGTCTGGTTTCTGGACGGTGGTTGTCTTTGGGATGGGTTTGGGTTTGAGTCTGGTGAGGGAGATTGGTGGTGGCTTCATGTGTTGTTTTGGGTCCGGTGCTGGTTTTCGTGGCTGGGACTCATTTGTTGATTAGGGCTAGTTTCCAGATGTCTGGTAGGCGGGAGATATCATCCCATTTATTCATGTTATGGGGGTGTTTCTCTATTTCAATGGCTTCCCTAATTATTCTCTTGTGTTCAGTACTGGAGATTAATTTGGTTCCCTCAAAATCAATTTCATGTCCTGTGGCTTTAAGGTGCTGGAAAAGGGAGGAAGTATTTTCTTCTTTTCTCACTGCGTTCTTGTGTTCTGCGATACGTGCATTTATTCTCCTGTTGGTTTGTCCAATGTATGTGGCTGGGCACTATCAGTGCTTCGTGGAAGATCAGTGAATTTAATTTTGTTTACACTTTTATTTTTAAGGCACACTTTCTAACATGAAAATGCAATAAGCATTACTTTAATTAAACATGACTTGTAACCCAAATCAAAATAACTCATTAGAACTCACTCCTCCCTGTTGCTGTACTTATTTGGTTCCATGAAATTAGGATTAGGAAAAGGCCCTTTTAAGGAAGTTGATAGCATCAATTCAAAGACATAGTGTCATAATTAAGTTTTGATGACTTACTGAAATTAATTTGAAGGGAATTGTTAACTCAACAAGGTGAAATCCAAGGCTTTCCTCCAATGCTCTTCTTTTAAAAATTGCTATTTATTTCTTCTTGAAAGATTTGATATGGGTAATATGAAAACTATTTGTTTAAATATACAAGTTAAAAGTTGTGTATAGTGAAAGGGCAGCATTAAAAGCCATGATGGTGCCGTGATTAGAATGCAATATTGCAGGCTAATCCTGCTCACATTGGCAGGAGTTTGATTCCCTCAATCCTGACTGCCTCAAGGTTGACTCAGCCTCTCATCCTTACAAGGTTGGTAAAATGAGAACCTAGATTATTGGAGGCAACATATTGATTCTGTAAACCACTTAGAGAGGGCTGTAAGGCACTGCAAAGTGGTGTGTAAGTGCTATTATTATTAACACAAAAATAAATATATTATTTATTTTTTTACCCGTATTACCTCCAGGAGCAAAAGGGAGCTTCATTTTATCCCAACCAGAATAACTCCATTTCAGACTTAGAGAGAGAACTGACTCAAAGATATGCAGTGGGTTTCTAATCCAAAATCTTATCAAGAAGTCCCAGTCCTAATTTAATCCTATAGTGCACCGTTTCTCTTGCCTTAACAACTATTTTTCTAACTGTAGCCAATTTGTTTTTACTTCAGTTGATCAGTACTTTTATTGATGTGCTGGTCTTCTTCACTGTAATCAAAACTTTCCCCTCTTTTTAGTGCCCAGTCCGATGGCCTGACTTGTACCCTCTGTTCTTCTGACCCACTTTTTCATGTGAGGGACTATCAACAATATGCCACTTTCCTCTTGCCCAGCAGTTGACAGAAGTGTGAGAGGCCAGGCACTCAGCTGAAAGAATGGCAACTCATGTCACCATATGCCTGCAAGCACACTGACTTGCAATAAATGAATCCAACCTGCATGAATTCAGAGCTAATGATGGCTGAAACCCAAGTAAGGAATTTAGAAGGTTCTGTTGTTGTGTTTTGCTTTTAGCAGCTTTATCCATAATGGCCTCAGCCTCCCCCTGGTATTATGCTTTTGGGGTCTAAATGTTATTAGGTTGGGACAAAAACCTTCAGGTAGTCTTTCCTGCCTTCACAATGACAATGGTTAGAAAAGTTAGGCTCCTGCTGAGATGGACAAGGCACCCTGTGAAGGGGAATAACCAAGGTCAACGGTGGGGACATAGGCATCTGCAGACAAGCACTCCTGCAAGCACATATTCTCTCTCTCTCTCTCCTCTCTCTCTCTCTCTCTCTCACACACACACACACACACACACACACACTGTTTTACACGCAGGGTCATTGTTACTTTCTACTGACCAGCTGCCTACAAACCCTGGACCAAAAACAAAATGGGTAACACAGCCTCCATTCAATGGAGATTAAATGCCTGAAATAAGCCACACCTCTGAACAATCCCTCCAGAAAGAGGAACAGCATTCAATAGGCACCGAGACCCATTGATCAGCTTTATAAAAGAGGGGAAAGCCTCCACACAAAAAAAGGTTTTCCAGTGCCCCTTAAACTAGCTCAGATTTTCCCTTTCCACTCTGACTGCCCATTTTGCTCACACTGTAATCAAGTATCTATCGTTTATATCCCAGATTCAAGCCATGATCTTGAAAGGGAAAAAAACTACACACACTACTGCGAAGCATCTTATTTCTCACTGATGACATTAGCCCTGTAATTTGTACAACTTTACTACTTAAAAAATTAGTTGCTATTATTCATACTGTGTAATTGACTGTTAAATCCTCATTTATGTTAATTTGAATTTGAATATACTACTTCGTGAAATGTTAGATTGCCATGTTTACAAATATACTACAGGTATTCAGAAATGTAGATGATAGAAAACATGCTGTTTAATCTAGTTGTTTAAATAAATTAAGCCTATTTATCTGACACTTAGTAATTCTGGGCACACGTCCTCATTCCTTTTTGCATGTTACCATTCCTGTCAGCCAGCATGTAAATTTTGTAGCTTTTATTTTTAATAACTGGTAATCCTAACGATGAGATTTCAGCTGATAAATACTCTACACAGGTACATTTTAGAGGAAACATATTTTTCTAATCCATGGAGACATTGTTTCCAAACCAAACAGTTGTACCAAAAAGAAGAGGAAGAAAGAAAGAAAAAGAGAAAACAATTTGACAGCCATTAAGTTATTTTGGATGTCACTTTTCTTGGTACTGAATGCATTTCTTTGCAGTGCAAGAAGAAACTGATAATAAAATCATGGCTGGCATATCTGAAAGCAATTTTAAAATTAAATATGTTGCTTTATTTCTCTGGGAACATCTAGAAGTTTAGACAGTTTTAAAATGAATAATTTGAAAACAACAGAATAATCATATGCTGAATATATGGTCACTAAGTGTTGAAAATAACTTGATGGCAGTGGCACATAGCCAATCCATATATCAAAAACTTTGTGACAGCAATGCGGTGTAACTAAGTTGCAAGAATATTACGAGAAAGGGATATATGACATGTCAGTGGTGGGATTCAAATTTTTTTACTACCAGTTCTGTGGACATGGCTTGGTGGGCGTGGCAGGGGAAGGATACTGCAAACATCTCCAGTCAGAGGTGGTATTTGCTGGTTCTCCGAGCTACTTAAAATTTCCACTACCAGTTCTCCAGAACTGGTCAGAACCTGGTGAATACCACCTCTGTGACATGTATACAAATCATAAAACCCATAGAACTGAAAGATGTCATTTAGGCCAACAGCTCCTGCTAAATTCAGGAATCCAAGCTGAAGAAATTTTAGTGGTCTAACTGCTGCTTAAATATATTTAATGAAGGAGAGGACCCCAGCTCCCTTGATAATGGATTAAATATCAGTCTACATATCAAGTGTGAGAAAAGAATTTGTGCTAATTGGTGCCTCTCATTTAGTAAAAGCTGTTAAAGAAAAGGCTACACATATATGTTATATGATGGAGAACTTGTAAAAGAGAAAGTTCAAAATCTAGGATATAGAGCCTTTGTGTCTATCCTTTAGGCATGATTAGCTTCTTCCATGGATTATATCTATAAGGCACAGGAGCAGTGCCAACAGGTCTGTACCCATTTTCCTCTCATTATCCATTTTCAATATAATGTGATGTCATTCATTTCTCTCACCTCTCTGTCACAAAGAGCAATATATCAACAAAGAAATTGCATATATATTATTCTAATTAAGAGGACTTCAGCTTGAAAAGATTATTGCTGAGAGGCAAAGACCTGTACTGGACCAGAAAGATTTATAATTCCTTACTCCAAGCAGTGGTCCCATAGTTTAAAATTCCATAACACTTCAGTCAGCAAGATCAACTGTCATATGAACTGAAGACATGGGGATTATAATCCAATATATCAAGTTCAAGGACATTACTATATTGATCTAAGCAGTACAAAGCTTGAAAGCAGCAATTTGTTTCAGCTTCAAATAAAATACTCTGCTTTAAAGTTGCTTATGAAGTGAAGCAAAGGGGTTTTTTATTGGCTTATATTAGCTTATATTAGCTGGTGTCCATTTTAATTGAATTATTGGGATTTCTATTTGATATTTTTAAAATTTTAAATTGTGTATTGTATGTTTTTATTGTTGTGAGCTGCCCTGAGTCCTTCGGGAGAGAGGGCGGCATATAAATCCCAATATAAATTAAATAAATAAATAAATAAATAAATAAATAAATAAATAAATAAATCAGGACCTGGCATTTACCAAAAGCTAGATTTGGTCATGTATTGTCAGAGTAGCTGATTTATTCAATTTTGCTGATCTTCTGGATATGCTGCCAGCCAATAAACCATTTTCAGTGAGCTGACTATTTGCTAAGATTTATGGATGTTTAGTTAATGCTTCTTGAGGGACTGGAACGATCTCTATCTTGATTGTGGCAGTTAATTTGGAAAGGGCAGAGAAATGGCACTGCCACAACTTAAATGCAGAACCAAAAGAGTTGTAATCAAGAATGCTAGAGATCCATTGGTTTGGTTTAGAAGCATTGGTTGGAAAGAGATAAGGTGGTTCTAAGCATGTGTCAGTTAAGGAATCTGACATGTATTTGTAGATTTATACCCTTATATATGAGCCAATTAATTACAGTCAACACTTCAAACACATAGTAATTCTTCTCTACCAAAAATGAAGAATATGAAAAGCAAGAATATTTCCTAATATGTGATTAAAGCATCGGAAAAACAGAATGATCCAAAGAAATTAGAGTCTGTCATTATAAACCTTTGAATTAAGAAACACATTTTTTCAGTATGAAAATGTTTTACTGAAACTTTAAAGTTGTAGCTCTTTTTTTTTCAACTCTTATTTTTCAAGAGCAAAAGCTGGAGAATAAAAAAGACCGAGTACTCAGAAAATGTACAGGTGAAAAAGAAACTTGGGCTTCTATATAATTTGTCTTCCAGCAAACTTACCAGTGAATTTGAAGTCTTGGGAGAATCTGTAGGAATTTTAACATTACAGATGGGATTTTCCTCAGTCCATAGTTTTTATAAAGAAGTAAGAATTTAAAAATGAGATAGGTTGCTGTCATGTTCATTCTTGTAAATCATTAATGTGATTTATTTTGATCTTCTGAAAAGATTTGTTTTTACATAATGCATTGCTAGACTGGTAGAAATATATTAATATTTATTTTAAGGCACTCTTTCAAAATAAAGACAAAAATCGTTATAGTGAACAAAATAGCTTTGTTTCCATTTTCAAAGTGCCTCAATTCTATGAAGTTGTAATCCATCAGGACTTAACCATTCTCAGCAGAAGGCTTTTTTCCCCTGTTCACACACCTTGAGACAAAGAGCATATTTAAGATGAGGGAAGGAATGAAATGGGTTGCAGAGGGTGGAGGGTGTGTGTGTGCATTTGTGCAAGATGTGGAGTAAATTTATTCCAGAAAGCGTCTGAAACTGGACAGAGTGTCTTCGAAGAAAAGGCCCCTAAGTAAACCTCAGCACCATTCAAAAGATTTGCTCTAACACTTAACAAGTGGTGCAGGAAGAAAGGAAAATCTGTTGTCAGGTTTGGGGTGTTTATCAGCTCCCCTCAGGACACTTGACCTGATGCTGTGGACCCCCTAATCCGCTGATCTGCATGCTACGAGTCCTACAAGATGCAGGCCCACGGCTGCCGATGAAATTGACTGAAATACTTGTCCTAATACGCTGATCTTTCAGTGCATTGTGTGCCACTCACCTACTCCTGCCTAGTCCCTCCTTCCCTCCCAGACAACCCTTCGAAATTTAATTCTGCTCACAAATTGTGAAATAAGTTGTTTGGGCTGGATTTGTAGAGTGAATTGTCTTCCTAATGAAACAGTCTGTTCATTATACGGTTGTAGAAGGAAGATTTAGCACTCCCATACCCCAAGACTCATGCAGGTTAACATTTTTAGACTGATAGTTCACAAAAGAATGAATAGCCTAGGCAGTCAAATCAGGCTTACAAACAGCTTGGCATAAAAACAATTACTGCTTGTGTGCATGTGGATTTAGAGACCCCAATTTCTTAATGCCAGAGATTTGTAAGTACAAATGGGCGAGCCTTCAAATTGTTTACAAAGAAAAAAAAGTGACTCAAAAATGAGTTTGCTTAAGGCCAATTCCTTCCACATGTCACCAAGTGAGTTAAAATCTGTCTGATGCAATAGCATACATGTCCTTAATCACCTGAAGAAATAATTATTTCCTTCAAAGGCTCATAGAGTTTTAATAAAATTAATTAATGGACAAGTTTAATGCTAATGCCAATTTGGGGAAATTCTGGACTGTACCCAAACAAAACTGTTTTAGATTTTAAAACATGGTAAGTGGGTATACAGGATTAAGTTATGGCACAAAGATATGTGAAGAACTGAAACAATCATTAGATGTCACAGAGTAAAGACAATGTTACACTTTCCTGCTGAGAAATACTTAACCCTGACATACAAGAATCCTGTGCTTACCTCCTCCAAAATAAGACTCTCTGAATTAAATGGGACCTACTTCTAGGCAGGTGGATATGGGACTACAGCATGAACATGCATTTGCTTATGCCTTACGAATGTTCTCATTTTCATTTAAGGGTCAAAACTAGTATAATTTTGAGAATGTTTGGCTTTTTCGTGTCTTCTTTTCTGCCACAGGTTTTCTCATCAGTTCTAGCTTTTCTATCACTCCTGGTTTACTTGAATGAACAGCTTTTTATATAAATCACAAAATCAATGTCAGCCATTCAGGGATCTTAAAATAATCATATTTGGCCAAGATTAACAGTTAAATCAATGAACACTTTCAAATGCCTTTAAATGACCCCATATCCCCAAAATGGAAACAGTTTTGAATATTGTTGAAAATATTCACAACGAATAGTCTGTATATTTATGAATATTTTGTATGAACATGTAATGTAATATGGGTATGTATTGAAATAGTAGTCATATTTCAATAACTCTAATCCTAACTGATATGTTTTAGAACACAATCTTGAAAGTAAGCCCTAAATTCCATGGAAATTATTCCCAAGTCAATAGTTATGGGATTTAGCTGCAATGTCTTACACAGAAACAATATTTTCCTGAGAAATATTGAAGAAATATTTAACTTTCATTTCTAAGGATCATATAGTAACTGATACAGGATTATGCGGCGTCTGAGTTCCACCACATATTTATTGGACCCGTGCCCTTCCTGGTTGGTTTATGCCTCCAGGGAGGTCATGTGCGGCTGGCTCCGGGCAGTGGTCAATGCTTCATTAAGGGAGGGGTTGTTCCCTGCCGCTTTGAAAGAGGCGGTGGTGAGGCCCCTTCTGAAGAAGCCTGCCCTTGACCCAGCCGCGTTGAACAACTTTCGTCTGGTCTCCAACCTTTGCTTCTTAGCGAAGGTTGTTGAGAGTGTGGTGGCCCAGCAATTGCCACTTTTCCTGGAGGAAGCGGACTACCTGGATCCGTACCAATCGGGCTTCTGGCCCAGGTACAGCACGGAGACAGCATTGGTCGCATTGATGGATGATGTCTCTAGGGATCGGGACAGGGGTTTTTTCTCTGTCCCAGTCCTGTTAGATCTCTCAGCGGCTTTCGATACCATCGACCATGGTATCCTGTTGCAGCGTCTCGGGGGGTTGGGAGTGGGAGGCACTGTTTTACGGTGGTTCTCCTCCTACCTCTCGGGACGTTCGCAAACAGTGTTGGCAGGGGGGTGGAGGTCAACTCCAAGGTATCTCACTTGTGGGGTGCCCCAGGGTTCGGTCCTCTCGCCCCTTCTGTTCAACATTTATATGAGGCCGCTGGGTGAGATCATCCGTGGCTTTGGGGTAAGTTATCATCAGTATGCTGATGATACGCAGTTATACATCTCCACCCCAGGCCACATCAGTGATGCTCTCTCCGTGATGTCCCGTTGTCTGGAAGCGGTGCGGATCTGGATGGACAGGAACATGCTTCGACTCAATCCAGCCAAGACAGAGTGGCTGTGCATACCGACATCATGGTCCACTTTGGATGTTCCATCTTTGGTCATGGGGGAGGAGGTGTTGCCCCCCGTGGACAGGGCACAGAACCTGGGGGTCCTCCTGGACTCACGGCTCAAATTGGAGGAGCAGGTGGGGGCCATGGCCAGGGGGGCCTTTGCCCAGATCCGGCTGGTTTGCCAGTTACGCCCATTCCTGGACTGGGATGCCCTGCGCACGGTCACTCAGGCACTCGTTATCTCCTGACTCGACTACTGTAACGTTCTCTACCTAGGACTGCCCTTGTGTACCTCTCGGAGGCTTCAGCTGGTGCAGAATGCGGCTGCGCGGGTAGTGATGGGAGCTTCCTGATACTCCCATGTTACACCCCTCCTGCGCAACCTGCATTGGCTTCCGGTTGCCCTCCGGGTGAGATTTAAGGTGCTGGTATTAACATTCAAAGTCCAGCATGGCATGGGTCCAGGTTATTTATGAGAACGGCTCCTCCCAACATCAAACACCAACCGCCCTGTACGGGCACACAGGCGGGGTCTCGTCGGGGTGCCGTCTGCGACTCAATGTCGCTTGGCAGCGACCTGGGGGAGGGCCTACTCTGTGGCGGCTCCCACTCTGTGGAATCTCCTTCTGCTGGAGCTCCGCCTGACCCCCGATCTTCGCACCTTCCGCCACAATTTGAAGACTTGGCTCTTTTTACAGTCTGGACTCCCTGGGGTTGGTTCTATCTTAACCATGGGTTTTAATCTTTAATTCAGCTTTAATTTGTTTAATATATTTTTAACTAATTTATTTATTGTTGTATTTTTAGCTGTGAGCCTCCCGAGTCCTTTTTGGAGAGGGGGCGGCATATAAGTCGAATTAATAAATAAATAAATAATAAATAAATAAATATTAGTGCCATGACTACTTGCTGTTTCAAACTGGTTACCTTGCACCACTGGTGGCTTCTGAGCGCCATTTGGAGCATCTTTGAAATACTGCAGAAGCATTTAGAAATCTGCATCTAGTTTATTCTTCCTGACTTTAGAAATAAGGTGATTTTATTTGTCCTGAAATGTAACTGCAGATTATTTTTTATCCTTAGAACATAACAGTGAAAGAATCCTGCTCAGTGATTTAAGGCTGGCAACCTGTTGTTCTCCAGATATTTTGTACTACTTGTTCAGCTCAGACTTTCCCATCCAATGCACGCAGCTCACTGGAAGCTATGGGAACTGAAGTTTAAAATACCTGAAAAACATGGGGTTGCTCTTTCTGCCATGAGTTTCAGAAGTGTGATAACTGCATTAAGTGACTGTGAGACTTATTTATTTATTTGATTAGTCAATTGCTTACAAGATAATAGGTATAAGTATAAACATAGTTATAAATACATGGATACATATAAGAAAATAAAAGAAACAATAGGACAGGGACGGTAGGCACTTTGGTGCGCTTATGCACGCCCCCTACAGACCTCTTAGGAAAGGGGTGAGGTCAATAGTAGACAGTGTAAGGTTTAAGTTTTTGGGGTTTGGGGAAGAAACCACAGAGTCAGGTAGACTATTCCAGACATTGACCACTCTGTTGCTGAAGTCGTATTTCCTGCAATCAAGTTTGGTGCAGTTAACCATGAGTTTGTATCTATTGTGTGTTCTTGTATTGTTATGGTTGAAGCTGAAGTACTCATTGACAGGTAGGACATTGCAATGCATGATTTTATACACTATACTTAGATCGGACTGAAGATGGCGTATTTCTAGGTTTTCTAGGTCTAGAACCTCAAGTCTGGTGGCATAAGGTATTCTGCAATGAGTAGAGGAGTGGAGAACTCTTCTTGTGAAATATTTCTGGACTTTCTCTACTGTGTTAATATCAGATACGTAATGTGGGTTCCAGACTGATGAGCTGTATTCGAGTATTGGTCTAGCAAATGTTTAGAACTCAAGTTCCTTAAACCTCACCTCCCCATCTCCAAAAATATACAATGTATGCCTGCTTTGGAGAGATCTGGGGAGCACTCACTTGTTTCTAATTTTGCTCTATAGAATGCCCACTAATGTTTCTAGCATAAAAGGAAAGGCTATAGCAGTGTTACAGCCTATATTTGCATGCAAAAAGTTTCAGATTTAGTCTAGGCAAAGCTGGGAAAATTCCAATGATTACTGTAGAATGCCACTGCTCTCCTGGAGAGCACAATACTAAATTCAACGATGTGGCACATTCCTATTCTATATTTCTGGAAATACAATATTACCACAAAATTGTGCTGTCCCACTCATGCACACACACCACAAGTGTAAGGAGTCTTTATTAAGGCTTCTGAGCCTGAATTGGTATTCCCCAACAATTCTCTGTGTCAGCAACAGCTCAACCCCAATGAGTTCCATGGGCTATTCAAATGAAGCCAACTCAAGGCAAGGGCAAGTCAAGTCCACTAGTCCAAAGCAAGTTCCAAGTCAAAGGCAAGTTCCAAGATAATGGCAAACCACAGGCAAAGGCAAGGCAAAGGAAACAAGTGAAGGGACACAATCCAAAGTTCAAGGCAAGATTAGAACACACCGCAAAAAAAACCAAACACGTTGTTCCCAGTATCATCTCCATCTGTCTGCTGTGCTAAATAGCCAACTTCTGGTGCAGCCCATCCAGAAGGGTGAGGCTGCCTCCTCACAAGTAATCTGGCTGACCTTTACTGCTCCTGCCTTTCCTCTGCTCTAAGTGTTCTTGGATCAGGTGCAAAATGCAGTTCTTCTTCCTCATCACTGATTGGCTGCAGCTGCTTTCCCTACTTGAAGCCTGAGAGCTGTCCTGCTGCAGCTTTCCTTCAGCCAAATCATTCTCAGACAGCTGCTTGGAGCCATTGACCAACTCCCCTCCTGATGTGCCTTTAACTGGTTCATCTTCCTCTGGACTGACATCTGGGGAAGTATTGGGGAATCATCAAAAAATACCAAGTAATATACATGGATGAAAAATAGGAAGCAATATTGTAGTGATTCATATTATAGGTATAAATTACATTCATATCTGATATTGCAGCTTGACTCTCTCTAAGAAATATGTGTGTGTGTGTGTTTGTATTGCATAGAACACTTGAACACTTTGATCCAAGTTTAAATTCTCATTCAAACCATCCCTCTCTTAGAGTCTAATAGATTGTTAGCTAAGAGAATCTTAGAGGAAAAACAGTATTTAAAAAATCTAAAGTTCTGTTATAAATAAACAAGGCATTTACCTTAGCACATTCATTCTTGCAGGGAACATTTAGCAAATCAGGCTAAGGGGTTGGCAAAGGGGCAAGTTATACCTCTCAAGGACCTCCTCTCTTGCTACTCTTTTGACACCCTAATTGGCTGTTACCAATGCAATCATGTCTATAGGCTGACCCTGACTCTGAGGAACAGAAAAGGCACCTTACATGGAAGAACTCTCAAGGCACTTCCCAAAAAGTGTTCAAGATGCAAAACCACTAGCATTTGAAATGGAAGACAGTTGAGTTGCATGGAACCATATAAAATCCATTAGAATGAGGGAGAATAAACAAAACAAAGTTTTTTTTTTTCATTCAGATGCAGTGACTAGAAGTTCAATGGTAGGTTTCAAAAATCAAGCATAAAGGACAAGCAACACTTTAGCCCCAAAGTTGAAAAATAATTGCACAATTAGCTGCTTGGGGTCAATGATGCCAGAGCAGAATGTTTCCAAGATAGAAATAATCAATTCAACCATGTATAAAAGATATAAAGAAAGTAACTTTGCGTATGCATTTCAGCATTATAATGAACACCAGCAAAACCAGAATAATTATTCTTTTACTTATTAAATGTTATTGTACCAGCATAACACTTTGATTAAGTGAAATCCTTGGTGCTCTCTATGCCTGGTTGTTTTTATACAGATGTTTAATTACCCAACTTGGTAACATCATCAGTGCTAGCTACTGAGTGTGGGGTTAGTTCCCTGTTTATATACAGTAGCTTGCCCTGCCAGTTTTAGTGGTGTGTGTGGTTTTTTTTCCTTAGAAGTTCTTTAATTAAGGTATCATTTACTGCTTATTGTTTGCTTGGTGTCTAACCAATAAAACCATTAATTCCACATATATTGGATATTTTTCTCTTCTATTGAAACTTTACTTAAGACTTAGACTCTTGCAACGAATTTACTCTTCTTCTCAACTGAAGTTAAGATATACATATGGACACCTTATTATGAATTATTCCGTTTGCAATAAGCAACTATCTCTGTAATGCAAAATTTATTGTGGAGTTCTTGGTACTCTCTGAGATTGGTTGTTTGTTTGCAGACATTTCATTATCTAACTAGGTGACAGCATCAGTGTCATGAGTGTGAGTTTGCTCCCTGTTTATATGTAGTAGTTTGTCCTGCCAGTTGGTGTTTGGTGGTTTCTTGATTAGAGTACAGCATTGTATTCTGCCTGACTTCTTATCTAGTGTTGATCCCTGCTCTTCTGAAAGTTGGCTGCTGTGAAGGGGATGTGTTCTAGTCTTTTTGTTTCTTTCCTAAGTTTTTTTAATTGTCTCTTTTATGGTATGTAAATGTGGTTTATCTCTATGTGTGTGTTGATGGGTGATTTGTCTGAATGTGAACTAAGATGCTATTAGTTTCCAGTTGAAATTGTGGTTCATTCTGTCCCTGTGTTGTGAGATTAAGGAATTTTCATGTCTGATGGTTAGCTGGTGTTTGTAGATTTGCTAGTCTTTTGCTTGTCTTCCCAAATTCCTTAATCCAATTTTGGAGCAATTTGAAATCCAGATTCTTGAGACACTTATGCTATTCATTGACTGCCTGTGTCAGTGTATCTGCTCTACGTGTGTAAAAGCTGGCAGTGATATCCATTCATCCACACAGGCACATCAGGTGACTTCATCATGATGGTTCTCTTCAACATACATTAATTTATAATTTATTTTAATGGTGGATGATGGCAATGGTGGAGGGTAGCAAGAAAATGCTTTCTGATCTCTTTTGTGACATCAACTTTCAGGGGTTAAAATTATCCAGCAAACAATCCTGCAGCAAGGTCAAACAATTTTAAATTACAAATTACTAAATATTCTTACATACAGAAAAGTTGCACTGTCCCTCAGGAGTTCCTGTCTCTTATATATGGTTGTACAGACATCACACATCATTGAAAATCCACTGGAGTTGGGTGGCCAATACATTTAAATAAACAAATATATACAGACAGACAAAGATATGTATAGATATATCATTGCAAATATCATTGCAGTGAGAAAGAGGGCACAATAGTCAGGTGAGCCCAATTTTCCATACTGTAGAGTACTACACATAGTAGGCAGTCCTCTGGAAAACTCTGGAAAATATATTCTTTTCCAAGATCAACAATAGCTAAAATCAGACAGTACTGCATAACAACACAGCACCTGCTGTATACCAAAGTAACATATAACCTTTTTTTTGTACAAAAACTTCCCATTATTTTTAGCACACTTTACAATGCTTTGGCACAACTCAGCTATATTGTGAGTGATATTTCATGATCTTTATGATAATAGAAAAAGATGTAGAAATTATTTGGACATTTGTGAATGTTGATACAATGGATGAGAATAACATACTTCACATATCCTTATAAAATGTGATCCATTTGTATTTGAATATTTGTTTAACCCAGGAAGGAATATGTCTACTGGATACAAGTCCCACCAAATACTTGGGACTTCCTGTTGTGTATGTAATTCAACTGCAGTAATTAAAGAGATTACTGTTAACATCAGGATGGGCCTTGTGATTCACTGTTCCTCACTTATGAGACCTGCCAATACAATGGCACACGATTTCTCAAACTAAGAGTTAAAAGGACAATTTTAAAAAACCATATGGACCTACTTCAAAAGTAGTTAGCTGGCAAATTGAGGACATCAACTCACCCTTATCTAGGAAATATATCAAATGAATTTACGTTTCTCCCACTTCCAAATTAAGTAAGATAGAGACTATTTTAATTACTGTCAAAAAGGAAAACATATTCCAACCATAGTCATCTGGATAGCACTGGAGAAAATATCCACATGAATGCTTCCTCCTGTGAACTGGAAGTGAGACACTTGGAATTTCTTTTTTTTCTTTTTCTTTTCTTTTTAGCTCAGCAAAGCAAACAGGGAGTTAATTATATCTCTGTGACCAAACAGAAATAAAGCTTTGTAAACAGTTGTTAAACCCCTGCTGAAAGAAGAAAGCTTTCATCTCTGGAGGAGGAAATGTTGCAAAGCTGCAAGAGGAAGGTAGCGTTTCTTATAAAACCCTACTGGAAGAGACAAGTCATGCTCTGCCAAAGGGATATATGTGGCAATGCATAAAATATCACAGCTTGTTAAAACCAAGTAGTCTTTTTCCCACCTGGCCTCAGGACTTAGTATTCAAAGTGGTATACTTTTCCCCCTTCTTTTTCATGCTCATGGTATCATCAGAATGGAAGAGCTTATGTAAGAGATTAGCAATGTTTAAGGACAGGACTGACCCTGAGAAGAAGCACAAAGTGGCAACTTCTGAACTTGAAGGGAGAAGGCTAGGAGGCTCAGGAGAAACTGCTTGGCTTACTGATGTGTCAAGGCAGTTTCTGCTGGCGAAAGAGCAACACATTCCTCTTAAGCAAAAACGTAGTTGAGATGTAGCTGAAGTATTTTGGCATTTGAGGCAAATTCCTATAACTATCACATTCAACACGTGAACATTTCTGACCACCTTTACAGGAAGGAAAACTTAAGGGAGTCAATAGCATTTGAGTGCTATCATGGGAGGTATAACTTTGAAAGCTTTTGTATGGTGAATATTCAGTTTTTAATAATATCTACATGAAATTGCAGGAAGGCCTTCATTTACTAGTCTTGCTTTCCAGCAGTTCTTGCCTTCACAAGTGCAAACATATATAGATATGTCTCATTCTCACAAATTTCTCTTCCTACTGCATGCTGTCCTTGGCCTCCTATCCCTATTTTTCCTTAGCTAATTTCTGTGGACCTAGTTTAAAAAAGAAAACCCAAAAATACTGAAAGGGCCATCTTTTTAACTGATGGATGACATTGCTATAGGCAGCACTGGCAAATGAACAAAAGGTCTGGGCATGCCCACCAATAGCATTCTGTTAGGCTATTGTAGCAAAGTGATCATCTACAGTGAAATGAGGCACAGCACACCTGTGTTGGCAGAGATTAAAAACACTATTTTTGAGGCAGAGCAACAAAAGATGATAGGCAGGGGTGGGATTCAAATTTTGTAATAACCGGTTCTGTGGGTGTGGCTAGGTGGGTATGGCCATGTAACTGGGTAGGCGTAGCAGCCTCTTCTTCTTCTTCTTCTTCTTCTTCTTCTTCTTCTTCTTCTTCTTCTTCTTCTTCTTTCTTCTTCTTCTATTTCTTCTTCTTCTTCTTCTTCTTCTTCTTCTTCTTCTTCTTCTTCTATTTCTTCTTCTTCTTCTTCTTCTTCTTCTATTTCTACTTCTTCTTCTTCTTCTTCTTCTTCTTCTTTATTTCTTCTTCTATTATTCTTCTTCTTCTATTTCTTCTTCTTCTTCTTCTTCTTTTTCTTCTTCTTCTTCTTCTTCTATTTCTTCTTCTTCTTCTTCTTCTCTTCTATTTCTTCTTCTTTTATTTTCTGTTTCATTTTCTTTATTTTATTTTCTTCTTTCTGTTATTTCTTGTTTCATTTTATTTCTTCTATTTCCTGTTCTTCTGTTTCTTTTTATTTTATTCTTCTGTTTCTTCTTCTTCTTCTTATTTCTTCTGTTTCTCTATTTCTTTCTGTTTTTATTTCTTATTTATTCTTCTGTTTCTATTTCTTTCTATTTTCCTGTTCTTTCCCTGTGTATTTCTGTTTCATTTCTATTTCTATTTCTTCTTTTCATTTCTTCTTCTTCTGTTCTTTCTATTTTTATTCCTGTTATTCTTTATTTCTATTCTGTTTTATTTCTTCTATTATTTTTATTTATTTATTTCTTCTGTTCATTTCTGTTTTCTTCTTCTATTTATTTCTTCTGTTTATTTCATTATTTTGTTCTTTTTTTTCTTCTGTTTATTTCTTCTATTCCCTGTTTCTTCAATATCTTCTTCTTCTTCTTCTTCTATTTCTTCTTCTATTTCTTCTTCTATTTTCTTCTTCTTCTTCTTCTTCTATTTCTTCTTCTTCTTCTATTTCTTCTTCTTCTTCTATTTCTTCTTCTTCTATTTCTTCTTCTTCTTCTTCTTCTTCTTCTTCTATTCTTCTTCTTCTTCTTCTTCTTCTTCTTCTATTTCTTCTTCTTCTATTTCTTCTTCTATTTCTTCTTCTTTTTTTTCTTCTTCTTCTTCTTCTTCTTCTTCTTCTTCTTCTTCTTCTTCTTCTTCTTCTTCTTCTTCTTCTTCTTCGACCCCCCCATTTTTTGGGGCCTTCTGGGCCTCAGGGAAGCCTCCTGGTGTTTTTGCTCCCAGGAAGCTTCTTTGGGGTCCAGGAAGGCAAATGGAGGCTGAGCCACCCCCTCTGTTTTTGCCTTCCTGGGCCTCAGGGAAGCTTCCTGGGTGAGGGGAATCCAAGCACAGCTGATCATAGGAACAGCTGATCATCAGGAGGGGAAAAAAGAAATACCTTAAGGAGTCACTGGGTGGGGCAGTTAGCGATGTCGGGCACGCGTGCAATGTTGCGCATGCGCGATAAAGACTGCCTGGGTGGGGAGGAGAGGGGCAGGTGGAGAGGGGCGTGGCCAGCCAGGGGCATGATTTTCTGGTTCTCTGAACTATGCATAATCATAACAACCAGCTCTATAGAACCGGTCTAAACCAGTAGAATTCCACCCCTGATGATAGGTACAGGTAACTCTGTGATGGGCTAGTAGTCCTCCCAAATTGGTACTTGGGCTCTTCTCAGGCTAATTTAAACAGGATGGGTGAGTGAGCCATGCCTTGCACCCATTGCTCTCTGGAACAGTGTCCTTCTAGAGATTTATAAGGCTTCTGTCCTGATGATGTCCCAAAATTCACTGAATACCTGGAAGTTTCCCCAGGACTCTGGTTTATTAATTGCAGCCTCAACTTTTTGGGATGTATATTGTGTTTGTTTGTTCTGATTTTTCTTTATTTCTCTATTTAAATTAAATTTTAAAGTAGAAGCCACTCAGAGACATCTTATAGAAAGCAAGGAAGATTATCTTGATGGAGACATACTGGAACTGTTGGCTAAGCAAAAGAGGCTGAAGCAATTTTAAAGTCAGGAATGACATAACATTGTGATAGTGTTGGTTTTACCCTATGATGCCACCGTACTGGGTCTTTATTATGGGAGGGGATGAATCAACTTGCACCTAAACACCAGCAAGACAGAAGAGATGGTGTTGGACTTCCGGAAGCAGAGAGAGGAATCTGCCCCACTTTATATCAAGAGGACGCTGTGTGGAGAGGTGTCCTCTTTTAAATTCCTAGGAGTGCACTTCAGCCAAGACCTCACCTGAAAAAATAACATGTTCCAGGTGGTTAGGGAGGCTCAACAGAGACTCCATTTCCTTAGGGTCTTGCAGAAAAATCAGGTGGAACAACAGTTGATGACTTCTTTCTATCAGTGTACGATAGAAAGCGTCCTCACATATTGTGTCATGGTATGGTACGCTGGTTTAACAGCCATGGACAGGGAGGCATTACAGAGGGTGATGAGCACAACACAAAAAAATCATGGGCTGTCCCCTAACCCCGCTGGATGAAATCACCAAGTCCCGCTGTCTCAGCAGACTGAGGAAAATCCTGAGAGATGATTCACACCCAGGACAGCATTTCTTTATTCTCCTAGCATCGGGCAGGAGATGCATAGTCAGCCGGGCAAATGGGCTGGAAAATAGCTTTTATCCATGGGCTGTTAGACGTTTCAATGAAACACAACACCACAACCAGATTTAATATACAGCCTTACAGTGCTAGTGTAACAGGCAATATGTCTATACCAATGTGTGTGTGTGTGTGTGTGTGTGTATCGAAACTATGTGATCAAGCTAATTTTTGGGAAGGAAAATAAGAGGGGAAAAGGTGCCCCTGCCTACCAGCATCCATCAGTATTCATCTGGCTGGCATCCTATCAGTGTGTGAGAGAGTTGAGGGCTGTTTGGAAACTGAAGCAGTATTTTCTGTGTGAGCAAGAAGGAGACAGCAAGGAGCCTGGGCATGGCTTAGCTCAACTGTTCTGTACTAAAGCTGGTTGCTGCTGTGAAACTAAAACTGAAACTGAAACTGCTTGTGTTTTGCATTTGGAGCAGATTTCTTTTCAGGTGCGGAAGGGGGATTAGAACTCCTTAACATCAGAGCGTGTTAATAATAATATAAGAAATACTAATGCTCTGATGGTCATTTTGAAAAATCCTTTCTTAGTGAGCACCTAGAAGGCAAGAGGAACATATGTGTCAAATTTCAAGTTTGTAGGCTTTATGGTTCTGGAGATTTTGTGATGATGCATGAGTGGCATTTCGCTTTTATATATATATAGATATAGGTATGTGGAAATGTGCACCTAGTTCTATTTCTTACTTGGGTTTAGGGATTTTCTTTTATTATTGAGATGTATTCTGTGTTTTGTGTGGGCTGCACCAATGGAGCGTCATTCAATTTCATTGTACACATGTTGTGCATTGACAATTAAGGTTTGAATTTTGAACTTTTCTGTCTGTCTGCCCAGTGGGCTTGACATATTTGGGATTGAGCAGCAAATCAATCAATCAATAAAGTAAGTAAGTAAGTAAGTAAATAAATAAATGCATACCTACCTACATACATAAAGTTAAGCATTCCTATCACTTGTTCTTTTTATGCTGCACAAAAAGGTTACTCCGTATAATACAGACTGTTTTACATTATTTCTCCTTATTGGTTTGTGAGCAGACATCTAATCTGAAAAAAAAGAGATCTAACTCAGTGATTATAGTAGACCAGCACCATCTTGTGGATTGCCAAAATCATTCCATGTAGTTTATAATCTAGTTTCACATATAATAGTTTAATTTCCCTTAAAAGAATTGTTCCTTTGTGGGATTAATTTATATCCAAATGATTGGTGGGAACCTCTACATATGGGACCAGGAAAGATATACTTCCTATAAAAAACTATGGAAATTTCATTGTTTCATCTTTTTATCCACAGAAAAGTAGTGTCGATTTTAAGAACTCTATGTCTACTGATGGAAGAGATTATTCACAGCTCAGTGTTGAACTGTGGGGACCTTAGTACTTTGGGAGCTTGGTTGTTTCTAGCAGATGTTTCATTACCAAACTAGGTAACATCATCAGTGCTTACCCTATGTCTCTCACAGACTGCAGCTGAAGGATGTGGGAAAGGGACACAGCAGTTGAAGTCTCCTGGAAGATAAGTACTAGTAACAGTGATTGCCAAGGCAGAAAGATGAACTATGATATGTAGATCAAGAGGGCTTCTGAGATATGAATTTTGAGA
Organism: Naja naja; assembly: GCA_009733165.1. Lineage (NCBI taxonomy): Eukaryota > Metazoa > Chordata > Lepidosauria > Squamata > Elapidae > Naja > Naja naja. The sequence continues at coordinate 9,367,778 of CM019152.1, forward strand.
CTTCCAGTACTATACTTTATGAGCCCAGTTGTGCTATTATACATCATAATAAACATCTATTTTGGTGGCTTAACAGGCAAAGCAGGACACTATAAAACATTGCCTTATGCAAATGCAAAGCCTATTCATTTGAATTAAAATTCAAAGTACTGAGCAGAATCTATTCAAAGGTCCTTTTCATGTTCCAGCAAAAAGTGATCATGTGTAGTTCTATGTATTCAAGTGGAGTTCTAGCTGTACTTCTAAATACAGTAAATTTATTGGGGAATAACTATAACTGAACCCTTGGATTTACTTGAGAGTACATACAGAAAGATTTGAATGTCACTCTCTTATAAACTGGAAAGTGAGCAATACTAGCAGAATTGTATTGTTAATTTATAACATAATCAAAATAAAAAGTGTTTTGTCACAGAACGATTTAACATTTGCTCAGATGCTTCAGTCCTAATGTCCAATAGGATTTTCCAATGCCAAATTGATCCCTTGGTGAGAAGGAAAATAATGCTTTAAAAGAGAATTATTTGAAATAAAAAACATTTGTTTCTTTCATTCATTCACTATATGTGATAAAATGCTCAAAATTAACAATTAACAAATTATACTTTAAAATGCATATTTACCTATTTGATATACTAATAATGGAAACTAAGCTTTTTGCATTTTTTTAAAAGAATGGAACACTGCCATTTATTTTATCTAATCCATTGCACAAGTGTTACATGCATTTGGAAAGGCACCACGCTGAGAAAGAATAATATACACCACGTGATTCTACTAAATATAAAACCTTAATAATATAAAAAATACTGTGTTGCATGTTTCATAAGAATTGTATGTTCAGATGACATTCCAAGATGATAATGAAGTAGTTTTCCTAATAGAAATATCAACAAAATCTGATTTTCAAAACTGCTATGACAGAGCATAAATTAAGAATGAATAAAATGCCTCTTTTGCAGTGACCGTCTAAAGCTGTTTAGGATGCTGGTGATGTCACTGTGATTTTAAACAGAACCATTCTTGTCAATAATTTTTGAAACATGTACAATCAGAATGGACCCAACGAGACAGGAGGTGGCGTCCTCTTTAATCCCATATTTAGAAGCAGAAGCTTCTAAATGTAAAAATATAAAAATGTAGGGGGCATGCAAAAGCGCACTAATGTGCCTACCATCCCTGTCCTATTGTTTCTTTTATTTTTCTTATATGTATTCATTTCATGTATTCACAACTATGTTTATCCTTATACTTATTATCTTGTAAGTGATTGACAAAATAAATAAATAAATAAACAAACAAACAAAGCAAGCTGAAGACAATAGCCACAATCTTCAGCCTCTTTAAGCTTGATTCCATTTGACACATCCACCCTTCTTTTATCAATATTACAAGGATATCCCACTTCAGGGCGCTTCATATAAGATCTACTTTACTAGTGTCATTGAAATGGAACAATCAGAAGGCTGAATTTGTAATTCTAGGCAGATGCTTTTTAAAAATTTTCTGCTGTCAAGCTATAGTCATCAAAAGAGAGCAATTAAAATAATACTGCTCCCATGTACAGGATACTATTATTATTTTTTACAGAAATATTTTGAATTTTTTAAAATTGTAACTGCTTTTTTGGCAAAGTATTTCATTCTAATAAAAAACTATGATATTCATTCAGAGATCATGTCAATATTATTTTAAGAAATATTTACTGTTTTCTATGTGGCAGATTCACCACAAATATACTGTAAATTCCTAATCTGCTTCACACAAATGTTTGGATCCATATCTATTTATTCTATTCATTAAGATTAATCAACTAAACATCATTTTTAATTTTTTTATTATACAGTATAATGAAATATAAATAATTTCAACATCAATAAAATAGAAATACCATAGTGGTTATAAAAATAAAAATGCATACATACAAAATGGTAATTAAACAAGCAAACTAGAGGAAGGGAGAAAAAACTAATTTAACAAAAAGATCCATATAATATTGATTTGAATAAATATTCAAATGTACTTGTTGAACCAAGAATGAAAAACATACTGATGAAAATGATGCTGATATATAAAAAATAATGTATATTTTTATCAACATTTTCCTTTGAAAGTATGAGTGTTAGAAACAAGGCTACCTTAACAGCCTTACCAAACTCTGAAGGAACCAAAGTAAGCTACATAGTGCCCTCTAAAGATATTATTTTGATAATGCCTTCAGTTTTCCTATTGCCAATGAACAATAATTTTATAATTATTATACTGGCATTTCAGTACCATATCTATATACAGAGGGGAGCAGCCTGTGATTTACTGTAGAGCTGGTCTAATTTTTTTTTTGCATGCTATACTTTTAGAGATAAATAATAAATACTTCCCTAATCATTACCTCCATGCTAGGTAAATTGAAGGAATTGTAAATCCAAAATATTAAAGGAAAAAGGAAATGATTACTTATTCTAGGACCAATAACTTAATCTTCCTAGGAATTTATTTCTATACATCTAATGAGCAACAAGGTGCAAACGTCTCTGAAGTGGGAATATAGAGACTACTGCATTATTATATAATTAGCCATAATAAATATTAAGAAGTATTGGAATAACACAGTAAATTCAGTGGGAGAGGGACTAGAGCCGGGAATTTAAACAGGTAGATATTGTGCAGGGAAATAGGAAGTTGTCCCTTCCCTCAATCTGCTATTAAGGGGTTCTTCTGTTTGATAACACTGTAAGATAAGCTTTTATGAATTCTGCAGTTAACCATTTTGTCCAATTTATCCCTCATTTTATCTGTTTGCTGATCTTTTTACAGAAATTCTCTTGTTCCCTTTTGTAATATATTACTGTTTGCTTTTTAAAATATATTCCCAAGTAACAGGGTCCAAGATGCAATCTATCACATAATATATAAAGTTTATATTACAAAATAGGAGAAAAAAAATAGGCAATAGCATTTTTCTGTGTGTCACTGCGTTTTTTTGGTTTGTCTGTTCAAGCTTCTAAGCTCATATTATAGCAAGCAGGTGTCTGCTAGCCAGCACTGTGTTATCTTGTCTCCATAGTAATAAGATAAGAAAGTCTTGTGATATTTTGATCCACTGCACATGTGTACAAAGTTTATACTTCACAAAGTTTATACTTCACTTATACTTCCTATTAAGAACTTCTGTTCTCAATTTTCCTTCATTCTTTTTCTATATGCCTTGGCGGAGATTAGGTTGTAAACATGTAGCTCCGTGTAGGTTTCTTTATTTTATAAATAAAAATGTTTTTAGATTACTTTCCGGGTCTAATTTGTATCAACATTGACAGCAAAGAAGAACACGGTCTATCACCTCTAATTAGCAGGGATGTTTTGGAAGAATTTTTAATCCCTGGCAAAAAGGTTTTTTCCAAGCCTTTGAAAATGGTAGCAGAGAAAGGCTTGACACTGTGAATTTTCTAGAATAGAATAGAACAACACAGTAGGAAGGGACCTTGGAGATCCTGTAGTAGTTCAACCCCCTGCTCAGGCAGGAAATCCTATATCATTTCAGACAAATGATATAGGATATATCATTTAATCATAGTGATTAAACAGGATAAAGAACAAGACAATTACATGTAATTTTTGAAGGACAGACTTTTTTTTTTTGGTAGACCATTTCCAGTATAAGGGGAAATAATCATAGAGTTGACTGCCATGAATGTTCAATACTATCATTCAAATTTGTTTTTAGCTTGAATGTTCTTAATAACCCATTGTGGTAAGTTTGCACCATTTGGCATTACTGAAATAATCCATTGTCTGGCTTCATTTAGTTTTAATTAATGAATTGGAATTTGAACAATACAATAAGCCACATATATATATGCATACCCTTCTTATAATAATTAACCTGTTTAACATTCATATGACTGCACGGTCTGCATGGTTTGATTAAGTGTTTGTGAACACAACCATTAAACAATACTCATTTGAGACTCAGATACGTATTTTGTTATTTTTCATAAATTTCCTGATTGATTAAGCTCTACTTGTTTTATCATCTACTAGAGAAATTTCTTCTGTTTAATAGGGTAAGTGAGGAAAAATACAATTTCCTTCCCTTTTTCTTTTGGACATACCCACTCCTCATCTGTACCAGTCTCATAAAATCTAATGCAAAGAACTGGGACTTTTTGCTGAAAATAGCAATGTTTCTTTGCAAGAAGAAAACATGGCTAGTTTGAAGTAGGTGGAATAGATAATAGTAATAAGTGGCTTCCCATCCAATCTGTTCCTAAAACAACTCAAATCATCAGCATTTTTATCAGTAGAGGGAGCTCTGGTATTGAAAAACATCCCCAGCCATTTTAAATACTGCAAGATCAATGTATGCACAGACCTTAAGTTTTATTTTATTTATTTATTTATTTATTTATTTATTTATTTACAAGATAATAGGTATAAGTATAAACATGAGTAAGAATATAGGAAATAGGTAGGAATAAATGGGGACAATAGGACAGGGACGGTAGGCACAATTGTGCACTTATGCACGCCCCTTACAGACCTCTTAGGAATGGGGTGAGGTCAATAGTGGATTGTTCCCAGTGGAAGTAAGACTTAAAGCAACTGAGTTTAAAAACCATGAACAAGATCCAGAGAATTGAATAGCTATGGTTATAACACAAGAATACTGTACAGTAACATCTTCCTCTACACACATACACACAAATAATCACCTTTAAAAGTTATTTTTTGACACAAACAAATGTGCATTACAAATCTGAACTGATTGTACAGTTTTGTTAGCAAAAAATCCTGTGTACAGGTTTATGAAAGCTTACACAACCCAGACATATAAGAATATTTTTCAAGTAAATAGTATCAATCAGTATGACACTATCGGCAATTTATACCCTTGTTTTACACCTTTAGCAAATATCTGAAAGAGAACAGGTAAGAAAAAGCTGCTCTTACCCCACACACACACACATCTAAGAAAATGCAAAGGCTTCATTTCAAAACTACATGGTTGTTTTCTTAGAATTTATTTCCAAGACAAAATATAATGGCATGAAGCACCCAATCAGGAATGCAAAAAGGATTAATAAACCAGGTTTGTGATTTATTTAATTATTAATGAAGGTTTCCAGCATTGGTCCTGGTTGTCATGGCAACTAGGGTTGCTGCTAGCTTCCAGAAAACATAAAAGAACAGCAAGTGCAAGGCCGCACATTCCATGTACTCTTGCTGATTAGCCAGGCTGTCAAAAGAAAGGAAGGGAAATCAACAGAAAATAAGAGCTACAGAGAGAAGAAACATACATTGAAACTACTCACAAGCTGCAAATGTAAGTACTCTTTATATTCCAAAAAAGTGAACATTGGTTATTTCAAAAAGAGAGGAGACAACTAGCTTGTGTTAAGAAATAAGCAGTTCCACCTCAGCAGCATTGCATCACAGTCAACCAGAAACTGCCGTTGTCAGTGGAAATGTAATTCTAAATCTTGAGTTTTGTGCTGCTTTACTATGAAAAGATTTATAAAGCCTTCTGAACAAGAAGAGGCTTCTTTCACTTCCATATGTAAAGCCTTGTAAAATAAGTAGCAATCCAGAAGTATTGCTGTAGGATGTATATATGGTTGCTTCAGATGATTTATAGAAACAAACACCTGTATCCCATCACCTCTCTCCTGCAGTCAACTGCCCTCCCCCAAAAAAGCGTTTTGAAATGTTATGGGATATGGACAAAGGCTGCTGGAAGAAGAGTAAATGGGAAACATTTTTCCATTAACTTCCTTAGCAGTCTTCTACAGATTTAGCCAGAGAGAACTTTCCTCTGTTCAGCTGAGATCAGTCACAAGCTGCTGGGTACCAAACTACAGTTATCTGAGGCTCTAACGTGTCTTGTTTTATCCTTGAGGAACCTGCTATATCGTCTCTCACCTTGTTTAGAAAATCCCATCCCAGTTTGTACGGTAGAAGCACAGTGTAAAAGAGGATCCCCCTAATAAAATAGTAGGATTGTGGATTGTTTCACTTATACAGCTTCCAGCTCTATGTAATATAGTCATTCTATACAATTATTTGGCTCGGAAATTACTGAAATTAAAATTAATATTTTATAAAAATTTTGAAAAATTACTGAATTGAATGTAAAGACTAGAGTTTCTAAAATATTTATCTGGAAGAAAGTCCCTTTGAACTCAGTAAGACCTATCATGGATTAATTTGGACTGCTTTCAACAACATAAGCTTTAAGTAGGGTTGTGATATTATTTTTTCTGTCTGTCTAATGTATTAAGATTATAAGAGTAAAAATAAAGTTGATACCCTGTTAAGTGTGCCCTGAATACATGGTAAAGGCAGATATATTATGCAATACATAGACTGTTTTCTATGGTATGATTGAATGGACACAAGTATCACAATGAAACAAAATAAAGTATGTAAGAATTATTGATATCATATTCCGGTTTTAAAACATTTTTAATGTTGCTTCTCTTGAATTACTTGCACATTGGTAAATAAATTCTTCCAACAACATAAAAGAAAAAGCAAAGTAAAACTGAAATATATTCCAATTGATTGCAGAGCAGAAGGAATTTCCAACCAGATTCAGAGTGCTGATTTTGACCTTTCAAAACTTTTGCTTACATGCCACAGTGAAGTTATATTGATGAAAATCGGTTATGCTCATTTAAGCCACAACTACAAATACTTATAGCTACCAGATTTCGGGGGGCAGGGAACAGGAAGGGAGGTTTTCTTTGTCTGCAGATTAATAACTTGACGAATTACTAAGGAGGCTCTGTTTCTTGCCCAAATTAATTTGGCATATGCCACAAATATACAAAGAACCCAAATGTAGGATTTCAAACTTTGATGAAGTTCCTATGAGAATAGCTGCTATTCATGAGAATAGCGGAGTTCAATTCATGGAATACACCAAAATTTGGGATTAAATTTGAATACAGTTAGTGTATTTGGATATAAACGGTTTTTAATATAATTAAATTGTGAAAAGGGCAGTTCAGTTGCAGTATTTTTCAACACACAGAAACTCTGTACCTACTAATTTAAATTTTTATTTCACTGATCTTCTGAAATGAATATTTAAGATTTATATTTGTTGGCATCAGCAATCAACCCTACACCAAGACATTTTTAAAACTTGTGTTATAAAAATATATTTTAAGGCCTATTGAAGGATACCTGGTTATGTATTCCACTTCAATATACAATACTTAAATTGCCACTTTTGCAACATGCCTTTCAGAGATTACAATTTCCTGGCATTTTATATTAAATGTTTTAATTTTGAATATCTAACTTGCTCAATCTCAGCTTGAAAGTCTTCCAGTATCAGCACAAATATTTCGTAGGAGTGACAGGCTGCTATGATACCAAATGCTTGGATAAAACAAACATTGGCAATGTGATCACCCATTGGCATTTGCAAGTTTATTTAAAAGAAAACTAATTCCAGGAACTAAATATAAGGCTTATTTTTTTTCCTATATATCTTATCTAATTTTAAAAAGAATGTTATTTTAAAATGTTTTTAAGCATAATAACTCTATTGTGTAATTAAACTATGACTTAAGCATATATATATGGAAAAGCATAGCTATGATTGCATAATGTTTTTTAAAAACAGCATTGTCACTATGATATAGAGGTGGACAATAGTGTACAGAAAATGAATACTTTTAAATGAATCAAAAACATTTTACTCTTCCCCTGCAGGTCATAGAGGAGTGCTAGAGGTCAGTGTAGTTAAGAAGGGTGCATGGGGAGGGTTGCAGGAGTGTGTGAGAAGTGCTGACTGGCTTCGGGACAGCATGTATGGAATGCAAGTCAGGAAAGGTGCCATGCAGAATTGTAGATCATGGAAAGCGCACAGGAGGGAAGGTGTGGATTGAGGAAGTGCTGCACAGCAGTGGTGGGATTCAAATTTTTTTACTACCGGTTCTGTGAGCGTGGCTTGGTGGGCATGGCAGGGGAAGGATACTGTAAATTCACCAGTCAGAGGTGGTATTTGCTGGTTCTCCAAACTACTCAAAATTTCAGCTATCGGTTCTCCAGAATTGGTCACAGCTTGCTGAATACCACTTCTGCTGCACAGGCTGGGGAAAGCACAAGGGGGCAGTGCAAGAAGGGGAAGCTAAATGGGTGCACATGATGTTCTGCACATATTGGACAAGGCACACGGTGGACAGCATGGACCAGGAAAAGTGCACAGGTGTACCTTCCTCCTTGTTCCTCTGTTCCTTCCTTCCTTTTTCCTATTCCATCCTTTCCTTTCCTCCCTTTCCATTGCCAGAAAACAGATAAGTGGCTGCTGCTAGCTGGGAAAGTGAAGGATTGCATGAGTGGCTGGAAAATTGTCACAGAATGTTGAAGACCACGTGACTACAGCAGTGGCCTGACAGCACTGAAGCAGCAGCAACCAAGTGAAATTGCCACAACTTTCTCAAATTTCATTCTCTCAGGAATAATGAGTCCCAGTATTCTGTAACTTAGGGCATGTCAGGTGAAGTAGGGAACATGCAGGACATTAGTAAAGACTCCTGAGGGCACTTGGGGGCATATAGTCATTGGTGGCTCAGGCTGTTAATTGCCTGCACTTAAGATCCAGCTGCCTACAACTGCTGTAGGCTCGAATCCCACCAGGCTCAAGGTTGACTCAGCCTTCCATCCTCTCGGGGTAGGTAAATTGAGGACCCAAGATTGTTGGGGGCAATTAGCTGACCTTGTAAAAATGCCGCTTAGTAATAAGCAGGCATATACAATGGAATGAAGGCTATTGCTGAGCACACTGGGTTGTATCCCAAAAATTGTAAGCCACCCTGAGTCTCCGGAGAAGGGCAGCATATAAATGTAATTTTTTTAAAAAAATTGTCTTTCTCAATTTAGAATATTTTCAGTGTGAACAGAAAATGTAATTGTTTTTGGTAAACAGAATTTGAATACTTGCAGATTTAGAATATAAGTCCTCTTCATAGAAGCTTGTAAATGGGCATTGTTTCTTGTAAGTATGGTACTTTGATCAGCAGAAAATTGGAAATATATGGGATGCTGCTTGTTTGGAATGAGACTGAAGATGGTGACCTTCAATCTCAACTCCCTTTTAAGTTATCTATACGAAGTATACAAGAGAGCTGCAAAATCTGCCTGCATAAACAATGAACAGTGAACTATCAGAATCATCCATAGGATCAAGTATTACATCCAAAAATAAATTACTCTTTAATGGGAAGATGGGAATAAGTTACTAGAAATACAGAAATGCCTGCAGAGGAGAAACACAATTCCAAATATTTCAAAAATAATTGTAATGGGAATAAGTTCCGATTACTAGAAATTTGCCTGCAGAGGAGAAACACAATTCCAAATATTTCAATCAAAAACTATAGATCAGGGATTGTTAATATCTTTTGTTCTGCTTTATGCTCTAGATTGGTATAAAGCAGACATAGCAACTCCACAAAGCATCCATACGAAGTCTTTTTTATTGGTTCTTCAGGTATCCTGTCAACTCAAATTAATGACGAGGTTCTTCTTAATGTCCAATCCTTTGCATTTCTGAATCATGGTGTAGAAAGGTATTAAACTCTCATCCCTATATTTCATCCCATAATCATAGAGGCAGGGGTTATAGCCACTGCCACGAGGCTGTGTGTTCAGGTAAGAGAGGAGAAACCTCCCCCAACCCACCAAGGGTCAATTCAGTGACCAATCAGGGTTACAGATGTGACCACATGACATGGACTACATTTCCCAGGATACCTTAACTACATTTACCATGATGCATTCCCTTAAGGGGACAGCTCTCAATTTCTAACTACCTATCCAAATCCCATTAACTCTAAACTGACTGGACAGCATAGGGATGTCACTGCTGTCTTAATTCAGTCACATATTTTTCAGTCACATAACTTTTCCAAGAATACATGGAAAATAAGATAACAGAATGTTGATACTGTTTTATTTTAGGAAACGGTTAGATGTGGGTTACTACTTTATTTTTTAAAAACTGCAGGGTAGATAACTTGTCTTTTTTTTTTCCTGGAAGGCTTTCTCTGTTTTCTAATGCAACTGAAATGCACTGGAGAATTCTACAAGTCACCAGCCTGTGAGAAAATCAGTGCAACTACCATGCTATTGATGCAAAACTGATGCCTATAGTAGCGTTCACTGTCCCTTGCTCTGAGTCTGAAGTTATCTTACGCAGACCCTTTGCAGATTACATCTTTACTAACTGTATTTTTTTTCTTCTACTGTTTTTAATGCATTATCTTTTTTTACATCCTGCCAATCTGGAATGGAGTAGCATAGAAATCTTAGTATAATAAATAAACAAAGCTTATTTGTTTTTCAGGTCGCTGAAGTGGCCGCATATGGCCTTGATGCTTATGTAAGACATATTTCACTATAAAAGAAAGTCTCTGAACATCTCTGAGCATTACCAGGCAAACAAATATGCATCAAGCTGAACCTCAAAGAAAGTTCTGGAAAATTGGTTCTAGGCACATCTTTCATCTGATTATTATGTTTAAGCCTGCGAGAGAGTTATACTGAAACCTACGAGGAAGGAAGTTCTGCATTAATACTTGGACATATCCAACCTTTTTTATCCCTTCAAAGATCTTAGGAATTAGATCATTCTTTCCCTCAAATTTACAAAAGAAGAAATGAAACTAGAAACAGTCCCAATGGAAGCAGAAACCAGAAAATGAGAAAATTCCAAAAAGGAAATAAGAATTTCGGCCTGGGTTTAATCCATTTCTGTGCTATAAAGAGAGTAGAATATTTTCCAAGAATTATTGATCTCAACTCTCAACCATTTTATTGTGCCCCCACTTATAAACAGATATTGTAAAAATCTTTGGGGCAAAACCTGTTTTCTGAATGAAATGTCCCCTTTACTGGTTTAAGTGAGGGTCCTAGAGCTATTAGCTCCATGAGAATTATGGCTTTTTCAGCCCACAGGAATAATCTCTTTTTGATTGGTCTGTTAAGCTTCTGTGTTGATAGTTCTGTGTGCAGTGAAAAAAATAATACACTTTTTTTTACCAAAGAAAATACAATTCGAAAGTGCATGTGCCCTGATAGTATTAATGACTGTGATTATAGCTTAGCAAATCTAATTTGTAACTGTATGACTGTTTTGCCCTACACAGTAGACAAAACCTACTATAATAATTTGGTAATTTGGTTCACTGAAACTGATATGTTGAGAATCCTGTTAAATGTTACATCGGTGCACAATCTAAAACTCTCACTTTGTGGCACTATTCCTTTGACAACAAAATATTTGACGATTTGGGGATTACAAAAATTACAGATTAGAAGCGAGAATAATGGCCTATTAAAACAGCAAAGTTTAACAATCTCTACTAGCTGTGACAATGGAGCCCAAAACAAGTTGACGTCATACAAAGTCAAAAGCATGATTACTCATGTTGCTGTTTTAGACACATCTCTTTTCAATGGCAGTGGCCCATTGAAAGCATACAGTGTAGAAAATATTTCTAACATTTCAGACCAGTTTCCATATTTGGACAATTTTTTTACTCCAAGTAACAAAAGTTGTATCATAACATTCATTTATTAACACACAACTCTTGGCCATTTCTATAATGTAAACATTATAAATGGGGTCATCCTGAGATATTGTAGAAAACAAACTTCTGTTAATTAACAACAGCAACAGGGAGATGAATAAACTTTAGTCCTAATGGCTCCTATTTCAATATAATTTACAGAATGCTATAGAATATTCTAGTTTAATTCAATCCCAGAGCCTTTAACTCTGATAAACAATAATTGTTCAATCCATGTTATACAAAAAATGTAGGCTAATTTGTTCCATATAGGCATATGGAGGATAATATTTAAACTCTTCTGAGAAATGTAGCATTTCTGATACTTTGTATATGTACCTTGGGAGTTGATGTTGACTTCTGGCAATTACTCTGAACAAGTCCCTATAGTTTTATAGGTCAAAATTTTGGAAGTGGTTTGCCATTGCCTTCTTCCTAGGACTGAAAGAGTGACTGACCCAAAGTCACCCAGCCTTGGTGACTTTTGGGATCCTTTGTGTCCAACGTCAGATTAGAACTCATACTGTTCCAGTTTCTAGCCTGATGCCTTTAATCACAAAATTGGCACTCTATTTTTATACTGGCCAGAAAATAAATTCATGTATGTGTATACACACACACACACAATATATATATTTTTGATAGTAATTCCTAGCAAGTATCCTAGTCCTGGAAAAATTATTCTAATTCTGGAAAACACCTTCGATAAATCAGGCAAGACTGAAAGGAAACCATCTAAAGATAATTACCCTGATCTAATAAATCCTTTAAATTAAAGAATAATATCCCTAAAATGTTTTTTTAAAGTTTTTATTTTTAAGACAAACATACAAACAAAACATAAAACATAAAACCATCTTCCATTTTATATACATACAGTGTGTCAGTTGGTTGCAAATCTTTTGTGCTATCCTTTTTGTCATCATCACTCACAATTTATATAAACTTTCACATTGTCAAGCAAACATATGCTTATATATTTATCAGTTATTAATCATCTATGACTACACTATTTATTCCATCATTTTATATGAGATATTCCAAATTTTATGTTAAAATTTATATTATACTTTCATCCAATGGTTATATATGTCTATATTATATTTTATATCAATCTATTAAACTTCTATTACAAAATTATCTACTCTATTACGTTACCAATTCTTTTTCCAACCATTGATAAAACAAATCCCATATCATATAAAATTGTTTATCTTCTTGTTCTCTAATTTCAAATGTCAATTTACTCATTTCAGCACTGTCCATAATTTTCTTAATAACTTCCTCCTGCATAGGTATTTTATCATTTTTCCAATTCTTAGCAAATACAATTCTAGCTGCTGTTAAAACATTTACAATCAAATATTTCAACTCTTTATTGTATATTTCGGTATAATTCCCAATAAAAAGATCTCTGGTTTAAAGTCTATATGTTGTTTTATCATTTTTTCCAACCATGTGTGGATTTTAGTCCAATATTTTTGCATCCAACATGTCCACCACATATGGTAATATGAACCAGGTATCTGATGACATTTCCAACATTTATCCGATTTGTTCTTAAACATTCTCGCAATTCTCATCGGGGTAGATGCCACCTGTAAAACATCTTATACAAATTTTCTTTATATGCAGTTGACATTGTCATTTTATAATTTTGAGACCACAATTTTTGCCACTTCTCTAAATCAATCCCATATCCAAAATTTTTTCCCCAAGCAATCATCATTTCTTTAACTTGTTCTTCTTCCAATTTAAATTCTAATAAATGTCCATAAAGTTTTTAATTACCTTTTCATCAGTACCCATCAAAATTTTATCTAAATCAGTCAACTTATCATAAATACCTTCTGTTTTAAAATCTTTATCAAATCTAGATTGTACTTGCAAATATGAAAACCAATTCATTTTACACCTTGTTCTTCCAACGCTTGCATAGATTTAAGTTCACCCTTTTCATTCAATATCTCACCATATCTAACTGTTTGTTCCTTTTTATATATTACTGGATATGAAAAAGCTTCAATAGTAGATATCCATAATGGAATTTTTAAATAATATTGTCTTTTTGTCTTTCCCAGTTCAAAAACAGTGCCTCTCGAATATAATGTCTTCTAAAATACCCCTGTGTTTTAGTTCCCTTATACCAAAGGAAAGCATGCCATCCTAGCAGCAAGTCATGTCCTTCTAAAGTCAATAGTCTAGTATTTCTTAATGTTATTCATTCCTTTACCCACATCAAACTTGTCACCTGGTAATATAGCTCCCAATTGGGCAAGGCAAACCCTCCTCTTATTCTTGCATCTTGTAACAGCTTAAGTTTTATTATTGCTTTCTTTCCCTGCCAAATATATTTCAACACAATTCTGTTTAAGTCTTCAAAACCTCTTTCCCTGGTTGGACTGGAATTGTCTGGAATAAATACAGAATTCTAGGCAATACATTCATCTTAATTGTAGATATTCTCCCAATCAATGATATTTGTAAATTTTCCCATTTTGCCAAATCTGTCTCTGCTGTTTGAGTTTAATATAATTATCCTCCTTCAGTGTGCTACATCTTGGTGTAATGTGTATCCCTAAATACTTAATCTTATTTATGACCTGTATTTCTAAAACTTCTTCCAACTCTTTCTTTCATCTTGCTAGCATATTTTTTGTTAATATCTTTGTTTTATCTTTATTTATTTTCAAACCTGCTACTTATCCATATTCTTCTATCTTTTCTATTAATTTAGGTGCTGTTTCCAATGGATCCCCTAATATAAATGCCAGATCATCTGCAAAAGCTTGCCATTTATACTCTTCCTTTTAATTTTCATTCCTTTTATTTCTTTATCTTCTCTAATATTCCTATTCAACACTTCCAACATTAACACAGAGGCGACAGTGGACAACCTTGTCTTGTTCCTTTTCTTATATCTATGGATTCTGTTAATTCTCCATTTACCATAATCTTTGCAGTTTGTTCATAATATATTGTTTCAATGGCTTGAGTAAATTTTTTACCAAAGCCCATTTGTTCCAATTGCAATAACATAAATTGCCAACTCACGTTGTCAAAGGCTTTTTGTGCATCTAGAAACATCAAAGCCATTTGCTTTTCCGGATGTGCCTCATAATATTCCAAAGTGTCCAGAATTATTCTCACATTATCTTTAATTTGTCTCTTTGGCAGAAATCCATTTTGGTCAACATGTATAAAGTTATTTAAGTATCTTTTCAGTCTTTCTGCCAAAATTGAGGCAAAGATTTTATAATCTGAATTTAATAGGGATATAGGTCTATAATTTTTAACTTGTTGCAGGTCTGTATCCTCCTTTGGTATAAGTGTAATATATGCTTCTGACCATGTTTTGGGTATTCTTTTCTTTAACATAACTTCATTCATAACTTCTAACAAATGGAGATTCAGTATTTCCTGGAAAGTCTTGTAAAATTCCACTGGCAATCCATCTGGACCTGGTGCTTTTCCAACATTCTGTTTTTAAGGCTTCTGTTAGTTCCATCATCGTTATGTTCCCTTCTAGCATTATTTCAATATCTTTAGGTATCTGAGGTAAATTCGCTTTCAGTAAATATTGCTTAACTTTTTCTTCTTGAGTATTCTCTTGAAAATACAGTTTTCCATAGTAATCTTGTATAATTTTTTTCTTCTCCTCAATTCCATAGCAAACATGTCCTTCTTCATTTATTAATTGATTAATCCTTCTTGATTCTCTTTCCTTTCTCAGTTTATAGGCTAGCCATCTGCCTGGTTTGTTTGTACCATGAAAGTAATTCCATTTAGCATTTTTAATTTTTTGTGCTAGTTCCTCTTTTTCCATTATTCCCATTTTATGTTTAATTATATCCATTTTAGTCTTAAATGTCTTTTTTTGTGGGAACTTCTGTAATTTTTTCCAGTCTTTTATAGTCATCCTCCAAAGTTTTAAAAGTCTTTTTCGGTTTTATATTTCTTTTCCTTGTATAGTCAATTATCAAACCTTTTGTGTAGGCCTTCATTGTGTTCCAGAGATTCTGTAAAGAAGTATCCTCTTTAAAAAAGAAAACCAATTCTTTCTCTATTTTCTGTTTGAAGTCTTTTTCCTTTAGTATCATATTATTTAAAGTCCATCTAGATCTCCTCTTATATCCTTTCCAAATAACTGTCATTGGATTGTGATCTGCCCAAGTGCTTGTTGCTATTTCAATTTCTCGTATGTTAGTAAGTAGTTCTGCTGACATCCATATCATATCAATTCTAGACCAAGATCCATGTCTGTTTGAGTAAAAATATATTGCTTACTTTCCACATTTCTTTCTCTCCGTGTATCTTTTAAGTTTAATTCTTCTATCATTCGAAAGAAAGATTTTGGTAATATCTTTCTAGCTTTCTTTGTTGATTTCTGCATTTTATAGTCCAACCGATCATTAATTATTCCATTAAGATCCCCATCATACAAATATTAACATAGTCCAATTCAATTATTTTCATATGTAATTTCCTATAGAATTCTTCTTGATTATCATTTGGAGCATAAATTGCAATTAAAAGTGTTTTGACATTATTGTCCATTATTTCCACCATCAAAATCCTTCCATCGTCATCTGTATAAATTAATTCTGCCACAATTGTATCTCTAATATATAAGACCACGCCTCTTTTTTTCGATTGTGTCAGCAACATGAATAATTTCCCTATTTTTTTTGTTTCAATACATATTCATGTTGTTTTTAATATGTACTTCTTGTAAACAAATTATATCAAATTTTAATTTCTCTAATTTATGAAATACTTTTCTTCTTTTAGCAGCCAAATTAAGTCCATTTATGTTAATCATGATCAATTTCCTTTCATCCATGTTAAGCTTTATAAGAAGGTTTTATTGCTCTAGTGGATCTTAGTTCTCGTTGCTCTCTGGGTACACCACCTACTGCTTCTTCTTTTCTTTTCAATTACTGCTATACACTCCTCTTGAAATTCAATTAGTGACTCTTCTTTTCTTTCTTCTTCCTCCTTTCCTCTAAAATATTCGAAGTAGAATAACTCCGCTTTTCCAACTGTGTCGATTCTGTGTTTTGTTCCTGCCAAGTGAACAAGAGGCCTTCTGGCATCAACCATCTATAGTTTATTCCTCTTTTAAGTAACTCTTTAGTCAAAATTATATTCTCTTCTCATCTCTCTTACTCTTCTTGGTACTTGTTTCAGCACCACAATTTCTTTGCCTTTGTACTTTAATGTTTTCTCTCTTGCCACCTGTAGTATCTGTGTTTTGATTATCTTCTTAGTAAATCTAATATGTACTTCTCTTGGTAACTTGTTTCTCATTGCATATCTTGTATAGACATGGAACACTTCATCCATCCCATCCATCATCTTCTCTTTGGTTATCTCTAATGCTTCTGCCAGTATTTCTGTCATTATTTCAGCAAGATTTTCACCTTTTCTTTCTTCCACATTTTGAAATCTCAAATAAAATTCTGATTTATCGATTTCCCATCCCAATGGTTCAATCCTGCCCTTCTTGACATTGCTCAATCGAGTATCAATATCTCCAATTTTCTTATCTCTTTGTATATCTTTTTCTTCAATTTTTTTGAATCTGTCTTCATATTTCATCATCATCTGTTGAATATTTTCCACATTCTCATCTGTCTTTTCAGTTTTTTGTTCAATCTTCTGAATTCCTTGCATGATAATCAGCAATGTCACTTCCTTCTCTTTCTCTTTCTCCTGTTGTAACATTGTCTGTATAGATCATTTTCCTCCAGATGGTGAGGAGGTTAGTATCAAAGAAGCTGGGGCTGTTATCTTTTTACTCATCTTGTAATGCTTATCTCTGAAGAAAGAGAGAGAAAAGATAGAAAATTTAAAAAGGACCAGTCCAGTTTAAAATTAAGAAGCTTTACCAAGTTCAAAATTCCAATAAAAAGGGAAAAGAAAAACTTTCACTTTAACTAGCTTAATCTCACCGCTTAAACTCTTTTCTCTTCACTTTTAATTCCACTTTAAGTCTTTCAGGGTGTTCTCTTCAAGAAATAATAAGTCAAAGTTCATCTCACCAAGCTGACATACTTTCTTTCAATCTCTTCCGTTCCGGAGCTGTCTCAGCTTCAGCAGCTTGAATGGCTGCCTCTCACCTGGCAAAAGGGCTTTTCCTGGATCAACCAGGGACTTTGCGATATCCCTGGGATCAGCAGGACATGCCCTTATCAATCACCATCTCTATGGGATGGTTTAGGTCCACAGGACTCGACAGCGATCTTAGACAATTAAGATCGCACGTTGTACCACCCCTAAAATGTTTTTTTAAAGTCTAGATTTCAAAATTTCAGCAGGTTTCATTGTACACTTTACAGAAAATGGTCCTTATACAAATAATTAGGGAGAAACCAGTCATATGTTTCCATGTATGCATGGAGTGATTGTAATTGCATTTAGGAGTCTCACAGCCCATGGATAAAAGCTGTTTTTAAACCTATTTGTCTGGCTGGCTATACTTCTGTGTCTTCTGCCCGATGGTAAAAATGAGAAAAGACACTGACCAAGAGGTGAATCATCCCTAAGTATTTTCCTTACTCTGCTGAAACAATTTGGCGATGTCGTCCAGTGATGTTAGGGGGCAACCAATGGTTTCTTGTGCCAAATTTATTACTCTATGTAGTGCCTTCCTGTCTGCAGCTGTTGAACCAGCATACCATACTGTTATACAGCATGTGAGGACAGTTTCTATCATATACCAATAGAAAAAGGTCATCAGCCGTTGTTCCACCTGATTTTTCTGCAGGACTCTAAGGAAATGAAGTCTCTGTTGAGCCTTCCTAACCACCAGGGATGAGTTGTATTTCAAGGTGAGGTCTTGACTAATAAGCACTCCCAAGAATTTAAAAGAGGAAACCCCCTCCACACAGCCCCCCTTGATATAAATTGGGCAAGTTCCTCTCTGTGTTTCCAGAAATCCCGCACCATCTCCTATGGTGTTCATAACTTATATTTCCCAGAAAAATGTCAAGAACTAATGGATTAGGATCTATGTCATTGACACAACAGCAGTAACTATAGAGCAAGCTGTCAAATTCCTGGCCCGCGGGCCAGATGCGTCATGTGCTGGCCACATCCATGGCCGGGTTAGTGAAGGGGGAAAAAGTCCCAATGCATCACATGATGCTGCCGTGACGTGAGTTTGACATCCCTGCTATTGAGGGATCTTGGAATCCTAGTGGGTAATCACTTAAATATGAGCCAGCAGTGTGCAGTAGCCACCAAAAAAGCCACCAAAAAAGCCAAAAAGTGCAATCTTAGGTTACATTAATAGAGAGATAGAATCAAGATCATGTGAAGCATTAGTACTACTATATAAGGCTTTGGTAAGACCACACTTGGAATGCTACATCTAAATTTGGTCACCACAATATAAAAAAGATGTTGAGACTCTGGAAAGAGTGCAGAGAAGAACAACAAGATGATTAGTGGGCTGGAGGCTAAAACATAAACAGTTGGAGGAATTGGGTAGTCTAGTGAAAAGAAGGACTATGAGTGACATGAAACCAGTGCTCCAATATTTGAGGGGCTGCCACAAAGAAGAGAGGGTCAACCTATTTTCCAAAGCACCAGAAGGCAAGACAAAAAGCAATGGATAGAAACCTAATCAAGGAAAGATGTGCTTTCCAGCCAGTTTAGAGTTAATGGGATAGTTAGTTAGGAATTGAGAGCTGTCCCCTTAAGGGAATGCATCATGGTAAATGTAATTAAGGTATCCTGGGAAATGTAGTCCATGTCATGTGGTCACATCTGTAGCCCTGATTGGTCACTGAATTGACCCTTGGTGGGTTGGGGGAGGTTTCTTCTCTCTTGCCTGAACACACAGCCTCGTGACAGCAGCTACATCCCCTGCCTCTATGATTATGGGATGAAATATAGGGATGAGAGTTTAATATCTTTCTACACCACAATTCAGATATGCAAAGGATTGGACATTAAGAAGAACCTCATCATAAATGTGAGTTGACAGGATGCCTGATGAACCAATAACGAAGTCTTTCTATAGATGCTTTGTGGAGTTGCTCTGTCTGCTTTATACCCATCTAGAGCGTAAAGCAGAACAAAAGAAGCAACCTAAAAATAAGGAGAAATTTTCTGATAGAGAACAATAAAGCAGTGGAATGGCTTGCCTTCAGAAGTTGTGGGTGTTCCATCACTGGATACTTTAAAAAAGAGATTGGACAGCCATTTGCTAAAATTGTATAGTCTCCTGCTTCCAACTCTGTTATGGTCACTTCCAACTCTGTTATTCTGTCTTAATGCATTACATTCAAATATTATTGTATTGATTACAGATAGAAGCACAGAGAAAACAATCCTATTTTAAAATGAAGAATAAATTTTGAAATGATTTAGATATGCAATGATCTGAACACTCGAAATTACATTTTATACCACCAATTCTTCAACAGTAATGTAAACAAATAAAAATGTGCAAAGTTATTAGAAAAAGGTTTAATGTTTTTAATCATCATCATTTGTGAATGATTGTCTTTTTAACTTTGTTGTACACTGGCCAGAGTCACTTCTTTTGTGAGATGGACACCTACATAAATTTGAAAAATAAATAAACACCGAAGAAGTATTCCATACCCTGCAACTTTTAAAGATGGGATGCCTTAAACTCACTTTATGTGATACAGTGTACTTACTTTAGTGATATGCATAGCTAAAAATTCCATGTTTGTGTATAACATGAACAGATGAATTGTATTTCCATGATTAAAATAAGTGCATATGTGTGCCATATTTGACAGATTTATTAACTGTACTGTATGTAAAGGGGTTTGTTAATATGTTGCATGAATGATTGAAGACATTAGGAAAATGATCTTATTGATCTGTTTTGAATATGCTCATTAAACAATCTCGCAGAAAGGAAATATTCTAAAAACTAAACATCAAGGTTTCTTCCAACTGTATGACTGAAGAATTTTCTTTTAATTCCAGTAATCAAGTAATATTCGTTGAGATATTTTTTACAATCCTAAACACAGTAAAAAGTGAATGATCAAATTTCCAATTATTCCCATGGATTATTTTATCCATAGTCTTTTCTCCCCCTCACCATTATATTGTCGTTAATCCTGATATTTTAATGTTTTGATACAATATTTGTACAGTATTAATAAAATTGACAGATTGTTTAAAAACTGAAGACTATTGGAAATAAAAATCAATATTATACGCATATTTTTGTCTTCATAAAAAACTGAGGATATTAGGAAAAAAATGGCTGCAGATTACATCATTTATTGTACAATGAAAGTTTCAGTTTTGAGCTGATTACTTAGTATTGAAATTTCCATTGTATGATTGCTACATACTGTGTGTATATGTCTTTGTGTATGTCTGTGTATGTGTGTATAGAAAAAAAATAAAGAAAAATACTGTAGATAAGCAATACAAATTTAACAGGAATGAAAAAACTAAAAAAAATTTGTTTAAAGGAAAATAGAAAAAAGGCTATTAGGTTTCTAACTATTCATCAGTTCAATTCCCACTGGCTCAGGGTTGACTCAGCATTCCATCCTTCTGAGGTTGGTAAAATAAGGACCCTGATTGGTGGGGGCAATATGCTGACTCTGTAAACTGCTTAGAGAGGGCTGTAAAGCACTGTGAAGCGGTATAGATAAGTCTAAGTGCTATTACTATTCACTTTTTATAGATATGCTAATTTATAATAGTGTAGATATTAGTAGCCATACTGCGTTTCTATCTGACATTCTGTGTGCTGTATTGTATATATGGGAACCATTCTTGCTTAAATTTGATTAAATCTCTATTGTGTATGTATATTAGTTTTGCAGCATATTTTCAAAATTTAAGCTCCCATTCAGATAAAAATATTCCCAATCAGATATTGTCATTACTATATTTTTCTTCCAGTGTTATGCAAAATTTATTTTTGTTGCTGTAACCATGTATCTCATTAAATTGTTTCTTGTTGATTTTTTTCTAAGATTATATCTAGTAAAAAAAGGTAACTTCATTACAAATTTAAATTCCAAAATGTTTTGCATTGTACTCTGTTTATCTTTCCAGTTGTTTGGGATTATTTTACATGCCCATCACATGTAATAAAGAGTTCCTTCTATTTCACAGCATTTCAAGCATTTGTTGTAGTATGATCTGTCTCTCTCAGGTACTATTGAGAGTTGTATATTATCTGAAAATATTTTGTACCAATTTTCCTTTAAGTTATAATTTGGTGTACATTTTATAGTCAGTAATTCAATAATTATTGAATTAATAAGTCAATTTAATAATTATTCTTGTTAACTAAGTTGAATTCATTTTATCATAGTTTCATTATATTTTCAATTGCCATTCTAAATGTTTTAATAATATCCATTATTTAAATGTTTTAATAATATCCATTGATTTTTCTTGGGTTGCTTGTGGGATTTAACTACATTGTATGAAATTGTTTCTCTGACAAAGATTTTATTTATGCTGTATAAAATGCAAAAATATTTCTAAAGGCAATTTCTAATTATATAGTTAGATATGGTTATATCTATTTCTAGATATATGGTCTTGGAGTTAGGCACTTTTCAAAAATCTTATCTGATTGCTAAATCTTTTTATATTATGCTACTTTGTTAAGAACAAATAGCAGAATAATCAGCAACTGAGATTCTGCTGCCCCCTAGTAATAAAAAGTAAGGTTCCAAATATTATCAAAGAAGTGAAAAAGCTATAACATGAATCAGAAACAGCCATTTATTTGTTTTAAAAAGAACTGTACAACAAACTGTATTCCTCACTGCATTTAATATTGGGTAACATGATACAATAAACAGTGAGGCAAACTGTTTTTCATAGAAAAGCACCAGAGCATATTGTAATGCATCTGTAAATTATTCTATTGAGAGTTTTATCTTTAATCAGATAGGACTGTGACTATTCTTTATCTTCTTTTTTCTGTTTTCTTTTGCTAGCACGCCAGGTGTAACTTAAAACAATGATCTGTTCAAATGATACCAGCATGCAATTAGATAATAGCAATGCACATGATATTGTTTCTCTTATTGTCTCATACATATTCTTCTTTTATATTCATTAGTTTGTCATGATGTATGCATAAATCATGTAGTAGAACTAAGTGGATTTTTTCTTAAGGATTCAGCACATAATTACAATTCTCATTCATTTTGGGATATCAAAACAACAGTCATTTTTCTTGTACTTGTCCATCTTCCATCAATTCTCAATCTCCATAGGGCTGAGACAACTGATTGGGATGTCTAGTTGGAACAACTGATTCAAAGGTAACTCCCCACCAAAAGCCCTGAAACACAAATAGTGTATTATAAAATTTTAATATAACGTATTGTTGCAGAGATTTCATAAATTTGACGTTACACCGTCTGCATTACAAAATTGATGTGTATGGCAACTGTTGCAGCAAAAACTTGATATACCAAATATGCCATTGATTTAATGGACATTACTCAGTTGGGTGACAATGAAGTCAAAACCAAATTTTATCAGCTCTAACAAGTCCATTAAAGCCAAGATTTTAGTGTATTTTGTTCCCAGTGATTTGTAAAATTCCTTGCTGTTTGCCCTTGATGTACTGTATGTTATTTAGCTTATTAAACCAAACGATATTTCGAAAATCTCCGTCTTTTTTTCCCACCTTTCCTATTACCTACTCCTATTAGTATCTTTTCACTATCATTTGTTGGTTGTATCTTATGACTTGTGATTGTATCTTATGATTTATGTATGAGTTGTCAATCACTTTGTTGCTTATGTACCGGAGATAAATTCCTTGGGTGTCCAATCACACTTGGCCAATAAAGAATATTCTATTCTATTTTTCATTTCGTTATTAGTATAAGACTAATCGATCGATCGCAACAGCAACTTCGCCACCCTTCGGACATTTCTATACATTGGTTGCTTTCCCGCCTTTCCACATCCGTTGCCAAGGGGCCCATTTACGTCACAGGCCTTCCTCCCTTTTCCTCCCCTACGTCTTTTTTTTCCAGTCCCAAAATGGCCGACTTCTTCAATTACCCTCTCGGCGGTGACTCTTGCCTCAATCTATGGTCTAACGAGGCGCTCTAGTCAACAAGGAGAACTCGACTGCAGTGCCCTGTCTGATATTTCTGCCTCTGCCCATGGCATCAAAGAGAAAAACAGTCAAAAAGTGGCGGTGTACGGTAGAGGGCGCTATGATGACTAGTAGGCTGTGACGCTGCTCTTGCTGCAGCAACGGGGAGAGAGCGAGGAGTGACTCGCGGCGTGCGCGCTCTCGGCGCCGTTGCGGTAGTTGGTGTTTTCGCGCTTGTCTTACACCCCCGCAATTCTTCTTCAAACCTTCCCGCAACGGCGGCGGTTTGCTGAAGAAGAATGTTCCGCAAGGCACGGCGCGTGAATGTGCGGAAGCGGAACGAGTCCGAGGACGACGACGAAGAGCGAGATGAAGCGTTACCGTCGCAGCTGCCGCCGCCGCCGCCGCCAGGAGGTGATGGGCCTGCGGCAGAGCCTGAGCTGCCAGCCCCTAAGCCCCCGCTGCTGCCGCTTCCGATCGGCTGCGTCCCTCTGGCCTCCTCCGCCGCCGCCGCCCCCTCCTCAGGCGGAGGCTTCGCTTTTAGCAGTGCTGAGGTGATGGGCCGGGGAGGCCCCAATTTGCCGGGCCCGGAATTGCACCCGCCGCAACCCCCGATTGCGCTTGTCCCTCTCCCGCCGCCGCCGCCGCCTTCGCAGCAGCTGCCATTGGGAAACAACGGGCACGTGCCTGCGGGTTCTAAGCCGAAGGAGCGGAAAAGGGGCAAGAATCGGGAGCCCCGCCTGGGATGCCCCGCGGAAGCCGCAACCTGCTGAGCTTCCAGGACGAGGAAGAGGGTAAGCACGCGTCGAGCCGGCTTCTTTTGCAGGAGCTCTTTTTCTTTTGTCCTCCGAGGCCTCGTGCGTCGGGTTTTTTTTTTTTTAACCTCCCTCGCCCTGCACCCGGCATGCCAGCGCTTACGCTGCTCACATTCAAGCTCGACAACTCGTTATTCAGAGGCACAGGTAGTCCTCGACTTACAACCGTTCCTTTGGCGACTGTTCAAATTTGCAAGGGCACTAAAAAAAGTGACTTAGGACCGTTTTCATGCTCAGAGACCATTGCATGCCATCAAAATTCAGATACTTGGCAGTTGACTCACATTTGTGATGGTCTCAGCATCCCAGGGCCATGGGATCACCTTTTGTGACCTTCTGCCCAGCAAGGAAGACAAACTCTGGTGTTAACCTATAAAGCCCTACATGGCTTGGGTCCGGGGTACTTGCAGGAGCGCCTCCTACCAGCGTCGAGGTCCAATCACCCGGTACGCTCTCATAGGCAGGCCCTCCTGGGGGGGTGCCATCGGCCAGACTATGTCAGTTGGCGGTCCCCCCGGGGGAGGGCCTTTTCTGCAGAGGCGCCCACCCTTTGGAACCAACTACCCCTGGAGCTGCGTCTGGCCCCTAACCTGCGCTCCTTCTGATCTAAAGACCTGGCTGTTTTCACAGGCCGGCCTGGATTGAGCGTGGTTGGGGTTTTTAATTTTGGGAGATTTTAATATTTTAGAGTTATTTGGATTAGGTAATTTTGGAATAAGTTTTATATTATGTATATGTTTTTGTGTAAGCAGTCCCCGGAGATGGGGCAGCATATAAATCCAAATATATGTGTGTGTGTGTGTGTGTGTGTGTGTGTATGTATATATATATTTGTTTTCGTAGATTTTCACGGGTAAAGGTATGTAGGTCTTGGTGTATTTGGGTCTTGTCCCATGTAAGATTGAGAATACCTTGGCGACGTTTCGATGAGATCCCACTCGCCATCTTCAAGCTGGTGTCTTTGGCACAAAGCACAAAGCCTCTCCTCCAGTATTTATAGAGAGAAGGCAGCTCAGATCACGCTTTGCTGGCACAAGCACAAAGCCGAAGACACCAGCCTGAAGATGGCGAGTGGGATCTCGTCGAAACATCTCAATCTTACACGGGACAAGACCCAAATACCTATATATATATATATGTATGTATGTATATGTATATATGTGTGTATATATATATATATATATATATACACACACACACACACACATACACACATACATACATAAATACATAAATACATAAATTCACTTAACCATGTTACTAAATTGACGACTTTAGTGATTCACTCAACAACTATGGCAAGAAATGTCGTAAAATGGGGCAAAACTCACTTAACAGATGTCTCCCTGAAGGACAAAAATGTTGGTCTCAATTGCGGGCATTAGACTTCTCCAAACAATCCACATCTACTCTTGCCTTTTTCCTGATATATAATTATATTTCCTTATATTTATTTCGGCCTTTTCCCAAGCTAACTTTCCTCTACTTGGAAGCATCCCCATTTAGAAAACAGCACAATTTATATCAAACTTGGAAATGTGTAAGTTTTGTAGACTTTCTCCCAGGCTGGGGATTTCTTTCTGGTTAGTTGCTTTTGGTTTGGCAAGGCAGTTTAGTCTGGCAAATTCTATTAGGTGCATGCAAATACAGGATCGAACTTGATCGGATTTTGCTCTGTTGTCTCAGACCTGACAAATACAGAATAAAGCTAAATATTTTAAATTGGACATATTGAAGATATTTTTGAACAGCGGACCCAGAAGTTACTTTTAAGAGTGCCTACCTTTATAGACAGAATGCTTAAGATGTAATTAATGGAAGAGGAACAAGTTGTAACTGACAAGATTGAGACTGGTCTGAAACTGGATTTAAAAATAACAGGCTGCAAGCATGCTACCAAAAAATAGGTTACATTGGACATACAAAAGAAACTGACTTATGTCTTAATAATTAAAAGAGATAAAAATAAACCAAGAGAGTGCCCTGGGTAATTTTCCTATATTGGATTCACAAAAGAGGCTGATTAAGCTTTGAAGAATTTTGTGAGAAGGGATAAAGAAAAAAACGGAAAAGAAATAAAGTTCTAAGCCATTATTTGAAGGGTCTAAGGATCAAGATTGTTAAAAGGAATATAAAGTTGACTTAATTGATCAGTTAAAAAAAGATATATTATTTCTGGTAATCCTCAATGGATTTATTGTCCTGGCTTACATACTTCTCATGTTTCTAGGCTTTCCTCAATAATGTTAGATCTGATGTTTCCGTGTCAGCTGTCAGTAACCTGATACATCCTGAAAACACTGTTCTCTACATTCCTTAATTTCTTTAGGTTAGGCAAGTAGGAACTGAAGAACTTACCTTTTTTGTTACCTCGCTATTGTGGAATCCATTTTAAGAATCCTATTTCTACATTGTAAATGTCCAAAATAATCATTGAAGGCCTACATTTTTAAAACTATATAATTTTCGGTGGGTTGTACTAAACAACAAGAGTCAAAGCAATTGTTAGTAAATTTTTCAATTGCAAAAGTTTCTCGTGAAGAGTCATGAAAATGATTTTCCAGATATTATTTTATAGCTTTATAAGTACTGTCTAATTTTATTATTCACCTATTGACTAGCAATCTTGGGAGAATTAATTCTTTTTCTTCAACACCTTAATTCCCCTTACCTCCACCTCTTATGCTTTCCCATATTTACGTCTCATCTCAGTAGCTATACTGGGAGAGAGACTACCAAGAGCAGCTTACAGTCTCTAGTAATTTACAACCTAAAGTAGTTTAAGATAAACTGATTTAGGACAAGGTAGTACCTTTCTTTCTTGAGTTTGGCAAATGAGAGTAGCTAATGAATCCATGTTTTATGAATTACACAAATAGAAGCAAGTTTATTCTTCCCATAAAATGGATTAATTAGTTTAGAATTTTCTTTGGCTTCACACATCCCTGAATTTGTTAAGGAAGAAAAGGAGCTTTTCTTCCAGGGCTTCTCTCATATGATGGCTAGAAGGGCTCCTTAAGTTCCAAGTAAAATAGGAGGTTGTCTTTTCTAGGCTGAAAGAATAAAAATGTGATTTCTCCCAACACCTTTCTACATTAGAATAAAGGCACTGCCTTTTGCTGCACATGAGATAGGGAAAGAGTGCATTCTGCATGCAGCAGAGTGAAAAGTAAATGTACATACATACATACATATATATATATATATATATATATATATGTATGTGATATTTGTTCTTCTGGAAATGGAGCAGCTTGTAAAAGTGTTGAGAGTTTTGTTTCCCACTTAGCCATGCCCACTCTCTAACCAGACCATGTTGTTTTCAGATAATTTGATGTTTTGAAATAAAGCTTTCAAATTGAAAGTAATCTATTCAGTTGTGTCCTAAGGATGGTCTAGCCCTGAAAAAAGGCTGCTTTGCATAGAATATGTCTGAAACACCTCAGCGGTTCAGTGTATTTTTTCTGAAAAATGCCAGTCTGTGCTAGAACTCTTGAATGTTCTGTACCTAAACTAGTCAATTTTTCACATCCCTAGTGGAAGGTTTGGCAGTTCACTTGAAACCTCGCAGTTTGCCCCGGAGAAATCTGGCATTCTGCATTCGGCCAGAATCTGAAAAACATCTTCAGGCTTGCATTAGTTGTTGTGGCTTCAGAATTTCTGTTTGTTAAAATTATTAATAGTTATTCTGCTTCATATTTAACTATTTTATTATTTTTTTGTTTTATCAAAGAAACTGAAGTTTTTAAAGTGAAGAAATCAAGTTACAGTAAAAAGATAGTAAAGCTGCTTAAGAAAGAATATAAAGAAGATCTTGAAAAATCAAAGACAAGACCAGAAACAAATTCTTCAGCAGATGGTAATCTTAGTTATATATTTTAACTGTCCATATTAGAAAGTTGCATGAGGCTATATATATATATATATATATATATATATATATATATATATATTGCTTTGTGCTTAGAACTTTCTGAATTGACTGTGTTCTCAGCAGTTCCTCTAAACTGCTGCAATGTTCTGGTATTCTGATCATTGGAAACAATTGTAATTTAGTATTAATTTTTTGCTCCCTTCTTTTTTGACCTCAGTGCTCCAAGAATAACTGGGCTGATAATCAATATTCAGTGGTAAGAGTCAATGAGCTTGCAGAAAAGCTAATCACATGATTTTTAAAAATTACTCCCAAGATAGAATTGTAACAGATTGAAATCTTCACTCTGACTTTGTTCTCTTGTGTTGTTTCTCTATTCATGTTAGGATACCATATAGATATTTGTTGTCTCATGGGACTTTGAACTTTACAAGACAGGAAAGACAAGAATATGTTCATGATGTACTGGCACTATTTTTAAAGAATGATGCTTCTTCTTAAAAGAGACAACAAATAAAATTTAGAATTCCAAAATACAGAAAAAACATATTTTAAACATTTAAAATAACGTTTTACAAAATTTAAAACTATTACAGTTCAATGTTTAAATTGTTTAACCAAGTAGGTATTGATCACATGGGATCATAGTGTCTGGGTTTTTTCCATTGCATCAGTAAAGAGCCAATTCAAGTGCTAAGCATACACATTTCTTTAAACCAATCTTTGAAATTAGGTGCCTTTCTGAGAACATGTCTTTTTCTTGTAATCCACTCACAACAGAGCCATTGTTCATTGGTTGATACATTCCAAATTTTAGGACTATTATTCAATTTAATGACATCTTGAAATATTAGTTCCTTTGATAAACCCTTATTAAAAATACTAAGGAAGTATCATCCAAAGACATATGCCTAATTTATATGTGGTAACATGCCTTCAGATATCTCTGTAAGCAGCAACTATACAGTTTTTTTCACCATTGGAATAGATTTGAGGCTAAATACGATAAACAGAATCTTTTTGTAATCTTTATAATATAGCATTGTTTTAAATAATAATATACTATTATGGAGGAATAGCAATAGAAAAGATAAACAATATGTCATCAGCTGTGGTATCATTATTTGCAGGGATTCTAGGATTTCTTTTCTATTTTTAATGTATATAATTTGAAAATATCATGCACACCCATTCACAAAATAAAATTGCTTATGGGTTGGATCCATGTTCTGCTGTGCATTGGAAATCTCCCATTTGCTGTCCTCAACTTGGAGGGTTGGGAAATAAATTATAAAAGAGAGAACACTTTGAGTAAATTATAAAGCAGATTGTGTTTCCTCATAATTGGGCACAGTCAAAGATATTTCTACTAATTAATTCCTGTTGCATCCCATCTGTCAAAATCAACTGAGTCTCTTGCCCTGTCTTTTCTGCAACAGGCAATAGGGCAGAGGTCTGATTCTGCAATGGGGAGTAGGTGAAATCTTTGGTTACCTTGGTGCATGCAGGCCCAAACAAATTTTCAGGCGAATTGAAATACGTTTGACAATTATTTCACTGCCATGAAAACCTATTTTAGTGAACACATACATGTAACGTATGATGTTTTAATGAATTTAATGCTCCACTGTAATAAAGTGAAATGTGTAAATGTGGTATGTATAAATAACTTCTCCATAAGGAGATTTGAAGTACTGAGTAGATTTGTTTCACAGATGAACAAATTGCAGACAAACTAGGACTTTTTAAAGATACAGTTCAGGAAGATGGAGCTACAAATAGTGAACAAGGAGAAGAAGAAATGGAAGTTGAAAGTGAGAAGGAAGAAGAAAAAACAAAAGCTGCAGGAGCATTTTCCAGTGCCTTGTCATCTCTCAATGTTCTTCGTCCAGGTTAGCCCATTTCCCTTCATATTTTTCAGGGGTTGAATAATTCTTGCTTGATAGGTAAAAATAATGTAAATCAATACAGACTACCTTAATAGGGTACTTTTAGAAGAGATACTTGTTTCCAGAAAATAAGTGTTTCTAGTTCTGTTGGTATGTTTTTCTGTGGTTTTGTCCATTTTTACTAATTTAAAAAGCTAAATATTTCTTATTGGATATATTTAGTTGTAATTCTGTATACAGTGGTACCTCAGTATTCATCATTAATTGGTTCTGGGAGGCACATTGAATACCAGAAACTATGAATACAAATTTATTCCCAGAAGGAACAATGTAGTGGGTCATAAGGCAGCCAAAATTTTTGTTTCTATTCAATGTGTTCAAAATTACTTTCTTAACCCTTTTGTTTGATACTGAATGTTCTGTTTTCAGATCTGAGATGTTATCTTTTTTATGACTGTTTATTCTGCAATATTAAAATAATTTTAGATCTTTACATATCCACAGAGCTGCAAATAGTGTATTCTCTATTGAAAGAGAATGAAGGAATGGCTGCTGAGGCATTTGATGCCAGTCATGTTGATAGAAAAATTATACTGACTTGCCTGTTTTTCTGATGCAGATTTTCAGTTAGAGTTGTAGTGTAACAAGTAGACCCCAAATGTAACTGCTAACTTAAAATATAACTCTTTTCCCCCTCAGGAGAAATTCCAGATGCTGCTTTTATTCATGCTGCTAGGAAAAAGCGCCAAATGGCTCGTGAACTTGGTGACTTTCTTCCCCTTGATAATGATCCTGGTAAAGGGCGTCTTGTGAGAGAAGATGAAAACGATGCCAGTGATGATGAGGATGATGATGAGAAGCGAAGGATAGTTTTTTCAGTGAAAGAGAAGTCCCAGAGACAAAAGATTGCAGAGGAAATAGGTAAACTTTCAAGAAGAGAAAAAAAGATAAATGAAATTACATTTTGAATATTTGCTATGACTCTGTAAAACATTTGACATAAAAATCAAATATGGTGCTAACTTATACCGGTAGACAGAGGAAACATTCTTACTCTTCTCAGCTACTTTCCAAAAGCCTTAATCTATTTCTGAATGGGTTATTTCATACTTGGTCATTTGATCAAGCTGGGTCACCAAAAATTGATTGAAATTTCCAGCCTTAACAGCAGATCATATTTGACAATACATCGGAATCAAACTGTGCAAGGTTTGATTTTTGGTCTTTGTTTTCTAATCATGGTTTGTGATATGGCTTCCTCCTGCACTGTTCACCTGTCAGCCTGAGTTAGATCCAGATATGAAATGAATTTTTTCCAGTAACTAGGATGAAATTGGATTATCTGTAGACCACCCTCAAAGAACTGGCCAATTAGGGAAGTTTTAGACTTTTCCTTTGAATAGTTACTCCTGAATTTGAACGGTAGATCTTAGAAGACACTAATGGTGATGGTTTATTATATGGAATCCCAGGTGTTCAGTAGACTAAAAGACAAGCATCTTATCGATTTGCAGAATTATCTTGCTGATTACACACACACACACAAACCATATACATACAGTGGAACCTCGGGTCGCGAATACTTCTGTTCGCGACCAAATTGGGTGACAACCAGAATTTTTCAGAACAGTTTTGCTTCTGGTCGCGAACAGTTCTTCGGTGGCAACCAAGCAAACCTGAAAATTACCGCAGCAATTTCCCTTCTACACCAGTTTTTTTTTTTTGGTCCACGCATGTGTAGACAGTCATGCTTCCGGTTGCAACCATAGTCCTGGAATGGATTGCAGTTGCAATCCGAGGTTCCACTGAATACACACACCCATACACCTCTTTGGATCCTGTCATCAATGAATTTACAATTGATAACTCAATTTCAATAACTTGATGTACTGGTTGTAAAATATGACTGTATAACCTGAAGTAACTACTGGGGCATCCTGAGCAAGACAGGTCAGAAAATCGATTGAATTGAAGCATGGGGTGTATATTAATGACAATGTAGGCTAATAGGGAAACAGCTTGTCAAGGATGAACAGTCTTCCTGGTTAGTCTTCCTGGTTTCTATGACTAATTTTAAAAATCACTATAATTTCTTCATATTTGTGCATTAAATCGTGATTTAAAACTCCTACAAAATCACTTGTTTTTATCTATTTAAACCTTAACATGCATTATATAAAGCAGTATATAAGTCTTAAGTGCTGTTGCTATTATGGTATTGGAAAAATTAGAATTCTGGTGGCTAGCTGAATTCCATTTCATCAGGTTATTTCATATAGAATTCAGAAAGATATTTAAGTCAGTGTTCTGCACAGTGTAGAATATGAGTAGAAGTTCTAAACAGGAATCCTCAAGATTTTTGATCAGTATCTTTGGACTTTTTAGTCTGGCTACTTGTGGGGACTTGTTAACATAACAATTGCTAGATGAGAAAGAACTAGTAATAAAGGACAGATTTACCAAAATGCAACCTATCACCTTCTCTGGTTTCTCTTCTTGTCCCTGTTTCCCCTTCCCTTTCTTAGATAGTTATGCGTACTTTGAAACAAAAGAACTGCATCTGCCTACCATTTTTATTTCAAAGTTTATGTGAGGTATTTAAAAGAATAATTCAGATGAAGCAGGAAGCCAGATATGCCCTGAGTAGGTGTCTAGAAGCATCTCTAGACACCAGGCCATTCTTGATATTTCTCCTTGAAAAAGAATCAGAGACAACAAAGCTTTCAGTATTTAATTCTCATAGTTGTACAAGTCTGTATTATATTTACCTTTGTGTTTAGGTATTGAAGGAAGTGATGATGAAGCTCTGATTGCTGGAGAACAGGATGAAGAATTAAGCCGGTGGGAGCAAGAACAGATACGGAAAGGCATTAATATACCTCAGGCACGTATTCAAATATCTTAAGATTTGGAGCAACAGATGGCAGTTTTAGCAATAGCTGATCCAAGCTATTTGCCAAAGCAAAAGAGATAGTTGTGAATGAACATATGTAGCAGAAGGATGAAAACTTAGGGCAGGACCAATTCATTTCAGCCCATCTCTTCTGGTTAGAGTTAGGCTTACCTGAACATAGATGTTATTGAAATCAAAAAGTAATTCACTAAAAGAAATTAACTCAGATTCTGTTAAATTGTATCATATAATCAGGAGCCTCTGTGGCGCAGTGGTTAGAGTGCAGTACGGTAAGCTACTTCTGCAGCCAGCTGCCTACAATTTGGCAGTTCAAATCCCACCAGGCTCAAGGTTGACTCAGCCTTCCATCCTTCTGAGGTGGGTAAAATGAGGACCCAAATTGTTGGAGGCAATATGCTGACTCTGTAAACCGCTTAGAGAGGGCTGTAAAGCACTATAATGCGGTATATAAGTGCTATTGCTAGTACTATGTCAGATTTCCATACAGTACAATTAATAAGAATGCTATAGGCTCAACCAGTTGCAATATATTAAGATCATATAAAGCAATAAATGTAGACAGTACAGTACAATGTGCTGTAATATTTGTAATTGTGGTATGTCATATTCTTGTGTGAGCCGCCCCGAGTCCCCCTGGAGATGGGGCGGCATATAAATCCAAATATAATAATAATAATAACAACAACAACAACAACTACTACTTATCATTCTAGTTTAAATACTATCTGTCCATCCATTCAGTATTGTGTGTGTGCATGTATTCAATATTGTGTAAGTTGAAATAATGAGTTGCTTGATAATGCAAAAAATCACTATATAAAGATGTTCCTGCTAATCTTGTTAGAATGGAATTTTGAAATAGAAAATTTCATTTTTTTTTCAAAAGCTGATATAATAAGATAAATGCCATGCTAATAAGTTGCTTTACTGTCTTCAAATTAATTATTAGATTTAATGGGTTTTTACTCTAATATTTTATGCTAATTGTTTACTGTCCAGTACTAATTCTTTAGCATAAGAATCAGCAATTGGTGATCCCTAGATTAGTCTACTGGTGAATGCCATCTGCTGCTTATGTACCAGTACATCAGCAAGAAACATAAATGCTGCATGTGATAGCAGTTCACTTCAGGAAACTTAGACAGGTAGTACAGCATTCTTCACCCTCATCACAGTGATACCTCTGTAAACTAATTGTTCACAAAGAATACACATATACCTGAAATTTTGAAGTTGCTGCTGCTATTTTTATGCTTTCTGCTTCCTAGTGATTGTTTTTAGTTAGTTTTTCACAGTAACTACTAAAGTTGTTTTTTGACAAATAATCGTAGTTTGTAATAGAGTTTACAGAATGCCAGTTTTTATGTCTATATATCATATGTTTCATTCCTGTAGGTTCAAGCAAGTCAGCCTGCTGAAATGAATAATCTCTACTACCAGAATGCTTACCAGACAATGCCTTATGGTTCATCTTACGGCATGCCTTACACATATGCTGCATATGGATCAGAGACAAAGTCTCAAAAAACAGATAACATAATATCTTTCAAAACCCCCAGTAATGAGATGGCTCCTGTTACTATTGATTTGGTAAAGAAACAGTTTAAAGACAGGTAGGGCAGATCAACTTATTAAAATGTAAGACCTGTCCTCTAGGTTTCAGTCTGGGGGGCAGATCAGAATTTCATCAACAGAAGCCCACAGACTGGATCCTGCATTGTAAAACGTAAGAAAAACTGTTCAATAGGCTATTTGCATTACTTTTCTGGAAATGAAGCTTGAACCATTTTGAAGACTGGTACATCTTCTGTTCTTGGAAAAATAATTTTGTAACTAAGAAAAATGAAAAAAAAAATCTGATGTTTTCAACTTGCTATATAATGATTGTATAAGAATTTAAGCAATTAAAAAAGGTAAAGTTTTAAATTCTGTATTATTTTAATTGGAAATTCAAAATACTGTATAGTACACCAAGTATTTGTTTATGCTTATGAATATATAACAAGTCCCTTGTTATAGTTTAAAAGTGAATACAGTTAGTAAAAAAATATAAGTGAAAGGTTAGCTATTTGCAAACTTGATGTTAACCTCCAAGAAATTGCCTTTCATGATTGTTGTATGCTTCTCTGATTCCTACTGAGACCATCAGGAATTAAGGGTCCTGAGTACTATGCCAAAGTGATACTCCTGTAGGTAAGATACAATATGAGAAAGTAATAGAAGTAGCCAAAAAATGTTCTGTCTTTATTTAAATCAAGTAGTTTATCTAAGCATTTAAACCATGAGCTGAGAGAAAATCATTGTCAAAAATCACTGGGTTGCATCCATCATAACTGAGCATAGGTGACAGCAAAGTAGTAAATATGAAGGATATTTGCTGCATGGAGATAGAACACAAATGTCTTGAATGCCTATGGAGATTCTCAGTCATCCAGGTCATGATTGTTCCAAAGGTGCTTTTTCAAAAGGCAACTGGACTTTTCTTTTTCTTGAAGACATCCTGCTTCTCATTCAACAAGCTGTTGCCTTTGGAAAAAGCACCTTTGAACAATAGCTGTAAAATAGCAGGAATGTGATATTCTACCATGAAACTATAGTTTCCTGCGTCAGAAAGTTCTTCCCATAATTAATTAGTCATTTGTGGGGTCTTGTTTTATTTTTTTTTGAATAAAATAGAATAAATCATAAAAGCTAATTAAAAAGAAAAATGCAATCACAGCAAGATAAATTATTTAAAAAAATTAACCTTGAAGATCCTAGAAGATTCTTCATATAAAAAGTTGTGATTCTAGCACCCTACATAAGTAAAAAAAAACAAATTTGTAATAGAAAATAAGGAATGTGTTTTGTTTCCTGAAAGCAAACGGTGTTATTGTTAGGATTGTTTCTTGCTGTACAAAAAAACCCCAACCCCAATGTGTATATTCTGTAACTGCTTTTGGATATAAACATGTGTGTTCTTGACCTTTAGATTGGAGTCACTGAAAGAATTTCACAAAGCGAATCAAGAACAACACGAGAGGCATCAGCAAAACCGTGATGATTCTACCAAGACAATTGAAAGATTAGAAGGGTCTTCTGGGGGTATTGGTGAACGGTATAAATTTCTGCAAGAAATGCGAGGGTATGTCCAAGACTTGCTTGAGTGTTTCAGTGAAAAGGTAAGAATGCAAAATATATCCCATCTTTTTCAGTAACGAAGTTTACTCTGTGCTCAAACATGTTGTCTTATACATGCCAGTGAAAGCACATGTTTGAAGATTTGGCTTTAAAGATGGTAAAAAAGCATAGTAAGTTAACTTTTGGGATAGTTCTTGAAATAGAAGATAAGCTTTTGATACAAGCTTTATAATTCTTAGAAAATACCTTCTTCCAGAAAACCATTGTGACTCACGATTATGCTCCAATACTTTTTAAATTACATTTTGCAGTTTTTGAGGCACTACAAGGCAATTACAGGAAAACATTGGATCCAAATAAATGGTGTATGCACCAATTATTTGCAATTAGAATTAGGTTAACATTGAAACCAGCCCAATTTCAGTTTCATGCCGATTTCACACATTGATTTCCAAGGAGAGTTATAGGTTGTAAAATATACAATTATTCTGTGCCTCTTGTTCTGAAGCCTGTCAAATACTATTCCACACTTCCAAAACTTATTTTATGTGTGTGTATACAAACACACACACACACACACAGTTTAATTGATACTGTGGTCATTGAAGGATGCCTAATTGTCAAAGTTCACAACTA
This sequence comes from Naja naja, assembly GCA_009733165.1. Taxonomy (NCBI): domain Eukaryota; kingdom Metazoa; phylum Chordata; class Lepidosauria; order Squamata; family Elapidae; genus Naja; species Naja naja. Next base: position 9,404,693 of record CM019152.1, read on the forward strand.
TTTGCGCATTCTGTAAGTCCTATTACATATCATTTACTTCTGAATAAATAGGCATATGTTTGCCCTGTAAGCTTAAAGCTTTAAAAAACCAAAAACTAAATTAAAATTATTTTTAAAGAAGTCCTACTATGGAGATAATTGGAACCTGACTAAAACTTTAAACTGTCTGTGCAGACCGCTGTCTAATATCATGTGCACTATAAAGTGTATAATATATATTATACACACACAAACAGTCACGTGATGGAATAAGTAGCTATATAGGTAGTCCTTGACTTACAAATGGTCAAAGGTATGGGGGACCGCCCCAAAAGCTAGTTATAACCTGGTTCCAAATTTATGGCCACTTAAGTATCCCCACAGTTGTTCGCCTTTAAAACCGATTGCAGGAATGCTGTAGTGCCCCCTGTCTTATCTCCCCTCCATCTCCCTGGATGCCACAGGCCTTGGATTTGCTTTCCACCCAATGGGCCTCACACTCCCTTGTTCACCTTTCAAAGGATTCCAGAGCCCGGGTTAGGGAAGGAAGACAGGCAGCTCTGTTGCTGAAACATTGCAGAGCTCTGTTGCTGGGCCATGCAGTACAATCCTGGAAGCAGACATCATTTTCTGAGCAGCTGCATTGAATTGTGGCTGCTCAGAAAATGGCCGCTTCTGGGATTGCATTTATTTATTTATTTATTTATTTATTTATTTATTAATTTATTTATTTATTCGACTTATATGCCACCCCCTCTCCCGAAGGACTCGGGGCGGCTCAGAGCTAAAATACAATACTAACAATAAATTACCTAAAACTATATTTTATGGATTAGCAATGGAATGACCTGCCCTTCTTCCCTATCCTGAGATCTTTGAAAGGTAAATATGTGATGGATAACATAGGGAGGAGTAGGGTGTGAGGCCCAAGAGGATGGGAAGTCCAAGGCCTAAGGACCCCAAGGGTCAGGAAGCAGAACACTGGGTGTCTTCGGATGTGGGTAGCCTTAGAGGCCTGACACAGAGCTTGTACTAGGTGTCCCAAGGCCTCCTTGGGGCTTCTGAGGCACCCCATGGTCTGCTTAATGACCCACACTTTTGTTTTAACAATTGCATTAGGGAGAGAAGGGATGGGGTTGTAAATGAGGCAGTCACATTCATTTAACAGCTGTCATATCAGTTTGTAATGGGCAGATTCCATTATAGTCATGAATCAAGAACTAGCTACTAAAAATCTCATATTTTTTATTATACAAAAAGTATAACATGTATTATACTTTAGTATATATTGTTTCAGTTCTTTTCTGCTAGTACAAAATGGAAAATTAGTTTTCATCTTTGTGTGAAATCTAATACCTTAATTTTTTTTGTAAATTACTACACAGATATTTTCACAGTTCCCTAACTGGAAATGCTTGCATTACTAAATACTTGTGCAATTGCTAGCTGAATATATAACTGCTATTGGAAGATTTCTTTATACTTAGTTTTAGATTGAGTATTGCTGTAATTTGATTATGTGTTACTGCAGCATACTGTTTATACTGCTAAATATAAACATTTTTTAATTTCAATAATACACAATCAAAATAAGTAAGAATTTCTTAATTTTTATCTCTGTATTAAATATATTTTTTCTCTTGAAATTTAATATGTTGGTTATGTGCATGAACAGTTCAGTCTAATGTTCGTACTTAGGGGAAGTATATCAATCATATTTAAATCACAACAGGCTTGACAATAACATTAGAGAGTAAATACCACTTTAACAAAATAAAAACATGGTTTTGACATAAGCAGTGCTTATTAAGTATACAATTTGCAAATCATTTCTCTTTAATTCAAAAATAGGAGGTCTCCCCCCCCCAAATTTCCATGATTTCTCTTTTCTTACTTCCATTCTGAACCTCACATGTACTTGCTGTTAGAAAACATATTGAAAACCTTTGGAGAAGACTTTTGGGAAATTGAGAAAGAAAGAAAGAAGACAAATACTCTGTTAATGAAAAAATAGATGCCTCTCTAATATAATTTATAAGATTGGTTTAGAAAGTAAAACTATACAGCAGGAGCCAAAATAAAAACAAAGCAAAGAAAATTTGAACAAGCAGATCTGTTTTTTTTTCCTTACCAGATACTCAAGTATATATTGATGTTTCTGTTTGAACATGTATATAATTATGGTATATTATAAACACTTACGTTTTCCCAAGGGGAGAATTAGTAGGATTATCTAATTTTGCCCTCATAGCTATCCACATCCAGATTTATATTGTATTAATTTTACAATTATTAATCTAAATTATGGATTTTTGAAAGAATTATTTTGCTGTAATTTAATGTTCAAATCTTTCAGAAAATAAGAAAGGAAACCATGTGCATAATAAAACTATCTTCTACAGGAGCATCTGCTAAACAAAGTTATTGTAGTTATCAGTAGAATTTACACTGGTCCTGAAAAATATGTATGATTTAGACTGTTTCAGTTATACCTTTCTTAGATAAGTTCTTTATACATCACAACACTGTGGTGTATTATAGATTGTGAGGTGCATGTGGGACTGAGTTTTCTCACAAAAGAATTTTTGTAGGTGGAACAAATAGTGGGTTATGCATCAGTTGTGCTGCTCTTTTTTTGTGCCCTCTTCGCATGTTTCTTTCATTTTTTTTCTTATTTGGATTGGCAAAATTCAAATCGAGAATCTAGGGGAAAAAAAACTATTTTTGAATTTTATTCACACCAAATCAGCAAGGATGACATTTGTGAAAATATAAAGCATATCCATGTGATTTGGATTATTTGATAACCTGTTTTAGTAGATCATATTTCAATTTCTAGTGGCAACATAGATAAGAATAGACTACTAATACTAAAATAGTATTACGACAACAGTGAAATCCTGGGATCTAGTGTGAACACTAGATTTGGTAGATACTTTCTGATTGATTGTAATTGTAAGTGCTCTTTCGGGGTTTTGCACTTATTCAGGTTTCTTAAAAATATTTTCACTGGTTCACAACATTTATTTCCATTTTTTTGTTAAAAAAAAAGTTCACTAATAAAGAAAAGTTCCTTGTCAGAGTAAGAAATTTTCTGTTTTCAAATTCATATTTTACCCATTTTCTTTGGGTAAAATGTTGTCGTTGCTTCTTCCTCTTATAACAAAATCCTTGGGTGTTAATTGCTTAATTAACTTTCAGAATCTTGGTGTCAAACTCCATATTATAATATAAACAGTGTTATTAATGTATCAGTTAACATTGATGTAACCATTTGAAAATATTGGTTGGGTTAAACTGGTAGAAGAGAAGAAACAGAATAGATTCAAATAACAACAGGTGGGCTTATAAAATTTTAAATGTAACTATGAAAATTGAAGAGAGTATTGTTTCCCTATAAAAACTTACAGAAATAAATTCTAATTTTCTCAGCATGGTTGGCAATTTTCAAACAACTAAGAACCTCATATTTTTCCCTATCTCTCCTTTTATTTTTAAGTTCTATTATTGAAACCTCATTTCAATATATTGAAACTTTTTTTTCATACCAGTAGTGACGTACGTAGAAATATCTGTTTCCAAATAAATTTCACTAAAAGAAATAACTTTCAAATAAGTATGTTCAAATCCAGGTATGTAGTGATGTCAACTTTTAACTAAACTTATTTCAGCAGTACCTGAAAGCTGCTGGTAAACATCCAATGCATTTTTTGGGAACATTAGAGCTTTGCCTTTTCTTTCTCCTGGGAATTCTTTTATTAGTTCCCATGTCATCTACAATCTTTAGGATATCATGTTGGTCTCCCATCCAAGTACTAACTAGACCCATCCATGTTTAGCTTTTTAAAAATCAGCTATGAGCAGCTATATCTCTAGGCATGGTGTATTGTGAGAAAAGACCAGGGAAGTGACAGAATTGATAGATCGCGTTGCTCAATTTGAGGTAGTGAAATCTGACAGGAAGCCTAAATTCGGGTAGGAAACTGATAGGAGACATTTCAGAGTATTTGGAAATCCCAACAGGCTTCTATAATGGTTTTAGTTTTAAAATCATAAAGAGCTTCTAAGAGACTTACATTTTATTGTGGTTTGCAATCTACTTAGTCATCTAAAAATAATCTGTCCATGTTTACATAAAGAAGCTTTGGAAACAGTGTTTTTTCTTTCTTTCGGACTATTCCAAATTAACCATTGTTCCAATGTGGCAGATATTGAGGGCAAGCTAATGAAATTGTGTGGTAGCTTTATAACTTTTCTGTATGTTTTTTGTACAGGCTTGACAGCTTGCTTCTAGTTAGGGAGCTTTAGTTTTGTTCTTTACTATTAAATATTCAGTAATTAAAAGTTAATAGTAAACTGAAAGTGCAGCAGTACACTTTGGAATAGTGTGGCATCCCATACAATTAAACACTTGAAAATATTTTTATTACGAAGTATTATATTTTTACAGGTGCTCCTGATTAACGAACTTGAAACAGCAATGCACCAGCTGTACAAACAGCGCACCTCCCGCCTTGTCCAAAGACGACAAGATGATATTAAAGATGAATCTTCGGAGTTTTCAAGCCATTCAAGTCAGTCCATCTTGAAGGTTTTTATTATTCATTAAACAACCTTGTTTACATAGTTCAGTTATAATATAAAGTGAAATTTCAACGTATGTCTTGGTTTAAATCTGATAAAAGAAAATCAGATTAAAGAAATCTAGCTCATACTTTTAAAGTGCTTTTCCCAGACTTTCTTGCCGTGGCTAAAAATAGGAAAAATTATTTACAAATTAGTAACTTACGTGACAATTATACCATCTTACTACTCCCTGAAAGTATTTCACAGAAAGTTATCTGAACCTGAAAATGATTAAGGCTATTCTACTAGCAGCTTTCGTTTCAGTAATACAGGTTTCTGATGCTTTAAAACAAACACAAAAGGTACAGTTTGTCACATCTTCCTATTTTAAACGTTAGTGCTAACCTGTTTTGTTTTAAATAAATTCATATTACACAATTTTTCTTGCACTAATTGATAAAATAAATGCTGCAAAATTTCCATTAAAAATGAACGTAACCTCTCCTGTGGAATCTCATGCTTTCATTGGTAGAAGACTTATGTTTGTTGGGTAAACTATATTCCTCCAAGAATCCTCCCACATTTCAGACATTTTATTGCTTTCACACATGGCAAACATCAGATATCAAGTTGTATGCTGTTTCAATACTAATTGTCTTAACTTCAACTGAAAATGTATTAATTCCTGTTGCTCATCAACAGTATTCAGCAGGATATGGAAAAATCTGTTCTTTATGAAAACGCCGAATGCTATTTAAAAATACAATCACTTAAAAAGTATTGTTCAATATTCTGTTCACCATTTAGAAGTTCTCACTAGTGTGATAAAAGATTTAAAACTTTACTGATAATATTGAAGAAAGTCCAATATTTTTAGTATCCGTGCAAAAATGAAATTCACACCATCATTTGTTCTATACAAGAACTGGGGTAAGAAGTAGTATAATCAAACTTAATAGATGTATGCATGTATGTTAATATTTGTTAAACATCTATGAAACTGCAAGACACACACACACAAAAATATTACTTTTCCTTACAAAAGATGCAATCCTAATTTCAGTGTTTGTACTCTTACAGATAAAGCATTGATGGCACCAAACCTTGATTCTTTTGGGCGAGATAGAACCCTCTACCAAGAACATGTAAAAAGACGGACTGCAGAAAGGGAAGCTAGAAGGTAGTAGAGCATTACAGAGGTTTTAAAGGGTGATTCTTTGCAGTCTAGTGGTATCTGGAGACTTCCCATTGCCCTTGACCACCTACCATCAGCTCCAGACAGCATAGAAGTTTTAAAAGATAGGAATGGCTGCAGATTCTTCTCCATTATAGGATATTTATTTATTTATTATTTATTATTTGAACTTATATGCCGCCCCATCTCCGAAGACTCGGGGCGGCTTACAACTAAAAACAAGGAACAATAAATACATTAAAAAACAATTAGATTAATTTATAAGTCCAAACGTTTATAAAATAATTAAAAATAATTAAAAATAACATGTTGGTGTGTAAATATTCCAAATGGTAATTTTCTTTAAAAAAGAGTATTTTTTCCTTTTGAATTTGCAAAATGGGAGATAAATGCACAATCAAAATTATATGTCAGTAGTCTTTTAGTTGGAGTACTGTTTGGATCATGCGCGGAATAGTAGTGAACCAATTGCTAGGGATGGAAAATTACAGGTTAGCATATGAACAGTCTCAGACTAAAAGAAAAGGGGGAAATAATAAAACATTCAAGGTTTATTATCATTGCATAACAGGAACACATAACCTTTGTGTGAGCCTTTGATTGATAGCCTAGAGCCACACTTCAGAATACTAGAATAAGGAATTAGACAGAATCATGTAAAAATTTATTTTTAATTAAATTTCAATTGAGAATAGCTTTAAAAATGTGGTTGGTGGCTACAAAGCTTTGGCTTGCATATTCCATTTCACTTTGTGGTGGATGGGTTAAGTTCATTTCTGCTTCAGATGAAAAGAGTAAGGCATACAGTATTTATGCACCTTTTGTTACCAGGAAGTTACTTCGATTCAGCAACCACTCATTTATTCTTTGTAACAGAGCTCGTCGTAGACTTGCCAGAGAGCAGTCTGGGAAAATGGCTGATCACCTTGAGGGTCTTTCTAGTGATGATGAAGAAACCTCAACAGACACAACAAACTTCAACATGGAACGAGGTTAGACAATTCATCTTACTGATAGAAATGTTAACTTCTGAAACACAGTTTTGTAGAAAACTTTTGAGCAGATTAATGTCATGGTTTAATATAAGGTCTGTAGGAAAAAAGTTAAATTCTAGCTTACTATTATTACTTTAGCTTTGGGTTAAGGTAATACTGTTATATATTTTTTGGCTCCCATAGGTCTTATTTTCGGGTAGGTCTTATATATTTATGGTGCCAAATAGTGGGTGTGAGTGTGTAGGGGGGTGTTTCGTGGTGCACGTTGCTGAAAAGTCTTCCTGGAACTGAGATTTAGACTAGGTCTTATTTTCGGTAGGTCTTATATTAGGGCAGGTTTAGAAAATAGTGCTAGGTCTTACTTTCGGGGTAGGTCTTATTTTCGGGGAAACACGGTAGCTATCCTGGACTTGCTGAAATATAGGATAGTGTAGGATGTGCTTTTATTCTCTTTCATAAGTGATAATTGCAAGGAGCTAACAGTACTCGTTCCTTTTGGCAGTAGCAAAAACCAGACTTATTTCTTCTCTTTATGCTCTTAATTAAGTGCAAATTTTTGTGAAGTGACTGTAAGAAAAGTAATGACAGGATATCCATAGGCCTTCTTTGGGATTTGTTACATATTAAAAGTAGGAAATGTACCATATTTTTCGGACTATAAGATGCACCCAAATTTAGAGGAGGGAAATAAGAAAAAAATAGTTTCTTCCCTCCGTGCATCCCAGTTTTGCCCTTCCCCGGCATCCAGAAGCACTCTGCAGGCCAAAATGATGCCCGTTTCTGGCCTCCAGAGGCCTTTGCAGGCCTGTTTTTGCCTCTGCAGCATCCAGAAGCACTCTGCAGGCCAAAAACAGGGCCAATTTCCTTTGTTTGTTTTTCCCTCCCCTTTGTCGGGCTGGCCAAAAACAGGACACGGGAAGGGTTCGGGATGCCAAAAACAGGCCCATATTCACTCCATAAGATGCACAAACATTTCCACCCACTTTTTTGGGGGGAACTGTGTCTTACAGTCCAAAAAATACGGTAGTTTGTTAAAAATATATTTGCTTAGAGAAGTTAGTTAGAACCTTGCTTACTCGAGGTAATCTTTCAGATCATTATATCATAATTGTTTGACAAGTAATCACCCTACAAAACAAATCACAAGATCTGTTCAGATCATTATATCATAATTGTTTGACAAGTAATCACCCTACAAAACAAATCACAAGATCTGTTCAATTGGCCTTTGTTTACCCAAGCTGTTAAATCCTTTAATAAGACTTCAGTTACTTACCTGGAATCCTTTGGAGGTACGAGCAAGTTAAAAGTGTATTTAGTCTGTAACAAGGTAGAATGTTAAGTATAAATTAATGTTATAATCATATAAAATGATACTTAATTGACAATTAGTTTCTCTTGAGCATTAGATTGGGCCTATAGTGTATATTTCTGCTTTAATGCTGATGTTCCATTTTTAAAGTATCGTTTTAGTGATTGAATTACTTGATAAATGTCAATATTGTATGAGGTATAACAAGTGTATATCAGGACAAGATTGGTAGCTTCTGCTGTTTCTGATTTAGATGTATTAACAAAATAGTTCAGAAAAGGGATGTGTGTGGAAGACTTCTGGCCTTCTAGATGGTGCTGAATTACAACATAAGTAGCTCAGACAAGAAGGCCGGTGATGAGGAAAGTAAGATTGTGGTGTCATAAAAAACACAGGTGTCTTATTTCTGTGAACAAATAATAGTCTACCAACAGAATTTGATGTGCTGACATTCAAGACATCCTGAGAGTGAAGCCCACAGCCAAAAGATTTACATTGGTGAATGCATTGGTTTATACATCTCAAGCTTAAACACACTTAACACATGCAGCATTTATTTTTAATAGGACAAATGTCAAGATTTTGAAAGCATGCTGTGGTTTGAATCCCTGCTATTTTATGGATGTGAAGAATATGATCAGGAGAAAGATGATGCTGATGTTTCACTGCTGCCTACTATTGTTGAAAGAGTGCTTTTACCAAAATTAACAGGTACTCTATAGTATGTAATTAAAATATTTTTTTATTTTTCAAAGTACAATTTAATTGAATTTTGAGAAGTACTAATTTTTCTTCTTTGTTAGTGCTGGCTGAAAATGTATGGGATCCCTTTTCTACAACCCAAACATCCAGGATGATTGCTATTACCCAGAAACTAATTAATGGATATCCTACAGTAGTACATGCAGAAAACAAAAATACACAGGTGACAAAAAAATTGCTTAACTTTTTTGGATTCATGACTTTCTACATATTGTTTCAATTACTAGTATTGAATTATCATTTTATTGATGCTTCTGTATCTTCAAAGACCTAAATTCACATATGTTCTTGCTTCAAATAAAAAGCAAAAAAAAGAACAGAGTAATTTTGTGGTTTGAATCTTAACATCCATGCAAGGAAAATAGATTGCGATTTCTCTATATGCTGTCTTGAGATCCACAACAAAAAAACTGGGGTATAGATATGATGTGGTGATACTGAATTAGGAGTGGAAAACCTCAGGTTCTAGTGCATACCCACACATGAAAATTTACTGGGTAATTGGGGTCAGTCCCTCTTAATAAAACCTGCACAAGGTGTTTGTTGAAAAATTAGAAAGAGGAAGTGCAGTGAAAAGTGAGATATAATATTTTTTCCCAGATTTGAGTAAGTTGCATCCAAATGTAGCTTTTTGTTGTAGTCGTTAAGGGACTCACATGGTCATTAAGTTAATCTGGCTTCCCTCATTGACTTTGCTTCTTGAAGGCCTCCTGGTGATCACCCAAATGGTGATCACATGACCCTGGAACACTGCAACTGTTGTAAATTGCCAGTTGCCAAGCAACCAAATTTCAATCCTGACTGGGAACGATGAGACAGTTGTAGGTGTGAGGATTGATTATAAGTCACTTTTTTCAGCACTGTTGTAACTTGGGAGAGTTGTTAAACAAATGGTCATATGCTGAAGATTACTTGTAGTGAGAACTAGTGCCAGTCTTAGATGAGATCTTTACTAATTACTTCTAGTAACTTGTTGCTGGAAGAAATTCCATGAACAATCTTAATACTGTTAAAACAAGTAGATTCTTAATTAGAATAATGTACAGCTAATGTGGAAAACATACTTGGTCTAGTTTGGACTAAAATGCATTATAAAAATATTGTTTTAACACAATTTAAATTAACTTTCAGACGTTACTCAAAGCCCTCTTACTTAGAATGAGGCGAACACTAGATGATGATGTATTCATGCCACTTTATCCCAAAAGGTAAACTTTCTAGTCTAGTTTGTTTATTGTATTTCAGAATCATTTACCTTTGTAACAATGTAACATGTTGACAACTATTCTATGCTTATTGAAACATCTTTTGTATTTCAGTGTTTTAGAGAACAAGAACTCTGGTCCTTACTTGTTTTTTCAGCGCCAGTTTTGGTCTTCAGTTAAGGTAAACTAACAAAGAAATAAAACTAGTCCAACTGATTTTTCCCCAAATGGATGAGTTTCCTTGGTTTTGGAGTGAAGTGGATTGGAACCCCATTACCCTTGAGATGTTGTATCACTATGAAATTTAGCTAATCTTTAGTGTGAATTGTACCAAAAGGGTGTGATTCTGTAAAGCTATGCGTATGACCAAAGCTTTCTGAATTGCATTTTCCCATCACATGGTGAAAAGAGCAATGAATCAATGTTATATAGAGTTTGAGAATATTGCATAGCCAAAGAAGATGGATTTGGAAATGACATTCTATACCTGAAACTTGAAAAACTAAATATAAAAGCATTCACATTCAAAATATACCAAATATAACCAAAAAGTAACAGTGAATCACTTTTACAAAGTAGAAGATATTTGTAACTACTGGTACATAATGAATTTCCTTGGAACACAGCAGCTCCTTATGCAGTGGTATGGAATATTCTCCAACAAAACATTACAAGAATTATCAATAGATGGTTTGCTAAATAGATACATTCTTATGGCTTTCCAGAATTCTGAGTATGGAGATGATAGCATTAAGAAAGCTCAAAATGTAAGTAAATATATTTTAAATTTCACTTCATTTTTTAAAATTCCTTTTTGAGTCTGCTGCCCATATATTCAGAGGCAGTGTATTTTAATAGCTACAGTAGCAGGGATCCGAATCACATCACGGAGGAGTGGTGCCTTATTAGAGAGCAGTGAGAGAGCAGTGGCCAGCCTTAGACGCTCGACCAGCAGCCCCCTGGAATGCCGTGAGAGGGCATCCAGGGATGGAGGCAACTCAGTGGTTTTGAACTATAAGATCTTTATGAGGACATACCACTTACATCTAGGGCCGCTCCTCCCTTTGTTGATGGGACATTTACCAACATATGCGGACTTTTCGGGCAGCTGAATTGTGGGCTCTGAGGTTCTCCCCTCTTGGGTTTGGCCCACGGTTTATCATCAGCCTATCTCGAGGGGATTCTGGAATCGGAGAGATCCGGAGAGATGGCATGACGCAGGAAAGGGTAGGGAGGCCGGGCTCGGGAGGGATAAGGAAAAAGGACCCAGGGCTCCTTTGTTAAAAATTTTAATTCGGTCTTAGGGGGTTAGGAAGGGTGGAGGGGGGGGGGGTTTTATTGCAGGAGTTCAGTGCAGCCTGAAACAGGGCCGTGGTTGGGGGGTGCATGAGGGGGGCCTCGGGACACCGGTGGAATAGTGGGGACCATGATCCCCAGGGTGGTTGGAATGGGTAGGAGCCCGAGGCGGGGGGCATATATGTTGGGAGCACCCCCGCTATGTCCAAGCTGTGGCGCTCCGACCCCTTAGCCTCTTCTCATCTCCTGGGGTTTTGGGATCCAGGACCCCTGGGCTCAGACTGGTGTACTTTAATGCCAGGTCCGTGGTTAATAAGGCACCACTCCTCCGTGATGATTGAGGAGGAGGTCCGACCTGGCTTGCATCACCTGAGACCTGGTTGGGGCCAGAGGGTGGAGTCCCTCTGGTTGACATCTGCCCCCAGGTTTTCGGTGTTGCACCAGTCACGACCCAAGGGAAGGGGGGGGGGTGGCTATTGTTATTCGGGAGACCCTGTTTCCAAGGGAGGTCCCTGCCCCGGAGATAGGCGGTGTGAATCCCTCCTCCTGAGGTGTGGGCCTGCAGGTCGGTGATGGGGTGCTGCTTACATACCTGTCCCCCAGCTATGTCTCAGCTGCCCTGCCTGGGCTCCTTGATGCCGTCTCGGGGGTGGCGGTGGAGTTTCCAGGGCTTATAGTTCTGGGTGACTTCAACCTGCCTTCCTTGGGACTGGCGTCGGGTTTGGCCCAGGAGTTCATGGCCTCCATGGAGGCCATGGGCCTGACCCAGATAATAGATGGCCCGACTCATGAGGGGGTAACATGCTCGACCTGGTTTTGTCTCGGAGCAGTGGCGGAGTGGTCTGGGGGTGGTGACATAGTTATCCACCCCGTTTCATGGTCAGACCACTATCTCCTGTGGCTGGTCTTCCATCAAGCTGCCCCACACCGCTGGGATGAGGAGCCACTTAGATGGTTCCGCCCCAGACGCCTGATGGACCCTGAGAGGTTCCAGGCAGAGCTGGGTTTTTTTCCTGCATCCCTTACCCACAGCCCTGCCGAGGTCCTTGTGGCTACCTGGCAACAGTTGGCTGCGGGGGCTCTCGACAGGGTTGTCCCCATGCGTCCCCTTACTGGCAGATCCCGGTCAGCTCCCTGGTATACCGAGGAGCTCCGGGAGATGAAGCGTCGCAGAAGGGGACTAGAGAGCAGGTGGAGGGCGACCCGCTCTGGATCTGACCGAGCCCAGCTAAGAGCCCATATTAGGACTTACCTGGTGGCGGTGAGGGCAGCGAGAAGATCCTATTTCTCCGCCCTCATAGCATCTGCAGATAACCGCCCGGCCACCCTGTTTGGGGTCGCTCGCTTCCTCCTCCAGCTGGGGGTGGCAGACCCTTTGCAGGGCAGAGCTGAGGAATTTGGCCAGTATCTGCAGGATAAAATCGCTCAGATCCGGGAAGGGTTGCGCTCGGACTTGCAGTGGCCTGAGGATGGGGATGCGAGTGGTTTGGCCAATGTCATCTGGACTGAGTTCGATCCTGTTTCTGAGGATGAAGTGGACAGGATTATGCGGTGGCTGAGCTCCACCACATGTTTATTGGACCCGTGCCCTTCCTGGTTGGTTTATGCCTCCAGGGAGGTCACGTGCGGCTGGCTCCGGGCAGTGGTCAACGCTTCGTTAAGGGAGGGCTGTTCCCTGCCGCTTTGAAAGAGGCGGTGGTGAGGCCCCTTCTGAAGAAGCCTGCCCTTGACCCAGCCGCGTTGAACAACTTTCGTCCGGTCTCCAACCTTCGCTTTTTGCAAAGGTTGTTGAGAGTGTGGTGGCCCAGCAATTGCCACTTTTCCTGGAGGAAGCGGACTACCTGGATCCGTACCAATCGGGCTTCCGGCCCGGGTACAGCACGGAGACAGCATTGGTCGCGCTGATTGATGATCTCTCTAGGGCTCGGGACAGGGTTTTTCTCTGTCCTCCTGTTAGATCTCTCAGCGGCTTTTGATACCATCGACCATGGTATCCTGTTGCGACGTCTCGGGGGGTTGGGAGTGGGAGGCACTGTTTTACAGTGGTTCTCCTCCTACCTCTCGGGCGTTCGCAAACAGTGTTGGCAGGTCGACTCCAAGGTATCTCACTTGTGGGGTGCCCCAGGGCTCGGTCCTCTCCCCTCCTGTTCAACATTTATATGAAGCCATTGGGTGAGATCATCCGTGGCTTTGGGGTGAGTTATCATCAGTATGCTGATGATACGCAGTTATACATCTCCACCCCAGGCCACATCAGTGATGCTCTCTCCGTGATGTCCCGGATCTGGATGGACAGGAACATGCTTCGACTCAATCCAGCCAAGACAGAGTGGCTGTGCATACCGACATCTCGGTCCAGTTTGGATATTCCATCTTTGGTCATGGGGGAGGAGGTGTTGCCCCCCATGGACAGGGCACGGAATCTGGGGGTCCTCCTGGACTCACGGCTCAAATTGGAGGAGCAGGTGGGGGCCGTGGCCAGGGGGGCCTTTGCCCAGATCCGGCTGGTTCACCAGTTACGCCCATTCCTGGACCGAGATGCCCTGCGCACAGTCACTCAGGCGCTCGTCATTTCCCGACTCAACTACTGTAACGCTCTCTACCTAGGACTGCCCTTGCGTACCACTTGGAGGCTTCAACTGGTGCAGAATGCGGCCGCGCAAGTAGTGATGGGAGCTTCCCGATACTCCCATGTTACACCCCTCCTGCGTGCCCTGCATTGGCTTCCGGTTGCCCTCCGGGTGAGATTCAAGGTTCTGGTATTAACATTCAAAGTCCAGCATGGCATGGGTCCAGGTTATTTACGAGAACAGCTCCTCCCAACATCAAATACTAACCGCCCTGTACAGGCGCACAGACGGGGTCTCCTCGGGGTGCCGTCTGCGACTCAATGTCGCTTGGCGGTGACCCGGGGGAGGGCCTACTCTGTGGCGGCTCCCACTCTGTGGAATCTTCTTCCGCTGGAGCTCCGGCTGGCCCCCGAACTTCGCACCTTCCGCCACGATTTGAAGACTTGGCTCTTTTTACAATCCAGGCTGTGCTGATTCTCTGGGGTTGGTTCTATTTTAACTATGGGTTTTAATTTTAATTTGGCTTCAACTTGCTTAATATGCTTTTAATTAACTTATTTATTGTTGTATTTTTAGCTGTGAGCCGCCCCGAGTCCTTTTTGGAGAGGGGGCGGCATATAAGTCAAATAAATAAATAAAATAAATAAATAAATATGTTCAAATATACATGTAACCATGACGTTCATCTTCATCAATTAGCCCAGGCCTTGATGTTCAGATCAAAATACAATAGTGAGCCCAGTACATCCTATTTTCTATCACTGGAACAGAAACAAAACGAAACAAAAAAAGGAGTAAACTTCTATTTTACAACAACAACATTGCTTGAATTTCCATTTCTATTCTAGCACTACTATTAATGGGCAGTCTAGTGGCTCAGTGGTTAAGATGCTGGACTTGATGGAAAGCTGGCAGCCAAGGTTTGAAACCTGAGTGTCATGTGACGGGGTGAGCTCCTGTTACTTTCCCCACCTCCTGCTAACAGGAAGTGATACCTGTTTATCTACTGGCATTTGTCTGCTTTCAAAATGCTTAAAAAGTTTGAAAGCATAAAAATGCTAGTAGATAAAGAGGTAACACATTGGTGCGAAAGTAACGGCACTCTGTGACATCATGCTGGTCACATGACTGCAGAATCATTTTTGGACAGAACAGACTCAAAGGCCTTGAAAAGGAGATGAGCATCGCCTTCTATAGTGGGCAATGACTAATTTTTTGACTTTTTTTTACTACTGTTAATAGTACAAAAACTAAAATTAACATATTATGACTTCACATTCATACTCTGCTGTTTATCCAAGTTTAGTTCCCAAATGGCTTACAATAAGGTCTAGTACACTAGTGATAAATAGAAATATCTGTGGAAGATGTCTGATTTCTGATTTCTGACAGTTGATAATCTAGTCTGTATTTCCCTAAGTTTATGGAATTGTTAACACATGCATATAACAGGGACCAGCTTTTGCTAAATGCTGAGCCATGGATGGACAACCTTCTGAGCAGTAGTTTGTTCTCTAAAGCAGCTGGAAAATCAGATATGATACCAGAGAAAACATAGAGTTCACACATACACACACATTATCTTTTGCAAGCATTTTTTTCTTTGAAAAACCTCCCCAAATGACCCAAGATGACATTGACAAAATTCAGTATCGAAATAGTCAAATTTCATCTCCATGGTTTTAGAAATGCCGAGAGGGAAGCAGAGGTATTTAAGAGTGGAAAGTGGAATATTTTGCTTCAGTTTCTACTCTTATTTGGAGAAAGAATCAAAAATTTTGTAGTTGAAAATGGCACTTCACTGTAAAATTTCAGTGGTGCAATTTTGCAGTGCTGAAATAGGGTGTTATATATTGCCTGCAGTTAAATGGTCAGTTATTCTTCTCCAATCCTCTTATGTAATGTTTTATTATACTGCTAATTATATGGAAATCAGCTTACAATTAGTGTTTTCTTCCTGTTCCCTATATATCAAAGATTTAATTAAATAATGTGAGGTGAACACTGAAGTTAACGAATAATCTCAGTTTAAAATAAGATGGCAGATACTGCTACAGATAAATGTCAAACATTATAGATGGTCATATTTTTGAAAATCTTGCCTTGTATACTGTACAAACAACCAGATATTATTTTGAGTTTGTAATAATATTTTCTACATAGGATTATTCTGTATTTTTAATTTTATTTTTAAATTAATTTTTCTAGGTAATTAACTGCTTCCCGAAACAATGGTTCACTAATCTTAAAGGAAATAAGACAGTATCTCATCTAGAAAATCTCTGTAGATACCTTGTTCACCTTGCTGATACAATATACAGAAATAGCATTGGAAGCTCTGATGTAGAGAAAAGAAATTCAAGGTACTCTATTTTAAATAATGGTTTGTTGATTGGAGTCTATTCTATATAAGCAACAATAGTGTTTAAAATGTTTATGTAAAGAAGCATCCCAATTAAAATAAGGCATACTATATGACATAAAATTTAAAATATAAAATACAAGATTAAAATATGTACAAATTAAACAGAAGTTGCCTAGAAACTAGCAACATTGTGTTCTGTAGCACTGCTATGAGATCCTCAAGTGTACACTAGTTGGGGCACAGAGGGCAGGTATGCATGTGTTGTTGTTTAATTAAACATTAAAATGTTTAATTATATTGAAACAAATGAAGCTATTTCAATAATGGTTGGAAGTGCTGTAATTTGCAGCTTCTAACTCAATATAAGGTAATTAAGGCAGCAACTACTTTGGCCAAATAGGCATAGTTCCAGGCTCTTATTCCATCCAGACAATGGTGCAGGTTCTTTAAGAACATCTTGGTGTCATTGGAGAGAAAGCTGGGCATCATAAGAAATTGATTTAAACCTAGAACTCCAGTACTTCTTAGGATTTCATATAGATATTTATTGTAGACCAAAGGATTGAAGAATAGTCTTCTTTCTAGGAACATTGTGCCACATACAGGCAAGTGTAGCATCTCCAAGTCCCACTTCTCTAGAAAGTTGGCATAATCAATGTTACTGAACCTTGCAGCTACCAGCAACATAGGCAGTTAGGGATGTATTTCTCCTATTTCATTGCCATATGGTCCAAAATGGGCAAAGAAAACAATCCCCAAGAACCATATTTATATAATTTATTCTTGTATCACCAATTCTTCTCAGAATCAGTAAATTTACATACAAAATAACAGCATGTAGTAAAACCAGAGTACAAAACATTCCAAGAACATAATAAAGCATTCAGCAAAATCAAAACACCAGTATCAATAAATAACTACTTTGTTGTTTTTATATTATGCTCTTAACTCATGGCAACAATCCTTCCCCCAAAGCTCTTCAGAAAGGTTTGATTTTCACCAACTTATGAAAACTGTTACCAAGGAAACCAGTCTAGTTTACACGTGAAGATTGTTCCACAGTATTGATGCATGAAGAAGAGGCAATGCTTAGCTTCAGTCCTGTCAGCTGATAGAATTGTGGCACCACTAACAGTTTTGGTGGGAGGGCTATCCTGACAGTTGACTCAGGATACAGTAGGTGGCCTGCCAAGTATATGAACACCAAGCAATATAGGAATTTATGAGACAACCATTTTTGCTTTGAATTGCACCTGAAAAGCAACTGATAATCAATACAGAGCCTTGCAAGATGGGTATAATGTGATCATGTGGCAGTCAACAAGCTGAATGCCTATTTTTGACCAAGTATGATTTCTGGGTGGTCTTCAAACCAATTTCACGGAGAGCAGGTCTGTCAAACTTCCGGCCCAGGGGCCAGATGCGTCACATGCTGGCCACGCCCAGTTTAGCAACAGAGAAAAAAGTCCTAATACATTATGTGATGCCGCCGTGATGACGAAGTTTGACACCCCTGATGTAGAGCATGAAAAAGACAGTGTCAAAGGTGTTCTCTATTTGATTGACATTTGTTTGATGGGCTGTGGTACTACTGATGTATCGCCTGGTAGCAAAGCTGTGTCCAATTAAGCATGTTTAAAATTTCAAACATGCTTTAGAATTTTGGGAACAAATTATTGTTGGAGGGATAATGCACTCCATGGTCATTGTAGGGATGAGGCTTTGTGAGCATCTTAAGTACTGTTACATGATTTATTTGGTATACTTGTGTTGCATATTTGCCAAATACTGTAGATATATCTGTACTTTGCATGTTTTTTTTAAACAATCTGACTTTTTTGTTCTTTCTCTTTGAAGGGAACATATAAAACAGATAATAAAACTTCTATCAAGTATTCGAGCACTGGACCATGCTTTTGCAGTAGCAAATGATCATAATGTGAAAGAGTTAAAGAACTTAAGTGATGGGAAATAAAATTGTGTCAATTAATTCTATAATATAAAATCATTCCTGAATTGTAATTTTGTACATATGTAAAGTTTTCTTAAATTGTAAAAGGTTGTTTTTAAGACAAAGTGCATTCTTAAATACATCGTATGTAATAGTGTTGATGAAAAGTGAAAGCCAAGATTTTTCACATGCATTTTGTTTACAAAAACTTTTATATCCCATGATGGCCATCTGTTCAATTAATTTCAGAGTAGGAAAGAAATTATTTATGATAAAATGAATTGATGATTTCAGATATTTATACCTCTATGGTTAGGTGTTTGAAATGATACCTTTCGAAGTAAATTTTTGTTTGCTGGAATTGGTCACAACTACATAATATGTATGGCCTTGTGACAGTAAACAAGCTTCCCAAATAATACTTTGTTTTTAAAAATACACATATTGATCATAAAGTAATATTTTTAAATTTTAGATTAAAAAAACCCTGCAGTCACAGTTTCAGTTTCCCAATAAATTATATTTCAGGAGAAATTATTCGTGCCATGTAAGTTATATTCTTGTTTTAAGAGCAACATTCCTAAATTGCATTTTCCCCCTAATTCTTTGGAATGCATTTTCTCATAACATAATTCAAAATCCCACAATGTCCATAGGATTTTATATCCTGTGATCATTCACTGAATTTTCCAAACTTACTTGGATTGTTTAAGATTAATCTTTTGGTTGTCATGGCTTGCTCTTAAGTTTAGTTTGAATTGAGAAGAATGTTGTCACTGTAGATATCTTCCTTGATCTTACCTTGATATGTAGTCCTTTATACCTGAAAAAAGAAATGGACTACCAAACCATCGTCCTTTATTATGGTCTTGTTGTGTAATGGAAAGAAAATATTAAATGTACAGTTTGCCTTTGGACACTAAATAATTACTGAATTCCTTGCCATTATTATTTTCAATCAGATGTCAAGCCCAAACACCAAGAAATTGCAGTTAATATCACCATATTGGCGGCAGACATCAGTAGAATTGTGGGCAATTTGCAATGGTTTTCTTCTCTTTCAGAGCGGAAAGATAAGGAAGAAGACTTTCCATATTTTTATGTGACTAAATAGAATTAATGTATCTGGGACTATGAAAATACAATCTATTGATAAATTCTTGGCATTATTTATGTTGGGTTGTTGTACATATTAACAATATCTCTTTACTAAGCATAGAACATTGAATGGAAAGGACAACTTTTAGCAAGTTTCTTTACAACGCCCATGTCTCCAATGTTATTCAGCAGCAGAGTTTTGCTGCTGGCAGGCAAACATACCATAAGGGCTGATAATACAATATGAGCTTTGGTGGCTCAGGCTGTTAAATGCCTGCTCTTAAGATCCAGCTGTCTACAATTACTGTAGGCTCGAATCCCACCAGGCTCAAGGTTGACTCAGCCTTCCATCCTCTCGGGGTAGGTAAATTGAGGACCCAAGATTGTTGGGGGCAATAAGCTGACCTTGTAAAAATGCCACTTAGTAATAAGCAGGCATATACAATGGAATGAAGGCTATTGCTGAGCACATTGGGTTGTGCTCCAAAAATTGTAAGCCGCCCTGAGTCTTCGGAGAAGGGCGGCATATAAATGTAATTTAAAAAAAAAAAATTCTGTCCCATTTCCATTGTACAGTGCTATCAGAAGTCATCTGAGTACAAGTCTATATGCAGTTATATAACAAAATTATATTATGATAAAAAAGGAAGAAATAGGATACATGATGTAAAATTGAATATAGTAATAGATATTTTTACTAAAATTTAATAGTTCACAAGCTAAGACTAACACTGAAATATAGAAGGTAAATGATATAGTTTATTAAGCTAGATCTGAAAAGATGTAATGCAACCAAAGGCTTAACTATGAAGCTACAAGAGATTTTTGTCACGAGGGAAACAGCAATTAAGAATAATGCTGATTCATCTTGTACCTTTTTGCAGACAGTATTAAAAATGTTTATTATTCATTCACATAATATCCTATATATTACATACATATATATATATTACACATATAGATATATTAGGGTTTTTTGATAAATCACAAAATTAAATTACTCTATGAATTCCTTAAGATAAATTACAATTATCTACATTTTACCATCATTTTTAGAGCTTGCCCTACAATAAATTTTCATGCCACTCTATATAAAAAATTCATTTTTTGACATTTTTTAGTAACATGGATTGCTTTTTCTGAAAAATAATATTAGCATTACCTAGGACAGTGGTGGCTAAACTTGTTGAGCTCCTGTGCCAAAAATTGTGCATGCACTTACACGCACTCGTGTGCCAGCACCCAAAAGGTAATGTGCGCGTCCCCCCACGTCCCCTGCACATGCGCACACAATCCCCCACGCCACCTGCTTACCTGCACTGTGCCTCACAGCTGATTTTGCGGCTGGCTTGAGGCCTTTTTCAGCCTCTCAGAGGCTTGAAAAAAGCCTCTGAGGCTTTGCAGGACGAATAATAGGCCCGTTTTGTCACTTCCGGTATTACGGGCCTCAAACCTCAATTAAGAAAACTAATTTTTAAAACAAGTTATTAATCTAAAATCCCAACAACTTATTTGCTTAAATGTGGATATATGTGAATATTCATCTGATCCTAGCTGAAATAAGTAGATCTATAAATAATTCAAAATCACTAAAACAAAGAACTGAAACTTTTCAAATGTTTGTAACTCCTTTCTCAATGCAGTATGTGCATTTTTGAATTCTTTTAAATGTAGCAACATATTTGAGCCTCTTTATATGAGATTAGTACAATTTCTATAAAAGGCAGTAGTTTATCAGGTAATCAATTAACTTTCTTAAAGATTATGACAATAATACCAATATAATTATAGTACACAGTTAAAAACTACTGAAATAAGTAAATGCTCTAGTCTCACCCTGATGAAAATATTTTCAGAGATAAAGGAACTTTGCAGCAGTCAATGTTTTAAGAATGTTTTAATGACTTACGAAAAATATTCCACATCTCCAAATAACATGCAGTACTAAATTTCTTAAGGCACACAATATTGTGAATACGTAGTGCAGGGTGCTAGGAAAAGCAAGTTTATAAAACTCAAAAGTCTGCTTTTAAAGGTTATTACTTGGCTTTTTATATCCAAAAATCCTTACAGTTCTAATTAATGTAGTTGGACAAAAATTGTGGGACAGATAATTCAGTGATAGCATGTGGATAAATTAATCCTGCTGTATACTCTTCAAAGTCTGCATACTTTCTGCCATCCTTTTTCTCATTTCTGTTCTTAAATATGTAAATATATTCTGAGGCAGTTGTATAAATTAATAAACATTTTAAGAAATAATATATTGAGAAATATCCAAAAGCAGAGCAAAG
This sequence comes from Naja naja, assembly GCA_009733165.1. NCBI lineage: Eukaryota > Metazoa > Chordata > Lepidosauria > Squamata > Elapidae > Naja > Naja naja. Next base: position 9,426,281 of record CM019152.1, read on the forward strand.
CAATGGTAGCAATGCTAATTACCAGGAAGTTTATGTGAAATACAAAAAATACTACTACAGTAAATACTGATTCATGACTGATTGTCACAGAACTTCCAAAGAGCTGAACATTCAGGGAAATTTATTTTTGTCTGAATGTCAGTTACCAAACATTTTAAAGTAAAAGTTGAAACAAGTTTTACAATAACAAGCGTGTTTCGGATAGAAGTATTTACAGTTCAAAATATTACGTACAAGAAGTCTAGCATTTTTTAAAAATAGCTGTCATGAACTCCCTGGAATGATAAAAATTATATTAGGACACAGTGCCTACATACCTTCCTTGTCTACTTACCTCCCACTGAAATTTCTAACTAGACCTGCGTAAACTGGACCATCTCATTGATGGTGGATTTAGTCTGCGGAAGTTAACACTATAAACCAGTCAATGTCTAAAGTGCAAGTTCGTTGGTAATATAGCTTGTGTGGAGATTAAATACACTTAAAATCTTTTCAAGTATTTCAATGGCCTTTAAAAAGAAAAGCACACATATTGGTAACCGTTTTTACTTTACCGTTCAAAATTACAAATGAGACAATATCCTGCAATGAAGGCACATTTGAAAACCGAAGTTGGGTTTAACTGTATGAAGAAAGAATTTGCGATAGCAAAACTAACTGATCAAAGGGGTCCTTGGTGCTCTCTGAGCTTGTTTTCTTGCAGATGTCTCATTACCCAACTAGGTAACAGCATCATTGCTAGATAGGAAAATAGCCCAAGAAAGTGGGCAAAAAATGATACAGCTCATGATCACAGACGCACACCTCAGATTAAACAGATATCTGCACGCTAACTTCAAAGAACATTTGGAACAGACCCACCATATCACGGCATATGGAGAGACTGACCACAACCATCACGATTACGGTAAGTCCCAGAGACATGCTGGGGAAAGAAAAATCAAAAGGCAAAGCAGACTCCTTAAACTCTGAAGACTATCATTGATGTTACCTAGTATAGGTAATGAAACGTCTGCAAGAAAACAAGCTCGGAGAGCACCAAGGACCCTCATGTCAACCCTGAGCTACAAATATTCTTTATTGGTACTAACTGATCAGGTTTTTTTTTTAATGGTTTTGGTTGCCAGAGCAGAGATCGGTCACTTCACATATAAGACGAGCTGTGGACAATATGCGTGAACCTGCACTCAGAAATGGTTTGACAAATCAAATGGCCACTGCAATTACTGTATGGTTTGTTAAGTGTATTGCTTATTAAAATTATCCGCTATTGGCGCCTATTACCGCATTCTGAAGTACTAAGAGCTGAAAGGAGGGGGGGAAAGACACCACTGAATCCGAGGCAAGGCAAGCGAGGCCCAGGAACGCCTGCCTCCCAACCCCTTGCTGAGGCCTACGTTTCGTCGCTCCGCTCCCCCCAGACTCCCTCCCACCACTTCCGGCGAGAGGCGGTATAATGCGGAAGTGATGGGTCAGTAACAGAGGAAGTGAGGCAGGTGCCTCAGACAGCGGCACCGAGGAGCTCTGTTGGAGGCGGTAAGGAACATTGAACGAAGAGGTTGACTTGACCTGTCCGGGGTTGTCGACCCTTGTTCTTTGGCGAGCCTTAGCTGTCCTAAAGAACGGGCTCCATCTTTTCCGGAGTGGCGGATCTGTAGAGGTGTGAAGGGAAGTGGTGTCCTCGCACAAGATGGAGGCTTTATGAACCGCGGTGACACCCCCATATCTCTGTGTCAGCCTGTCAAAGGGAGGGGGGGTTTGACTTGGCGGCTTGTTTGTTTTTATTATTATTTTCTTTTGCCTGGGGCTTTGAATTGGTATTGCTTTGGTAAGGTTGGTACCTTCCTGCAGCCTCTGTCACAACCACCAACCTAACAGTCCAACGAGGGAAGTCTGGAGGTCGCAGTATATAGCCTATTCTAATATGGATACCGGAGACCTCTTGCAGTTGCTTTGCTTTAATCCAACTGACCAAATAGCTTATTCTGCTTTCCCAAGTCTTTGATGCGGGAAATGCAAAGATAGCGGTGCGTGGGGGGCGGGGATATTTAGTGAGCTAAGCCATCTTCAGTGCGGCTACCCAGCATAGAGAATCTGGAAGGGGGTGGGTTAGTAGAGACGGAAAGAGAACTGTCATTGCATATTGCATGGGAAAAAAATTCTGTGCTGCCTCTGTTAATGTTAAAAAGTGCAGTTTTTATTCCTGGAACTATTGCAATTTTTTTAAAATTGTGCTTCCCTTACTGCTGCCATTAGTAAGTAGTCAATTTTCTCTTGTTCATGCTTCCCTAAGAAATCTATTTCTTTTGGAAAAAATACTGCACCTTTCAATAAGAGGGAATAAATGGGATACTAAAATGCTACTTCATAACAGAACCGTTTGCTTTATATTCTGCTATATCTTTTCCTAAATAGATGTTTTTATGTATTTAAAAAGATAACATACATGTTTCTGTGTATAAGTAGGAAGTGGAATATACAGAAACCAGATAATAGTTTCAGTCTTTCATATAAGAGAGATGATATTCAATTTACTTCTAGTTTGTAACAGTGATTTATCTCTACGTACAAATTACCTGTTATGTTGCTGCTAGTGATCTGATTTATATTCTAGTCTACATATTTTCTTCTTGGAATTTGATTACTCTCCTTTAGCAGATGACAGTAAAAGCAAATTTCTGTGTTGTGAAGCTAACTCAAGCTAAATCCTAAATGAGAGTGGAATGCTCAGTGGTAATTAGAATGATTATTTGTAAATGCATCACTTTTAAAAATAGCCAACTCTCATCTTTACTTTTGGATATGATAGGATGCAAATTAAAGTAAATGTTACTTTTTTCAATTTTTTGCTACTAGCCCACAAATGATAATTACTGTTCTATTTCTAATTGTAATGGCTGTGGAAATGCTTCTAACAGATTTGCAGTTATATGTTATTGCTTGCAAGCTGCTTAGAGTCGGGCAACTGAAGTGGTATAGAGGGATCTATTATATATTTAAAATGTGAATAAAAGAATAGAGAAACTTGCTGGTACATTTACTAACATGCTTTCTCTGATTTCCCTGTTTATGATATTATGGAAGTAGAACATATAAAGAAGTTAGCCAACTTGCTAACTGCATTAACAGGTTCTAGCACTTGTAATACTAATATGCCAGTGAGAATTGGAATGTCTATCATTAGTTGACCAAACTATAAACAGCTTTTCATTTATTTACCTTGTCTATTATAATGTTTTTCTGTATCAATACAAATATTTTAATTTTATATAAAAAGGGATGCATCTTGTGATCTTTCAGTTCCCTACAGATTTGGATTTGAGCCTTTACCTGTAATGCATCGCAGAATAAAATTTGTTCTCTCCCTGTTTTGCTTAGGTGCATCAGGATGTATTTTATGTGAAATGTGCTTTGACAGATATACATTTTTACACATAGTGAAACAATTAATTTGCTTTAAAATGTTTTGGTATTTTAATGTGCATATATGTGACGCTTCTTATGAAAAAATATTATGAAAAATTACATTTTTATCAAGTGCTGATAGCTTTTAAAATTCTAACTATAGAAATATATAAAACTATAATAGTATGAAAACACTCCTTTGGGATGTTTAAAAAGCAATATCTGAAGGAGCTTATTAAAAGTATGTTTTGGATGCTTAAAGGATGAATAGCAGTGGAAGCAAACAGCCTATCCTAAAAAAAATTTCAGTTGTATTGGAACAGTCAGCTCAGAGTTCCTGTGTGGTTTTTAAAGAAGGCATAAAAACATGTTATAGTAATCTGAGCTGAAAGAAATAATTAGGGTAGATAAATGCTTGATTAACGTAATATTAAATAACAATGATTATATTTATTAATTTAGATCATCAGTTTCTGAAGTGAATCTTCTTGTGATATGATATCTTGCATTAATTGGGTGAGTATAATGACAATTACATGTGTATAAAATCAGAATATGCTATGTCAGTTGAAATAATAATTTAAGGTAGTTTGATTATTGATATCTCTATTTAAAAAAAACTTCTGCTTTCTTTTTTGACTTTGCTGTACAGTTCTGTCTTTCATAAAGGAAAAATGGCATTTAGTAAAGGCTATCGTATTTATCATAAACTGGACCCACCGCCATTCAGTGTAATTGTAGAAGCCAGAAACAAGGAAGAATGTCTCATGTTTGAATCTGGAGCTGTGGCTGTTCTCTGTAAGTTGACGATCACTGCAGATAAAAGCAGATTGCTGATAATATGTGCAATAATGAAAGCTTGAAACAGAACAAATGGTGTTGAGTCACCATTTGTGTTTGGCTAGTAACTTCATCTGTCCAATGATTTCTAATCTTTTTCTTTTTAGTCTTTTACATTGCAATTTTCAGGTTGGCATATTTTATTAGGATAGATTGATGATGGATGGATGGATGGATGAATAGAATTACTGAATTAATGATTAATTAATTTTTGGACATTGTGCTTCATGTAGTCTACCAGATATGACTGAAACATAATTCCTAATAGACTAGCCAGTATGGCTAATAATAATGCTATGGGTTGGTGGTGGGGTTTTTTTGACAGAATAGTTTATAGCTAATGCATTCAAATGGCTTGCAGTTGAGGATCAAACATTAGCACACATACTCCATACCCAATCTATGATTACTTCTCACAACAAACAAAATTAATGCCGTTGAGAATGCTAGAGGGTAAATTTCAAATCATCCTCTCCCCTGGCCTGCTTCATCCTGTCTTTCCAGTTGTGCTGATGATTTTGTGAAAGGCCTGAATCTACAAACAAATACAAATATTGCTTGGATTCTAATTTCCATACTTGGCGGTTACACTGGCCCAATTCAAATTCAAAAGCATATGAGATAAATTACTTTCTGATTTTTATAAATAAGCTGCATTAATGAATCTCCCTTTAATAAAAATCATTTTTTCTTTTTGAGGAGAAAGATAAAAGCTTTATTTCTATCTATTTGATGTGGTATAAAGAGATATAAAGCTGTTTTTAACTTGTCTGGGATACAATGTTGATGGATTGTTAGATGTTGCAACATTAACTTCTGTTTTTGCAATAGCTGCTAAAGTGGTTAGCAACTCTAAATTGGAATGTTTGTTTTAAACTTACTAGATAAACTTATCTAATACTTGCATGTCAGTGTCAGCCCTGGATAAATGGGGATGGTTGAGATAAAACATGGTGACCTACCTTGCAAAAATCTTGCCAAGAAAATTTCATGGAAAGGCTTTCAAATTAATCAGAAATGGTACCAAATGGAACGATCCCGAGACCAGACGATATACAACAAGCTAAGAGGGAAGAGCAAGGATCTGCAGTGTGTAGTCAAAGCATTAATAATGTGCCTGGGATAAATCCAGCAGGAATCCTAGCTATTGATGCAGGCATTGATAAAAGCAAGGTTCTGCGCTGTACAATGGCACATCCGATAGCAATGTGGAATGTCTGAGGAATGAATCAGGGTAAATCATCAAACAGGAGATGGCCTTGACCTCCTAAGCATCAGTGATCTACATTGGATAGACATTGGCTATTTCCAGTATGAGGAATTCACTATATATTACTGGGATATGACCCCAGAAAAATGAATGAAGCTGCATTATCACAAGCAAGAAACTTAACCAAGCAGTGGAAAATTTCCAATAGTTAATCATCACATTTTGATCCTCCAAATTTGTGCCAAACCCCTCAAAATCATAGTTGTCCAGTCTGTGCCACAATGATTGATGCTATGGAACTTGAAATAGAGGGTTTCTGTGCCAGCATTGAAAAAACTGGTGGAATTCATTGGTTCAATTTTTCCATGGAAATTGATTTTGAATTATGAATACCTGGTTCAACAACTGCAGGTGTGCTTATACATTTGGACTTCACGAAATAAATTGCGCTGTGATAGATCAACTGTGTCCTCTGCAGCCATCACTAGTCCAATTCAGTCCTCATGGTTAAAATGTACCCAGGTGCTGACTGTGGTTCAGATCATGAACTGTTGGTGGCTAAGATCAGAGTCAAATTACGTGACATCAAAAATACAGCAACACTGAAGAAGTTTAACATCACCAAAATCTCTTCTATGTGTGTAATTGAGGTAAAAAAAAAAGGTTTGAGCTGCTGTATGTGGCTGAGAAGATGCCAAATAAACTGTAGCAAGAAAAATAATAATTACCCATCATTAAAACAGCAGGTGAGCATATAACCATGCAAGAAGCCAAGGAAAAAGTGAAGCATAGGTGGATCTCAGATAAAACCAGAATGGCCAAGTGAAGAAAAGCAGCAAAAGCAGCGGACAAACAAGATGAAGCAAGGAAATTGAATGTGTATTTCTAAGGACCAGCAAGGAAAGACAGTGTACTGGGACCAGTATTACAAGCAGCTAGAAGAGAAATGCATGAAGGAAGAGAAATACATCAGGAAAGAGGTTGTGCAAGTCAAAAGGATTTGGGCACTATTTACTGCTCATAGAAGCATCATCAAAAACAACCAAAGAAAAGAACTTTCTAACTAATAGGGAAACAGATGATGAGATAATACAGAAGAACTATATGGCAGTAACAAAACGGCCAGGTTCCTCAAGTTGATGACGAAAGGGAAGCAGAAATAGAACTTACCATCTTTCAGGGATAAATGTGGGCAGTGAGCCAACTGTCAAAACAACAAAGACCCCATGTGTTGATAACCATCCCCACAGAATTGCTGATACCATCTATCACATCAGAGTTTTGTGCCAGAAACAAACACATGGCCACAGGATTGGAAACCATTGGTGTTCATTCCACTGCCAGAAAAGGGCAATTCCTAGGATTGCTCCAATTAGCAGATAATTGCCCCCATCCCTCATGCTAACAAAATTCTCCTTAAGATCATACAACAAAGTCTAGTTCTAACCACTGAAAGTGAATTATCAGGTGTTCAAACTGTATTCAGTAGGGGTTATGCACTTGTGACATATTCCAAATTCCACGCTGATCATGGAAAATTCTCAAGAATATCAGAAAGTGCATCTACATAAATTTTATTGATTACAAGAAAGCTTTTGATTGTGTTAATCATCATAAGCTATGCATAAACCTAGAAGATCAGAGGGTGCCAACCCATTTCATCACATTGGTGTTGTCACTATACACAAATCAGGAGGTCAATATGCAAACAACACAGAGACACTGGTTAGTTTAAAATTGTATTTATTTGTGAAATGTATTAACCGCCCATCTCAAGGTAATTTTTCAAAATAGAAAAAGGAGTGTGGCAAGGTTGCATTTTTTCATCTTCCTTGTTCTATCTGATCATGAAGAAGTTGGAACTTGAAAAATAAAAAAATCAGTGTCAAAGACTGAAGGAGGGTTCATCAACAATATTCAATATGCTGATGACACAATTCTCAGAAACTAAGGAGGCCTGAAATATCTGATGAAAAGGACTAAAGAAGAAGACAAGAAATTTGCCCTTTTCCTTAATGTCAAAAAGACCAAACTCATGACCTGTGATGGAATGTGTGCTTGCAGCATCAAAACTTCCTCGGACAGAGACATGGATCAAGAGACAGTGTAGTCCCAAGCTGGGAGAGTGGAAGAGGTTCGGGTAACCATACCCTAGAATCTTTTCAGGATATATCTAATAGCTTAGAAAGTTACAGCTATCATTTGGCAAGATTCTGTCTACTGGTTGTAAGCAAATAAAGAATTGGACTTGATTGGCTCTCACCATCTTGTCTCTGGATTTAAGTCCGACATGACCACTGCAAAGAATGGAAATGTCAAAGTAACAAATGACAGTGAAGAGATCAAATGTATGCATCAATTCCCTTTCCTTTGATCACAGATTGATCAAAGCAGTGAATAAAGCCCAGAAATGAAGCATCAAATCACAGAGCCACGCAGCAAGGATGAGCATGAATCAAATACAGAAAAGGTAGGACACCTAAATGCAAATTAGTCCTCACTCTTGTGTTTCTCAAAACTTATCTTCAGTTGTGAAAATTGCAATGAAAAAAAAATAGACATCTAGGAGGAATATTGAGTAATTCAGACTGTGGTGTTGGAAATGGGTCTTGCCTTGAATGGGAAAAGTGATAAGCAATTACTGGCCATATAAAACCAGACATATCTCTGAAAGATAAAATCTCAAAATTGCACCTTATTTTGACCATATCAAGCAACCATTTCACTAGAAAAAGACAATTATGCTTGGAATGGTCAACAGTAAAAGGAAATCCCCCCCCCCAAAAAAAAACCACGGGGCTAAATGCCATCAACCTGACATCAACAAGAGCATAAAACAACTGAAAGAATTCATACAAGACTGGAAAATGTGGAAACAACTAGTCCAGAGAATTGCTGAGAATTGGACACAATTGAACAGATTGTCAGCAGATATTTAATATTTTCAGTCAAGAGATTTAAATTGAAGGATATAGCTGAGTGAAAAAGAAAGCTAAGGACAGTTTCATTATACTTGAACCTGTTCAGAAGTGAATACTAGACTATAAATCAATGCAAATCAAGCAATGTAGTGTCATACATTAATACCATGATATCTACTGGTTATTACATGAGATCTCATGAGATTTCAGCCATTTAAAATGAGGGGAATACATTAAATTGTGTAATTGTATCATTACTTGTAAAAAGTTGCTGAATCCTCATGTAGTATGAAAAAATAGTATTCCTTTTTTTTACATTCAGCAATTAAAATTTGCTTCAATACATACTGTCTTTTGTATTAATAAATACTGTATGTTTTATTGCTGTCATGAAATAAAACCATTTCTTGATGAAATGGTTATCAAAGTTGTTAACAAACTCATTATTATTGCAGTACAGACCTCTGCCTCCAAACTCTTGGGTTTAGTATGCAAAACATTATGCAAGTGATTGGCAAAAAATGATTTTAATTGCTTAAACTATAGTATTTTTTTAAAGAAAGTAACTTGGGAATACATCAGTTATAACATTCAAAATCCTCTTAACTTATCCCCCCCCCCAAAAAACCCCACCCTGTTTGGATCCCAACTGTGATACATGCTGTAGTTAAAGTATTAAAATTTGCTTAGAGTTGTTATAATGAAAGATTGTTGTGTATCAAAAGTTGGTGTGTTCTGATGGAGGGTTTTAAAAAAAGTTCCCACAATTCTTGTCAAGAGGCCTAGTAAAAGGCCCCTGAGCTGAACATAGCATGAAGCTGAAGCTGCTCCAGTCTGGCCCAGCAGTGTGATGCCAAGCCACAGCCTTTATGGAGCTCAAACAGCATGGGGTGAAATTGCAACATCCCAGGAAGCCCCAAGTTCCCCAAGAAGCTCCAGTAACTTAGCACAAGCTGCAGTCCAGTAGCGTAGCCTCTGCCCAGCTGACTTTCACTGCTTCGTTGCTCTCACTGCTGATAAGATGTGCCTGCCCTGACCCTTTGCAAGGCAGCTGCTGGCCACAGGAGGCCATCTTCTCCAGCTGGTACAAGAAAATGTGCATGATCCTGGGAAGAGAATTATGCAGCCCATAGTAGCCTCTCAAAGGACTAGATCAGCCACACTTGGTTTTGGCAGGAAGCAGGAAGAAGACAGTGAAGGTCAGCTAGAACTGCAGGGGCCAAAAGAGCATAGATGGGGGAGATTGGTGGGGAAAGTTGAAATGCTTTTGCAGTCATAAATTACCAAGGGCTTGCAATGGCTGTAGCTTTTAGGACTGGTTCAGCACCATCGTAACAGTTGTTGAGCAAATGATTGTAAGTTGAAGGCTATCTATAGTTTCTAAAGGAAGCCCTCGGGTTCTTGCAAAATCTTGAGAGTTCTGCAAAACCATTTGGTAGCTCTGTTCTGAAGCATATACCGTGTTTCCCCGAAAATAAGACCTACCCCGAAAGTAAGACCTAGCACTATTTTCTAAACCTGCCCTAATATAAGACCTACCCCGAAAATAAGACCTAGTGTAAATCTCCAGTTCCAGGAAGACTTTTCAGGAGCAACCGTGCACCAAAACACCCCCACACTCACACCCACTATTTGGCACCATAAATATATAAGACCTACCAAAATAAGACCTAGTGTGTTTTGGAGCAAAAAAAATAAGACAGTGTCTTATTTTCGTCGGTACATTCATCTATTTTCTTAATTATTCAATCGTATTGTCAGTTATACAAATCCAGTTGCTTCTTTTGAATTGTAAATACTTCTAATTAAAATGAAGAACTTTAGAATGAACTTTTTGGTAGACCTGTAAATTTTGAACATTTATCTAAACAGCATGTGCTGAGAAAGAGGCAATCAGGAATATGTACTCGAAGGTAATGGACGCATATGGACTCCTAGGTGTATTAAGGTTAAACCTTGGTAAGTACCTTCTATTTTTTATTTAGAAATAAAAAATAGTCTGCCTATGTTTTAGTCTGCCTATGTTTTCATTTCAGAAAAATAATGGTGGTTAGAATTTCAGATTGTTTGTGATGTTTTTCTGTAGGTTAGTATATTCACTTTTCAGAGAACAAGTAATTTTGTTTATACAGCAAGATATTATTGAATAAGTTGAAAATCAATTACTGATAATTTTATGTACTGAGTAATTATTTTAAAATAATTCAGTTAGTTCTGTGTTGAAACAGTAAAACATATTGAAAATTATTTTTTCTTGAAGAATAATAATCAGTTACTATATTTATTACAGGAGATACATTACTGCATTATTTAGTACTTGTCACAGGATGCATGTCTGTTGGAAAAATTCAAGATTCTGAAGTTTTTCGTGTTACTTCCACTGATTTGATATCACTAAGAACTGATCCTTCAGATGAGGAACGTGTCTCTGAAGTGCGCAAAGTCTTGAATTCAGGAAACTTTTATTTTGCTTGGTCTTCTACTGGAGTCAGTTTAGATCTTAGTCTAAATGCTCATCGTAACATGCAAGAAGAAAGCACTGATAATAGGTTTTTCTGGTGAGTTTTATTTTAAAAGTTCTATCCATTATATTAGTTTATGTAACTGTGTTATGAAATGTCTCATGATTTTTACATATCTATTTTTAATGCCATTTTTTTTCTTAAAGCAATATATTATTTTAAAAAATCAGATCTTGCATTGATAGTTGAAGAAATTTTCTTGAATACTTAGTTTCCATCTATGGAGAAAAACACAAATCTGAGTTTAGAAATGAGTTTAGAAAACATTTCCCCCCAAAATTACAGAAGCAGTTTAAAGCACTCCACAGTCTTTAAAACTTAAATGTATAGTGTTTTGTTATCACTTTATTGTTTAAACATTCTCCAATTCTTTGTATATGGAAATAACCTTATTCAATATAATCAGTGTTAATCTGGAGAAACAAACACACTAGTAGGCTGTAATTGATTGGAAAAAATATTCTCAATAAGTGTTAAATGGGAAATTCCATCTATTGTCATTTAGGCTTTCTCTGTAAGTTGTCATTTGAAATTCCCAATGAAAGTAAACTGAAATTCGTTGAATGTAATTTATTAAGTCTAATTTATAAAATATTGTTTAATGTAGAAATATTTGAAATGTTTTACATTCCATTCAAATGTACATTTTAAAGTCTGAATAATTTTTATACTTTCCTCCTATTTTTCTAAATACACATATTATAATTATTTAATACATAATGCATATTGGTTTAAATTTAATTTCTGGATTTCTGATCCTTAATTTTCTGATAGGAATCAATCATTGCATTTGCATCTGAAACATTATGGAGTGAAGTGTGATGACTGGTTATTACGACTCATGTGTGGAGGAGTGGAGATTAGAACTATTTATGCAGCTCACAAACAAGCAAAGGCTTGCATTATTTCTCGACTAAGCTGTGAGAGAGCTGGGACCAGATTTAATGTTCGAGGAACAAATGATGATGGCCATGTAGCCAATTTTGTTGAAACAGAGCAGGTATGAAAAGGGTTTAACAGTTCATTAATTTAATTAAAAGTATGTAAATTGGGAGTTTTTCTGTAGGTGATAGCAGCTAAACTACACCTGCAAGAGACACATTACATGGATTTTGTCATAGTATGGATTTGAAATTATAGAAACAAAAAGTTTTATACATTTCTGTATAAATTGGCCCCTTAAAGCAAAAATTCTCAATGCATATATTAGGAAGTAAGATTTATTGAACACATTGCACAGAATTTGGCACTATAGCAATTTTTCTAATAAGTAAACAAAGAAGCTCAGGGTTGAATTGTGGTATTTGGTACTCTCTGAGCTTGGTTGTTTTTTTGCAGACATTTTATTATCCAACTAGGTAACGTCTTCAGTGCTAGAAGGGAGTGGAATTTGCTCTCTGTTTAATACACAGCAGCTTGCCCAGTTACTGTTGGTGAGGATGTTGTTTTCTCCTTGGTAGTTCTTGTTAGTAGTTACTTTATTAGAATACTGTTTACTGTTTATTTGTCTAGTGTTAATCTTGGTGTTAGTCCCTGCTTATCTGGCTGTTGATTAATGGCAAGGTGGTGTTCTGGTGTTTTTGTTTATTTTAAGCTTTGGGTAATGAAAACAATCAAGCCCATAGAGCACCAAGCACTGCACATGGGAGAAATTGTCATAACCTAGCAGAGGAGCCTGAAGGATAATGATTATCTGCATTTTAAGTAATAGTTCAGTGTTAATTTCATTTTAATCCATAGAATGCACTTTCTCAGTGTCAAAATTTAAATATGCAGAACTGTGGAAGAATGTGTAAAAAAACAAAAGAAAAACCCTGCCTTGTTGTTTGTTTTAAGACAAATTAATACAATAAATATATGTCCAACAGGTGATATTTCTAGATGAATGTGTGTCTTCTTTTATACAAATTCGTGGATCTGTTCCATTATTTTGGGAGCAACCTGGCTTACAGGTATGAAGGGTTATCACTTTTCCATTGTGTTTCCTGTATTAATTGAACTATTTAGAGGGGAGGTAGCCAATACATTCTAGAAGAAATTAATCTCTGTTTGGAGACTGTGGAAAACACAATTGTTTAAATTGTCGGATTCGTTGTTTATGAAGACGTGAGAATTGTTTCTATCCTGCTTATTTGTACCTCAAGTGATTTTAAAAGCGCTTTCCTCTTCAAATGTTTTGTATTTTAACTCCTATAATACCCAGCCAGGATTTAAAGAGCACTGAGTTGGGGAACTTCTTACAAGAATTTCAAATATTGGAAAATCAAGATTAGAAATCTCAGTCCTGACAAGACCGAGTGGCTGTGGGTCCTCACCCCCCCCCCCAAAGTTTGAAGGTTTTTGGACTTGGGTGGGCTACCACTTCCCCATTTGAGATTAGTGCACAACTTTGCTATTGGAGAAGATTGCTGAGAATTCCATGAAAAGCCAAGAAAATAAGTCATAGAACAAATTCAGAATTCTTACTGAAGACACAAATTATCTAGCTTCAAATGATCATATTTTGGATAGCTCATGAAGGTCAATTGCAGCAAGATGGATGGTCTTGATTCCAGTGAAAATGATAGAAATTTGCTGAATCTAAATGTTTTGTGAAACAAGAAATTGAATCCAAGGATAAAGTAATTAAATCACTTTTCTGTTTCAGGTTGGATCTCATCGTGTCAGAATGTCAAGAGGATTTGAAGCAAATGCACCAGCCTTTGACAGGTAAAATTCTTTTTTCAAGAATGAATTTATTTCTAATTCTAATATATATTTTCACAATTAATATGTGTTTAATCTCAGTGGAACTGAAATGAAAGATTAACATACACATTGTTGAACTCTGATTTAACGTTTTGTAACAGATAATTTATGTCAGGATCTTAATTGTTTAATAGTAGCCATATTTTGTTTTTTGCTGAGTAATAAATCCATGTCAAAAGTTAACTTTGTTATAAGCTTGGCTTGGCTTTCCCTTAAAGATTACAATTCTTTTGTACCATTTCCATATAATTTCATGCACAAGGCAAGAGTTGGAAATGGAAAAAGCTTCAATTGTCTGTTTGATAGTAGTTAAAGTATAAGAGCATCTTCCACTCAAATGTTTAAAGTTGCTAGATTTTTATCATTCTCAGAGATAACAGACCTTTTTTTTTTACTTTGCAGGCATTTTCATACTCTTAAATATATATATGGTAAGCAGATAATTGTGAATCTTCTTGGTTCAAAAGAAGGGGAGCATATGCTTAGCAAAGCTTTTCAGGTAAGAATATTGTAACTGTGAGTAAATTTGCCATTCTGGCAATATTGAAAAAGTTCTACAGTTATCAAACCCTTGAATTCATAAAGATAGAACAATTGGATTTCTTTTCAACTCACTTCTGTGTAACACTTGGGGAAAAAAATGTCTCTGATATCAATAAGATTGTCTTTTGTAATTAAAAAATACTTTAAATGAATCTTAAAATTACAAGCCAGTTAAAATTAGTCCAGTATTAATTTATTAAAACATGATATTAATAACCTAAAATTATTTTTAAGATCATGGCAATGAATTAACATTGATTTTATAGACGAAATTCAGGTCTTAATAAATGAGATGTGGACTATCACTAGTAATATGTCAATAATCTCACTAAAGCATCATGATTTTCAGAAAGTATCTTACATTAATTTTAATGGAAGCATGGTATTTTATCTAGAACAGGGGTGTCAAACTCGCATCGTCACGTTGTCATCACATGACATATCATGACTTTTTCCCCCTTCGCTAAAACAGGTCGCTAAAATGGCCAGCACATGATGTATCCAGCCTGTGGGTCGTGAGTTTGACACCCCTGATCTAGAATGTATTAAAATGTTCATTTACAATTATTAGTAATAAAGCAAACAGTTAAAATAACAGCTGTTGGCAGCATCGTATCTTTATAACTATTGAAGTAATACCAGATTTCACTGTCATCTGTCTACTGGTTTCAGATACTGACTTGTCTGTCTGTCTTCTGCCATCTCAATAGAGCCACTTGAAGGCATCTGAACATGCTAATGACATCAAAATGGTAAATTTTGACTATCATCAAATGGTGAAAGGTGGAAAAGCAGAAAAGCTGCATGGTGTTCTTAAGCCACAGATCCAGAAATTCTTTGAATGTGGATTTTTTTATTTTGATGGAAAAGAAGTTAAAAGGTTTGGTTATTTCACTTCTGTTGATTTGCAAATAAAAATTATATTTTGCTTTTGTCCTAATAACGCAGTTTATCCCGTGCTTGTATTTTTCCATTTCAGCAGATATAAATGGTGAAAGTCAGTTTTGCACATATGTGTGTGGCCTGTCAGTTTTGCACAAATGCGTGTGAAGTAACACTTCATCTTTGGTGTTCAGACTAATATTTTGTGGGAGAGTTGTCATTTAACTTGCCATCTCTGGGGGGGCATCGGGTTTGGCTCAGCAGTTCATGGCATCCATGGCAGCCATGAACCTGACCCAGGTGATTCACGGGCCCACTCACAAGGGGGGGAACACGCTTGACCTGGTTTTTGTCTCGGGGCATTGATGTAGTGATCTGGGGGAGGGTTCTCCAACTGCCCTCCCTTTATCGTGGACGGATCACTATCTCCTGCGGCTGGTCTTTCAATTGGCTGTCCCTCGCTGCTGGGATGAGGAGCCAACACGATGGTTCTGCCCCAGACGCCTGATGGACCCGAGAGGGTTTCAGACGGCTGGGGTTCTTGCCCGCCTCCCTCGACCACAGCTCGGCTGAGACACTGACGGCCGCCTGGCAACAGGTGGCTTTGGAGGCCCGACTGGTTGTCCCCTTGCAGCCTCTTCCCGCCGTGACCCGATGGGCTCCCTGGTTTTCCGAGGAGCTCCGGGGATGAAACGGCGGAGAAGACGCCTGGAGAGCAGGTGGAGGACTAGCCGCTCTGAATCCGACCGTGTCCAGTTGTGAGCCTATATTAGGACCTATCTGGAAGCGATCAGGGCGGTGAGGCGTGCTTACTTCTCTGCTCTGATTGCGTCCGCCGATGATCGCCCTGCGGCCCTGTTTCGGGTGACCCACTCCCTCCTCCAATTGAGGGAGGGGATGACCTTTGCAGGGCAGAGCAGAGGAATTTAGTTTACATCTGGTGGATAAGGTCACTCGAATTCGTGCCGGCTTGGACTCTGATTGGCAGTGGTCTGGGTTGAGTTTGACCTGGTCTCCCTTGATGAGGTGGACAGGATCATGCGGAGGCTGTCTTCCACCACGTGTTTATTGGACCTGTGTCCTTCCTGGTTGGTGTGTGCCTCCAGGGAGGTTACACGCAGCTGGCTCCAGGCAATTGTCAACGCCTCCTTGAGGTGAGGGAGTCTTTCCCACCACCTTGAAAGAGGCGGTGGTGAGGCCCCTCCTCAAGAAGCCTGCCTTGGACCCGGCCGTTTTGAACAACTATCGCCCAGTCTCCAACCTTCGCTTTTTAGCGAAGGTTGTTGAGAGCGTGGTGGTTCAGCAGCTTCCCTTGATTATTTAGACCCGTATCAATCGGGCTTCAGGGCCGGACACAGCACGGACACAGCATTGGTCGCACTGATGGATGATCTCTGGAGGGCACGGGACAGGGGTTGTTCCTCTGTCCTTGTCCTGTTAGATCTCTCAGCGGCTTTCGATACCATCGACCATGGTATCCTTCTGCAGCAGCTTAGAGGACTGGGGTGGGGGCACCGCTTTGTGGTGGTTCTCCTTCCTCTCGGGCTGTTCGCAGTCAGTGTTGGCAGGGGGCAGAGGTCGGCCCAGAGGCCCCTCACTTGGGTGCCCCAGGGGTCCGTTCTCTCACCTCTCCTGTTTAATATCTACATGAAACCACTGGTCGAGATCATCCGAGGTTTTGGGGTGAGATCATCAGTATGCTGATGATACCCAGCTTTATATCTCCACCCCAGACCCGATCAGTGATGCTCTCTCCGTGATGTCCCGGTGCCTGGAGGCGTGGGTCTGGATGGGGAGTAATAGGCTTCAACTCAACCCCACCAAGACTGAGTGGCTGTTCTTACCAGCATCTCGGTCTTTATTGGATGTACCATCTTTGGTCATGGGGAGAGGTGTTGCCCCCGTGGATAGGGCGAAACCTGGGTGTCCTCCTTGATTCACAGCTTGGTTTGGAGGAGCATGTGGGAGCTGTGGCCAGGGGGGCTTTTGCCCAGGTTCGGCTGGTTCGCCAGCTCCTCCCTTATTTGGACCGAGATGCCCTTGAACGGTTACTCATGCTTGTCACCTCTAGAATCGACTACTGCAACGCTCTTACATGGGGCTCCCTTGCGGATGACCCGGAGGTTACAGATGGTGCAGAATGTGGGCTGTGATGGGGGTATCCCGATACTCCCATGTTACACCCTCCTCTGCTGCTTGCATTGGTTGCCGGTTGCCTCTTGGGTCACCTTCAAGATGTTAGTAACAACTTATAAAGCCCTAAATGGCTTGGGCCCAGGGTACTTGCGGGAATGCCTCCTGCCAGCATCACTTTCCGATCGCCCTGTTCGCTCTCATAGGAGGGGCCTCCTTGGGATACCGTCGGTCAGGCATTGTCGGCCGGCGGTTCCCAGGGCTAGGGCCTTCTCCGTGGGAGCACCTGCCCTCTGGAATCAGCTCCCCGTGGATCTCCGTTTGGCCCCTGACCTCCGCTCCTTCCGCCGAGACCTGAAGACTTGGTTGTTTCAACAGGCCGGCCTGGAATGACCCGGTGGGGGGGAGTTTTGAGGGTTTTAATTTTCTCAACTTTTTAATTGTATTCAGCTTGTTTATTTGTTTAATTGTCTTTTTATTGTAATTTGTCCTGTTTTAATGTTCGCCGCCCTGAGTCCTTAGGGAGTAGGGTGGCATACAAGTCGAATGAATGAATGAATGAATGAATGAATGAATGAATGAATAGAGATTATTTAATATTCTTCTTGTATTTGGTGCAGATCACAGAGTGGCACTATAAGAACAAACTGCTTGGATTGTCTAGATAGAACAAATAGTGTTCAGGCATTCATTGGCTTAGAGGTAAGAACCTAACTCTATTCCACAATTATAGTTTGGGGGAAAAACATTGAAATTAATATTCATTGAATGATATATCGTAAATATTAAATCGACATAAGAGGATGAATTATTTTTCCATTTTATTTTTTATTTTTGTAAGGGGATAAATTATGATATACAAATTTAATAAATTAGTCTTATTATTGAGCAGATCATAACAATACAGGTTTCCAGTCCTTTATTTTTCCTTGTAGAGTTAAGTTTCAATTTCAGGGAGTTAATAGGTCTATACAAATTTATACAATTACTTTATTGAAAGCAAAAATTAACTTAAAAAAGTTCCTGCTACAAACCTTCCTAATATTGACATTTTAGGAATTAAACACCTACAATCAGAGGCTGAAAATATCAACAACTAATGCACAGTATAAAAATCTCCCTGAATACATTTTTCACAAGCTTATTTTTTGTTGCTCTCTTAATAGCCATCTGTTAAGAAAGTATCTTGAAGCATGAAAGAATTCTGATTAGAGAAAGAACTATGTCCATGAAAAATATTATTTTGAACATGCTTTAAAAAAAGCATCCTGTGAAAGTCTCTTGCCAATGTATATATAGCAATATTAAAACATTAATTAAAATATTAATACTTTTGGAGTATGAATATATTGTTTGCTATATCATGGGGGACGCATCATGGAGAGTCCTGCTAAGTTTGAGCAGTAGAAGATAGGATTAGGGTTTCAGTGGACAACTAGATGTAACTGTACATATTTTAATCAAAATATAATTGAGGTTAACTTTTCCATTCATTTATTTGGCTCCCTTCTGCATCCATATAATACTATAAAACACATCTATTGGCATCTTCATCATTGTCATGGAATCTCAGCAGTTTTTTTAAATTATACTGTATCCAGGTTTCTATTTGCAGATGATCCCAATTCTTCATGATAATATTAATCTCAAAACTTGGTTTGGAATACATGGAAATACATTCTTTTTGAATTATTAAGCAGACACATGGCTGCTTTGCCAACTGTTCTCTGTTTTATCCATCTCTTGGTGTGCATAGTTGTTTCTTATGTCCCACATGACAAATTCCTAATTGGCATTTACAAATGAGATTTTAAAATCCATGTCAAACCTAATTTCTGATTCGACAGTGTTCTGAAATAATTTTCAGATTCCAAATTATAGTTTGTGGTAAACAAGAAATCAAGAATTGAAAAATATGTAATATGATAGCATCTGCATCATGTTTCCCATCCTCACCATGCATTTGAATGTTTTTTATAATATAGACCTAGGGCTAAGAGTGAGAGACTGTCCCAAAGTCATCCATCTGGCTTTGTGTCTAAGGCAGGACTAGAACTCTGCTTCCTGGTTTCTAATCATAGAATCATAGGGCTGAAAAGGACCTTGGTGGTCTTCTAGTCTAGCGCCCTGCCCAAGTCAGAAGTCTTTATACCATCCCGGACAAATGGTTGTCCAATCTTTTCTTGAAGATCTTTAGCGATGGTGCACCCACAACTCCAGGGGGGAAGTTGTTCCGTGGATTAATCATTTTTATTGTCAGGAAATTCCTCCTTGAATCTCCCATCCAATGAGCTTCCACCTTTTGGAGCCTTAACCACTATACTAAACTGGCCTGGGGTTCATTCTGCCTACATAAATAAGGCAGGAAAAAAAAGAAAAACGTAATTTTTTGTAGGACCTAAGCTTTTGCTCAACTTACTATGTATATCTTCCTGTTATTGCTACCGTGTTTCCCCGAAAATAAGACCTACCCCGAAAGTAAGACCTAGCACTATTTTCTAAACCTGCCCTAATATAAGACCTACCCCGAAAATAAGACCTAGTGTAAATCTCCAGTTCCAGGAAGACTTTTCAGGGAGCAACCGTGCACCCGCAAAACATCCCCCCCCCACACACACACCCACTATTTGGCACCATAAATATATAAGACCTACCCCAAAAATAAGACCTAGTGTGTTTTTGGGAGCCAAAAAATATATAAGACAGTGTCTTATTTTCGGGGAAACACGGTAATTGTAATTATAATAATTATATAATCTACAGTTAGAATATATTCTGTAAATTTTAGAAACTGATTAAATAACAGTTTTATAAGGTTGCCCCAAAGCTTTTTTTTTTTAAAGTTAAATGGGTCAATATTGTTTAAATTAACTTCTTTATTTCTTCATTATAGATGCTAACAAAACAACTAGAAGTTTTAGGCTTAGCTGAAAAACCTCAGCTGGTTACTCGATTCCAGGAAGTTTTTCGGTCAATGTGGTCTGTTAATGGTGATTCAGTCAGTAAAATATATGCTGGAACTGGAGCTCTTGAAGGAAAAGCAAAGGTAATATTTTAATAGTAAATTCACTATTGTTATTTTTTTATATTTTTATATATATTTTTATTGTTATTTATATATATATATATATATATATATATTATTGGTATCTTAACTCTATGGATCTTTCCTGTATTTTGGACTACTATGTATTGTAATCCCAGTAAAGTGTTGCGTTTATCCTTGAGTTAGGATATTTCACAATTTCAGCCTCTTTTAATCATTTTTCTATAGTCTATCTTTATCATTTAAAAATCATACAAATGACTCTGTTATAAAAACTAATTTTTGTCTTTTCCCATTGTCTTTTCTACATTTTGCAGATAATCTTATAAATTTAGCTCAGCAATGTGCATGACTAACCACATTAGCTATGTTTATTAAAGCAAGCTGTAACTGGTAGTATATAATTAGAATAGTCAAGCTAAAAGTCTCATATTTGTCTTTGCCTGTATGTTATATATGAAAACTAAATTAGTAGATATATTTTTACTTATGGATTTCTATGCATTTTGCCTATGACTTTTCAGAAGCTTACATAGTGAATAAACTGAGAAAAATAACATATTCTGTTACATTTTCATTGCATGAATTTCTGTAATAATACCATGAAGATTAAGTTTTTCAAGTTAAAACTTGAAATATTCTTTCATCTTCTACTGTAGTTTTAACATCTTGACTAATCTTTCTTTTCCTTTTCTCTTGGTTCATTTCTATTGCCTGATATGTAATTGGTGAGTGTAATTCTTGAATATTATCAAATGTTCTGTACTGTGTTTAAAAATAGATACGTACACCAAACTTAAAGAAGCAAAATGGTAAGATTTGATATGAACTCTTGTTTACTTTTTAAAAGGGTAGCTTTCCCTTTGGGATACATTGTTTTTGTTTAACAGCCAGTGTTGGATTTTTAAATATAGTTATTTTAAACCTCAAAAGTTAGCATAGAATTAATGCTATATAAATATTTTTAGTTTAAGAAACTTTGCTTCCAACAATTTCTGCCCCCACCCCAAGGGCTGGTTACAAATGGTTTTATACCATATTAAAAAAAACATAAAAATAAAGCAATCAAAAACTTACTTGGAAAAAAAAGTTGAGATAAATGAAGCAACACAATACTCTGTAGGACATTTTATATTGGCAGAACTATGTGTGGGCAAATACCTCACAGGTAAGATTCCTGTCAGTAATAAATTAGGTTGGAATATTACAATGACTACACTTTGGTAACTTACACTTTATTTAACAGTGACCCTGAAAAATACCAAAATATCTAGAAGATACTTTTTCATCCATTTCAGGAACTGTTCAGTTGTGAAGTATAGAGTATTTTAAAAAATAAATGTTGGGAATGGAAGATATTATTTTATCCTGTTTACAGGGTAGGCAACCTCATGCCTTCCATTTCTAAAATAAATATATTTTTGTTGGATCACAATTGTCACAGTCTTTTTCCATTAGCTGTGGTAGCTAGGAACAATGAAAAATGAAATTAAAAAGCTGCAGCGCATTATGCTGCCCATGGAGTAAATCAATTGTTAAAGAAAGGATTCTCCCTTCTTTCTAAATTTTTAATTATGATTTAAACACACACACACACACACACACACATACACACACACACATATATATATATACACAGACATGTAGACAGATGCCTAAGCATTATAAATGTTTATTTATTTTTGAGTTGCAAACATTTGAACGTATCAGCAGTATATTGTCAGTAACTTGTGTGATTTTGCTATTTATTTTCCATTGTTTTCCATCCTTTTTCTTTGGTCCAAGTAGGGTTATGAGTGCTATAGGATATCTTCTAAAATTTACCCAATCTTTCAAAAACATCTGTATATGAATTTAATCTTTTTTAAGAATAGTATTTCTTCAGATGGTACTGAGATATCCATTAAATAAGCCATTCCCTATTCCTCACATATTGTTCTACCTTATATTCCAATTTCAAAAATATGTAGCATGTGGAACACTGATCTTTACTTTCTCAATAACTTAACACATTATAAATTAACTACTAATGATACTATGCAGATTTCCCCAAACAGCATTAAATTTGTTTTGAGTTCCTAACAATAACTTTTCACACAATAATTGTCAGAATGTTTCTTCAGGTAATGTGTTAATGTTTGTGCTTGTGTCTATAGGTAATGTGTTAATGTTTGTGCTTGTGTCTAATTGAGATCCGACTATCAACACACACTAAACCACGCCACCACATTTTAAGGATAGAATTAAGACACATCCATGAATATACTATTCCCATTTGTCTGATGCAGTTTACAATGTCCACGTTCTGTGTTAGTTGTAACAATATGAATTATACATGCCCCCACAGAATATTCTTTATTTATTGCAATTGATTTTCAAATGTGTGTTAGCTCTAAGGAGGAAGTAACCCATGGTGGCTTCCTTTTTTTGGACTTTATGCTAAACAGTTCAGTTCTCCATTCTTTTCTATGTAAATTCTCATTTTTATATCATCTTACATCACTGTGCTCAGTTCAACAAAGCACTGTTGTCAGAGCCATAACCAAAGCAGTCCTACAGATTTGTATTTTTAAAAAAATCAATTCACTGTCCTATAAATTTAACTGTAACTCTAATAAGGCATCCATGATAGTTCAAAACTCACAACTGTCATTTTCAGCCGTAGTTCAGTGATAATTTTAGAGCCTCAAACTGAAACACATTATTTACCTATGTACTATTCCAGTACTATTCAAAAACAATATTTTTATATGGGATGCGGAATCACTTCTGGAATTCCTTTAACTGTGGGACTTTGTCCACCTCCTCTCCCAAGAAAACCACAGTATTATATATGGCAGATGGATTTTGTTTTATGCAATGTAACCATCATTTCAATTTTTGATGTATCTCTACCCCATCTTGCAGTTAAATATATCCTAAATTCCTTCTCCTACTTCTTCTAATTTCCTGCAGTATTACTTTATAACAACAGTGCCAGTGGGGAACTAAAGGTGTCCATTCTGATAGAACAGATTTATTTCTTCTGCAGAGAGCCCATACCTTCAAACAACACTACTTCTAACAACATGTAGCACGTATCACACTTTAGCTTTAGGCAATCTGAAATAAACCATCTTTATTCAGCTCAGCAAAAGGGCAAGAATGAAAGACAGCTGGACAGAATAGGCAGCATTCTCTCAGGAGTGAGGGGAGCAAATTCACACAAGTGAGGTAGATGTAAAAAAGAGATGAAATACAAAAGATACAACTTGACCATGAGGGGGAAAAAGAATTTAGAATACCACTGCCTGGGTCTCTTCTCCAATGCAAGCAGAATTCTACTAAGAAAAAGTCTGAAAACAACCAATTGCAACTGAAACACTTAAGAATAGTTTCTACAGCATATGCTAAATAAATAGCTTTGTAATAGAAAGATATTTTACTTTTTATAAATGCAAGATGTTCATGACCATTCTGTATAACTTTTTGTCACACCCATTTAAACAATGTTTTGGTTTATATGTCTAAGGATTTTATGTTTGTCTTTCATCCTATCCCAGCATAAAACTTACTGATTTGCAAATTTGTAATAATTGAGTTTAATACTCCATGAGAACTAATTTATTTAATAGAAGACTGTAAATTGATTTAGAACCACATTATGTGTGTTTGCCAAACTTGTATAAATAGCTTATAAAATATTTATACATTTTCCTTCATACCAGGCCGGAAAGCTGAAGGATGGTGCACGTTCCGTGACTAGAACAATTCAAAATAATTTTTTTGATAGTTCAAAGCAGGAAGCTATTGATGTTTTGTTGCTGGGCAATACCCTAAATAGTGATTTAGCAGACAAAGCACGGGCTCTCTTGACCACCGGCAGTTTACGTGGTATGTGTTTCTAGATTCTTAATATATATGTCTGCTAATAAAACTGATTACATCCAAGGTTTCACTTCTGCATGTGGAAGATTAGCTGCCTAGAATCACTTTAGAGCAGGGCGGTACCAAAATCTAAAGAAATTATTCTTTTTGCAATAGCATTGTGTAAAAAAAAAAGACAAAACCAAAGTATGTTCTTCTTGTAAACATTTTATAGACGTATGAGAATTGCTTTATAATCCATGCACTGTGTTGTTTCAGTACACAAATTCATACTACTGTATAAAAACAGTAGCATTTTTTTCTGTTCATAATTGTTGAACAATTGTATTCTGTGTGCTTTTAAGAAAAATTCAAAGTGTTTGTTCTATAACAACAGTCTCCTTTCTTTAAATACTTGGCTATGGCTTGGTTAGATTATTTTTGAGAACCTCAGAAAACAGAGGAATCTCATGTTTATTGTATCTCAAGTGTATGTATGAATAGACTGCAGTGATTCAAGAAAAAATCCTATATCTTCATCAAATCTAACTACTGTTTGCCACTCCCTGTACATAACACTATTTATACTTGTACTTTAAAGTATAAATGTCTTAGATTCTGATTCTGGAAGTCTGAACAATAGTTTCAGAGTTTAGTTAATTAAATTTGCAGCTATTTTTGAGTTACACAACATTATATAGATGGCTATATTATATGCAGTACTCTGCAAAAGATTAGGAAATTGTTTTTGTATAGTAATTTTTTCTAAATTTTTAACATTCAGTGTAAGATACCCTGGAAATCTTCCAATATAACTTGATAACATCTAACTGTTCATTTAATTTATTTTCTTTCCTTTCTCACTGCATCCATAGTTTCAGAGCAAACTTTGCAATCAGGTAGAGTATAGCACCCATAATTATCAATATATGGAATAATAATGTTAAATTATTTTCAGATATTTTTGTTTCCTTGAAATGCATGCAGAGTATGCACTCTTATGAAGTTTAATCTATTATTCCAGGAACTATTTCCTCCCTGTTAGTTTCAGATATATTCGGTCTGAAGTTCATCTTATTTTTATTCTTAAACATATTAACATTGTCACTAGTAAAAGACAAGTAGAGTGGATAGAGTATAAACTTTGGCATAAGAAAAATGGAATTGACAGTCCTCAGTTTAAAGAATGACTTTATTCTTAGCAACAATGTCATGAGACTTGGTTGTCTTGGGAAATATTTTTCAATTAACATTTTGAAAGACAAATTAGAGAAATTTTTGGTGCTAAACTTCAGATTTTGAAATAAATAAACTTGGATTCTATGATTCTTTCGTCATGCTTATCTCCAACCAAAATGGTAGACTCGTCTTATGAACTGAAGTGGTGAAAGCATCCTATTGCTCATCATTAAGACGAAGAAAATGCAAGATGTGTTGAAGCATTAGTTCAAGTGTCTTCAAACTTGGCAAGTTTAAGTCTTGTGGACTTCAACTCCCAGAATTCCTGAGCTAACATGCCTGGAGGAGGAATTCTGGGAGTTGAAGTCCACAAGTCTTAAAGCTGTCAAGTTTGAAGACCCCTGCATTAGTTGCTGAAAGTAGCTGACCTTGTGGTACTTGCTGAAAGCAAGATAAAAAATACCTGTTGAGGTTTAAATTTCAAATGGCCATCAGTGTTTTATTTAGAATTTATTTTAAGATTCTGTCCGTTATTAAGAAGAGAATCAAATGTGAATTTAATTTACCTTCTTAGCATTAGGCAGACAGTTAAAAAACATACTAAAAAATGCATCTGGCGGCTCTTAGAAGGCACTGTGGGGGAAAACCAAACACAATCACAATAAATCATAATCTGTAACAAACTTGTTCTATAGAATAAATGGTGAGTCTACTAGTTTCAAAAAAGTTAAGCAACATGCCACAGATATTTAATATAATATATTAGGCTATCTACAAGAACGGCTCCTCCCAATATCAAATACTAACCGCCCTGTACGGGCGCACAGGCGGGGCCTCCTCGGGGTGCCGTCTGTGACACAATGTCACTTGGCGGCGACCCGGGAGAGGGCCTACTCTGTGGCTCTCCACTTTGTGGAATCTTCTTCCGCTGGAGCTCCGTTTGGCCCCCGATCTTCGCACCTTCCGCCACGATTTGAAAACTTGGCTCTTTTTACAATCTGGGCTGTGCTGATTCTCTTGGGTTGGGGTTATTTTAACTAGGGATTTTTAAATTTTAATTCGGCTTAATTTGTTTAATATTCTTTTAATTAATTTATTTATTGTTGTATTTTAGTTGTGAGCCGCCTCAAGTCCTTTTGGAGAGGGGGCGGCATATAAGTCGAATTAATAAATAAAATAAATAAATAAATAAATATTTAATATAATGGAGATTTTTAAACACGGCTAAATGTGACTTTAAAACATGCTTCAGAATTCAGTTCTCTGAGCCATTATTTATGTAGAACTACTATTTGAAATATCGATAAAGCCTTAACTGAGAAGGTACTTGCCTTTTTTTGTTGATTTATTTTTAAAGCTTAATGCTTTTGGCTTGCTGACTTGGAGATTTGAAAATTTACTTACAAAATAAAATATTTTGTGTAAACCATGTTTTGTAGCATCAGCAAAAATACTGAAGAGCATGTGTGAGAACTTTTACAAATATTCAAAGCCCAAAAAAATTCGAATTTGTGTTGGAACATGGAATGTCAATGGTGGGAAGCAATTTCGAAGCATTGCCTTTAGAAATCAGACTCTGACTGACTGGCTTTTGGATGCACCAAAGATAGCTTGCGTCAGTGAATTCCAAGGTAATCCTTGCTGTATTATTATTATTATTACTGGGTTTATTTTGATTTTTATTCATTTTGCATCTTTATTCTTTAAAGCAGCTATCATAATTTTGACTCTTGAATTTCAGATCGAAAGAGCAAACCTATTGACATCTTTGCCATAGGGTTTGAAGAAATGGTAGAGCTAAATGCAGGAAACATTGTGAGTGCAAGGTAGGTGCCACTGCTTTATAAATATTGAATTAAACAGACGGCCAAACTGTAAGATACCAGTACTTTCAAAAATGAAATAATGTTGAGTAATTCAGAACCTAAAATCAAATTTGCTTATATTTGTCCCTGATACACCGCTTGCCTATTCTGAATCCTTGCTGTCAATATTCTGCAGCTTTTCCTTATAAAAAGCCTGGACAGTTGCTATGAATGCTTGCCTGAAAACTGTCACAAGTTGCTTTTTAAACAAATGGAGTTTACATAGCTGGTGCACAAGGAACAAATACGAATTCACCATGGGTATGCTTTCTTATTGAGAGCCAGTTTGGGGTAGTGGTTAAGCCACCAGCTAGAAACTGGAAGACTGAGAGATCTGGTCCTACCTTAGGCACAAAGCCTGCTGGATAACCTTGGGCCAGTCCCTCTGTCTCAGCCCTGAGAAGAAAACAGTAGCAAGACAATCTTGCCAAGAAAACTAATAAAAAGCCAGGACCTCAATGCTGGTAGGAGGCGCTCCTGCAAGTACCCCGGACCCAAGCCATGAAGGGCTTTATAGGTTAGCACCAGCACTTTGAATCTTATACAGAGGGCAACCGGCAACCAATGCAGACCGCGCAGGAGAGGTGTCACATGGGAGAATCGGGCCACTCACCACCCGCGCAGCTGCATTTTGCACCAGCTGAAGCCTCCGTATAGTTTGCAAGGGCAGCCCCAAATAGAGAGCATTGCAGTAGTCAAGATGGGAAGCAACGAGCGCATGGGTGACCGTGCATAGGGAATCTCAGTCCAAGTAGGGGCGCAGCTGGCAAACCTGGGCAAATGCCCCCCTGGCGACAGCTCCCACCTGCTCCTCCATATTGAGCTGTGCATCCAGGAGGACACCCAAGTTGCGCAACCTATCCACGGGGGGCAACACCTCTCCCCCCCATGACTAAAGGTGGAATTTCTTGGACCCGAGATGCCGGTACGCACAGCCACTCAGTCTTGTCTGGGTTGAGCTGGAGCCTGTTCCTCCCCATCCAGATCCGTACCGCCTCCAGGCACCGGGACATCATGGGGAGGGCATCACTAAGATGGTCCGGGTGGAGATGAAAAGCTAGGTATCATCAGCATATTGATGATACCTCACCCCGAAACCGCGGATGATCTCGCCCAGCAGCTTCATGTAGATGTTGAACAGGAGGGGAGAAAGAACCGACCCCTGAGGCACCCCACAAGTGAGGGGCCTCGGGGTCGATCTCTGCCCCCCTGCCAACACCAACTGCGTGCGTCCCGAGAGGTAGGAGAACCACCGTAAAACAGTGCCTCCCACTCCCAACCCCCGAAGACGCCGCAATAAGATACCATGGTCGATGGTATCAAAAGCCACCGAGAGGTCTAATAGGACCAGTATAGAGAAGCATCACCTATCCCGAGCCCTCCAGAGATCATCCATCAGCGCGACCAATGCCATCTCCGTGCTGTAGCCGGGCCTGAAACCTGACTGAAACGGATCTAGGTACTCAGTTGCCCCAGCTGTTAAGTGAATCACTGCAATTGTTATGTTAGTAACAGTTGTTAAGTGAACCTGGCTTCCCCAGATCTGGCTTGTCAGAAGGTCATAAGAAATGATCACATGACACCAAAGATGATCACACGACTCCTGGACATTGCAACCATCATAAATATAAATCAATTGCCGGACGTTTGATTTTTGATCACATGACCATGGAGATGCTGCAGTGATCGTAAATGTGAAAAAAACTTGTAAATCACTTTTCAGTGCCATTGTAACTTTGAACAGTCACTAAACAAACTGTTGTAATTCGCAGATTACCTGTATTGCTACAAGTTCCTATTTCAATTTTAGTTTTTTTAAAAGAACTTAACTTTTATTTTCAGAAAAAATTAATGTACAGACCTATAAAAACTAAAATATTATTTTGTCTATACTGGCAGTACAACTAATCAGAAGTTATGGGCTGCTGAACTGCAGAAGACGATCTCAAGAGATTACAAATATGTTCTCTTGGCTTCAGAACAATTGGTGGGTGTGTGCCTCTTTGTATTCATCAGACCTCAACATGCCCCTTTTATCAGGTAAATGTTCTGACAGGTTAAAACCCACTATTTTAGGTCATATTATCATTCTGATTGATGCATGTATTTCAGCTACGTATTAAAACCTTCATGAAACAAGCTTACAGATATAACCACAGATAATGAAAAATTTTGTCCTAATTTCAATAATCAAATTTTATGTGATTATACTTACAAAAGTAACCCATAAAGAGAAAAAATGTTGGTATATATTTTATTTAGTATGTGCTTGGGAATATTTTTCCTGCTATAAAACACACCATAGAAAACTCTCTAGAAAGAGAGAGAGAAACACAGAGAGGCAGGAGACACTCAATAGGACATTTTAGAGTGTATTAGGGATCTGCTAGTACCAAACAGATCATATTATATATGTCCCTCATAGAATCCTTGCTGTGACATCAAATTGAATTCGATATAATTTGATTTCCTCGACCTCATTTCTTTCTATTGGTGGGTTGTACATAAACTGAATGACTCCTGGCCTTCCCTTGCCACATATCCCCCCACACACACACACAAGATACTTACTGCATTTTGGTGTTTTGGGTTTCCTGATTAATTTCATTAATTAATTTTAAAAAAATCTTTAATTTTTCATTTAAAAGAAGCTGATAAATGGCAAGTAAAGTCACAGGATCACCCATAAGTCACCACCTACCTTCTGTTAGCTCTTTAGTAATCCCTAGAAAATATCTATATCTGTCTCGATTCACAATACTGAATTGAGGTGGCAGAGAATGTCAAGGATGGCAGTGAAGAACTTCGTTCGTCACCATTCTGACAAAACAGTGTTTGTGACTGGTCATGCCTGTTTAGGCAGCCTTCGGCATGCTCTCATAACCCCAAATAGGAATGAGAAGATAAAATGTTTACTGAGTGAAAGAAATGGGAATAACAAGTTAATAAATAATAGAGTTCAACAAAGCAAACATTTATTCATAGAAGGCACACACACACAAAAATATTGGAATATCTGTGGAGTACAAAGGTGGATTTTTAGTATCAGAAGACCAGGCAGGGGCCTTCTGGCAATTTGATACAGAAGGCTCAAAACCTTCATAATTGAAGGGAAATGTCTGTAACATATCCTGTTTTGGTTTAAATACTATAACTGAATTAATTCTTAAAATGTTTTTTTTATGTTATAACAGAAAAATAAACTTGTAAGCTCACTTTTTTTTAAGGAAAAAAGTATTTTATTCTATTACCAAGTTGACTATAGTTAGTAATTGTTCTAAAGTGTTCTCCATGATATATTGTAGCAAATACATATGCTATTCTGAGAGGAAAGGTTCATTTCAAAATGGGGAAAAATTTGTTTCCCATAATATTTTCTATTCAGACATTATTTGGTAATGTGGTTTCAAAATGTTCCCAACCAGCATGAATCCAAAAATTCAGTTTGAAACTGATATAAGAATAAATATTCTTGGTTAAATACTATACTATTGTATGAATATCATTGTACAGGACCACTGAATGTACTTAGTGATGATAGAATCTGATCACCTAAGACAGGTACAATTATTTACAAGTGATAAGACTTAAATGCTTTGAAAACTTGAACAAAAAATGAAAATTACATCTTTTGACTATCCAATTGAATTTGTTTTTATTTTCATTCTAGGGACGTTGCAGTAGACACTGTAAAGACTGGTATGGGAGGAGCTACTGGTAATAAGGGTGCAGTAGCTATTCGAATGTTGTTTCATACATCCAGTCTTTGCTTTGTATGCAGTCACTTTGCTGCAGGGCAGTCACAAGTCAAAGAGAGAAATGAAGATTTTATAGAAATATGTCGCAAACTCAGCTTCCCAATGGTAAGATGAAATTAAATTTTCTAACTCTGATATTGTCTGAAAAGATTCTAATAAATACCGAATTTTAAGAACCCCCCCAATAAATGTTACATGAACAGATTTGTGCAAAAATACTATAATCAGAGACTAAGATTTGATTTTCATCAAATCTTAGTCTCTGATTATAGTATTTTATGTATATTTCAATAGAAGAATGATCAACATTTAATAAATAATTATTAATAACTTATTTATATTAATAACTGCACTTACTTTCCATGATCTATCAAATATTTTGGAAGTAAAAATAAAATTTAATTTTATTAGTTTTTAATGAACAATATCAAGTGGACAACATTAGCATAAATCTATGCAGAAAAAGGGGGGAAATATGGAAATAAAAGCGATTTGCAGTGAAGATAAAAGCAAGTACTGTGCATTGAAAAATTGTCATATATATAAAGCATAAAAGATTATTTATTACTACTTTGTTTGTTAATTTATATGCTGGCCCTCTCCCCTATAAGGAAACTCTGCACAACTTACAGATAATAAAAAAGATATATATAAAACAATTAAAATTTCAAAAGCTACATACATAACTGAAATCAAGGAAATGGCTGGCATGAGGATGAGATCATCTCACCCTGTCAACCACCTCCAGCAGTCAGCAACCCCCTCAGGACCCCAACCCAACTGGCAAAACCAGGATTTCGTCTTTTTTGCTGTTGAGATAAATCATAAAGCCCATCCAAATTTGATGTGGTTCCTGTCTTTGATGTCTCATTAATTCACTTTGTATATGGCTTTTTTCCCAATATAATAGATCTTATTAATCTGCAACTCAATGGTTATGTTTCCTAGAGTTTTCCAATGTTGCATTAAGTTTTTTTATTTTTAAGTTTATGATTTGGTCCCATAAATACATAAATGCAGTAAACCTATTTCTGGGGAATATTCAATTCTTTGATTAATGATGGTACTTATCTCCCCAAAGACTTGATGTGAAAAGAGCTATAAATTTATCATGTGACTATTATAAATGAGAAAAAATATCAATTTTTGACCTCTCTAAGATTTAGAAGAATAGTTGTAATATACAAGTGCCAATCTAACAGGAAGTGAATATAAATTAGCCTTGTACTTGGACTTGCAGGGCCAGGCTAAGTAAGATAAATAGAATAAACATCTAAATCAGTTCATTGAAAATAATTATGATTGTCTTCTGAGGTCTTGTAGTTATGTGCTGTGATAAACTTTGATTGATAAAGGATTGCAGAGGCAGAAGAAACGCTCTGTACATGTATTCTGGTTGCTGTCGGTTGCAGATAAACAAAGTGTCTGAAATATATACTGAAATGGATGAGGCAGTAACAGGATGATGTAAAAGTGAAATTAGCCAAATATCTCTTCTTTCAAATGGAGACTGACAAAAGATTGTGAATGCAAGTTGTGAATGCAAGTTTTGGGTAGTCACCCTTGTTAAGTGAATTGCTGCAGTTGTTCAGTTAGTAACATGGTTCTTATGCGAATCTGGCTACCACATTGGCTTGGCCTGTGGGAAGGTAAAAAAAAGATGATCACATGACCTCAGGACACTGCAACCATCATAAATATAAGTCAGTTGTAAGCGCCTGAATTTTGATCACATGACCATGGAGATGCTACAATGATTGTAAGAGTGAAAATTGGTCATATGTCACTTTTTTCAGTGCTATTGTAACTTTAAGGTCACTAAATTAACAGTTGTACATCAAGGATAACCTGTACTGTAACTTAATAATAAATACGTGTTGTACCCAAATTCTTCTTGTGTTTTAGGGCAGAATGCTGTTTTCACATGACTATGTATTTTGGTGTGGTGATTTTAATTATCGTATAGATCTTCCTAATGAGGAAGTAAAAGAACTAATTCGGCAGCAGAATTGGGATGCTCTTATTGCAGGAGATCAACTTGTTAATCAGAAAAATGCAGGGCAGGTAACATTGCACATTTCCTTTAAAGATATATGGTTTTCCTCTGCTGCTAACTGTTGAGTGTTGCCTAAGTTAATATCTTCAGTATCAAAAACTTGCTAGTTATCTGGCTTTTTAGAAGTATTACTAGTCCGATGGGTCGTATCACAGTTATTTTGTGCCCCAGAGTAATATGTTTCTGTTTGCAAATAGGTTTTCAGTTCATTTGAGGCTCTAGAACCTTTTTTAATTGCACTTAAGCAAAGAAAACCTTAGCACTGCCTCCTTTGATTTTGCACAACTTGAAAAGATTAGGGTTTTTTTTTAATATAAAAGCTTTTATTTTTCATTGCTATTGGACCACCTCTTGTTTTTGATATTAATGAACCTTTTTACATTTCTTTTTTTATCTCCCAGAGTCTTATAAGCTCCAGTCATAACCAATTTGCATATAATGTACATGTGGTGTTGGCACATTAAGTATCATTTGAATGCATTTGTTCCACTCACACCTTGCTTTTTTGATGCTTAGTGTATTGTTTTACTTCAGCCAATGGAAGCTGAATCCAGATAAGATGGTCAAAATGGCCGGTTATAATTCGATTATGATTATGCAGCCCAAATATGCAGTACAGATGGAGATATACTGTACATAATAAAGCATAAAAAGTGTTATGGAAGCCACTGAGAAAAAGAGAATAGCACATTGACTTGGAACATTTGTGGATTTCTCTTTTGGCTGATGAGAAATAAGCATGGAAGTAAAACCATGCTCCCTAATATATACCATGAAATAATTTTCTCTTAAGTTTTAGTTCTGTTTCATTTTTAGTGGTCAATTAAGAGATAATTAATAGGAGTAATAAAATTAATAAATGCCTACAAACAATAATAATAATAATGAAAAAAAATCATTTCTATTGTGTATATTCGTTTTTTTAAATCATCAATCTCCACTGTCATTATTCTGCTTGATACACAAATAGCATATCTTGGGTAATCATAATTTATTAAAATCGTATGCTAGCTAATACGATTTCCAGTAACTCTGAATAGTTCACAACAATCAACAATTAAAATGCCGTAAAATCAATAAAGATAAAGATAATAAGCACAAGAAACTAGGTGAAATTTAGCAAGGGATCTCACTCCTCTTTTCAAAGGCCTTGGTAAAGGGTCAAGCCAAGGGTCTTCTTGGTTATTCTATACAACAGCAGAATGGGGCCATCCAGATCTCATGGACCCTCAAATAACCAGGTTCTATGCTGTGTAGCCCTCTATAGGTAACAACCAGATAAATAAGTTAAATATTCTAATTTCCCTTTGGTTTTCAGTCTGCAAATTCTTTGGGCAAAAAAACAGACACACCTCTTTTTGATATACTGGCTTTCTTTGAAGTGATGTAGTAGAGGCAACATTGTATAAATTCAGTCAGATTAGTGATTATGATGTAAAGAAAAAGTTGCTATACATATATATAAAACCTCAATACTAGGCCATGCACATGAATTATATGTATATCTTCTTCAGAGTATTTTGTTGGAAACTTCAGCTGATCCTGAATATATATTCTTTGGTAA
The DNA here is from genome assembly GCA_009733165.1 of Naja naja. Classification (NCBI taxonomy): domain Eukaryota; kingdom Metazoa; phylum Chordata; class Lepidosauria; order Squamata; family Elapidae; genus Naja; species Naja naja. The sequence goes on from CM019152.1 coordinate 9,460,799, forward strand.
GGATAGCCTACTTTAAGATTCTGCCAACCTTAACTAGTAAGACTAGTTAAATGTGTTTCAGTATACTGGCGTCTGATAATGTGGAATCTAGATTATAATAGAGTACAATTGAGTATTGTAAAATGCCACAATTTTTCCATCTTTGAAGACACATAGCGATCATAAGAATAAAAAAATCCCCAACATCAACATTCATAAACTTACAACAGACTTTTTAATAATTATATTTTTGTCACTTTTTCAAATATATGTGTCATTTGTGCAGTCTGCAGCATTTATGTTTTGATTTTTTCTTTTCTTTTGTAGACAGAATGCTTTTTCTAAATTCTAATCTAGCAGTATTGGCCAAGGTATTAATACCACTTATAATATTCAGAATTTCATAAATAAATTTTATATAGCAAGGATAAGTTGTGCTTTGTAGCTTTGCATGATACTTGTATAATATTAAAGTTTTCCTAATGCTCTAGTTTCCATCCTACAGATATTTAGAGGCTTTGTTGAGGGAAAAGTAGCTTTTGCTCCAACATATAAATACGATTTATTTTCGGATGACTATGATACCAGTGAAAAATGTCGTACACCAGCTTGGACAGATCGGATACTGTGGAGAAGACGAAAATGGCCTTTTGACCGATCAGGTCAGATAATGAAATTTAATACTGCCAATACAAAGTAGTCTGATAAGGTTTAGTTCTGTAAACATTCTGTATAAAAATGAGCAGTATTAGAATTATAAAAAATAATTATATCTGATTCATGGATATTTTTGGTTTTACTTTCATGTGGGAACACACAAACATTTTAATACTAGAAATGCATTAAATATATTCTGTTTCTTTCTAATAATAGGTTATTGTGAAAAAAGCTCTGAAGTGAAATTCCAATTTACTGCTTGAAGTATTTTAATGTATATGCTTGTAGATTATATTTAGAATGTATGTTTCAGTACAAAACTGAAGTGAGAATTTCAGACTGATTTCCTTTTCCCTTTGTAGTCCTATAATCTGAGTTCTCTAGAAGATATCACTTTTTTTTTTTAGCGGAAGACATGGACCTTTTGAACTCCAATTTTGATGATGAAAATAAACTTCTTTACACATGGAATCCAGGAAGTCTTCTATATTATGGACGGGCAGAATTAAAAACATCTGACCATAGGTTTGAATTTACCCTTTCATAATAGCTTCTCATCCTTTGAAAAACTTTTCCAATATGATCCATAGCCTTGGATTAATTTATGACTTTTATTGATATATTTTCAGGCCTGTTGTTGCACTGATTGATATAGATATCTTTGAAGTTGATGCAGAAGAGCGACACAAAGTTTACAAGGAAGTAATTGCAGTTCAGGGACCTCCTGATGGCACTATAATGATTTCAATTAAAGGATCATCATTAGAAGATAACTATTTTGATGATAATTTGATTGATGAACTTCTTCAAAAATTTGCAACTTATGGTGAAGTTATACTTATAAGGTTAGAACAAATTCAGTTGTAAATACTGCAACTTTTTCTTGAAATGTTCAAAATCTTTTGTTTAGAGTAAGCTAAAATGATTAATGTCTACAATATTTTAGGGAGATTATGGTAGGACAAAAGGCAAAATTATTCCAATTTTCAAAGAAGCTTCCCAGCATAGACTTTTCTATAAGACTACTGATAATACAGTTACAAGTAGTCTTCAACTTACAACAGTTCATTTAGTGACCATTCGAAGTTACAAAAAAAGTGACATGACCATTTTACAACCTTCTGACCAGCAAAGTCAATGGGGAAGCCAGATTCACTTAACAACCATGTGACTAACTTAACATTTGCAGTGATTCACTTAACAACTGTGGCAAGAAAGATTGTAAAATGGGACAAAATTCATTTCACAAGTGTCTCACTTAGCAACATACATGTTGGGCTCAATTTTCAGCAATAGATATATAAAATACAAATGGAAGGTATGCATTTTAGAGTTTCTTATATGTATTCATTTGTTTCAGGCCTTTTGATACTGCCCATGCTTACAACAGAAAATACCTTTGTTTCTGTGCATTGCTTTTAAATATAAGGATACCTGGTACTGGATATTTATAAGAAGTGATGTAGTATAATATTGTATGATAAGCATTGAAACAATCCAAATGGTATGGGAGTAATAGACTGAACAATGTTGACACTTTTGTTTGGCAGTGTTTTACTATAACTTATCAAAGTTTGTAAATAATAATTTTTAACATATTTGGACAACATTTCCTATTGCCAAAACATTTTGAAGCAATTTTATGGCTTAGTGTTGTATGTCAGCTGGGCTAAATGTTAAATATATAAATTTGTCTTAAGAATTATGGCTATGTATTCAGTGTTCAGTTCCAAACTGGAATGGCAAGAGGGTTCTCTTTAATATTTTTTTTAATGAACATTTTTAATACTTTGTAGTAGGTTTTGTAGGTATTTCTACATTTTGCTTCAGGTAGCTATATCATGTTAGTCAGTTTGGCTAAAGTAGAAATACTGAAAAAACAAACTACAGAGACAACATATAGATGAGTAGTATTCTTCAGTATGTTGTGTCATTCATGTTTAAATTTTGTTACACTTTACAGATTTGTAGAAGATAAAATGTGGGTGACATTTTTGGAAGGCAGCTCTGCTTTAAATGTTCTGGATCTGAATGGTATTGAGGTAACAATCATTTCTATTTCTATTTATACACCTATAAATAATACTGGTGTAAGCAGACTGTATGGTTTTGTGATTTATTTTAGTATTCTCTAATCATTAGGTATAGATATTTGATAAATCATTCTTGCATAATTTGCAAAATTTGGGACTTGATTTTGAGGTGGACTGTACTTTAATGTACATATTTCTTCCTGAGTCAGTGGTATATTAGGACACATGGGAATGATAAAGCAACATGAAGTGGTTATTTCTAAGATTTTCTCTAATTGTTTCCACGTATGTTTGCATATATAACCATTTTGTTTTGCAGCTAGCAAATTATATCAATCTCAGCAAAATGAACAGTATAATGGTAGTCCTCAACTTACAACCTTTTGCTTACTGAATGTTTGAAGTTACAACGGCACTGAAAAAAGTAACTTAGGATCATTTTTCACACTTAGGACCATTCCAGCAGACCATCACATGATCAAAATTTGGATGCTAACAATAAATGCTAAGCAAATATTTATAGATGAAGAACGGAGGACTTTGATAGTGGAGATAACAATGAATCATAAATAGATACTCCTGGTAGCAATTTATGCACCAAACAGTAAACAAGAGGACTTTTATAATAAACTACATAAGAAAATAGTAGAATTGGAGTACGAAAATATTGTGTAGTGGGAGACTTCAGGGCAATTGTAGATGCAGAACTAGATTTTAAAACCAGGAAAGTGAATAAAACAGCAAGGAAAACATTACCAAAGGCATTTCTTTTTAATGGCTGAAGAACTAGGCATCCAAGATGCGTGGCGAGAGATACATCCTAAGGAAAATCAGTACTCATTCTATTAAAATAGGCATATGTCTTAGTCAAGGATAGATAAGATATGGATGTCAGCTGAATTGAAAGCCAATGAATATAGAAACAGGTAATTGGGCAGACCACAATCCAATAAAAGTTATATGGAAAGGGCAAAAAAGTAAACTAAGATGGATGTTGAATCAATCAATATTAAAAGATAAGGAATTTATTCAATTCATGGAAAAAGAATTAGACTTTTTCTCCAAAGAGAATAGAAAAGAAGAGACCTTACTACAAAATGTATGGGATACAGCCAAGACATATATTAGAGGTTTAGTCATAACTTATATGGGAAAGAAAAACAAGAGGAAGAAACAAAATCAAAAGACATTAGAAGAAGAATATAAGAGACTAGAGAGAACTACAAAAAGAACCACCCAAAAAGAGCTTAAAAAGTCAAATGGAATTAATTAAAAAAAGTTAAATATAATAGATAAAGAAGAATTAGCACAAAAAATTAGCAGTGCTAAAGGCCAGGCGTTAGGTGTCCAGGTAATGATGATGAATTATGCAGAGACGGTTAGCTGTCAGGATTCTGGTAGTTACCCCAATTAAATCATGAGTCTCGAGCCAAACTTCCAAAACTTCAAAAGAATTTATTGGGAATTAACATGCCTGGCACTGCCTGGGTGTAGCTGACTCTGAGACACATAATTCATTGTCACCCTTGACCCTGGTTTTCCCCCACCCCCTGGGTGTATCATAATTCAGATTCTTCAATGAGACACATTCATAGCCAAGAGTCATCAATCATGTTCTCCAGTTAGAATTGTGCACAGCAGAAACTTCAGTCACCTAGTTACTATCTTTGAAAACTATTTATACAATGCACTTTCGATTTCCAAGCTGCCGCACTGCTCTCTCAAACCCCCCCTCAATTTCTGTTGACAACTCTCAAAGAGCATAGAAATATTTTATGAGTTGACAAATTTATTTGAAAATGCAAATAAACCAGGAAGATGGCTGACATACAAGTTGAAAAAGGAGAAAGAAAAAAATCTGATACATCAATTAATGGATGAAGAAGGAAATCTTTATCATCAAAATGAGGATAAAAAGAAAGTGATTCAAAATTATGGAAAATTATATGACCAAGAGATAGTCTCAGAAGACAAAATAAAACTATTTAAAAAAGCAGAACTGCCTGAAATATCTGAAACATTAAAGCCATGTTAGATGAATGATGGAATGATGGAATTAATAGAAGCAATTAAGAGACAAAAAAATGGGAAAACACCAGGTCCAAATGGACTACCAGCAGAACTTTACAAAGGTTTGGAAAATAGTTTAAGTAAACAAATGTTGGAGGTGTTTAATGAAGTATTGTTAGAAGCGAAAGTACCAAACTCATGTACAGAAGCATATATTACGCTCATAACAAAGTAGGATTCAGACTTATAACAGATAAAAAAAACTACAGGCCAATATCCTTATTGAATGCAGATTATAAAATATATGCTTCAATAATTGCAGAGAGACTTAAAAGATTTTAAAATCAATTTGTACATCCAGACGAAAATGGATTTTTGCCCAAGAAACAAATTAAAGACAATATGAGTAATTTTAAACACGCTTGGAGTACTACAAAACACATCCAGGGAAGCAAATGGCATTGATCTTCCTAGATGCGCAGAAAGCATTTGACAATTTGAACTGGCAATTTATGTTAGCACAGTTGAAAGATACGGACTTTGCGGAGAGATTTATTAATATGATTAAGGCAATATAAGCAAACAGCAAAAGTGATGGTAAATGGAGACATGACAGAGAAGGTTGCTATTTAAGAAGGTACAAGACAAGGATGCCCCCTTGACTCCCTATTATTTATACTGTCACTGGAGGTGCTAAATAGAAATATTAGACAAGATATAGAGATAAAAAATTTGGAAATAAAAAAAGAAAATTATAAGTTATAAGCATTTGCCTAAGCTAATAAAAAATTGAGGAATATGGCAAAATGGCAGGATTGAAAATAAAGAGAAAATTAAGATATTAGTTAAAAATCTTACAGAAATGCAGAAAAAAGTTAATGAAGAGAATAGATATTCAGATTACAAAGAAAGTAAAATACTTAAAGATTAATTTAACAGCAGGATGTGTAACTATCAAGGAAGATAATTATTATAAATTGATGCAACAAATTAAAATAGATCTGGTGAAATGGGAAAATCTGCAACTATCACTGATTGGTAGGATAGTTACAGTAAAAATGAACATATTGCCAAGATTATTATACTTATTTCAAACAATTCCAACAGTTGCTAACATCTTCAACAATTCACTTAACAACTGTGGTAGGAAAGGTTGTAAAATGGGGCAAAACTCACTTAACAACTGTCTCACTTAGCAACAGAAATTTCAGGCTCAATTGTGGTTGCAAATCAAGGACTACCTGTATTATGTCATATAAAACTCTACTGCTTGTGAGGGATGTCATGACACAAACAAAAAGGGGCAGAATATCATCTGGGTCACAATATCGTTTGGCACACTTCTGCAGATGTTCCTATTTCTAGGTTAATTTTTCAAATGATCGTGTACCGTATAAATAACTTTTTGTTTGTGGGGGTGTTTTGATTTGATTTTTAAAGAAATTATGTGAATTATTCTTTCTGGTTGAAATTCAGGTTCTTGGGAAAACTGCTAACATTTCTTTGAAAAGCCCTGACTGGATTAAGAGCTTAGAAGACGAAATTAGTTTGGAGAGAGTTAATATTGGTTTGCCTTCATCAACAAGTTCTACTTTGCTTTGTGAAGATGCCGAAGTTACTGCAGACTATGATATGGAAGGTTTGCCAGATTCAAGATTGATTTTGTTCAGTGGATGCTATCTTACAGCAGTGTTACAAATATACAACACACCACAGTTGAATCTATTGAATTTTAGGATAAGAATAAAAACTGTTTTTCTCATCTGTTAATACCACATAACTACTTAGTTCATAAACTTGTCTATTAACAAAATCTTTTCTAAATTTACCTTATTGATTCTATATGGGACCAAGCTAGCAATAACCATTTATATGAAATTATTACCTCTATTTGGCACATATTTACCAGAATGAGATGTTAGAGTGCACCTAAATTTCAAGTAGAATACTGAGGAATATAAAATAGTTAAGTGCCTGTTTATCGTCAAGATGCCAGGGTTCTAATAATCTAATTAGCAATAAGTTTGCTAATATCTATATGGTTTCCACTGTGCTAGCACTCCAAAAAACTAATCCAGGCCTTGGATTAGGGTGATTGGGGTTCCTGTTAAATTGTATGAGGGTTAACTTAGCTAGATCCATCACAAGTTCTTGTTTGCTTATTTTTATATAACTGTTAATATTTATGTTATCAGTTTGGAGTTGAGAGGTACCTAAATGAACAAATTAAAATTATGTTACACTATATGACATTAAAATAAATGAAATCTGAATGCATTCACATTTTAAACTTTGAGACTGTGTATTAAAGTATAATATTTCTGCATAATAGAAAAATTGTGGTACAATTTATAGGAATATTTTTTTTCATTTCAAGGTGATGTTGACGATTATAGTACTGAAGTAGAAGAAATTCTCCCACAACATCTACAGCTAGCTTCAGGCTCTAGTCTTGGAGCCTCACCTGCCTCTTCCCCTCGTTCAAGCCCCTGCCAGTCCCCTACTCCATCAGAGGGTCTGCCTCCAACTCTTCCATCAAGGCCAAGCAGGACACCTAATAAGACTCCTGGACCTCCAGTGTCTTCTCAAGGTAGATATTTATTTATTAATTGAACTTCTACTCTCACAATCAAAGACACTATCAATAACTATAGTGGATATAGAAAGTCTATACACCACTGTTAAAATGCCAGTTTTGGAGATGTAAAAAAAATCTGATCAAGATAAATAACATCAAAAATTTTCCTGCTTTAATATAATATATAAGTTGTACAATTCAAACTGAATTCTTTGGGTGGGGGGAAGTATAATAACACAGTTGCATAAGTGTGGGCACCCTCTTATAAGTAAGGATGTAACTGTGTTCAGAATTAATATATCACATACGAACTGTTGTTAAATAGTAGTCAGTATGTACCTGCCATCAATTAAAATGACTCTGATCAAGCCCATATAAACTTCAGGTGTTCTAGTAGGATTTTCCCGACATTTACACAGTTGCATCTCACAGCAAAGTCATGGTCTTCAAATAGCTTACAAAACATCAAAGGGATCTCATTGTTGGAAAGCATCAGTCAGGAGAAAGGTACCAAAAAATCAAGGCATTGGATATAGCATGGAACACAGTGAAGAAAGTCATCAACAAGTAAAGAAAATATGGCACAAAAGTGACATTACCAAGAGCTGAATGTTCCTCCAAAATTGCTAAAAAAACAAGATGAAAATTGGTCCAAGAGGCTGCAAGAGATGTACAACATTAAAGGAGCTGTGGGAATTTCTGGGTAGTCCTGGTTGTGTACTAAAAGTGACAATAGTCTCCCATATTCTTCATTTGTCTGAGCTGTGGGCTTGAATGGCAAGACGGAAGCCTTTTCTTACAAAGAAAACATATAAACCCAGTTACATTTTGCAAAACCTACATCAGGTCTGACAAAACCATGTAGGAAAATGTGTTATGGTATGATGAGACCAAGGTTGAACCTTTGGGCCATAATGCCAAAAATATCTTTGGCACAAAAACAATACTGTGCCATCAGCAAAAGTACACCATAACCACAGTGAAAAGTGGTGGTAGCATTATGCTTTGGAGCTGCTTTTCTTCAGCAAGAATTAGGGCTGTAGTCAACAGTAAGAGAATTATGAACAGTTCCAAATAGCAGTCAATTTTGGCACAAAATCTTCAGGTCTTTACTAAAATTCTGAAGATGAAGAGGAATTTCACCTTTCAACACGACAATGATCCAAAGCAAACTTTCAAATCAACAAAAGAATGACTTCACCAGAAGAAGACAGCAATAGTCCTTAGATTTATATGCCGCTTCCCAGTGCTTCACAGCCTTCTCTAAGCAGTTTACAGAGTCAGCATATTGCCCCAGACAATCTGGGTCCTCATTTTACTGACCTCAGAAGGATGAAAAGCTGAGTCAACATTGAGCCGGTGAGAATTGAGCTGCCAAACTGCAGGCAGCCGGCAATCAGCAGAAGTAGCCTGCAGTACTGCATTCTAACCACTGCTCCACTTCGGCTCAAAGTTTTGGAGCCCAGACCTGAATCCAATTGAAAATCTATGGGATTACCTGAAGGGGGCTGTGCACAGGAAATGCCCTTGCATTCTGATTGCCCTTACTTAGGGCAAGATGGCAAGATGTACCATGCTGTTAGGCTCCTACCTTGAAAGACTGAATGCTGTCATAAAATCAAAAAGGTGTTTCAATAAATATTAGTTTGAGGGTGCACATTATACAACCATGTTATTGTACTTTTTTTGTTTTGCCCTCTACAAGATTTCAGTTGGTTTTTCAATTGAAATGTACAGCTTATATGTTAAAATAAAGGTGAAAAAATTCTGAAGTTATCCAATTTTTTTACATCTCAAAACCTGGTATTTTAACATGGGTGTGTAGACTTTTCATATTCAATGTACATAAAGCCCGATACAAAAACATAAAAACAAAATATGAAAGGAAAAGAAAAATACACAAAACAACTAGGAAACAAGATGGCCTCAGGTATAAACATAAAAAAGACCCTCCTTTCAAAAGGAATTCAGTTTTCCAGAAAACCATCAAGGAGGAAGCTAGCCTGATCTTTATTGAGGGACTCTTCCAAAGCACCTTTACCTTTGTTAGTGCCAGATTAGTTCTGTGATTAAGGTGTGTGTGTGTGTGTGTGCGCACACACATATACATATATTAGCCTCTTTTAGTTTCTGCTCTCCAAACATCTCAAAAATGTGAGATTGTATTAAGTATAATCCTTGAACTGCTTTCAGTAATATACACACACCAACATAGTGATAGCATTATTTGCTGTTTGAACTATCCCTTTATATTATTTTTACATTCACCAGCAGATTTTCAACCTATAACTCAACTAAAAGAGTCTACTCAAGGCTTGGAACCCAAACGCCCACCTCCACCTCGACCAGGAATGCCTCCTGCTCGCCCTGCTCCGCCACAAAGGCCACGCCTCCATCAGGTAACTGAATAAAACATGGAAACAGTAGTCATAAGATTTTTCTGTTATTTTTAGATAACGAATGTTTAATAAGTTTATTATCCATCACATTTAGATATGCGGAATCATAATTCAGCATAGTGCTTGAAATGTGTAGTCTTCCAGCTAGTGGTGTTCCATTCATAACTGACTATTGGATATGCTGGCTTGAGGTTATGATGCTCATTAACAGCTAGAAGGCTACAGGTCTTTTGACTTTGGTTTTGACATGGGAAAAAACAGTTTAGATTACTCTCCGGCTTATATACCCTCCTACCCTTCTGATGCAGTTTCAGAAAGACTTTGGAATTGCTTCTGTTATTACTTAACGTTTTACCAATATCCTGTCAATTCAGATGATATAGCATTAGCCATGCTTTATTTGAAACAGTTACAGTCATGGTTTCTATTGATTCAAATCCAATTATAATTAATATTCTCCACATTTCCCAGTGACCGACTCAGATTGGATCTCCACATTTTGTTCCATCCTAAATTCTCTTTGCAACCACATTATTATTTTAACATAATAGAAGTTTTAGCAAGACTTCTTAGCTTTCTGTAGGGTAGCTGCTTTGGATTATGTATATACAGGAGTGCTCTATTATAATTATTGTCACTTCATAATATGAACCTGAAGCTCTCATATAATATATGATAATAAATTTGTTTACTATGATTCTTAAATTTCTTCCTAATCCTTTTTTTTTCAATTAATACTTTTTTTTACTGCTGCCTTTACCTCTTACTCCAAAGGGAGTAAGAGTCCTGCACTTGCTAGAAAAGAACTTGGAGGTAATGATTATTTAACTATGGCTTAACAGATGCAGATGCTTTGTTTGTTTATTTATTTAGTGAATTTAGTGCTGATTTTTAGTTGGCTGGATAGCTCCAAAAGTAAAGAATAACATAAAACCAATCAATAAATAAGGATACAATAAAACTAATCCAGAAAAGTTTTCACAAAATAGTTGCAAAAGAGCCAACTTTTTGCAGCTATTTACAGCTTTCCAGAAGGTTAAAACAGAGACTTAAACGGGAAGGGCGTTCTAGAGGACAGGGGCCACCATAAAAGGGGCATGCTTTCTAGGTCTCACCAGATAGTAACATCAAAGGGAAAGGCCTGGAGTATGCCTGCTTTATCTGATCTGGCTAATTGAAATATCGAAGTACCAACAAAAAGAGCCTTGGTGGTGCAGGCTGTTAAATGCCTAGCACTTAAGTTCCAGCTGCCTGGCAATTAGTGCAGGCTCGAATCCCACCAGGCTCAAGGTTGACTCAGCCTTCCATCCTCTCGGGGTAGGTAAAGTGAGGGCCCAAGATTGTTGGGGGCAATAAGCTGACTTTGTAAAAATGCCGCTTAGTAATAATAAGCAGGCATATAGAACGGAATGAAGGCTGTTGCTGAGCACATTGGGTTGTACGCCAAAAATTGTAAGCCACCCTGAGTCTTCGGAGAAGGGCGGCATATAAATGTAATTAAAAAAAAAAAAAAACCTCAGAGATTCTACTGCCAGCCAGGCAATGGAATCCAACAGCTCAGGCAAGGATGATTCTGAGCACCATGAAGGACAGTACAAGAAACAATCCCACCTGTTCCCTAGTGCCCAGTTTTAATCAGACAACCTCAAATCTGCAAAACAGAGATAACCTGCCTCTCCACCCACCTCCATTAGAATCTCAGCTGATGTCTAACCATAAACCGAAACCCAGCTGGCGTAATTCTGATAGAGGGATACCCTATTTCAGGCCCACCCAGAATTTGGTTAGACATGTGAGGTTGGCACTCTCATCTATTATAAGGTTACTGATGAAGGTAGACTTATTACAAACCAATCTGACATTCAAAAACAACAGCAGAGCTCAGGGTTCTGATACCCAGGGACTAAAGTTTGAATGTGTTGCTATCAGACAGCAAGACCACTTGCAAACTCTGGATCCTGTATTCCTGTCACCATCCTGATGTCCCTGCCTACACATACACACATGCATAATCAACACCACAACCCTATCCCACCTCTCAAGGGTCCCAACTACTCTTGTCCACACTTGCCCAAGTACTTAGTGGCCTCAGACAGTTGAGCCCTTCTAGGGCAAAGAACACACATTTGTTACCCCTAGTAGTGGGGATGACTATTCCCTCCCAGAGGCTATGGTAGCAGTAAATTGCAGATGTTTGTGTTATCTAAGTGATACGTCAGCTTTTATTTTTCTTACTGAACATTACGATAATATACAATGCAAGTATTGTATTAAAACATTTATTAATCATTTTACTAAAAAAGACTTGCAGTTCTCTTCATTTTTGCCTTTTTCTTAACCTAGTATGCTGCTTACATGTTATATAGTACTTTTCTGCTTTCCTCTGATAAGGTTTTGGTGCTCCTCCCAGTCCTGTGGTAGCTAGGAGAGAAGAAGGTAACTCTTATTCTTAATGTCACGCTGAATTTTGAAACTGAATATGTAAATATTTAATCTCTAATTTTCATCTATGTAGTGGACATTTAAACTTCTCTTGATATTTCATAAATTTAATGTTAATGTTTGAAATATTCTTACCAAATGGAACCATGTTGCTAGCTATTTAGAGACTTTTGTAACTGAGCAGCTTATCCATTCCAATAATAATTCATTATTAATATTCTTATCTGTGCCCTTAACAAGCTAGTTCAGTGAGGAAGTGGTTTAACAGTTGACAAAAATTCTTGCTAGATAAACCATTCTGTAAATGATACGAATTACAAAGGTGAAATTTAATGCTTTTTTATAAAGTCTCCCAGTTCCCTAAATAGGACCATATATTTGTGGGTATGCTGAACCAGTTTCAAATGCTAATAAAGGATATAGATGCTATGTCAATATCTGATTATTAGAATGAAGTTATAAAGATTACAGTATACAGCTGTAATTTTCTAGTACTGCAAGAATCACTAGTATTCAGTGTATAGTTTCAGTAACTAATATGCGCGACAAATTTGGGGGCATCCTTTCATATCTGAAAGCTCAGAAAACCCCTACTTCAGAAAGATAATAGATGCTATATATCAATATTAAATATTTACTAATTATAGAGAATCTGAATTTAGAAATATATTCTAATTAAGCATCCCCTTTCTTTAGCTTATAATCAATCTTTGCCTCCCACTGGACAAATAAACATAGGAACATCTGGACCCAGTACATGTAGACCGGTAAGGATATATATTTTCTAGTAAAACTAAGAATAGAATAACATTTAGTTATGTAACATTTTAAAAAAATATTTTCTAGTGATACTAGCCAGAAGATCCCTGGTGTGTATTTTAATGAAGAACTTAAATATTCTAAGTTGTCAGTTTGATTCCATATTGCTAAATCTCAGGATATCACTATAATCATTATAAAGGAGTGACTAATTTTAATATTAAAAGCTGCATATTACCAAAAGAAATCCCAAGTCTATTATCTCAATCACTTTTCTTGTTGCATGGCTCATGTCCATCCTCAGATATGGGCTGGGGTTGAAAAATGCATGCAGTGAAAGTATATAGAAGGGTGAAGATCTAGCCCCCTGTCATCCATCATTTCACTGTTTTATAAACATATGTACCCTCAACAACAAACATGGTTGTATTTCTGAGTTAGTTCCTAATTAGTGAGTTAACTGGATACATTTAAGCTTATATCTGAGCAGATTAAAATGGACTGGAACTGGACACCTTCAGTCCGAAAATCATATTGTTTACTCCCCAGATTGTTTACTACATGGAAAACAAAGAAGGAATGGTATTGCTTTCATGATTAGGCAGGATATAGCAAGAACATTACTAGACTACCATGCAGTCCATGACTGAATAGTATCAATTAGACTTCATTGATAATCCTTTGATTATCCAACTTTATGTTTTAATCTCTGATACTGAAGAAGAGGTTGAGGAGTTCAATTTGAAATTGACAAAACATGTGAGCAAGATGTGCTGCTTTGGAATACCAAAGTTGGAAATATTAAGGGGGGGGATATAATTGGGTTGTATGGCCTGGGACAGAGGTTCTTAAATGAGGAAATTAAAACAACTAACAATCAAACTATCATAAGAACTCCTCCAGCAAGGATTTGTTAAATTGCTGGTATTCTGTTGCAGTTATTAAGCCCCACTTTACATTTTTATATTTGTCCTTTTTGTCCTCAGTTTGTCAGAGAGCTCTTTGTACAACCATGCCAAGCCCCTTAGATGTCTTGTTTTTCTTCTCTGTAGCATTGTTTCTGTTTGGGTCTTTTTTATTTCATTTCTCAGAATTTCCCAAGCATCCTGAACTGTTTTTCCCTCCAGAATTTCTATCCATGGAATTCTCCCTGTTCATCCTCCTAGTTTGTTGAAGTTAGCTCTCTTAAAATCTAGAACATGAGTCTGACTTTGTTCAATTATCCTTGCCTGCATTATGGTGAATCCTAGCATGACGTGGTCATCTCCATTTCCTCAGTCATTTCATCCCTATTAGTAAGCATGAAGTCCAGTGTAGCTGATCCTGTAGTTCTCTCCCCCATCTTTTGGATGATAAAGTTCTCAACTATGTATGGTAGGTGCCTGTTCCAACTGCCACTTGCTGCAAAGTTGTTTCCCAGTTGGTGTCAGGGTAAAATCCCCCATTACTGCAGTGGTGTGCTTCCTGCACACTTCAGCTTACTTACTTCCAAAAGGTGCCTCTATTTCCTCTGCTTGGTTGGGTGGTCTTGGTTGGATAGACACCTATACTGCTGTTACTTTTTTTCCCCCTAGTATTCACCCAAATACTTTCAAGAAGACCTTCATCCTTAGTGTTGTATATTTCTGTAGAAGTGTAGTATTCTTTACACACAGTGCAACTCCTCTGTTGTTGCATCTGTTTCTTTTGAACAAATTATTTTTTTTCTAGCAGTATGCTGCAATCGTAGCTTCCATCACACCAATTTTCAGTAATAGCAACAATATTGTACCTGCCCTCATGCTCTAAGACTTCAGGTCCTCCCTGTTTGTACCCTATATTTTTATTATTAGTGTGCAGCCCTTTATGGCTGACCTTGCATTTGCTAGCTGCATCTCCTATTTTGTACCTGAGTGTAATTTTCTCATCACCACTTGGCCTCCAGATTCAGTTTAAAGCCTTTCAGATGACTCAAGCAACATGTTTTTAAGCCCATACTTCCCAGTCTTTGTGAGGTACATACACCCTGTTTCTTACCTATTAAGTAGGTAAACCATAGTCCAGGCAGCACTTAGCCTTGAGCCAGTGGTTTACCTCTGAAATCTTCCATTCTCTCATTGGATATTGATATCACCTGTGCTCCTCTTTTGCCTTCCTACCTCCCTTGATTTTATTTTTCCAGGCTCTTTTTGGTTGTATCATTTGTCCCAACATGAACAAGGAGAAAGGAATAATAATCAGTGAATTCAATTACCTGTCATGTCTTTGATCTTTGTACCTGGGAGGCAGTTTGATAGGTTATCTGGTCTGCAGATTGCTGATTCTGTGTTTCTGATAAGTTTTTTTTTTTTAATTACATTTATATGCCGCCCTTCTCCGAAGACTCAGGGCGGCTTACAATTTTTGGGATACAACCCAATGCGCTCAGCAATAGCCTTCATTCCATTGTATATGCCTGCTTATTACTAAGCGGCATTTTTACAAAGTCAGCTTATTGCCCCCAACAATCTTGGGTCCTCAGTTTACCTACCCTGAGAGGATGGAAGGCTGAGTCAACCTTGAGTCACCAACACATGCCTTTTGCTCTTCTGGATACCTAGCAGACTCTTCCTTCTCTGTGACAGTCTGAGCTACTTTTCTTCCAGTTACTGTAACAGTCGATGAAGATTCTTCTCCAGATATCTGCATGCGTTCTTCCAGAGGGAGGGTAAGAAAGTGAACGTTAAACTCCAGTGGCAAGCATAGTCCCCTCAGGCGTTTTGTCTTCTGAATGACATGCTGCCTCTTTTCTCTTCTAAGGCACCATTTTTCTTGGTAGTTGTTTCTTCCTTGGTGTGTTCAGTTTGTAGACAAATTCTGTCCTTTCCAGAATTTCTCATTTCCACAGATAAATCTCAGGGTGGTTAGATGTTTGTAGACTCTCCATTTTCTCCTCCAGTAATCTGATCAGTTTGCATTTGATACAGGTATACATTGGAGTCCCCCTCTGGCAGGAATACAAACATCGCACACACCTTGCAGGTTACCACAGGCTAGCTCTCTCTCCTTGGCTTTATTACTTTTAAGGGTAGCACAGATCAATAGATACTCCTTTGTAGATGTCCAAGATCCATATACGTACTTATTTTTACACTGAAGAATGTAAAGATTTTATTAATTGCTAGGATGTCAGGAAATAGATGAAGCAGCCTTCCCTAACTTGACAGCCTCCACATGAATGGGACATCTAGAGACTATCAGTCTGGAAGGCAACAGAACTGAAGCCCAATGAATCTGTAGGACCCTAGGCTCGGGACAACTGGCTTAAGTTGCCAGCTTACTTTGAAACAAACCAGTTCCAATTATAGTAGTGCTTAAAAGTCTATACTTCCATTTCAGATTGTTCCTCCCAGAGCCGGAGTTATTAGTGCACCACAAAGTCATGTGCGTCCTTCTATAGGAAAGCATGTGCCTGAACTCCACCCTAAGCCACCAGAATTAACAACAGGTAAAATGGGTGAGTATATTATACATTTTTCTTTCTTAATGTAATTCTTCTACATAAAGGAGTGTTATAAGTGCATTCAAGAGAATATAGATGCCATCCCTTGGATGAAACATAATTCCTAAATACCCACTTCTTATTTTTAAAGTGAGTTAGTACTTAGGTCAACTATAAGGCAAGATTCTCTGTGAGTTGGGCCACCATATAAATTTTATTAATAAATAATATAAAGATTGCAAAGCATGTTCTGCTTTTCTTGTCTGTAAGAAAGAATTGCTGCTGTTCTTTTTCAGTGCTTTTAATAAATGAACAATCTTAACAGTGATTTGGAAAAGGAAATTAATTCCCAATTATTTTTAATGCATTCAAATCTAAAATAACTACTGCATTATGTGAAACAATTCTAGAATCCAGGATTTGTGGTGTAGCTTTTTTGGAATAGTGGTATATCTATATAACATCCCAAAAATATGGGAAATTAATAGGTCACTGTATTTCCAACTCAATCTCCTTTAAATATCTCTATTTTTTCAAAATTTCAAAATATTTTAAAAAGCAATTTAAGATTTACTTTTTCAGTGCAAACAAATAAAAGTCCATCATTCTAATATGAATGTAACAAAAATTGAGATAACTGTAGGCAAAACTAGTACCTATTATTAATGTTCAGCTTCCTTGTATTTGGGAGTTTCAAGGAAAATGTACTGTGGCTGATCCAAACTGATTACAGTAGTAATGCAAATTATAAAACAATTGGAGCTATTTATAATGCATATGTACAGTGTTAAATAAGATTTCAACTTTTCTTTAGTAGAGCTTCACTATTTAAATCAAGTTTTGAGATAGAATGGCATACAACTGCTAGAAAGTAGTATCTTTCTCCTGTATTGTGAAGAAATTGAAGAAAGTGCAGCCTAGATATCAGTTGCACACTGTAGTGAGTGTGCAATTGAATTATATAGTTAAGAAGGCTAAGAAAAGTGTGCATTTATTTATTTTTAAGGTTCTATTTTCTTCTAAAATAGTGCTCAGGGAATAGCAATTTCTTGTTCTTAGGTTGATCAAGTGTATCTGTCTCACTAACCAGTAGATTAAAAAAACATTATGGTCTTTTGCAAGTCAACCAGGTGTTCAGACTGGATTTGGCATTACTACTATTATCACTACCATTATTAAAATCATTTTTGGTATTGAAACTAAGAAAATAATTGAATGTATTTATAGGGTCACCTATACTTCCTGAACCACTTAAACCACAAGGAACAGTTCCTGTTCAACCTACTTCTGTTGTAAAGATGCAGGAGCCACTTATACCTATGACAGCAACGTCTCAAATAGCTTCTTCATCAAACCTGGAGGCACCTCCGCAGCCTCCCCCCCGCAGCAAATCATCCCAGAGTTTGCCTTCTGACAACATTCCATCACAGAAGCAAGTATGTACAGAATATTTTTTAAACATTTTCTTTTGGGTGCAACTTATCTACTGCTACTTCTGTACTGCTCCACTCAAAAATATTTAGTGTAGAAAGCTGAACAACTCGTAAATTGCCGATATAGGCTTAAATTATTCAAGTCCAAATTAAGGCTGAACTGTTCTATCGCTTCCTAATCACTGTCACTAGGAAGCATAGGCATAATTCAAGTGAGGGGATTAACAAATTATGTTTAGAATTATCTTGGATTCAATACATTGGACATTAGTTAGGTTTATCTTCATGCTCAAAATCTGTGCCAGAATTTTATTTTCTGGAGAGGTTTTGTTTTGTTCCCTGAACAGTTTGCAGAAAAATATTTTAACTTCCAAAAGGCAGAAAATGCAAATATTAAAATTAATACAGAATAAAATTTGCAACAACAGAAATACCAAAATAAAGAGGGAAAAAATCATTAAGACTTAAAAACATGGACAAATGAATTCAGTTTCAATTTATTACAATGAAAGATCAGTCAGATGGAAAAATAGTTTTTTGTCTGCTATAAGAAAGTAATCGCAAATCTGAAAATTGTATGTCCCATTTAACTTTGCTGTTTTAAAAGTAAAATAACTTTCAAAAATGTAGCTTATAATTTAAAATTTATTTTTAAGAAACCCTTAATGTGATGGATTTTAACCTGTCCTAATGTTTATGTATGTTAGCAATTGTACATGCAGTATACTATTGTGATCTATGAAGCAAATGAGGAAATTAATACCTTTATTGAATAGAACAGCAGTAGAAAAATTGTGAACCTTTAGAATTTCCATAATTTGGCAGTTCCATAATGTACAATATAATCAGTATTTGATCTAAGTGACTTTTGCCCTTTATCCAATTATATTTCAAGAGAATTCATCCCTCATCCAAATCCTGCCCAACTTTTCATTGGAATGTAAAAAAGTTTGACTAAGGGCAGGAATATACCCATTTTTGTTAAGAAAGAGCCATAAAAATCCCCATATCCACACAAAAAAAATCCACTTCTTGCAACTAGCAGGCTTCTTTGTAAACCAGGGCCACAGAAAAATGCTGTTTGTTCTGAGGTACTCAGGTTAGTGCAGGAAAAAGATGTCTGCATGTACCAAGTTGTACCTGATTTATAGTTCCCCTTAATGTGGCCAATGTAATACTGAGTCTCTTAGAAGCATGTTACCTTTCTAATGTTTTCTTTTGATATCTGTCTCCTTTTCACAAGCAGGATCAACCTTCAGGGTAAAAGGTACCTGATTCTTTACTGGTCTTACTTTTTTTTTCATCCATTCTATTTTCTCCATAAGTTCTAGCATAAAAGATGTATGAACAGCTGTGCTCATACATCTGTGCTTGCACTGAAATCATCTGCCTGTATGAATACACAAATATCCATCCTGCTATTGACATATAAGGCAACTTACTTAACTTGACATGCTATGCCCTATAGGGCAAGAGTTTTCAAATTGTGTTATGTGTTTCAATATACCCATTTGTACTAATTATTCTTTGGAAGTGGAGAGATGGAAGTAGTATGTCAGCATACTAGAGAGCCTTAACATTGATCAAAAATGGCCTTATTTTTGTCCCTGACACATCAATTGACAAAAGAGAGGGGGATGTACAGCTTTGTGCTATTGCCATGGTAAAAAGGAGCAGAACAGTTTAGCAGCTTATTTAATAAAATGAAAAGTCTTGAAGTCTTATTTACAATTCTTCAGGTGCACCTTACTCACATTTTGAGAACTCTTGCAACTGAGGGTGCTTGATTCTCTCACTGTCTGAAACTATTTAACACTGATCAACACAAGTAGCCTGAGACAACATTACAGAATGAGGAGAAATATTGGTTTTAATTTTTTTGAATTTTCTTTTTGGTTAAGTCAACCTTCTCTTATCATATACTTTAAAAAGTTACTTTTAATATATAATCTATCTAGTATAATTTTAAAATGAAGTTAATCTTATTTTTTTTAAAAAAAAAAAAAAGTTTCTTTGCATCTGAGATCAATGCAATAAGCATAATTTAAAATGTAATAATCTACTATTTTTGGTTTTGGTAGTAACCTAGTCCATAAACAGAATATGTTAATTGCTGCTAAACTGTTTTATTTATATTTATTCTGCAGTTGAGTTTCAGTGTTATATATTGATCATTGATTTTTAAGTATAGTGAATTTTCAAGTCAAGCTTTGCTAAATGTAATCTCAATATTATAGTGTAATATTTCAAGTCATAACCTTTGGTGGTTTTACATTGTGTCCAATTATTATACTTATTGTTTAGTTTTACATAATAGTTTTTTAATATTAAAAGGAACATGTAGAATATGTCTAAATGATTAAAAACAACTTATCTTTAAGCTTAAACTCATTTCCTATACTTGAGCAGGGCACTTTACGTTCCCTGTGCTGGGAGGGTGAGCCTGGCCATTGGCTTGAATCACCTTAGGGCAATTGTCTGAGCTCACTAAAGACAGGCATTGTATGGGTGAAATATTGGGTAGGGCTGGGAGCTTGTGTATGATTTCCTTTCTGTTGAAATTCATGGGACATATTTCTAATAGATAAATGATAGAGAAAATATTTTCTATTTTGGCCTGTTTATCAAGTATGAGGGGAACTTTCCCATTACTCTTTTCAAATTAACATAACCTGTACTTAAAAACGAGAAGGCTTGAGACTTAATTACTAAGATTTCATTATGAAAAATATTTTATATTAACTTTTTTCTGCACATGAATTTTTATTAGTTTAATGCTTCAATTCTTTATACCATGCAGTGCTTTTAATCCAAACATTATGTTGTAATCTTAAAACTTCCTGTAATTTTTCTTTCATACTGTAAGTATATAGTATGGCTATGTATATAGTAGATCCATTTGTGTATATATTCTGACAGGGATGATGCAGTGAAAATAATGAAAAAAATTGTATAGAAAGAAACTTAGGAATATTTTTCAAGTATAAAGCAAATTACAAAAGGCAGATGTTCAAATCCACTGCTTCTTTCATGATTGATCTTTTATCAGACAAGTCATATATTTGAACGTTATATTTATTTTTCAGATTAGAACAAATGGAATTCATGCTCTTCAGCTTGAAACACAACTAAACAATGATCCTTTTGAAGAGCTGTCCTTTCAGCTATTTTCTGAATCTAAAATTCAGTCAGTTCAAATGTCACCGATTGTATCTTTAAGTCAAAAGAAGCTGACAGACCTGCCTTCTGCAACAGACAATTTTAATTTCAGTAACATAAGTACTCCACATACACTAGCACACAGTAAATCTGAGGTATACATGTCCAGTTCTCTGAATCCATTTGCTACCAGAACAAATCCTTTTAATGAAAAAAATATTACGACTGGAAATCCATTTAGAACTGCATCTCAAGAATTTGGAGCAACTTCACATTGTTCAGCAGAAGGACCCACTTCTAATCCTTTTCCATCTCTAAAGCCTCTTATTAGTCAGAAAGGCAAAGCTACATTTTATGTTGACACATTTGAAGATGATTTCAGTTTGCAGAATACATCTTCTATATCTAACAATGGAAAACAAAAAGGTTGGGTAACATTTGAAGAGGACGATTTAGTATTAACCCTGAAACCATTAGCCAATCCCACTGATTTAAAAAGAGCTTCTTCCCTGAAAGCAACTTCTTTTTCACTGGGCACTGAACAAAATATCACTGACTCAGGCTTTACTGTTTACAGTGGTCATAGCAAAAGTTCTGGATCTTTTCATCTATTGCCAGCAAGGCCCCTCCTGCACCCCCTGTACCATCCAGATCTACCAACAGCAATTCGACCACAGATCCTTTAATTTCTTTAGCACCTAAAACATTACCGACACAAGATTTTATGGAAAGATAAATTATTTAAGATATAATTATTTAAACTGGGTAGAAATTATTAGTTGAAAATTAACTAATAGAACTGGGCATTGATTTAATTCTGTATGTGCAATACTTTAATCAGATACACTGAACATTAATTCTTAGGTTACTACCCAAAGGTGGCAGGGTGGGGAATCATGCACAGAATTAATCCAAGTAGTGATCTTACTCTGCTCCTTTAATGGACACAATGCAAGGAAAAGTTATACTTGTTTCAATTCCACTTTAGTTCATAGGAAAGTATAACATTAGGTTTGTCTTTCAAGACCAACAAGCATGCATTGGTTTCTCTGAATATCACACATAAGAGTTTTAAATAATTGTTACTTGAACATTCTTATATAAGAATTTAAATACCATTTTAAATGCCCTTCTGTTAGAACTAGAACCACTTCCAGTATCTGATAACTGGTATATTTATACGTAAGTATTCACCAAAGAACTGTCAGAATTTAATTAAGATGCCAATTGTTTAATATTAACGTTGGGAAATAAATTATAATAGAGGTTTATGAAGATTTGTAGAAGTTAATTCCCTTGACAATTGAAATAATTTTAAACAATATAGTAATATATTTTTCCTATCATTGCACATGCTTTGTTTTGCAGACATGAGAAAATTTGTTGCAGTTTATTGTTATTCCCCTCCTGACCTTATTCTCATTATATAGCTTCCTATTCTAATATGAATGTTGCTTTCTAAGGTGAAGAAAAATTTATATTCATTTTGATAGGAAGATCTGTGTAAAGAAGTAATTGGATAGATGGTCCATATATTTCAACTCTCCCAGCTTTTTCCTTTACAATGTATAGAAGTAGAGTGTCTCAAATATGGTATGAACGAACAAAACAATGGTTTATGTACTATTCTGACAAGTTAAATATATCACTTTCCACAGACAAACATCAGTATTATAGGTGATGCTTCTTGAGGCAGATTCTATACTCCCATACATAATGCTTTGTAAACTCGCAATTGTCTGCCTCCAAAATTTTTGCAACAGATGGCACTTAAATGTCGTATTTTCATGTCATGAAGGAAATATATGTCTGTTCTATACTACTGTTAAGCAAGATAGTCTTTTCTTAGTCATATTGTCACATCTATTTATATTGCTTGTTTTTTTTTAAATTTATGAAAATCTTTTTTGAGAAAGGCCGTGCTAAATACATCTGTTCCTTTTGCTGTATTTGCAGACTGTTATAGTATGCTCTGTTTACAAAATATTTTCCTTCTGTGGTATCTGAGTGAAGCACCTCATTCCATGGAGCAGTAAAAATAAACCATCATTTCAATTTCTCTAATACTGTTCCAATGTATTTATCTAAATTATCTCATATAACACTTCTACTCATTAAAGTACAGTTATTAAATACAGTGACTTCTATATTGTGCTTTTAAAATTGTACATTTTGAAACAGCAGTAGAACTATAATTTTCTGGTTCCATAATGTATTAACATGTGTTCTGCATTGGTATTATAATGTTAGCAACACAACTGTATTCTCGGTAGTGCAATTAGAGTTCTTTTATATGTGGTCCTTGTTTGAATATTTAATTTCAATTACTATAGTTCTATTAAATTTCAAATATAGGCCTCAGCATCTTCAATGGATTATAAAATCTGGCAGCAAAGTACCACAAAAATTGCAACAAAGCATGTATGAGCATAGGATGAGTAGTTTATTATAATGTGTACTGTTAAAGGAAATCAATATTAGAGAGTCAAAGTTACAACAGTCTAAAATCCTATCTATTTTCTTTAAGTGTTTTCCTGTGCAAATTGCTTTGTTAATGTATAATAAGTTATTGCTTGTGGTACACAATAATTGACTCTCCATTACAATATTAATATTGATGGTTTACAATACTGCATATACATATACTGTGAAACATGTTACTTTATGAAATAAATTTTCCCATTGTTAGGAATATATCTCCATTATTGATGCTGTCAAAATTTGGCTTTACCCTTGTGGACTTAAAATTTTCAGCTATCTTTCTGATCTAAGATCATCAGAGGTAATCTTTATATAAAGGCCTGCGACATCAGGAGCCAACAAACTTCATGAAGCCATAAGATGGATGAAAACCTTTGCAGAATATCTGTCTGGTCTGACCATTCTGCTCGGTTCCTACTTCCATCTCAATTCTGCCTCAGTTTGTATGCCCTAACAGTTGTAAGCTGGAAAAACAGACCTGGAAAAAAGGAAAAGACATGGAATGTCTGCAATAATCTTTTTATGATAATCCTCATTCTACAGTTGGTTTTTGAGCCATCTAGGGCCTTAGATTGAAATGGGGCTATATAGTTTTGATTAATTACAACTGGAAATTGCCATCAAAGTGGTGTCAACTCTTAACTAACCACATGGATTTTCTCCAGGACAATCTGTTCCCTTCATGATCCTTCAAGTCTTCCAATAGTAGTGTATACATTACTACTGTAATTTAGTCCATACAGCCTGCTACCAATTGTCCTCTTTTTCTCCATCCTAATACCTTTCCTAGCATTATGGACTCCTCAAGAGAGCTAGGCCTTTGCATAATGGGTCCAAATCTGTGTTTGCAGCTTCCAGTTTTCTTGTCCTGCACGGCAATATTGGCAAGTAGTCACTTCAAAGGTTTTAATATACCCATATCGTAAACAACATGAGATCCTCAGCTCTTCCTCAATAAGGTGTTATGTCCATGTGACCTGAGGAGCCCATCACTACATGGCCAATCACTTTACAGCATGTTGTCTTTCCATGTGGTAAAACACAGGAATAGTATACCATCCCCTTTCCCTGCATAGTATGAAACGATGCCTTTATTGTCGCCGCTAAAGTGATCGTCCATTTATAGCATCTTTATTGTGGTGAAAATATAGGTGTCGCTTGCTTTTGCTTGCGAGTTGGGATTACTTCTATGCCTTACGTGACCCTGTCGGAAGTGTATATGCTTGGCATACAATACATCCCCAACAATCTTCCCTCATCCCCAGGGGTGAGATTCTACCAGTTCGCACCTATTCTCTAGAACCGGTTGTTAACATTCTAAGCAGTTCAGAGAACCGGATGTTAGAAGAAATTACTGGCCTAATCCTGTAAGGAAGGCAGGAAGGAAACATTCTGGTGTTGCTTACAGAAACTGCCTCTCCGTTAACCCTTATTACATTCTTGGCAGGACTACCTGTCTCAGGAATGTCTCTGGAGTTTTTCCCCCTCCTTTGCTGGTACTTTGCTTGTGTGGAGTGACCATTCAAAGTTACAATGGCACTGAAAAAAGTGACTTATGACCATTTTCTACACTTACGACTGTTGCAGCATCTCCACAGTCATGAGAGGCCAGGCGAGGAGATGCGTGCCTCGATGTGAGTGATATTGAGTTGGCCACGCCCAGCCAATAACATGACCACCAAGCCATGTGCACCCAGTCACATGACCACCAAGCCACGCCCACAGAACCGGTTGTTAAAAATTTGAATCCCACCCCTGCTCATCCCTCCCAGGAATGTCTCCCCCTGCCATGAAGCAACACAGCAGGACCTGGGGAAGAGGAAAGCTCTTACTACCACAATTTAATGCAGTAGGGCAAAAATGCCAAGGTAGCCATGTTGGCTATCAAAAACACATCGATAGCAAGAAAAATACCTTTAAAAAATATCTGTAGGCAAGCAAAGCTATGAAGTAGTACAACCTAGACTTCCAAATCATGCAAAATGGCAAGTAATATAAAACAGTGAGGTATTACACTGCATTTCACTGTCCTCCAGGGTAAGCTCTGCCCCCAACATCTTATCCTTCAGTAAGAGCCTAAAGACCTGGCCCTGCAAATTGGCCTTCCCAATGTGGATGTTCTACTCTGGAGGTGGTTTGCTAGATTGACAGCAGACTCCCCCTCCCTTCTCTGCTCCCCACATGCCCATCTGGTGGTGTTTTTTTTTTACAAAGGCAAGACAAGAAACAATGGAAACAAATCAAGGTGAGAGGCAACCTGAAATTAAGGAGAAACTTCCCAACAGTGAGGACAAATGGAACAGCTTGCCTTCAAAAGTTATAGGTGCTTCATCACCGGAGGTTTTTAAGAAGAGACTGGACAGCCATTTATCTGAAATGGTATAGATCTGCTTGATCAGATCTATACCAGCTCTATTCTGATTGATTGAGATGTACCAGTAAAGGAGAATATTTGTAGCTCGGGGTTGAGGAAATGAAGGACCCCTGATTGAAACATGTTTTCCTTTTCCTTGTATTTTTTATTCTATTATTTTACTTTCGCTTTGTTTAAATGTTTTATTCCATTTTTTTATGGTTGGTGAACCGCCTAGATTACCACGGGGCGAGATACACAGCCAATAAATTGAATATTTCTTTATTAAATTATTGGCCGCCCATCTTACCACGGTGTAATAATAATGATGATGATGATGATGATGATGATGATGATGTAGGGCTCCCACAAGGACAGTAGGGAAGAAGAAAACAGAGAGTAGCTGCGGTCCGTTTTGAGGGTATACCATTCAGTTAACCTGCCTTCTTCAGCCTCAGGCAAAAGCTTGCCCAGAAGATCGTAATAACAAACGCAGAGGCCCCTGGATAGGAGGTCGTCGTTGTTGCCGCCACCAGCGGCTCCAATCCGCATATCAAAAAGCTTCCGGAAGCTCGCGCGTTTCCCCATTCTTCAACCAAGTGTGTTTCTATAGCAACCCTAAACAGCCAATGAAAAGCGCTCCGTCCCTTTTAGAGGCCGCGTCTTTGAGTGACGGGGAAGTTGCAGGTCTTCGCCGAGCTCCTCTCTATGATTGGCTTTCAGGACGAAGGCTTCCTGGGCCTTAGGCGCAGCGGGCAGGGATCTGCGAGTCCCGCTGTCGCCGCGTTTCTGGTGGGCTAGCGGGAAGTTCGGTCTCCAGGCCTAGTTAGAGGTCGACCGATCCAGGTGAGAAATGTTTCCGTCTTGGCTGTTGTGGGGGTGATCGAGAAGGCTCAGTAGTTCAGTAAGCCACTGCGTCTGTTGGTTGCCGTGGATACCGACTACAGTACACTTCGCCCTTTCTCGGGCTCTTTTTCTTTCGCTTTTACTTATTTCCTCAACTGTTGTGGCAGATGCGTTTGATAAATCCAGTCGATTTATGTATGTATGTATGTATGTATGTATGTATATTTATTTATTTATTTTATTTATTTATTGGATTTCTAAGCCGCCCCATCTCCCCAAGGACTCGGGGCAGCGTACAGTAAAACAATATAAATATACAATCAAAAGAAGATCAAATCTCATAGAAACCCGAAATATAATTAAAACATTAAAACCATTCTAAAAATTCCCCATATAGTCCATCCTCAGTCCAGGTCAGTAAGTTGGAATAATATGTATATATGTATGTATGTATATGTATATATATATATATGTATATATGTATGGTATTTAAGAAAACAAATATATATATATATACATATATATATATATCATATATATTATATATTATATTATTTATTATATATATATATATAATTAATATATGTACATATATATATATATATATATATATAATATATATGTATGGTATTTACATATAAATTTACATACATATAAATACCCGCGAAAACATAAAATATATATATATATATATATATATATTTATTATATTATATATATTATATATTATATGTATATATATTATTTATATATAATTATATATACATATAGATTTATAAATCCACTTGATGAACCAGGAGCTGGTAGTGGTTTGAGGCCATAGTGGAGCTTGAAATTCCAGGGTGAGGAACAAGGCACTGAATGTCCTACATTGCAGAATCGGAAATAGATTTTTACAACTTCGTACTATCAAAGAATTCTGTGACAATATTCGTATGTTAAATTTCCAGTGCTATTGTGTGGAAAGCACTAGGTTCTGGGGGAGGAAAGGATTCATACATTTGTGAGCTAGACTTCCATGACAACAGTTCTATTTTAGCTTTTTTTTTCTTTTTTTAAATCCTTTGTACATTTTCTAGTTATATCATTAATTTTTCTATTGTTTGTTTAATATAGTTTTAGGCTGTAGATCTCTCGTGATGATTTGCAGATCACAAATAATGCCCACATTCTACATCTCTTGGATTTCTAAAGCTGTCTTTAAAAGTAGCATCCTCTACTATCCTCAATCCTCAGTATCAATACCAAAAAGTGAAAAGTTTTTACCTAAGTATTTCAGCAAGGGCACTAAATTTAGAAAGAACTCTTGCTGACTATTATCACTTGGTCTACCCTGAGGATCACTTTAACTGTAATTGCCCCTAGGTCTGTTGATGGCTGAACTCAATCAAAACTTATGTTCAATAAGAAAGTGGTCAGTGGCCTGTTTGAGATCAGGCAATGGTAGTTAGAGGAAGAGTTAATTACAATGGGGCTGGGGGGGGGGTCCTTGGTGCTCTCTGAACTGGGTTGTTTTCTTGCAGAGATTTCATTAGCCAAACTAGTTAACATCATGACTACTGATAATGTTACCTAGTTTGGCTAATGAAATCTTTGCAAGAAAACAATCCAACTCAGATTTTATTTTTCTGATATGTATTCATTTCATGTATTCATAACTATGTTTACCCTTATACTTGTAAGCGGTTGACAAATCAAATAAATAAATAAATAAATTTTAACCCTGCACTACAAATACTATTTATTGATTATAATTTGTAAATTGATATGTTTTGATACAAATTCTGTACTTTTATGTAGATCTCGGAAACCCTGGATAATATAATCCTATTTGTGAATTTGCGTTCTAGGATTAAATGCAATTGCCACCTTGCTATGTAATTGCTTTTCTATCCAAGCTGCTGGGTGATGTTTCCAGTTTGGCAGTGTAGTTTCCAAGGCTTACCCATTTTGAGGGACTTCAATCTTCCTTGTCTGGGCAGAGAGTCAGAAACAGCTTGGGACTTCATGGCTACCATGGCAGAAACAGACCTGACCTAGGTTATTGAAGGCCTGGCACATATGAGGAGTCATACACCAGATAGGATTTTTGTCGAGGTGCAACGATAACATGATCTGGAACTGGGGGATGATGTTTTTACCCCCTTTTCATTCCCTGCTATTCTCTTGCATGGATAAAGAATTTGTTGGATCAGAACCTGTTGTGTCTTAGGGACCTGATGGACCTGATGGGAACGTGGACTTATGTCTGAAGTTCTGCAAAGTTCCACTGAGGTCTTAGGTGTTGCCTGACATGGGTGGAGGATGGCAACCTTGGATCAGATTACTGTATAATCTGTGTAAAGTCTTTTGGCTTCTGAGTGCTGTGACATAGGATGGGGTTATTTGCAAGACTGCCTTTTCTCAGTTTGTTCCCATCACCCAAGGTGGGTATGGTAAGGTCCCATTTCTAAAGCAATGCCATCTAATGGGATCTAAGAGATGTGCCCTCACTGTTTATCTATATTTTTATATTTAATTGGACTTGTATGCCGCCCCCTCTCCGAGAGGACTCGGGGCGGCTCACAGTTAAAAGACAACAATAAATATTTTTAAAAAATTAAACCAACAAGCCCAATCACTAAAATCAGTTTAAATGAATTTAAACCCCCTCCCCCAAGAGGTCAGTCCAGCCTAGCCTGTTCAAACAACCAGGTCTTCAAATCGTGGCGGAAAGAGCAAAGATCAGGAGCCAGACGGAGCTCCAAAGGGAGTTGGTTCCACAAGGCGGGAGCTGCAACAGAGTAGGCCCTTCCCTGAGGCACTGCCAGCCAACATTGTCTTGCCGACGGCACCCCAAGGAGTCCCTGTCTGTGCGCGCGTACAGGGAGATCGGTATTCGATATTGGCAGGAGACGCTCCCACAAGTACCCCGGACCCAAGTCGTGAAGGACTTCGAATGTTAATGCCAACACCTTGAATCTGTTGCTGCATATCTGTTGCTGCATATGCCCTTTGGATTAAGCTCCCTTCCCCCACATATTGGGCCAGAATGGAAAATGAGTCTGTTTTGTAATATTAATGTATATTGTCACCAGCCTTGATTCTGTATATTGCTTTTTGCTTTGTTTTTTTTTTAAACTTTGACTTTTTTATATTTATTCTTATATAAATGACTGCTGGATTATAAATAATAGAAGCTTTGTTTTCAACAAAGTTTACATATTGTTGCTGTATTTAACCAAATGGAATCACACCACTCCTAAGGGGAAACATGATTGTTCTCTGCCATGGGTCTAAATTTCAGGCTGCCAAGGCTAGAAGAAATTCATAATTAATATTTACCATGCTCTTGTGTTTCTGCTTTAATAGAAATGGTTCTGCTCCACGTGAAGCATGGAGATGAGAGCCAGTTTCTTCTAGAAACAACTAGTGGGGTTTCCATTGAAGACTTAACACAGGAAGTAACCAAAATCTATAATGGAAGACTCAAAGTTCAACGTCTTTGTGCAGGTATTAAATATGTCAATTTATTATTTTGTCCTATTACCTAAACTTCTTACGTAAAAATATAACAAATAATTTAATAATAGTTTATTAAATAATATATATAGTTATAATATATAATAGTTATAATGTAAACATAATAAATAATAAATGTAATAAATAATAAGTGTAATACAATTATTATAATTATATTTATTATAATTTAATACAAATAATTTATTAAATGTATTTATTTGAACTCTGGGCTATTCCGAATCCTCTTTTTGCTTATTCTTTATAGCCAATATACCAAGTTCATGTCACAGATGAACTTTCTGAATATTGGAAACTATTCAACCAATTCTGCTGGTTGTACATTTTTGTAAAATTTATCTTCATGGATTACTGTTGTGGTACATTTTGTGCTTTCTTTCAGTCTGTTATTAACTGCTATCTTTTTCTAATTATACCTTTTAGCAATATTTACAATATATTCAAATAGGAACGGATTATAATCTTTTTAAAGTATGACAGTGTCCTCAGAGAAATTTGTAATATATTCTAATAACATTAAATAAATTGCAGGATTTGTTATACTGCTGCAGTGGTAATTTATTTTAACAATAACAATGGTTAAAGGACATTTTATATACCATCTCCATGTCCCACTCTTTGTTCTTTTGAAAGAAATGGAATCGCTGGCAGAACACGGTATTTTCGTACCTCCTAACATGCAAGGTCTGACAGATGAACAAATTGAAGAGCTGAAACTGACAGATGAATGGGGAAAAAAATGTATTCCCAGTGGTGGAAGCACAGTTAAAAAAGATGACATTGGACGAAGAAATGGTCATGGTAAATAAATATATATATGAGTACATAACTTTTTGCATATAAAAATAGCTTGCCAAATTTTATTTTTAAAAAAATTGTCATATTGTACACTTTCAAATTTTGATTAATAAATATCAATGATAGATAACATTATGTGCCCTGTGTGCAAAAATGTTCAGCCAGCAACACAACTTAAAACATGCTTCTAAAATTCAGTATTGCAAAGAAAGGAAAATGCTCATTAGACTTTTGGCACTATATTTCAGAATGCAATTTAAGGATATGAAAGGATTTAAACATTAAATCCTTTCACCTGAGTATCTTCAGGGCAATCTTCTCCCAAGTGCCTTTTAGATCAGTGGTGGTCCATGGACCACTGTAGATCCATGAGAAAATATTGGTGGTCCGCAGAAAAATTATTTGCATTTTTTATAGTGCACTAAATCAGGGGTCCTCAAACTATGCCCCCTGGGCCGTATACATACAGTGAACCTTTGTGTTGCTGCAGAGAGTCTCCCCCTTCAGGGTCTTTTTGTGCGGGTCGGAGGGGGGCAGAAATTCTGACTTGGGGTCTGCTTCAAGCTCCTGGTGCAGGGCTTTGGGTGAAGGCTAGAGGGAAGGGCCACTGGTGGCAAGAGCCAGAGGGCCTCGTTCCAGTGGGACTGCATCATGGCCTAGAACTGGCTGACCATCTCAGCCCACTGAGCTCCAGGCACCGGTACCTGGCCTTGCACTCCCACAGGTCTTCCATCTACTTGGAAAGCCTACGCTCGTAGGCCTCAGTGAGGTGCTTCTGCTGAGCCTCCTTCTCTGTCAGATCCAGTTTAAACTGAGCCAGCTGTTTTGCCAACTCTTTCTGGTGGAGGCTGCTTAGCTCCAACAACTGCTTCCTGTTGGGGCCCTAAGGAGCCCGGGTGGGTAGGTGAGGAGTGACTGGGAGGGGAGGGCTGAGTAGAGGCTGGAGAGGTGCCCCTCAATGTGAGTGACATCGAGTGGGCCACGCCCACCCAGTCACATGATCACCTAGCCATGCCCACCCAACCGATCATTAGGCAGGTCGTATTAGTGGTCTGCGGGATTGAAAATTATGAATTTAGTGGTCCCTGAGATCCGAAAGGTTGGGGACCCCTGTTTTAGATCTTACAGGAAACCGCTGCTAATGATTCCATACTTTGAAGTGTGAGAGGAGCTGGAGTTTGGTGGGCACTGCTTCTCTCTAGCAAAGTGGTTGCTTTGGAGTGGCCTCCTTTTAGAGATCAGACTTGACCCCTCCCGACTGGCCTTTTGGGAGATGTTAAATAATTAAAAACCCAATTATTCCAGAGGGCATTTTCATGATTTTATTGACTTAATATACTGCACCATTTTTAGTATTTCATTCTTCTTTTATTGCCATATCAATATTCTTCCAAGATATTTCGATAGACCTTTTCCCCCATGTCCATTAATCCCGGGGCCTATATTTTAATGAGGTAGGCAAGCCATAAGATTCCAAGGTACAGTCGTTGTATGTATCCCTCTCACCCCTCACCTGTCATTGGCCATCTTCCTCCTATTGCTCCCATCCTAGCAATTCAGAGAAGGTGGCAGTAACCAATTGATGCCCTTTTTTTGAAAAGGGACAGCCTCCTTTGCAAAGCCTCAGTCAGCGGCTCAGTGCCTTTGGGTCGGTGCTTCTCTGTGGAAAAGGAAGGAATGTGGGACTTCGCTCACATTCTTGTTAATAACGCTATTCAACTACTTGGCATACTTACTACTGGTCGGTTGACTGTTCCCCTTTTCCATCCCTCTTGCCATCTGAGGCTTATATGTGTGTCTTATTTTGATACCATCCTCCTACAAAGCTTCTAAAGACCTGTGCTGTGCTAGGTAAGATGGCATTACCATTGCTTTTTCTATTCAATATATCCCACTGCCCATGTATTTCCTTAACATGCTATATATATTGACAAATGCAGTGCTTATATGGGGCTAAATTACTTAGCAGAGCCTGCTACTGT
The DNA here is from genome assembly GCA_009733165.1 of Naja naja. Classification (NCBI taxonomy): domain Eukaryota; kingdom Metazoa; phylum Chordata; class Lepidosauria; order Squamata; family Elapidae; genus Naja; species Naja naja. The sequence continues at coordinate 9,493,687 of CM019152.1, forward strand.
TTCCAATTTTTTTACTGCTGTGTAAGCTCTCTTTCCTTTGTTTAACCCTTATTCTTTGTTACCTCTGGCTCCAATATCATGCTGTGCTCTTTTTTAAAAAAAAATTAGGTCTAATCCCTGCGGAGATTTATTCCTGAATAGACATGAATTTTCCTGTTCAACATTCTTGATCAAACGCTTTGTTGTTGGCTCACTTGGGCCAATTCCACACACTTAAGTTTCCTCATGTGAATATCTGTAAATCACTGGATTTTGTGATCTTTTCATATTGGATAGAGTTTAAGATAATAACTGATTTTTAATCACAATAGCTGATTTTTAATTTAGAGGCCATTTTAATACAAAATATTACTTATATTACTTCCATAGTTATATAATATTGTATACTATCATCCGCATATTTCTTTTTTAAGCTCCAAATGAGAAAATGAAACAAGTCTTAAAAGCAACCATAGAAGAAGCAAAGGCACTGATTTCTAAGGTAACGTACAATATTATTGGTGAAATATAATTTATGAGCCAGCATATGAGAGGCAATTGTTCTTAGGCTGTTCAAGGAATAGCAGGAAGTCTGAATCTAAAACAAACCACTAACTGAAGTAAGCTTGTATTTATTTAATTGCACTTTCTTGATTAAATAACCACATCTCTGGATCCATACCTAATGTGATGTAAAATATTTTTTAAAGAACCAGACTTGTTATTTATTTATTTGACTATTGCATAATGTAGATACTATTTAATCACGTAAACTCAGTTTAGCACAATAAAACCCATAATAATAAAAAGCTGAACATGCTTCAACCCCATTAAAATTTGACACTTCAAACTTAAAAATTAACCAGAATTAAAAGCCGCCTAAAACAAAAAGGCAATCCGGTTCTACTCTTTACACCTGAATACCTATCACAATAGGTATTATTTGAAATATTTTTTCAATATTTTTCACAATATTTGAAAAACAGGTTCATAGTTCAAAAGAAACTTGAAATACTTGAACACTGGGTGGCTATTCAATGAATATTATGCAGTGATAAATGGTTCAACACTTAGATAGGAAAAAAACAGATGCACAGGTACACAACAGGTGATCCACGCTTTAACAAAAATGTTTAATATAATTCATTCTGAATAGATGATAAATTGGTAGTAGATAATGCTAATAGACAGGGAAATGTTATTCTGAAAAGGGGGGAAATAATCTTTGTTATTTGGCTTTACCTCACACTGTGCTGTCTCATTGTAGATTTCAGAGGAAGAATTCTTTCTTCCATAGTGTATTAGTTTATTCATTTTACAGAATAACACAATAACAGTTGGAAAGGGCCTCAGAGGTCTTCTAGTTCAACCCCTGCTTAGGCAGGAATTCTACACCATTTCAGACAAATGTTGTCCAGTCTCTTCTTTAAAACGTCCATTGTTGGAGCATTCACAACTTCAGGAGGCAAGATGTTCCACTGATTAATTGCTCTAACTGTCAGGAAATTTCTCCTTAGTTCTAGGTTCTCTCCTTGATTAGCTTCCATCCATGGCTTCTTGTCCTGCCTTCAGGTGCTTTGGAGAATAGCTTGACTCTCTCTTCTTTGTGGCAACCCCTTAAATATTGGAACACTGCTATCATGTCATCCCTACCCAACTCCCGTTCTTCATATGTTTTAGCTTCCAGGCCCCCTAATCATCTTTGTTGCTTTTTTCTGGACTCTTTCCAGAGTCTCAACATCTTTGTTACATTGCAGCAACCAAAACTGGATGCAGTATTCCAAGTGTGGCTTTGCCAAGGCATTATAAAGGGGTATTAACACTTCATGTGACACTTCTATCCCTCTGCTAATGCAGCCTAGAACCGTGTGTACTTTTCTTGACAGCTGTGGCACACTGCTGGCTCATATTTATTTATTTATTTATTTATTTATTTATTTATTATTTTTATTTTTTATTTTTATTTTTTTTTAATTACATTTATATGCTGCCCTTCTCCGAAGACTCAGGGCGGCTTACAATTTTTGGAGCGCAACCCAGTGTGCTCAGCAATAGCCTTCATTCCATTGTATATGCCTGCTTATTACTAAGCGGCATTTTTACAAGGTCAGCTAATTGCCCCCAACAATCTTGGCTCCTCAATTTACCTACCCCGAGAGGATGGAAGGCTGAGTCAACCTTGAGCCTGGTGGGATTCGAGCCTGCAGCAATTGTAGACAGCTGGATCTTAAGAGCAGGCATTTAACAGCCTGAGCCACCAAGCGATTGTCCACTAGGATCCCAAGATCCTTCTTTTTTTGTTTAAGATGTTTCTCTCTGTATTACAGAAACAAGTGGAAGCCAATGTATGTGTTACTACCAGAATGGTGAAAGATGCACTCGACCAGCTCCAAGGAGCTGTAATGATTGTCTATCCAATGGGGCTCCCTCCATATGACCCAATTAGAATGGAATTTGAAAATAAAGAAGATCTGTCAGGAACTCAAGTGAGTGTTAGTTTTGATTTTCTGGTTTTTATTTTAAAAAATATTGTTCTTCCTAGAGAGATGTTTGGAAAATGTAATTTATTCGTCAACTGTGTGTTTATTTGATTTCTATACTGCTCTACAAAATATAAAATTTTTACATAGTGCTATATATTTACACTTTAAAAAGACATTTTCCCTTGAATCATTGCAAGAAAGTAAATTCTGGTTACTTCCGCTTGTTAACTACATCTTAAAAAGAGTTATGTATTAGACTTGGAAATCAAAGATTAAAGCTGGAGATTTTATTGAAAAAACTGATGATGCCACCCCTCATCACTGTGAAATCCAAGCATTTTTAAGTCCTTATATTTCTTTCACTGAGAGTTAATTAACTGATAAGTTAAAATTACTTCACTGTTGCTCCCAGCACTCTGCAAACAGATCTGTGTTAATAAACTCCATTTTAGTTACTGGTGATTTTTGGTAACTGAATAGTAGATGAGCATTTCTCTTTTTGAGTTCCCTTATATAGATCTCAACAATGTTGTAAGGAATCTTTTAACCATTCAGAGCAGATTTAAAGGCTATGAAGAGTAGTACAAGGAAGGAAGTCTATTGTGAGCAACCGTCTGCTCGTGTGCCCTTAGATTCTGCCTATTGTAAAGCTCAATTTGTTACAGGCTGCTCTTGAGATTGTTGAAGAACCAGAGGCCCAGCTGTGGTGGGCAGCAAAGGAACTGAAAAGAACAAACCAGCTTTCTGACTACGTTGGGAAAAATGAGAAAACAAAAATTATTATCAAAATACAAAAAGTAAGTATTTGTGATGTAAGAGTAAAGTGAGAGTTTTTATATAGGTTGACACTCACCCAAAGCAATATTTTGCCAAATCTATTATGCTTGAGATTTTATTATATTTTATATTTTTATATTTTTATTTTATATTTTTTAACTTCACACAGCTAAGCATGATGTTCAAAAGCAAGGCAGACCTCATTTATTGCTATAAAAATGATTGATCATCATACCTCTGCACGAAAAACATTATGGCAACCTGTCCCTCTGTTCCAGTACAGAGAAACTTGCCTTTGTAAAGTAAAAGAACCCGATTCATTCCATGTGTGGCTGAATTAGAGCCTCTAAAATTCTTCATCATTCACCATAGTGACATTGCAATTCAATATCTGGAATTGTATGTTGCCTAGTCCTGCTGTAGTGGGACTAATGTCTGTCTCTCATGACATTTTATTCATCATAACAGTAGGTATTCCATTGTCAGATTAAGGCAGGTCGAAATATATTAACTTCTGTTATGTTTCCAGAAAGGGCACGGAGCTCCAGCACGTGAGCCTGTCATAAGTAGTGAAGAACATAAACAGATGATTCTTTTTTATCACAGAAGGCAAGAAGAACTCAAGGTATCATGCTGTGTTAACTCTATTGAAAGCAAGATATTTACATTTTATTTGCCATATATAATTCATTTTCTTTTCATGTTTTTCAGAAATTGGAAGAAAATGATGATGATTCATTTTTAGATTCTGAATGGGCTGATAGTCATGCCCTGAAAAGACATTTTCATGGTGTCAAGGATATTAAGTGGAGACCAAGATAAAGCTATTTTTCAAGCAAAAATAATTTTAAGATAAACAGACACAGCAAGTTACATTAGTAATATCAATGCACGTTAACTCCTTAAAACTAAATAAGATATTAGATTTGTATTTATTTATAATGTGGTTGCCTTGTATTCAGTAAATCTACATTATTAGAATTGTTGATCAAAAGTTCATATTTTTAAAAATATTATTGACATGGCTAACATATTATTAAAAACTATTATTAAAAACAGTAAAGTTGTCCCTCTCCTTATATTTTTGCATTCTAAATAAAAATATTCCACTTAGCATGGCTTAGCTTAGAAGGAACTGAGGTAAACTCAAACTGTATGGAGGAAAACATATTAAATACCAGAAAGGTTCCAGAAAATCTTAACCAATACTGGTTTAAACATCATGTTAGTGTAAATTATAAGGAATATCAGACAATCCAGTTGGGAAGATAAAATCCTTTAATAGCGCAAGTAGAAGAACCTGACTGCACTGTGCCTTGTGTGAAGGGTACAGTTTCTGCTCATGTTCAGCCTGCAGTCTGTTGTAAGTATACAAGCCATGTTTAGAGTAGATGATATAAATTAATTTGCAGATTAGGTAACTGAGTAAAAACGGCGCTGAAATATAAAAAAAATCACATAAAGGAATTTATCTTTTAGAGGCAATAGTAACATTTGGAAGGAGATTTTTCTTTTTTCATTTCCAATGTTCACTTTTAATAGCAGTCCTGTTGAAAAACATTTTATTGTCTTTTTATAAATACAAGATTTTTGAATCAAATGAAGCCAATAATTGAATACTGTGTCTGGGTTGGAGGTAACCAGCCAGTTCAACTTCCTGCTCAGTGCAGCAATCCATTTACACCATCCTGTTTGAAAACTTTTAAATACATTGTATTTCGTCCTCTGTTTATGAAAACAGTGGTTTTTATTCTCCCTGAAAGTATAACATGTAGGACACAACCGATTTCTTGAAATTGTAAAATTTATGAAGTCACTAAAGGAAAATAATTTGATTATTAACTTTCCTTCAATAACTCTTCATAATTTTCATAGTGCTTTAAATCCTTAAAGATTAATTTTAAAGATATATTTATTAAAAATTTTAGTAGAGATAAAAACTAAGAAAAACTTCTAAAGATAGAAAAAAGTAAAGAGGAAAAAAATGCCAAAATTACAGAAAGAAAAAGAGATAGGAAAAAAACGACTTCCTGTTTTCTTTTGCAACAAATATAAGTATAAATTTATATGAACCTCATACTCTTCAGTTTGCAACATAACTTTCATTTCTGTTTCACACAAAAAGTCCAAAAGGTTTCCAATCAGCATTAATTTAATGGCTTTCTCTAATAAAAGCTGTTAATTTTGGCATCTCATTCTTCCATTGTCAAATCCTTTCGTTGTACATAACAATTTCCTTACTAATGATTCAATCACCTTAAAAGGTATTTTAAGGAGGGGAATATTTTGCTTGTCCTAACCAATGTCCTATTTCTCCTGCATTATTTTCTTGAAGTAAGTGAATAATAGTGGCTGGTAAGCTCCACTGGGTATGGATGAAGCACATTCCTTATATCGTCCTATATGTATGAGAAAATAGAGTCCTCAATGAACAACCACGATTGAGCCCAAAATTTCTGTTGAGATATCTATTAAGTGAATTTTGCCCCATTTTACAACCTTGCTTGCCTCAGTTGTTAAGTGGATCACTGCACTAAATAAGTTAGTAACCTGGTTGTTAAGTGAATCTGGCTTCCATTGTGGCCCACAGAACCAGTAGTAAAAAAATTTGAATCCCACCGCTGCTGTATACATAGGCCGGTGTGTCTCTCATACACTTGTTCAAGTGGATGTTTATATTTTTCTTAATTAAAAAGGCATAGACAAAACAGCCAAATACATTTGGATGTGTTACATCACTTGTTAACTATCCACTTTTAAAGTGCTCTCTCTATTAATCTCTCTTGTTTGTCTGGTCAGCCACTGTATTGCAGTTCATAGTTCTATAAATACTGAGTTACGATGAAGAGGATTTCAGCGTTTCAGGGAATCAAGCCTCGGGCATTTTGAGGACTGGAAAAAAAAGCCCAGACATGTAAATAGGGGACAAAAGACTACGGAGATGAAAGAAGTAGAGAATGAAGACAAAAATATTTTGAAAAGTAAGAAAGTGCTGATATCAGCCTGATAAGAAACTGAGTGACATGCATCATAATCTATTTTATTGTCTTAGGTCCGTAATAACGAACATGCCAGAGGTGGCACGCAGAGCTCTGCTGTGCATGCGTCGCGCCTCCCATCAGCCAGCTGGTCTTTGGGTCTTTGCCACACATGTGCGGGGGTGGGGTGCATACACGGGGTAGGGTGCATGCATGGGGGGGCACACTCATGCATGGGGGAATGTGCACTCATGCGCAGGGGCAGGGCCCATGCACAGGGCGCACATGCATGCACGGGGTTGGGCACATGCATGGGGCACACATGCATGGGGATGCACGCACATTGCATTTTCGGGATGCGCGCACGCACGCTTTGGGCACTCGGTGCTGAAAAGGTTAGTCATCACTAAGGTAATTCACTGAATTTCAAAAATATATACAAAATAATATTGTAAGATTACTTTGCATGACACATCATGTGTTGTGCATATAAGCATGCAATCCAACTAAAATTCTAATTATTGCATGCAACAGCACCTTTAGCTCCTCAATCTTAGGAAAAACACTTATTTGCATATTTTTAAAAATCCCCTATAAAGGATTCCAAATCCCCTTGATGTTCTCTTGATCTTTTGCATACTGAGCGCATGTTGAATTACTGTTGCATAAGGATGAGAAATAGCCCAGTAACTATAGTGAGAATGTGTTATTGATCCAGACTTCTGAGTGCTTTCTGTTGCCAAGAAAAGAGCCATTTGAGGATTTTGTGGCAACAAAATTAGCTCTGATAGTCCGTGTTCTCACAATATCGGCAATGTGAGGAATAGGAGATTATTTATAACTGCTCAGTTGCAGTGTAGTTGATAACTGTGTTTTGTTTCACTTTGTGATAAGTATTTCCATTTCACCAAGGAAGGGTGAAAGGGGAGCAGAAAAACAACAGCAGCAAAATCAAGAAACATTCTGTCATTTCCCTCTTTATTTTAAGCCCCTGATCAGCCCACTGCAAAACCCCAGACTGAGCCTTCCCTCGCCTTTCTCATTGCAAATTAATTTTATTTAATCTCTCATAATTCACTAAGGTGACTTCTAACAACTGCTGACTTAAAGAATGTGCAGATTTCAACCTTATCTCTTGTTTATTAGAATCTGAAAATCCATCAGCAGAAGCAAGTGTAAAATGATAGTCAGAAGGCAGTGCAGAAATCAAAGAAGTCCTGGAGGACAATGCTGGATTCTGCTTCATCCCATAATAAGCCATGCATTTGGCTAACCCAAATACAGTATTATGTACTGAGTTGTTGTAAATCAGCCTGTTTATCAGGCAATTTGAACCAGAAATATTGATAATGACTAGGTAACAAAATCAGGTTCTTTATTCTTCACACCATCACTATTCTGTTATGTTTTAGTCCTGCAAGAAGAAAAAGTCATTTACTTCCTGCTGTCACATCACTGAGAGTCAGACCCTCTTGTAGTCAACGGTTAGCTGATCAAAAAAATTTCAATAGTTTTTATGTGTACAGTATTAAACATTAAATCATGAAAGCACACGTCATGCATACAGACAGAGACAACAGAACCTGTCCCTATTTGTTTTTCAAAGACATGACTTGCTCATTCTTCTTTGTACACCGATAAGTACAGTGTGTACTGCAGTAAATTTGGGAGGGAGGCGTATTGGAATGAGGAAGTTTATAGCAAATTAGGAAACTTGGCACTTCCTTTAGAAGTTAAAGAAAAGAAAACCCTTCCAATTGCTTTCTTGCCTCAAGGTTATGAGTTACATGGGAATTTTTTTTAAAAAAGAAAATATAATCAACCAAGTATGATTAATAAGTTTTAATTGAAGTTATGACTTTAAGTTGGAGTTTAGTTGAGGATATCTGTATGGGTGTTTATTGAATATAATAGATTGCATATTTTTAGGTAATATTTTTTATCTTAATGAAGAAAATAACTTATTTCAGCAGTAAAGCATTTAACTAAAAGTATGTAGGAAGTTGAATGGTACAAAACTTTATTCTGATCTGTTGTATACAAGATGAGAATCCAAAGTTGTATAAGGTGGTCAAGGGACTTTGAAGATTGTGTTCTAGAAGGAGAGCCAGCCACTCCATCCTTCGGCCTCCTTATACAATGGAGGCCACATGGTGCTGTCCCAAAAGGGGACACCATTTTGGAGCAGACACAGTTAATTGCAGCAGCTTCAAAATGGTGCCCACTTCTGGGATGGCACCATGTGGCCTTCACTGTATAGGGAGGCTGTTTGGTGGAGCCGCTGGTTCTCCTCCTCAAATGTGAGGTCCAGAGCTCCAGAGATGATGTTCAAGAAGGAAAACTAGCTGCTGCACCCCTTGCATCCCTGAAGGCCATGTGGCACCATCCAGGAAGTGAACGTTGTTTTGAAACAGCCACAACTCATTGAAGCTGCTCACAAAATGGCACCTACTTCTAAGACAGCACCATATTGTCTTATCTATGTTGGAAGGCCACACAGTGGGAGGCTACTTCCCAAAGATTTACTGTAAAGGTAAGTGACCAATCCATGATGGAGATGGGGAAGAGGGTGTCAGACATAGTGGCGTAGGAAGAAGCCCAAGGCCTATGGGGAACCACTGGGACAGGATGGAAGGGAGAGAGGCTGAGGGGAGGTGCTACATAGTGTGTGTCAAATTTTGTAACTTTAAATTTCCAAACGGGGGTATTCAAAAGTTGTGACATACCTTGGGGATTGTAAATATATTTTGGTTACTTTAATATAATTTAGATGTGCTTGGTAAGTACATAACCATCATAACGTTTTAACATTTTGTTTGTTTCATTTGCAGCAACCTTGCAATGAAGTCATAAGGGCGAGCAGATTGCAAAGGGCCCAATTTTTGTTCATGTGACTATGGAAGTACTGTAGTCAGTCAGACGTCATAAGTCCCTTTGATTAGTGGTGTTGTAATTGAGTACAGTTGCAAAATGAATGATTGTAAGTCAAGGACTATCCGTATGGGTATGCACAGCACTAGGCACCATATTTGCGGGAGCGTCTCCTGCCAGCGTCGACTTCCAATTGCCCTGTACGCTCCCACAGGCAGGGCCTCCTTGGGGTGCCGTCGGCCAGACAATGTTGGCTGGTGGCGCCCAGGGGTAGGGCCTTCTCTGTGGGAGTGCCCACCATGTGGGATCAACTCTGCTTGGAGCTCTGGCTGGCCCCTGACCTCCGTTCCTTTTGCCGTGACCTTAAGACCTCCTTGTTTTCAACAATCCAGTCTGGACTGAAGGGTAATGGGGTGGGGTTTTATTGATATTTTAAATTCAATTGGGGTTTTATTCTTATTGGACTTAGCTATTTGGTTTTAATCTATTGTAATTTGTTGTATGTCTACTTTTACTGTAAGCCGCCCTGAGTCCTGAGGGAGAGACGGCGGCATATAAGTCCAATAAATAAATAAATAAATAAATAAATAAAGTAAAAGTCTCAATACTGGGGCTTCAATGGCTTTGAATACTGAGGGGGGTACAGAATTATAGCCATTGGCCCTTCAGATTATCTATCTAATTATGGCATTAGATGCTGTTTGGGTATGCAGAAATTTGAAGATGATGATGATGATAGAAATACATGCCTAGATTCTTAAATGTTTCATATGCTTAGTTGGATAGCTATCAATTGTCCAGTTGTGGTTGAATGCCTTTAGTAATACAGTAGAACCTCTGGTCACGACCATCATTGGTTCCATAACTTTGGTTGCAACCCAATTTGGTTGTAACCCGAACCTAATTTTGGAAATTTGGCATTTAGAAAAAATGGTGTGGAAGGGGAAATTGGCCGCGAAAAAAGAAAGTGAATTTTTTTTTGTCAGAACCCGATTTGGCCGTGGTCAGAAGCGTTCATAACCAGAGGTTCTACTGTACCACTAGCTTGGTTTTCTGAGTAATTGAGTTCCAGCATTTCAGACTTAACAACGAAATGCAAATACATGGAGGTTGGATCAAATTTCCAGAGAGAATAACAGCATCAGCAGCATATAAAGCATACATCAGCAGCATTTTAAAAAATAGAAATTGGTTTGCAAGCTAGAGTGAGAGGATGGAATTCTGAAAAGACCTGGACAATATCATTGATGTACAAATTAAATAGGGGACAGTTTTCATCCTTGTTTGACTCCTTTAATGTTTGGGATCTGGATCAGTCAATTCTTCATCATTCAACCCAATTTGGTTGTAACCGAACCTAATTTTGGAAATTTGGCATTTAGAAAAATTGGAAGGGGAAATTAAAAAAGAAAGTGAATTTTTTTTTGTCAGAACCCGATTTGGCCGTGGTCAGAAGCGTTCATGACCAGAGGTTCTACTGTACCACTAGCTTGGTTTTCTGAGTAATTGAGTTCCAGCATTTCAGACTTAACAACGAAATGCAAATACATGGAGGTTGGATCAAATTTCCAGAGAGAATAACAGCATCAGCAGCATATAAAGCATACATCAGCAGCATTTTAAAAAAATAGAAATTGGTTTGCAAGCTAGAGTGAGAGGATGGAATTCTGAAAAGACCTGGACAATATCATTGATGTACAAATTAAATAGGGGACAGTTTTCATCCTTGTTTGACTCCTTTAATGTTTGGGATTGGATCAGTCAATTCTTCATCATTCAAACATTACATCTGCACTGTATTATCATAATTAATTACAGAAGCTAGTGATTGATGGAGGTTTCTAGTTTGCATCCAAACCCTTCCTGAAAGATTAAATGTTTTCAATTTTATAAATGCAACATAGGGGGAACCTTGGATGAACTGACATACTTTGCAGACAAGTGGCACAGAGTGAGATATTAGTCTACAGTAGAAAAACCTGGCCTAAAACCACTTTTTCCTTGGTTATTTTTTGTGTAAAGTTTTTTTTATTTTCAAACATACATCAATATCTTTGCATGGACAGTGTGGCGTCTGAGTGTCATTCATTTTGATACAAAAATAATATTGATACAAATGAAAATTACTGCATTAATCAAATTTACATGGTCTAATGTTGTTTTTCTTGGATCAATTGAGTCAGCAAATTTTGGTACAGATGTTTTGCGTATAGTTTATTGATTTTACATAGTAAATTGTTTTTAAGGTACTTAACTGGGTTGGCCCTATCACCTTTATTATACATTGGCGTTGAGGTAGAGTTGGTCCATTCTTTGGGGATCTGTAGAGAATTGGCTGATATGAGTAAATAAGGAAGTTAAAATAGTGACACACATTTAGGTCTTAGTTTTGGGATGATCAGGTCAATCTGGGAGCTTTGCAACTCTTGAATTGAACAATTAGATTCAATATCTCTCACTGGGGCCAATCCTAGAGAAAGTTGGAAAATATTAGGCATGTATCAAGATTCCGAGTATAAATTTGAAATAATACATGACAGAAAGTATCTCAATGTCCTTCCATATTAAAGGATCCATTCTGGGTCTAAATTATATTGTCACTAAGCAACAAAGGGCCAGAATTTGATGCTATGTTTAGGCTGAACTGTCTGAATCAGTCTGTACCATCCCTCTAATTGGCTCACTTGCGTCTTTCTTCCCAGAAGAGCCTTATGTCGTTCAAGATATAAACAGGTTTCCTGGGAATGGAGACACTGCTGTCTCTCAACTTTATGGCCCATTTATTTGGAATGGCAGTCATGCTTATAAGATCTCAGTTTTGAATAAGATTTAGTTGCGCAATGTATTATTTGTAGTTCAGCAGTACAGGTCAATCAACCTTATCTAAACTATCAATCAGTTGAATCATGCTGATAAATAAGCTGGAAAAAGAAATTAAACACATAAGGGAATATTTTTCTTGGTTACTTTCAGCAGCAAGGTGCCACCCAGTACGTTGTAATACAGGTAGTCCTCAACTTACAACAGTTTGCTTAGTAATTGTTCAAAGTTAAAACAGCACTGAAAAATGTGACTTATAGCCATTTTTCAAACTTAAGGCTGTTGTGACATCCCTGTGATCTCGTGATCAAAATTCAGGTGCTTGACATCTGACTGACATTTATATAAGCGTTGCAGTGTCCCAGGGTCTTGGGATCACTGTTTGCAACCTCCTGACAAGCAAAGTCAATGGGGGAAGCCAAATTCAATTAACAAATGTGTTACTAACTGAACAACTGCAGTGATTCCCTTAACAACTGTAGCAAGAAAGGTTGTAAAACAGGGCACAACCACTTAACAAATGTCTCACTTAACAACATAAATTTTGGACTCAATTGTGATTCATAAGTCAAGGACTACCTGTATACTCTGTTCCACCCACTTCTAAATATTTAAGTGATATTCTATAACAATGAGATTGTACTTTCAGTGATAGTTCCAAAAACCTCTAAGGTGCTTCCTTCATAAGCCAGTGTTCAATTATATATCATTGACATCATAAAGCTTTCCAATATAGTAGTTTCCATATTGGATTATCTGATCTGATAATTCCCAATTAAATGTGGCAGCATCCATTGCAGTGTTCAGTGTTCTTACAAAAGAATTAAAGAATTGAAATTCAGTGTTCTTACAAAAGAATTAATCTCTTCTCTCTTTTTTTTTAGATTTTAGTCTTTTCTGATATCCCCTCAAAATTATTTTTAAACTTATAATATTAAAAAATAAGTTTAAAAAATCATTTTTCTTTTGGACTAGAAAAGACCGGAAAATATTTTTTTAAAATCAAATTCCTCAGTCATAAAGGAAATCTCATCTTTAATCAGGCACAATCATCAAACTCTTTTCATGCTTCCAACATCAACTGGTTTTGAAATAAGTGCTTTTAAGTCTCAAATGACTATCGTTGTGTGACTTGCAATGAAAAATCTGCCTATGGTGTTCAGCCATGTTACGGTGAAACAGATCAGCTTACAAAACATCTAGGCATCTCACAGTATTTAAGCCAAGCCAGTTGAATTGCTTCCAGAGTTTTTCCTTTCCAGTCCTCTGTTCCTGACATGCCCATTAGTTGTTTTATTTTCCCAACTGTTTCACATCCTCATGTAGAAGAAAACCTAAATATTTCTTTAGGGCAGTGCCACACCTATTTTCATTGTCACCTCCTCCACACCTCTTCAGCAGTGAAGCCCTAGCTGGCTAATCAAAATAACTTTCTGAAAATTCAAGTACAGTTGCATGCCAGGAAACCAAGACACACATGTACATGCAACAGCTGAACAGCTTAGTTTTCAAACAGGAATGGTTTTCAACTTTTTTTTCTGATTTAGTATGGGAAGTGTTGATGAACATTTGTTTCCTAGGTGGCCTATTTCAAGGGAACACACAGAATAACAATAAACAAAAAAAAAACCTGTGCAAATCTCCACAAAAACATGCCAAAATTTAAGTATAAAAATTATTTGCTGGAGCAATGTGTATATTCAGATGCAAAACATGCAGTTTTGTAAGATTGGAATATCGTGTGTTTAATATGCATGCACTCAATCAAATAACGGATAACCTTCTGTTACTCCCTTGAATACACCAAACTGCTATACATCCTATTATTATTATGTTTGTATTCTTCAACAGTGCCATAGTGTTAAATCTTTGCCCTTTGATTTAGGATACTTGTTTTTAAATTATACTAGAAACAGTTGTTTTTCTTGAGTTCCAGCATTTACACCCTAGTGCTGCCAGTTCTCTTCTTCCAAGCTAAAATAGTAGTCAACCAAACCTGAAATCAGACCTTCCAAGCAGACTTCATGCTTCCTGCAGGTCAGGAATTTTCAAGGCATTTTATCAAAGCTGGGTTTCCTTTCTTTCTGGACAGGTAGTCCTTGACTTACAACAGTTTGTTTAGTGACTGGTCAAAGTTACAACAGCACTGAAAAAAGTGGTATGACCGTTTTTCACTCTTGCAGCCATTGTAGCATCCCTATGGACATGGGATCAAAATTCAGACTCTTGGCAATGGGCTCATGTTTATGACACCTTCAGTGCCCCGTGGCCACATGATCCCCTTTTGCAACCTTCTGACAACTCAGTGGGGAAGCCAGATTCATTTAACAACAAGTCTGACTAACTGAACAATAAAGGTGATTGACTTAACTGTGGAAGAAAGATCATAAAATGGGGCAAACTTACTGAACAAATGTTTCAGAAACAAGAAACATAGCAACAGAAATTTGGGGCTCAATTATGGTTGTAAGCTGAGGACTACCTGTGCTGTTTTTTCTTTCCATTTTCAAAATTTCCACTTGCGTGATTTATTTCTTGGAACTCCATTATAGGACTTACAACTGAGGGCAAAAAAAATAGCCAAAGATAACGCGTGTTAGGGGAAATAATTTTGTCCAGTCTTGAGTGTTAATGAACTACCTTTTCCATTCATGTATTTTTGTAACAGGGTGTTAAAGTTCTAGCAACCTTAACATTGGATAAAACCGTACTTTTGTATTGTCTATTTTTTTCTTTAAGTTTTCTGAGATGACAAGAGGTTTACTCTGAAAGATTTAAAATCCTATAATTATATAACATTTTGCATGGATATTGAATTAAAGAGTGATTGATTAACGCAATTACAGTAAAGCTGTATACAATCAAAGCAAAACATGCTTGAAAATAAATGGAATGCTTAGTAAATGGTACAAGCAGAAAGTAAGACCAAAAAAGTGTATGATGTTCCCTTGGTTGTTTTACACAGAAATATGTAATACATGCTGGTATTACATTACAGTATGGATGTGCTGATTGGGCCATGACAGGGTTCACTGTACAGTATTATAAGCAAAGGATGCTACGTTTGTGGCTGAGAACCCAAAATGATTTGCAATGAGTGTTAAGTAGTAAGCTGTATGATAAAATACAAATGTGAACGTCTCAAATGACAAAATTAACTGAAGTTTGGGTTAAGGTTTGGGCTTGGTTTCACAGAGAATGAATAGGATAAAATTGCAAAACAAATATAAGAGTGAATGGGGCAAGGAAAGCTGAAAACTTCCTTGAAAACACGGTACAAACTTAAAGAAAAACAAATAAGTGTATGTACATGGTGAAATCTGGTTTGAAAGACTGAAAAGTGTATGAAGGTGCTGGTGTAAATTCCAATTAGTTGTAGTTTCTCATATATTCTCTCTTTGAGGTATTTTGCTTACTAATTATTATTATTATTTGCAGTTTGCATGGCATCATTTTCCCCAAAGGAAAGAGCATTATGGGTATGGGTATTATATGCCACAGAGAACAGAATGTGCACCTGCTCTTCACCTACAGCATAGTCAATCAGTCTAAATCAGATTATTTTCTGACCTTGAATGAATAAGACCCCATTATAGTTCTTTTCAGTACCAAGTTCAATTCTTGTTTTTTTAAAAAACTCTTTTGGCAACTGTTGACTTCCTGCGTTACTAGGAAATGAATCAGTTGAAGGTTTCCCAGTACAGTATTAACTCACTAATTAGTTATTGGAAAAAAATCATTCCATATATTTTCTCAAGGTCCATTTTTTTTACTTTAAACCCATCAGAAATTTAAAAAATCAAAAGCTGCTCCACCCATTACATTTCATGTCACTATATGAACATAAAGGGAAAGTTCAGACATTTCTAAATTTCTTAAGTAGGAAGTGACATTTTTCCTTCCTTTGTTCTTCAAGTTTCCTGGAGATTGCAATAAAATATATGATATTTTCAAGACAGGAATACATGTAGATTTTATTGGCTTGAACGAATGGAATATGTCTAGAAGTTATTTTGAAAAAAAGATCTGCATAATGACCTTAGCTATATGGGCCTTACCTTTTATGCTCCAAAACAGGTTCTCCTTAGTGCAAATATATATATAGTGCTGGTTTTTAACAGAGGTTCTCATTTTCAAACGATCATAAACAGTTCAGAGATAAAATAAATAGAATAAACTGGAGGCAAGGATTCAAAATATGCCATACTAAAAATTGTTTTAAGGTATTTTAAATAATTATTTATATAGCTTTGTAATAATTATTACATTACATTGCAGATGATCCTTCACAGAAGGTAGTTTAAGGAAAGAGGTGCATGTTATCCAAAACAAATGCACTGCTGTTCATTGATATAGAATGGGCTGAAGCTTCTGGTAGGAGATTCTTCCAAGCCACTGTTCAACCAGATTTCTTGCATGATCTGTTCTCGCCGCTCTATCCTTTCAGCCAATTCAGCTGCATCCAGGGAACAATAAGCTGAATATGAAGTCCTGCACAAGCCTGTTAGTTCATCAGTAAAATCTGAATCAGAAGATTCTCCTCTCTCTTCCTCTTCCTCTTCCTCCTCATTGTTTTCATCAGCCTTCTGATTTTCTAGCACCTGATGCTTTTTCATCCTCCGCAGCTTTATCACATCATTGCAGCAAGAGATGTGCATTACCAGAGCACAAAGTGTGAGCATTAGGCCAACGCAAACACTAGACACAAACAAGAGAGCAGCTCTTTCAAGGTGATCTGGAATTAGAAACAAGAGACCAGACTAGAGCCTTATGTAGAGACGGGTGGGAATGATAATAATTTGCTGTCATTTCTGAAGAGCCCAGACTCCTGAGACAATCTTTTAATATCTAAATCTACATAATCCATCAGACCTTGCTAACATGTTTCTGGCCAGCAATATGGGAATGAAAATAAAGTACAATACTAAATTAACTCTTAAGTAAAATATGATTTTAGGTGATATAAAGAGATGGATCTATATAGGGTTTTTTGCAGCAGTATGAAAATAGTTTACTATTATCTTTTTCTGAGATTCCAGTTTTCTTACCTACAACTCTGGATGTTCTAACAGATCCATTTTTCCCCATTTTTCAAGATCAGCAAAATGCTATTATTTAGCTCAGCCTGTAGCCACCAGTACCAGAAAAAATGTGAACTATCTCTTCAAGGATTTTTCCTCCATGGAGTTAAGTAAATCAAAATAACACTTTAAACACCTGTTAACTAGGATATTGTAAATAACTCAATGAAGTTTTAAATGCTGCAAATATTATGTGTAATATTTTATACTAATTCTCGAAAACGTAACTGCTAGCAGTAACAAGATTTCTTATCAGCACACAAGGATATAAAGTAAAGTCATCTACCTCTAATGTATGCAAATGTAGCCAAACTGCTGCTAATTATAGTTTCTTCCTTCTTTGGAATCCTTGATTCTTTTGGATCAAAATTTATATCTGTGAGAAAGAAAAAAAAGGTTCCTAAATTAGATTGTAGTTGCACTAACTTTCTAAATGAAAAAGGAATGTGTATTTGTTAAATCACTAATTTAAATATACTACCGCAAGCAATTACCTTCTTTAACATCTCCATGTTTCCATGTTGCCTAATAACACATTTTATGCATTAAACCAAAATTAATTTTAAATTTCTATTTTATTACATAACACAACTCATAAATACATGAGAATGTCCTTTAAGATAATACGTTGGTTTTATAACACAATTCATAAATCCATGAGATTTATGATAATGTTTGTTTCCTGTTTTCCCTAGGAATTGTTAACACTGTTGATATCAGGAAATTAATAAGAGGTTTCTTCACACAAAACATGTTCTAAGCTGAGTGTTCGCTATCCCTATTCAGAATTGGGCCACGGGCATACCAGCCCACCACTTGTGCAAGGGCTGCATGTGTGAGGGCCGCCAAGCCACAAAGGTTGGGGATCGCTGTTCTCAGCCATGATTCCCACCACCTAGATATGAGAAGAATTACTTCTTTAACCTAATAATAAAGTGCTGTGCTGACCTCTTGGGGTGGTGGTTTCAAATTTTAAATTTAGGAATTTTATAAGGGTTTTAGATCAATTGGCTTGTATTATTTAATAGCGTTTTAGGTAACTAACGTATTGTCTGTTTTTAGTTGTGAGCCACCCCGAGTCCTTTCGAAGGGGCGCATACAAGTCAAAATAATAATAATAATAATAATAATAATAATAATAATAATAATAATAATTGCTTAAAGGCAAATATCCATAGCAAATAATTAAATTTACCATATTCATCTTCTTTTGGCTTCCAAGAGGGAGGGAGTATGGTAACTATTGGATTAACTGCTGTCAATATGAATCTGGGAACTGGAAAGGTGAAAATTAAAAATGTTATCTGTTGATTTTAAAACATATATCCTGCTCCTCCTACAGACAAAACTGGAAAATTTGCTAGCAGCTTTTTTCCTTCATGCTTCATGTTTTAGAAGTCAGTCAATCAGGAATATTTATAAAGAGAAGTCAACTTATATACAGATATGTCACTTGTTGAAATGGAGCAGTGGTAGGATTCAAATTTTTTTTACTACCAGTTCTGTGGGTGTGGCTTGATGGGTGTAGCAGGGAAAGGATAGTGTAAAATCTCCAGTCAGAGGTGGTATTTGCAGGTTCTCCAAACTCAAAATTTCCCCTACCGGTTCTCCAGAACTGGTCAGAACCTGCTGAATCCCACCTCTGAATTGGAGGCTTTTATGCATTGCATTGCTGCTTCACTGCCAGTCATAAACTAACTGAAAATATATGGAAGTTCAATAATCAATAGGCCAAACTCCACAAGGCCTTTCAAATATTACCTGACTCAGTTCAACGCTATGATCATCCAAGAAGAATTTGGATCCGTCCAAGAAACATAATTAGATTTTTGCCAATGTGTTTTCTAGTCAAATTATATAAATTGTAAACAAAAAATTGCATTACAATTATTATTGTACCTATTTTATATTTTAAAATATGGGAATAATATGAATTTTACATACATATGCAAGGGGCCCAGCTTTTGAAATGTTGCTGTTTGTGAAATTTATGATTTCCATGCTTTCCTTACCGCATGCATAGCTGACATTGAGATATTTTTTCACCCCAGGCATGCATGGTCTTCCAAAGTTATGACTGTTAGCAATGATTTTACACCTTTGCTTTCCATAGCACTTCTTCGACAAGACTTCTAAAGCTGAATAGGAAAAACAATCTGAAAGGAGAAAGAAAACATATAAACTAAAATGATTTATTTGAAGAGATTACTGGTATACCTGCTAGCAGAGATGTAAATCTATTAGTGCAGGCATAACACTAACTCAGAAAGCCCAACTAAATGAAGGTATTGCTTCTGATAAAGGCCAATGATGGCAAGGAAGAAGTGATTATTTACATAATTTCCAATAAATTATGGTTGGCTCTATGCAGCGATGGTATAAGAATGTATGATTGAGCCAATGATGTGGCCCCACCCAACACATTGGAAAGGCAAGTAAAAAGAGATTTTGCTGTGAATATACAGACCGAGTTAGAATAAACCAGTTCAGGACAGCTAAACTTAATTAATAAATACAACAGTCCGAATGGCAAAACACAAAACCAAAAAAATCCCAACACACCAGGAGTCAGAAGAAGAATTTATATATGCTCTGGCGCAAATACAGCATGTCTGATTTAGAATCAGCGAATTTAAGAACAGAATCATTGCATCTTGGAATTTTCATTACAAATGCAGATTAAAATTCTAGACATTTTCCTAAAATAAAATAGAATTAATATATTATTCTAATTAATTTAAAATGAAAACATATTTCATTATTGATATATATATGTGCATATAATATACATATACATAAACTGATATATGTTTACTGCTGAAGAAAAAATACTGATGGATTCTCTATTATTTTTGTTTAGATCTTTGTAAGTATCAATATAAGCATTAATGCAATATGTGCCAGTAATTTATTTTGATTAATAAAAGGGGGAAATGCTTTCAGATATGTGACAATGACAACCCTCTCATTCTTCTGCTCCACATAAATAAACATACAGAATTACCAAACCAAAATTGAGGTTTTGCTCTGGAACACTATTTGAGGAATAGCTTGGAAGAGTTATAGTTATTTCAAAACGAGATAAAACCTGAAATCTGGATTTATGTAGATGTGCACTATTGATTCAGCTGGTACTTACAGGGACGTGACAGGACTGCAGATATGTTGGGTATACTTCCACACTGTCCAGAAAATGCAAACTATCTCCCTTTTATGCAACTTAAAATATTGGATTTCTCTGGCTGAAATGAGTAGGCTGCATGTCATTTAGATGAACTACCCTTTGTTAAGATTGCGATTTCTAATATAATCAATAGTATATCCAAATGCAGTGAATGGGTTTAGGATAAGAAAGGTCCATGCCACTTTTTTTAAAAAAAATCAAAGCAGTCCCATTGAAGTTGAAGATAAATGACAGGAATTAAAAGCAACACACACACACCCCGCTGCCCATGTTTCATGATCACCTCTGGAGGAAGAATACAGTTCATTCTAAACCCTTGCAATTCTTGCCCATCTTTTACAGTTAGTGGTTAGCGACCAGACAGGTGCCAAATAATGCTGATGGTTTTTATTTGGTGCACGTATATCCAGCTGGAAATGAAAAGAAGCAGCCATCAAAGCAGTTCTGAGACTAGTGGTAAAACATCAGCCCTGGTCTGAGCTGCTATTTAATAGTCCAGCATCCGTTGTTTTCAAGGGTTACATCCTTTAAGTCACCAATTAGCTGGGTTTCAGATGGGTTTTGACATGCAAATTATGCAGAGTTGTTGAAGCCATAAATTGCCCAAAGTTTAATAAAACGGACAAGTCTTCTTTTCTCTATTGAAAGCCGCTTCTATTTTCAAGTTCTGGTGTCTCTTCTCTACTACACAAAAGCTATCTATTCAATCGAATAACTACGGCCAATTACAGTGAAATTGAGGCTCCTTGGTACTCCAATGTGTATATTAGTGAGCATATAATACTGGAAGGATATTGTTGGAAAGAAATAGGATCTCAATTATTTTTAGTAAACAGCAGAATATTAATCCAAATTCTGAATACTGTGGGGTGGGAACACGAAAGGTAGGAATGTGGTGTGTAGATTCTGGTGCAGATTCCCTTCTGCTCTTATTCAGAGCAATTTACTTTGGGAGTTAATTCCCAGGACTAGCAATGGCTTCGGGGAAATTATTTTTAATTGGAATCACAAGAATGGGAAGGGGTAACACCATCCTTTGCATACTAATAGGGATTATTCTGTTCCATATATTATGTAGAAAAGCTATATTGGAAACAATAAATGAAACCACATATTTAATGTTGTAAATCATTTCGCCATGAATGTGACACTTTCATTAAATTATGTATTGTACAACCCAGAGGTGGTATTCAGCAGGTTCTGACCAATTCTGGAGAACCACTAGCGGAAATTTGGAGTAGTTCGGAGAACCGGCAAATACCGCCTCTGACTGGCCCCGACCCCATCTATTCTCTTCCTCCCGAGTCCCAGCTGATTGGCTGGGTCTTCTTTGGTTGCCCTGCACAGGAGAATGGAGCTGGAAAGCAGGTTAGTGGGATGGGGAGGGAATGGAGATTTTGCAGTATCCTTCCCCTGCCATACCCACCAAGCCACGCCCACCAAACCATGCCACACCATGCCCACCAAGCCATGCCCACAGAACCGGGAGTAAAAAAACTTGAATCCCACCACTGGTACTACCTTTTTCCATGCATGTTAACTAGAGTATGTTTTAGGAGCATAAATTAACCTAAACTTTTAGCCAGACTTTCCGTTTAATCATTTTTAACCATTTATGCCATTCAGTAACACAGAGGCAAAGTGAAAAGAATGTATGAAAAAAAGCAACATGATCATCCTTCTCTGTGGGAGCACCCACCCTATGGAACCAACTCCCTGAGGACCTCCATTTGGCCCCCGATCTCTGCTCCTTCCGCCAGGACCTGAAGACCTTGCTGTTCCAATAGGCCGGTCTGGACTGACCTCGGGGGGGCGTGGGTTGGTTTTTAATATTTGTTTTAATTAATTTTAAATTTTGTATAATATCGATTGGGCTTGTATTCGTTTAATACTTTTTTATTGTAATTTTGTATTGGGTTTCTTTTATTGTTTGCCGCCCTGAGTCCTTAGGGAGAGAGGGCAGCATACAAGTCTAATAAAATAAATAATAATAAATAAATAAATTATAAGGGACCCATCATTGACTTTCCCAGGTAAATTTCATGCCATACCCTCACAGTTGCTCAATTCCAAGAATTCTGAATAGGGAAACAACTACAAGCATTCAACTCCCATGCTAATGGGTGTCAGGAAAGGCAAATCGTTTTTTTTTCCTCTGCGATAAAAACAAACGTTATAACCCTTAAATTCTAGAATAAAGAGTTCTCACTTAAACTTTATCGGCCTACCATATTGGGGAAGATAATCCATTTTTGTTGAGCAGAAGTCCATCTCGTGGGCAGACCTGCCATAAGAGGCTGAATAGATGTTAAGAAATTTTGATTCATGGCAGTGTAGTTTCAGTTCTTCATTTTCACACACTGATCTAGTTTTATATTCACCTGAAAACAACAACAACAACACTGAGAGATAACTGGGCTCTTGAATAATCAAAAGAAATATTATGTGCAGGTCTTGTTGCCACTTGTGTACACAGAGGCTAGTGTGCAGATAAATGGTGAAAGCATCACATACTTACTGAGAGATCCAGCGAAGACAGTCATAGTTCTAAATTGGGGTTTGTTAACTCATATGATTTTGTCTTGTGACTTACAGTATTGGCATCTTTTTTGGAGCAGTATTTTAATGTTTTATCGATTTTTAGTTTTAATTGGGTTTAAATTTTTATTGGGCTAATTCGACTGGTTTAATTGTATTTTAATATTTGTATTCTCATTTTTTATTGTAAGCCGCCCTGAATCCCCTGGGAGAGTGGGTGGCCTATAAGTCCAATAAATAATAATAATAATAATAATAATAATAATAATAATAATAACAACAACAACAACAACAACAATAATGTATATGTAGATTTATGGAGAAATTCCTTAATGTTAAATATTTTAATGTTGAATTATATTAAAATGTGGAATGTTATGATTTTTGAGATCTTTGATTACAAAATGGGAGCTTGAGGAATTGCTAAGTAATTATTGTGAGAAATTGGAAAAGCACTATCGTTTTGGGTATAAGGGATTAGATACAATATACCTGTCAGTTATCCATTACTGAAAATAGTCTTTTTTACCATTCCAAGAAAGGGCACAATACATTTCCCTTTGGTACAGATTTCATAACTTATTAAAAATATTTCTAATTTGAAATATTCATATATAGGTGTTGCAGGTACTTTTTTCATAGGTAGCCTCCATAAATGTTTGATAGGTAGATATTTATTATATGTATTATATCTATACTGCTCATAATTTGTTCCAGGTTTGCTTGTTATTATTTGTCACTAATATTTTTTTACTTTTGTTTTTGAAATTAGTTGGATGTTTTGTATTTTTCAAACGTTGCTATACAGTCAATTAAAAAGTTATTAGCTATGGAAAAAAGGGACTACTCATAGTATTTGTAGCAGAATTATGCACAGTATACTTAATTAGAGTATTCTTGATAGAGAAGCTGTGATAAGTTTTAGGTAGTTCCCATTCTATGCACTTTTGTATTCTATTTTTCTTAACTAGTCCCAAAACGTTACCCAAAATGTTACAGAAATAACTCCATGTATCACTGTCAGTGAGTTCGTTTCAGAGAAAAAATATGTATTTTCATTCTGTACCACTGAGCACTACTGTGTGCCATACACAGCACTACTTTTCTGTAGTAAAAGATAGAATGGAAATCAAATAAGATTAAGACCAGTCCCTATCATGTTGGAGAATTATGGCAGATGATTTAAATATTCATAATTATTGATATTGTTCACCATGTTTTATGTACCCTGTGCATTTTCTTGATAACCAGTTGTACCCCACTGGACTAGAAAAAAATAGGCCAAGTGTTTTCTTTGGCTCTATTCCAAGCTAATCCCTTAGTACCAGGCGTGGGATTCTACAGGTTGCACCTATTCGCTAGAACGGGTTGTTAACATTCTAAACAGTCCGAGAACCGGTTGTTAGAAGAAATTATTGGGCTAATCCTGTAAGGAAGGCAGGAAGGAAACATTCTGGTGTTGCTTCAGAAACTGCCTCTCTGTTAACCCTTATTACATTCTTGGCAGGACTAGACTTCCTGTCTCAGAAATGTCTTTTTCCCCTCCTTTGCTGGTACTTTGCTTGTGTGGAGTGACCATCCAAAGTTACAACGGCACTGAAAAAAGTGACTTATGACCATTTTTCACACTTACGACTGTTGCAACATCCCCACAGTCACGAGAGGCCAGGCGAGGAGATGCGTGCCTCGATGTGAGTGATATTGAGTTGGCCACGCCCAGCCAATAACATGACCACCAAGCCACGCCTACCCAGTCACATGACCACCAAGCCACGCCCACCACCAAAGCCACGCCCACAGAACCAATTGTTAAAAATTTGAATCCCACCCCTGGATATCAGTTCTTATCAGCAAGAATTTGGACGAGCACTCTTTGCTGCTGTCTATTGGTTGTTCATATTTGTGCAGCTTACTTTGGGTAGCCCTACTCTTCATGAAGAACTTTAGGACGGTATGCACAGAAAAGAGTCCTCAGAAAGAAGTCAATCCTTGAGATGCTTCACAACGATCCAGCTCTTTACACTGTTACATGCTCTCTGGAGTTTGGTTTATGCTCATTCACTCACACTCTCCCAGTACATATAGGACATATAAGTACTTTAGTACACATAGGACTAAGACGTTAAGGAAGAGAGAGTATTCACTCCTAGTGACTTTGGGTCCTGAGAGGCAAATTGTTGTCTCTGGGCTGCATGCATCACTAAGCCCTTTTTTGTTCCCCAAGATGTTGGCAACTACAGAGACTTCGCCCAGCATTTCTCACCAGATACTTAAAAAGAAAAAAAGAATTAAAATTTAAAGGGATGTCAGCAGCAGCTGCAGCAGGCCTTCTCAGCTCCATAAATTACTGCACTGAGCCAATGATGCTGCATAGTAATGGAGGTTGGATGCACCATCCCTTTTCTACTAGTAAAACAAAACACTAATGGAATTTAAATAGGGTAGCCTTCTTGTGTTTTTTGGTTATATCAGGGGTGTCAAACTCAAGGCCTGGAGCCCAGATCCGGCCCACGGGGTGCTTAGATCTGGCCCATGGGGCTGCCCTGGAAACAGCAAAGGACTGGCCCGCGGTGCCTCCGCCACTGGAAACAGAGCTCAGGAGGGCTCCGTTTTCACTGGCAGAGTACTCAGGCCACCACAGGCAGCCCCAACACGAGTAACATTGATGCCCACCCTGGCCACACCCACTTGGCCCCCAAGGTCAAACACAAACCTCTATGAAATCGCGTTTGGCACTCCTGGCATATATTATATCCACTCAAACAGAAGAAATGTAGTTAAAACAGCTCAAGCTGTAAAGAGGAATCCACAGCCACTTGTGATAACTCTATAATTTTTATTTTGGGATACTACAATCCACATAGCATGCAAACCTATTATAACTGCAACATTATCAGCTACCATTAGCCAGTGCTTCCTGCTCTGGGTGCCCTCCTGTTATAGGGACTCCAGTCATCAAAGTTCATCCTGGTTAGGGAAATTCACTAATCTACGAGATGCCCACATTGGGTAAAGGTAAGCACAACAAATATTTTTTACATGTGATTGCAATGTTTGAATTTAGTCAAGTCAGGGCTTTGTAGAAATCCATGCAAGGATTTTTGAGTTGTTACAATTTAAACAGAAAGAAACATATATAAAAAATGATGTTTGACCATTCTGCAAATTACTTACTAGGTCGGCACTTAAAGGAGACTAGGAGGTATTTAGTGACTCCTGGACATAATTCAGATCCAAAAAGTCGACTGTTAACAAGGAGTTGGCAGTCTCTCAGGTCCTGGCATTCATCGAGGACTTTCTACAACAGTGACCAAAAAGTCTTAAAAAACACTTAAAAAAAACTATACAACAATGCAAATCCAGACTATTTAAGATCTATCATGACAAACTTTACCCACTGATTAACAGTAATAAATTTATCCATTAGAGTACTAAAATAAGATTTCCAAAGCAAATTATGTGAAATAATATTATTAACAAATCACTACCAGACATGTTTCTGTTCTAAAAGGTAAACTTAAATATAAGAAGCCTTAATTCAAATCTCCACTACTGGTTGTTTTATGAACACCAATGCTGGAAAAACAGGAAGCTGTAGTAGTATTAGAGTACCATTTCACAAACTGTTGTAGGAGAAGCAGTTTGAAGATCTAAAATTCACTGAACTTGAAGTACATAATTAAACATTATGATTTTTTAATTAAAGATATTTACTTTTGAAATTACCATTTTTAATTCTCCCCAACCCCACTAAATGAAGACACATTCAGCTACTAGTAAATGAAATTTATAATGAAAGCAAAATGCATTTCTGTTATACTTGGCTGTCCTAAATTAACTTCTAATGAAAGGCTGTTTAAGGCTTCAAATATTTATATACTGTGGCTTTCCTACCATTATTAGCATTAAGAAGTAAAGTGCTTTTACCACTTTCTTCAAATTTCTGGAAGCCAAAAATTTAAAATGAGTAAGGGATTCTAATTTGCATGCAAACAAATAAAAGAGAACTAAGAAAACAATACATAGAAGAAAATTAAAAGAAATGTCCACAGAAATACAATATAGTGAAAATTACTATCTAATAATCTTATATTCTATATTTTTAATGCAATCTACAGGTGAAACTTGAAAAATTAGAATATCGTGCAAAAGTTCATTTATTTCAGTAATGCAACTTAAAAGGTGAACCTAATATATGAGATTGACTCATTACATGCAAAGCAAGATAGTTCAAGCGGTGATGTGTCATAATTGAGATGATTATGGTTTACAGCTCATGAAAATCCCAAATCCACAATCTCAGAAAATTAGAATATTGTGAAAAGGTGCAATATTCTAGGCTCAAAGTGTCCCACTCTAATCAGCTAATTAAGCCATAACACCTGCAAAGGGTTCCTGAGCCTTTTTAAATGGTCTCTCAGTCTGGTTCAGTAGGAATCACAATCATGGGAAAGACTGCTGACCTGACAGTTGTGCAGAAAACCACCATTGACACCCTCCATAAGGAGGGAAAGCCTCAAAAGGTAATTGCAAAAGAAATTGGATGTTCCCAAAGTGCTGTATCAAAGCACATTAATAGAAAGTTATGTGGAAGGGAAAAGTGTGGAAGAAAAAGGTGCACAAGCAGCAGGGATGACCGCAGCCTGGAGAGGATTTCAGACAAAGGAGTGGACTGAGGCTGGGATCAGTGCATCAAGAGCCACCACACACAGACGGATCCTGGACATGGGCTTCAAATGCCATATTCCTCTTGTCAAGCCGCTCCCGAACAACAAACATCAGAAGTGTCTTACCTGGGCTAAAGAAAAACAGACCTGGTCTGTTGCTCAGTGGTCCAAAGTCCTCTTTTCTGATGAGAGCAACTTTTGCATCTCATTTGGAAACCAAGGACCCAGAGTCTGGAGGAAGAATGGAGAGGCACACACTGCAAGATGCTTGAAGTCCAGTGTGAAGTTTCCACAGTCTGTGTTGATTTGGGGAGCCATGTCATCTGCTGGTGTTGGTCCACTGTGCTTCATTAAGTCCAGGGTCAATGCAGCCATCTACCAGGAGATTTTGGAGCACTTCATGCTTCCTTCCACAGACGAGCTTTATGGGGATGCTGACTTCATTTTCCAGCAGGACTTGGCACCTGCCCACACTGCCAAAAGCACCAAAACCTGGTTCAATGACCGTGGGATTACTGTGCTTGATTGGCCAGCAAACTCGCTCCTGACCTGAACCCCATAGAGAATCTATGGGGCATTGCCAAGAGAAAGATGAGAGACATGAGACCAACAATGCAGAAGAGCTGAAGGCCGCTATTGAAGCATCCTGGTCTTCCATAACACCTCAGCAGTGCCACAGGCTGATAGCTTCCATGCCACGCCGCATTGAGGCAGTAATTGCTGCAAAGGGGCCCAAACCAAGTACTGAGTACATATGCATGCTTATACTTTTCAGAGGTCCGATATTGTTCTATGTACAATCCTTGTTTTATTGATTGCATGTAATATTCTAATTTTCTGAGATTGTGGATTTGGGGTTTTCATGAGCTGTAAGCCATAATCATCACAATTATGGCAAATCATGGCTTGAACTACCTTGCTTTGCATGTAATGAGTCTATCTCATATATTAGTTTCACCTTTTAAGTTGCATTACTGAAATAAATGAACTTTTGCACGATATTCTAATTTTTCTAGTTTCACCTGTAGCTACTGCAATTTTGGAAGGGGAAAAGTGTTTAAAAGCTCCTTGGAGCTCCTATTGCAGAAAAGAGGTGACAGTTTTCAACTAATTTTTAGGAGAAATATATATTGAAACTGTAATGAAAGTCCTAATAACCAACCATTCCTGGAATAACATACATAGGTAGTCCTCGACTTACGACCACAATTGAGCCCAGAATTTATGTTACTAAGTGAGAAATTTGTTAGTAAGTGTTGCCCCATTTTACGACTTTTCTTCCCACATTTATTAAGTGAAGCACTGCAGTTGTTAAATTAGTAAGTGAATCTGGCTTCCCCAATGGCTTTGCTTGTCAAAAGGTCGCTAAAGGTGATTCACAAGACTGTGGAACACTGCAACCGTCATAAATATGAACCAGTTGTCAAGCATCCAAATGTAAATCATGTGATCATCGGGATGCTGCAACAGTCTTAAGTGTGAAAAATGGTCATAAGGCACTTTTTTCAGTGCCACTGTAACTTTGAATGGTCACTAAATGAACTGTTGTAAGTCGAAGACAACCTTTATTTAACATGCTGTAATGAAAATCCAAACTTTTCAAAATTCCCCTCAATCTGGAAAAAAGTAGAAATCTTGGCTTTGACAACTGAAGCCCTAAATCTCTTTCTGTGGAGCATGTGGTACTATTAGAAGCTTGCCTGCATGTGTTGTGTGGCTCAGCCCGTGATTCTAATAGCCCCAAAATATTGTTTGTTGCATTTTCTAAATGAGGATGCAATTCCTGTGCTTGCTTATTAGACTTAAGGACTCTTCTACACTATCAGCATTTCCATGCACAATCAATTCCTCAAAGAGCAATGTGAAAACAAGCCACAAATATTTCCATCTATTTCTGTCCTGAAATAAGAGAACCAGCAAATAAACATAAATCAGTCAGTATTTACCTTCTTCCCTGCACCTGGCCAAAAGAACAGTTCAAAGGCTGTAACTCAAATGATATCCCTTTCCCAGAGCTCAAATGACAAAAACCTTATGCTCATTTCATATAAAAAGGAAACAGAATACAGGTAGTCCTCGATTTACAAAGTTAATTTAGTGACCGTTCAAAGTTACAATGGCACTGAAAAAAGTGACTTATGACTGTTTTTCACACTTATGACCAATGCAACATCCCCATGGCCATGTGATCAAAATTGGGATGCTTGGCAATTGGTTCATATTGAGTTGGGTGCAGTGCTCAACCATGGAAATGGTCTGAATACTTACAGATTAAATTTTTCCTTCAGAGCTTCAGCAAAAAATCATGTATATAAAGCATTTATTCTGGAAAATAATACTCTAATTCAGTGGTTTTTCTATTTCCGGGAGCTTAAATAGGGATAATCAGATGTGTTTCTAAGAATATCCTAATGTATTTTTGAACAATTGGAAGTCTTTTAAATTAAAATAAAACCAGACAAATATTTTTCATTTCAGTTCAGTCAGAACATTAAGTACAGATGTGAATTCACATTTTTTTTAAAAAAGCTGGACTTTCACAGGCTACTTTTTCACTGCTGCAAAGCAGCACTTATAAATCAAGCTTATAAAATTTCTAGTACATGGCACTATGATTCTCCCCTGATAACAATGGTGAGCTTTTATTAAGTGTAAAATCATGGTAGTTTGTACCTTATCTTTTGTGGCTGCAATGTTCTTTTATTAAGAACAATCAAATTTATAGGAATATTCTATGCAAACATAATTGAACAAATGCTGTATTGACTTAATGCTCTTTACTTCTAAGTATGTATGTGTGTGACTGCAGTATGTTGGCTAAATGCTGCATTTTACCAAATAGGCAAGACCAGAAGAAAGAAGTGAATGGGCCAGGACAAAAATGAACATACACCTATATATTTGTAATACAATCTGCCCAAATCAATCCACTGCAGGATGAAGATCTATACTATACTGACTCCCATATGCTTCATATTCCCACTCAATGTAAAAATAAAAATATGAAATACATAAAAAATGGAAAGATGGCATACTTCAAGGCAAACCCTTAAGCACCACCTTTATATATAAAAAAAGATTTTACTATACAGTGGGCTCTAAATGGCTTCTTAGGAAAAAGATTGTGGGTGGTGGCAGTGATTTGTTTGGATGTATTCTTACCTAGCCAAGAATAGGACATAAGAAAGCAGTGACATATAGACTACCTACCACCAAAAATTATGGTGGGGATTTCTCCTTAGCTGTAAAAACAGACTATCTTTATTATGATTCAAGTACTGCATACGGAATTCTGAGTGCTCATTATTACTAAAGCAAAATAAAAGCAATTAACTACAATAGTAATCCTAATATCCTTTCATATTGTACCTCCCAAAATTTTTGAATTCTGTGGTAACTAGAATAATGTTCCAATATCTTATTATTTCTCCATTTAATATACCAAGATAAAATGCACAACCAAAACCAAAACCAGTGAGTTTGTTTCTAAACTCAGTCCAGAATATGAAGCCTCAACCTACAATCCTATCTGTTTTGCATCCTTTACAGTTTGATGGTATGTATTTATGGGGATTGAATGAACACAATGGGATGCCAATCAGGAGGACTAAAAATCCTATTGAGTAGGGTACAGTCAAGTCTGACCACTTTTTTGACATCATTTCTGTTCAGAAAAAGACTTTCTTATTCTTTATGTTGCTATTTCTAAGTTATTCTATTAAGGAAATAATTCTTGCCTTAGAAGAGGGCAGCATTAGCAACATTCCCAGAAAATGTAAGTATAATTAGCCAGGCGGTAGCATTATAATGGCTTGGGACTCAAAAAATGCTCTACAATTATATTTCCGCATCCCCAAGAAGGCAGCCAAAAATGCCAAAGGTGAGTAATCAGAAAATCTCTAAATAGATCCTCTGAACTGTTAGCCTAGTATTAAATAGTACTGCTACTAAATTGGCTGGCTGATATTTCAATATACTTATTATTGGTAGTATTCCATTATTTTATCAATTCTGTGGCTGATTGAAAATTTAGAGCCAGAATTTTTCTATTGGCAATATATATTTAAGTCTTTCAGGAAACTCCACTGACCTAAACTAATGCCAAGACAATTCTGACAAAACTAGTGGATTGGCACAAATTAACATTGGTCATGAATCTTAAAAGACATTCACACTGTTGGATGGTCTTTTGTCCCAATCTGCTTGGCAAGAGAGGAACTCAGACAGCTCATTCAGCAACTCGGTCTGTGATAACCCTTCCCGCCTCCCAAACTGCATCACTCTTATGATGATGAGAACCTGTTCCAATGCGTTGTTGAGTAACCTGTGCCACTACTTCAAACTTCAGCCAGTTTTGTTAAAAAGTTATGGACTTTAAAATGTGAACGTCATTTTATAATTTTTGAACAATCAAATATCAGCTTTAAAAGTATTCAGATTTATTCTCCATATCAATATGAATAAACTCTTTATCCTGAAGGGACAAAATTGTGAAGAAATGTCATTTGACAAGGCCTCATAATGAATGATATACTACAAATCCTCCAGCAAATTAAACCAACTCATCTGCAAGCTTAATCAACCATTAGAACTAATATTCCAGATGTGACATGCTGAACCTTTATTCATTTCATTTTTAATCTACTGTAAATAAATTATCAAAAAGATTTCTGATTTGTTTAAAATGCTACAATGTAGTATTTTATACCTGCAAGGTAGTAGATGCCACACAGTTCAGTGGCTCTTTCACCATGACTTCAGGTTGCTGTGCACTACAGAAGTGATAAGCTTGCCCGTAATATGCAGATTGGACACTTATTGTTGAATGCCGAGGACACCGGAGACTCAGATGATCACCGTCACAGGCATACACAGTATGGTTTCGCAGGAGTTTGGATAGGTAACCTAAAAAAAATATGTAACTGTTACATTTAGTGAAGCAATATTCGTCTCTCCTCTAAAATTGAATTTAAAATGATCAATCATTTTTGGCTTGATCAATAGTTTGGGATGCTCGGAAAGGTCCACGTATCTTTAAAACAAATCAATACCAGAATAAAGTTTGCTGCTCCCATTGCTAATCCCTGTTCTCTTCAACTGTCTTTTTCAAGTCCTAATAAACAGTGTTGCTACCTAAGACTCAAGAGAAGTTGTCCCTTTTATGATTGTGTATTTATTTATTTATTTATACTTGAACTTGTATGCCGCCCCATCTCCGAAGACCCTAACAGTGGGAGAAATGAACTCATTATCTGCCGGGCTACTACTCCACAACATTGGAAGTGATTGAAAGTGACAAATGTAGAGGAAATACAAATACTTCTCATCTGCTGTCTTTCGTCTAAATTGCTGGAAACCTGGGGGGATTGCATCAAAAACAGAAACGGGGGAGGAAATACGTTTTAACCAGGAACTCAAGAATGAAAATCCACACGTGGTTGGAAAAAAATGACACAACAACATATAGACTTGAAACCTGAGATATTTTTATTGGGAATTATGCCAGAGACGTTCAGCAAAGAGTTGAGATATTTGATTGTTAACGTATTAACAGCTGCTAGAATTGTATTTGCTAAAAATTGGAGAAACGACAAGATACCTGCGCAGGAGGAAGTGATTAAGAAAATTTTGGACTGTGCCGAAATGAGTAGATTAACATTTGAAATTAGAGATCAAGAAGAAAAACAGTTTTTTAAGATATGGAGTATGTTTTATCAATGGCTAGATAAAAAAAACATGGTAATATATGATATGATGGAGATAAATATAATTGTTGAATGGGAATATAATATAGAGACTATAATATTGTAGAGAGTTGACAGTAATAATGTTGGATAATAGAGGAGATGGTTTAGGTAATGTATGAATTAAAATGTATAAGCTTTTGAGTCTTCTTCAAATAGATAATAGGCGGTTGTATTTTTTTATTATTATTTTTTGTTTGTTCTGTATATTTCTTTTTTTTTCCTTCCGCAATGGAGAGTATTGATGGTAAGGGGATGGCACCGAGATTTGTAACCGACTGAAATTGACGTTGGTTTATGTTTTTTATGTTATCTTTGTCTTGTCTGTCTTGAATAAAAATAATAAAATTTAAAAAATAAAAAATGAAAATTCTGATGGAGAAGCCAAATGGCTGAGATGGAGACTGGCTAGTGAAGAGAAACGACACCATGCCCACATTTTCCCATTCATTCAAATCTTACCACAAAGCAACTACCATCAATTGCCCCCCCCCCTTTTTTTTTTTTTACTGGGAAGTGTTGAAGAGGAGCAAATCCACCATCACCATCTTTACAGAAAAAGCACAGCTAAAAGATGAAGGATAAACAAACAGGCAGAGGTAACTGCATATGCTCAGTATAGAGTTGCCTGTATTGGAATGGAACAGAACACAACAGGTGAAACCAGTTCTGTCTCCTACTCAGAGTGAGCAAGAGATAGGAGGTAAGAGTAGACAGAGCCTTCTTTTTTAAAAAATGATTTTAACTTCAAGGGGGGAAGCAAGGAAAGTCCCAGAGAAGTGGAGTTCAGGAAAGGAAGCAATGAAACTGGGAAAGGGAAAAAGATTTCACGGGCTTTGTAGCTGGAAGATGGCTTGCAATTTGCTCTTTTCCAGCAGCTTTTGCAGTGAAGAGAAAAATAAAATAAATAATGATTTGTTGCTTCATGCTGCCTTTCTTGCAAGTTTGTACTCCTCTTCGGCAAAGATGTGTTTTATTTATGGGTAATAGCTTTGCAGGGACTGCAAGTAGCACCTCCACAGGACCCTGAAGAACATGGGCCTACATCTATGTTAATTTAGTTTCTTATCTGTTTGGAACAAAATGTTCCCGTGCACAAATAAGCCCAGTATTCTCTTGAGGATATTAACTATGCAGACTTTTGAATGAGTTTCTGAGCATTTTAGCTGCTATTTTGATCTGCAAATTCCTATCTCTGTACCTAACTACTTTTTACCATCAATTTCATTATTCAGTGGCTCCATGAATGGTACAATAACATTTACTTTGTCAGACAAAATGAAAAAAAATACTAGGTATTCAATAGAAATTTTATCCTTTGAAGTGTCATTTAAAATGAAAGTGATTATTGTGATAAGTGCACCATAAAGGATGAAAATAGTTATAGGATTTTGCTGCTTCCATTTGATAAGGAAACTTGGTGTACTGTTATGTATATTGCTTCCTTTCAGGCCATACTGTCTCCAGAAACATTAATAACTTACATACACTCATCTCTTCCTTATTTTTCATTTGGATTGATATAAAGATATCAAACAGTAGCTACTTTCCTTGCCCAGAATTAAAACAGCAGAGCTGTCAGTCATAACTATGGAAAATTCATGGAAAATTCTGTTACATATGCAGGTTTGAATGTCATTGGTTAAGTTTGAACTGTTCTTGTAAAATGTCAGAAATGATTGGTTTAAAAAGTGCGGGAAAACCCTGCACTCTGATTGGCTGGCAACTGCGGCTGCTGGCTATAAGTAGCAGCCGCAGCCCAGCCAAATCGGGTCTGTTATGAGCTGTAGTCACTAATAAACTCTTCACTGAAGCACTCCGTGTCTGACTCTTCATGCAAATCTAACAAATTCAAAATTATTTAGATGTATTTTATTTATGGAATCCATTCTGATTACATTGTTTTGGCAAGATATTAAACATTCTTGCAATATCTGGGGTAGAAAGTAAGAAAGAAGGTAGGAATATGCTGCTGAAAATATGGGGCCAGGAATTAAAATATCCTACCTAGGGAGGTTGTATAATGTGAGGAATACAGAAGTCCCCCCTTCATAATTGTCCAAAATTAAACCTCAGATGTTTTTTGGTTTCTACCTCAGCAGCTTTCTGCTTTCTCCATCTTGAAGTTAAATTTCCAATATGAAGCCAATCAAACTTATAGATGTTTACTTCAAGTTAAGGAGAAACAAAGGATCTTATCCTGGAGTTCAATCTTAGTTACGGCTTATAGCTATATTTAATCAGGATAAAATCAAGCCCCAACAGGAAATCACTTAAACTGAAATCTTAGATTTACACTGACTTCTGAGGTTCAGTAACTCTTAGTACTGGTTGGTCCAGTCAGGTCCTGTCTCCTGGATCCATAGCTGCAGGGGCTGTGAGAAAATTTCTGTAGATATTGCCAGAGAATTATCAGCTTCATACACACACCCTCTGCAAGCTTCATCTTTTGGCAAGGAAGAGCATCCGACCAAAAAGAAAGAAAGAAAGAAAAATGCTTCAAATAGGTTGCAACTTTTGGTCTTTTTCATGTTGCTTTAGATCACCATTATTCTACGGTAGTACCATTCTCTTAACAGTTATTTGGCAAAGCCAGTTTCTGCCTCTACTCATGGAGCCCATGAATGAACAAGTGAGCAACTGCTGTCTTTCCCCAGCTTTTAGCCAGATCAAGAGAGAAAGGACAAGCGGCTCCATTCTTCCTTGGGCAGCTTTACTCTTCTTTGGGCAGGCATGTTAGGTTCAGTGACATTCTCAGTTTTTTGCTACTTGTAAGAATCCCTTTATTCAACAGGAAAAGCACGGTCAGTTTATCAAGATTCACTCTATCTTCTGATTTTTCACACAAAATCAGAAAATACAGAACATATTTAAACAGGCTTACTGGCTACTACCATAACATTTCAAAAATAGAGAACCAGTGGCTCTTGGTATTGGGTTACACCTATAACAATAGAGAGCAATGCATTTATATAGCCTCTTTTCTCTCATGAAATCAATGGAAGTAGGGTTGATCATTCCCCAGACCCAACCCCTCTGTATTTTGTGCTAATCAATGGCAGTTTTAATGGATCAACAGAGTAGGTCATATGCAGGCTTTTCAGAGATCAGAGCAGGTCATATGCAGGCAATTCTTGACACTCTTAGCAATAATACACATAGACAGAGACAAACACAAATTAAAAATGACAAATGTCTACATTAAACTCTGATTTTGGCTTCAGACCAACGCCAGATAATTCTGTTGCCTTCTATCCTGAGCCCAGCCCAAACTTGAATACGGCTGGTTCTGCTTACAGTTATAGCAACCTTAATTAATTATTTCTTAAAGCATCATCATCTTTTTTTTACATGTGCAGAAGTCTGAAAAAAGCCAGGATGCATTAATGAAAGCATAGAGATGCTGGGTATCCATGAGCTCAGAAATTATTGAATCATTATTTAAGCATGAAATAATATATGTATGAATTTTTAAGAATAAACGTGAGCAAGATTCAAGATTTTGATTACTACATTAATGATACTTAATACCACTAGAAAATGTTTCTAAATAAAGATGTTGAATACTGTAATATTTGTTTTTAACTAAGTATTTTTAGACCAAAATGATCTTTCCCTTCAGAAACACGGTAAGGGATTAATTAAAGGATTACATTCTGAGCACAATTTTTTTCACAAAGCATGTGCTGAGTGACAAATAAGAAAGACGACTTTTGAAATCTCCTGATTATATCCTGGATATCTTCTTCCTCCACAAACGCAATGAACAATAAGTATAAAGAGTAGACTTGAATCCATTGATAGAATGGAGAGCTCTGATTTTAATTGCTTAACCAACAATGATTCCCGTTCATATGGCACATTGAAGGCCGCTTTCCAAACCCGGGGGACAGGCCCAATTTCTTGGACAGTATTGGACAGAATTAAGGGGTGAAATAGGTGCTTTGTGACTCAAAAAGCCCACAGACCCAATCTTTTATACTCTTCACCTTTACCTAAATTATACTACGGAAGCAAAAATAAAAATTGTGCTAATAACCAAGACTGAATTTTCCAGTGTGGAAGTGCTGTTATTTTCAGACTGCTATTCAGAATAAATGCCTGACCTTAGAATTGTTTAATTCTATGTGGTTATCTGTGGCACCAGGATTTAAGTGGCAGATCTTGGTACTGAAAGAAAAACAAGTAAACCCTTCATAAACCAGATATCTGGCTACCCTTCCAGCAAACGATCACAACAGTGGCAGAATGCTAGGAAATCAAGTATTACCCAGGAGCTAACACGAGTATCATCAAGCTGACAATTAACATAAATGTTAATTATATTGGCTGGAAGAGTTCAATCTATATTTTGTAATAAGAACTGTTGACTTACCATATATTTTTCATTACAGACCTATTTATTTCAGATCAAAATAGAGTGAAGTACCACACAAATGATTGGCCAGGTTCCTAAAAGTCTCATCCATCAAGTCCTCACAAGAGTGTGCCAGATGGAACTGAAAAATTTATAACAACATCAGCAAACAACCATGTCAACAAGAAGGATGAAGTCAGAAACCTACAGAACAACAACTACAGTGCAAGCTATCATATTGGCAAGATTATCTCATTCCACTTAAAACTCCATAAGTGGATATCAAAGGGTACTGCTGAATTTGTCGATGCTTCTTCAGGTTCTAGGAACAATTGAATTGAGTCACACATGGGTCCATCTAATCTGGGCATAGACATCACAGTACTTGTAATAACTTTAGATGGTGTTGACTACAACCACCACACACAGAGAAAGAAATTTAATGTACCGTAATATCTAAATATTGCAAAATTTTTAGGTTCTTTAAAATATGCAATAAATCAATAAATTAAAGGAATGGGGTAAGAAAATACAGCTTAAAATATAAATAAAATAAAATTTATTTTTGTCTTACACATTTCCAGATTTGGTATGCTTCTTTATATCTTTCTCAACTTGCAATCATCCTTCTTTCCATAACACTTGAAAAGATTCCAGGGATCTGATTTGGGGTTCTTCATTAAAACTGAGAAAGTGCATCTACCAGTCCGTATGCCTATCAGTATAAAATTTGCTTTTCGCTTGGATGTTCCCAGTCCTGTTACTGGTACAGTATTCCTCATGCTGTCCTCAAGATATACAGAGCATGTTAAGGACAGAGACTGATGGCATTCCCAGCTTTGTTTTTCTCTTCTCCCAATAACTGTCACCAGTTGACTGGAGAACATTCCCCATTTACTTTATAGGAAAAAAGGGGGCCAGAGTTTGGGTATCATTTAAAATTCACTCTGGCTTTCCATACATTGTTTATGTGTGTCTGTCCAAAGGAACCCTGGCTATCAGCCAGCCCGCCAGCCCATCTCCCCTTGCTTCATGATATAATTCTCCTCCGTTTGGCAGTTCAGGATGCCTTTGGACAATTTTAGCTCTACTCTGAACCAATGTTAGTTTTGAAGGATGCTGAGAAGCCCTTAGTGGTAGCCATTCTTAGGGTTTCATGGAGCAATCTTTCCTAGCCTACTTGTAGAGCAGTGAATCCAAGGTTTTGACTCAGATATGGGCTTTGGATTAAAAGCATAAACTTGCTATGGCCATGAAAGAACAATCATAAAATATATTCTGATATGCATCCATCGTCATATTCTTTTTTTTTGAAATAAATGAGATTTATTTCATTTATTAACTAGTATTTATTAACTACCCACATATAAGATGAATATGTGCAGATATGAGCAGCTTCACTAGCATGCTGCTTATTCTTTGCTGAGCCACAGTTTCTCACAAAATAATCAGAGGTCAAGTTTTCTTATTACATTATAGAGATGTCATGGAATGAACTCCAAA
The DNA here is from genome assembly GCA_009733165.1 of Naja naja. NCBI lineage: Eukaryota > Metazoa > Chordata > Lepidosauria > Squamata > Elapidae > Naja > Naja naja. Next base: position 9,532,669 of record CM019152.1, read on the forward strand.
CTCCCAGGAGACAAGGGATGCATTCCAGAGGAGCAAGAGACAGTGAAGTTTGGTTGGGAGGAAGAGGATCAAGACAGCTCCTCCCTAGGAATTCTCAAAGAATATCTTTAGTGCTGCAAGTAAATTGCTTTGATTTGCAAGATTTCTCTCTATAGGTGAGGAACAATAGAAGAAACCACTTAGAAGAAACTCAATGTGTCTTTCTTGGTTTTTGGAGCATGACAAGACATTAATCAACTCAACAATGCAAGAATACTTTGTATTAATCCAATAATGTTGTTCTTTTGTTAGTTGCCATCCCCCAAATTGATCTGTCTGTATGTTTGTGAGACTGTGTGTGTTCCAACAGCCTCCTGTTTCAGGACAATATTGTTACATCTGATGAAATGATGTCTGATCCAGAAAAAACATGATTACCATAACCTGTTATTCTTTAATCACATCCTAGGCTGGGCTAATAGGAATTGAAATCCAACAACATTTGGAGGGCAGTTGATTCTCTTTTGCTGAAGAGTTTAATTTTTGTCCCTACCAGTTCTTTCAGTATCTGTTTTGCCTTTGTGTTTTTTCTACCATTTCTTAAATGTTCCAATATTCACTAGTCATGCTGTCTCAAAACCCAGCCAGCCAAGAATAGCTACACAAAGCTAACTTTTATCTTTTTCCTTTTTTTCTGTTTCCACTGCAGATTGTAAACATTACTCAAATTTTTGCAATGTGGGTTGGCAGTGCATATTCTCACAGTGGCAATAGAAGGAAAACATTTATACACAATAGTCTTTCTTTCAATTATTGGCAAGTTGACAATTCTTGGTATTTTATTAACCCTTTGTGAAAAGGTGTAGATGTTCACATTGAAAAAATTAGTTATCAACTGCTATCAGCAAAACAGTCAATTCTCAAACATATGTTTTAGGATAAAAAATAATGCAGAGAAGTTGTTTTATTTCTTGGTTGAGCCTTTAGCTCAGGAAAAAAACATTGATGCAAGATACTCTGTATTATTGGGTGTGTGTGTGTGTGTGTTTGGTCCATAGCAGTTTCCATTAAGAAAAAAATACTATTTGCTTGGTTTTCATGTGCAACTAACATATGTCTTCAACATACAGAAGATACCGTATCTTTCTTGGGACTAGGGGTTGCCAAATATAATTTGTAATATGTAACATCTCTTTGGATTACACTTGAAAGCTCTCAAGGTCAAGTGCCACAGAACTTTGTGTACCGCTGAACCAAGGATAACGCTGTATTATGCTACTATTGCAATTGAGGCAAGAACAAAATACTTTGTTCTGGTTTCCACTCCAGCTCACAGTTCATCACATCCTCGATCCAATTTTTGATTCCTGTCCAATATTTTTTAATTTTAGGGCATGTCCACCACGCATGGTAGTAGGTTCCTATTTTGTCCTGACATTTCCAACAGTTTGGATTTGCCCGGGGGAATATTTTTACTAGTCTAGCCGGGGCCAAATGCCACCTGTACATCATTTTATATTGGTTTTCCTTGTACGCCACTGACTTTGTATATTTTAAATTTTCTTCCCAAATATCTTCCCAATCATTTAAATCTAATTTGTATCCTATATTTCGCTCCCAGGCTACTGTTTCTACTTGGAATGATAAAGAAAAAGTTTCCTCCAAAAGACAAATACCTGATTGCACATCTTCTAACAGCGGCTCGAATCGTCTTAGCGCAAAAATGGAAAGAACCTACAATTCCGCCTATACAAACTGTAATAAACAAAATGTATGAATGTGTTGAAATGGAGAGACTAACTCTCAAATTAAATGGAAAAGAAGATACAGATTATTACAAGATATGGGAAAAGTGGTATAATTGGATGGAACATAAAAATGAAGGGAATGGAAATGTTGGAAAATAGAGTGCTATCTGAAACACTAGAATATTAGAATTCATAGAAGCAGGAGATAGAGATGTAAGGTGATACAAGAACTCGAAAGAGGTGATAAAAGGAAACTTCACAATAGAGGTTAAACCAAGCGAATATTACTAGAAGAAATATTTATGATTATACAAGACTGTAACTACACACGGAAAAAGCATTTCCGATCTGCAACTAATGTGTGATGTATTTATATTCATATGTGACTGTATGTTTGTATGTTGGTGTGTCTTTTTTATATTGTAAATAAACTTTTCTTAAAAAAAAAAAAAAGAACAAAATACTTTGTTCATATTGAGAACATTCCGTTAAGATACAGATTTAATCTTACACATGTTTTTCTCTACTTCCATCTAACTATGGTGGCACAAACTTGCCCATTTCTTACTTTCCCATCATTTTTTCTGCACCATTATGTTGGTTTGATCTCCTTCCTAGTCCATTAATGAGACAAACCTAAAGTGTCCTTATCTTGAATCGGTAATCTAATATTTCTCCCCTTATTCCACTACATTTGAATGATAACCTCGTGGCCTTTAACATCTCTTAGGCTTGGTCATCCTTTAACTTGAAGGGAACTTTTAAATGACTGCAGTGACTTGAAACAGAGAAAAATAGATACATGGTAGGAATCAGCAATAGGGACTTCAAATTATATGCCAGTCTGAGTAGTTTCCATGGGAGGTAGGTCAAACTAGCCAAGATATCAGGGATGGCTTCATAGTCAAAGTCCTCACCACTTTATATGTGTAGATGTTGTTGATGCATATATAAACAAAATGTGGAATCGGTCAGAATGCTGTGACTGTTATCTTGCCAGATTTGCTTCCCCAGTTCCCCCACAAATACTATTGGCTACTATAATTTTCTGCTGACTCAGGAAAGGGTCTGCAAATCAGTATGAATAAAAGTCCTTTGAATAAATAGACTGAAAACAATTAAGTTATGTCATATTGATTTTTTTTTAATTCACATTTATATGCCGCCCTTCTCCGGAGACTCAGGGTGGCTTACAATCTTCGGAGCACAATCCAATGTGCTCAGCAATAGCCTTCATTCCATTGTATATGCCTGCTTGTTACTAGGGCTTTTTGGGCCCCCCAAGCGGCATTTTTACAAAGTCAGCTTATTGCCGCCAACAATCTTGGGTCCTCAATTTACCTACCCCGAGAGGATGGAAGGCTGAGTCAATCTTGTGCCTGGTGAGATTCGAGCCTGCACTAATCACAGGCAGCTGGAGCTAAGTGCTAGGTGTTTAACAGCCTGCACCACCAAGGCTCTTATTTCAAGGAGTCTTCTTTAAGTAAGTCCAAGTTTGGATTTAGCCTACAGGGCAATCAGTTTCCATACAGTATGCAAACTTTCATATAGGGAAATCAATTATATTAATTAGACAATATGTAATTCATTTTTTAAAAAAGCATAGCTTTCCGTATCGCACCATATGCAATTTAATATGAAAAATATCTCACTATTAGTCACTATAGGCTAAAAATAAGAAAACTCTGGTTCTCCAATGGTTGTTGAATGCTAGCTCTTAAGAGGTTCAACTACCATGGCCAGCATGAGATACTCCAGGACACGGGTCCCCAACCACTGGGCCACAGGCTGGTTCTGGTCCGTGGCTTGTTAGGAACTGGTCACACAGCTGGAGGTGAGCAACAGGCAAGTGAGCAAAACTAAAATCACCCACCCCCGTCTGTGGAAAATTTGTCTTTCACAAATTTTTTGGAATCAAAACAGTTGGGACTGCTACTCTAGGATACTGGGAGTTGTAATGTAACATTTGTGCCAATCCAACCATTAAATGGCCAATTGTGACTTCCACCAACTGCCTACTGTTTACTGTATAAAGAATTCTGAAATATTTGAAAGAACAGGTTATTCTGAAATCTCCTACTACCTCACAAACAACATTGGGAAAATTGTTATACAATTTGAAACCAGTGCGGTTTCAAAGTTGTTTTGCATTTGGTGGTGTTCTATTAAACTGGACCAAAATAAGGAACTTTTTTCTGAAGTATTTTTGTCCGATACATGATAATGTAAAAACCAATCTTGCTACATTTAATTAGACTCACTATTGAGATAATATATAGAATTATGGCCTTAGTATTTCTTTGTCATTTTACTATTTTATTCTAAATCTCTTTTTAAAAAAGTAATAAAGACATGTCAGGTTACTCAGTGCAACTAATCTGGAAATGAAACTGAAGAATTAAATATTTTAAACAATTCAATATTTGCCAATCATTCTGCACATGGAATATATTATCATAATAGCAACGAATAATGAGGATGTATGGAATACATACGGAATTTTGTTTCTTTGGAATTCCAAATAATGAAAAGCACTGTTTCTTCTCACATTCAATTATTATATCATGTCATACTTTTTTTTTTGTCTTGAATCCAATTTTTCTACTGCCAAACATATCCAGATTGTCAAGTCCTTAAATTTTCTGGAATAATAAACAATACAAATAAAGTTTCTAGAACTTTTCTGATATAACAGGTTAAAAAGCCTGAAATACACATAAAACATTTCTCCCTATGTAGATCTATTTAAGTAATCTCTCTGTAGGGAAAAAAAGTATCCAAAAACAAAACAAACATACCTATAGTATACTGTATCACAAGTACAGGTTATCCTCAGGTTACGAATGTAATGGAGCCTGCCAATTACATTCATAACCCGACGATTCATGTAATCACTCCCTCCTTTCACCCACACATTTGCTAATTGAATGTGCGGATTGTCAACTGTTAATGTGAGGTATCTCAGGGTAGAGAAGGCCATGGAGGGCCTAGTGATGCAACAGGCCACCTGTTTAAGACCACCCAAGGCCTCCCTGATCACTGAAATGCTTCATGTTCCCCACAATTGCTCCTCCCCCATCCTGCCGTGCCAGGTCACTTACATTGCAAAGATCTAGCAAGCTGTCTCCTCTCCAGCCTTTCTGCTGTTTGAGATCACGATGCTCAGAAGCTTCCAGACTCAGACTACAAAGAGTTTGGAAGTGATGGGACCAGTGGTGGGCTGCTTTCTGGTTGGACTGGTTCGGGCCAGTAGTTGTGATCACTGGCTGGGCCTACCCAACCGCCTCTGTGCTATCCTTTCCATATATAACTAACTTTCTGGCTTGTTCCCCCCGCCCATGCTACCCAGCTGAGTTCCGCTGCACCTGCTGTACTCACTGGAGTGGCCAGAGTAGATTAGCTGCATGTTTGAAGCTGCGTTTCAGCCCCGAAGAGGCATGTGTGAGCAAAGTGAACATGTGTGCTCATGCGCACTCACAACCAGTGAACAGGTTGTTAACATAAGTGCAGCTCACCTCTGGATGGGACCATTTTAGGCAGCAAAATCAGTTACCTAAAAGAGCCCCTCGGCTTGCAAGAACTTTGGAAAGCCATTGTAAAAAGTCTTTTCCAGCACAAATGGAGCTTGTGAGGGATGTGCCAGCCCCTCCCAAACTCTGCTGTTGCCATGAAAGGCTTTTTGCAAAAGGTTGTTGAAGCCTACAGGGATGCAATCTCCTTGTAGCTTTTGGCAACCCTTTGCAAAAAGCCTTTGCTAGTATGGTCTGAATTTCGGAGGGACACACGTGCACACTTCTGGGGCTCCATTTTCAGTAGCAAAGTCCTTCAGGAGGCCTTTGCCAATGAGAAAGGAGGCCCGGAGAGATGTGTGCACCCCATGGGGCTCTGTTCTCAGTGACAAAAGTACTTTTTGCAAAGGGTTGTCAAAGCCTGCAGGGCTCAATCTCCCTGCAGGCTTCAGCAAGAAAACTGGCAAATGGAGGAAAGATCTGAAAGACCAAAGCCTTCCCTCCATTTGCAAAGCCTTTTGCCACAGATCTTGTCTAGGCCTCAATTCGCAGAGACCAGAGACCAAAAGTAGCGCGAGATCACATGAGATCAGTAGCATGAGATCTCGCGTTACTGATCTCACATGATCTTGCGGTACTTTAGGCCTCTGTTCTCTGCGAATGCACTGAAGGCCTCAAGAAACAACGTGGGCAAAAACCCACAGCAGAGAGATCTTTGCAAGGTAAGTATGTCTCCACAGGTGGAGTGTCTGTGAAGACCAGGCGGGGAGGGGCAGGGAATAGGCAGGGTGTGTGTTGGAGTGCCTCTGCTGTCATTCATAAGTGTGAACAACAGGCAAGGTGCTGCAACATTCGTAATTTTGGGACTGGTTCATAAGTACTTGGGGGGGGGCTACCCTGTTTCCTTGAAAATAAGACCTATCCAAAAAATAAACCCTAGCATGTTTTTACATGTGGGCCTAATATAAGTCCTACCCCCAAATAAGCCCTACAGTTTGTGCATCCAGCTGCCTGCCCATTTGTCTGGTTGCTCACGGTGCCACGGCCACAAGGTGAGGTGAGGTGGTGGTGGAGCTGCCCCATGCAGCCCGCACCAGCTTACCTCGTGTCCCCTGTAGCCAGGCCATCCATGCCTCAATACCTGCTTTGCAGCGGCAACACCAGCAGCAGGAGCACACATGGCTGCCAACCCACTTCTTCTGCTTGCTCATAGTCACAATGGAGCAGGAGGTTGACCGGTGTGCTGATGCTATGGGTTTGAGGTGAGACAGGTGTCAGGTTGTGGATGGCCTGGCTGCGGGGGCCCTGAGATAGCTGGTGCAGGGCAATTTGGGCAGCTCCACCCCCCTGCCTCATGGTGGCAGCACCAGCACATTGCACAGCCTCTTGTCCCACCGTGAACAAGCAAACAAAGTAGGCCTCCCATACATGGGAAAAAAATAAGACACCCTCTGAAAATAAGCCCTAGTGCTTATTTTGAGACCCAAAAGAAAATAAGACCAGGTCTTATTTTTGGGGAAACACGAGTATGTCATAACTTCAAACAATAGCTAAGTTAACTGTCGTTAACTTGGGGATTACCTATACACAAATATGATGGGTGCTTTATATAATTATATAATAATTACGATCATATGAGCATTTGATATACCATATTCTTCTTGAAAATAAAGTCTACAGATTTAAATGGACCCTACTTTAGATATATGACAATAAAATCACAAATTAGTGATTCTAAATTTCATTGCACATTGAAAATAAAGTCAATTATAACCTTCAAAACCTACTTCAAAATACTTAATGTACCCAATTAAATCAGCAATATTGATTTCAATGAAATCTACTTTTCAGATAAAATGCTAAGGATTGCAGCTTTGGAAAATAAAATATCTGATATCATTATTACATCAACTCTTAAATTGAGAAGCATAAAATTTGACAGTTAAAATCCATTACAACTGGAAGCATATTGTGTTGTTTTATAAACCTTCAACAGTGGTAATGCAACCAAATCTATTTCTAGACCTCTGGAAAAAATGGGATGTCTTCTGTCTTTAATAAACAAGCGGCTTTTGGTTCAGGACAAATACTGAATATAATGCATATGTCAATGGAAATGAAAGTAAATCTATTTTATTCACAGGAAGTAGGGAAATTACTGCAGCACTTCAGACTAGTGACACTGATTATTGGCAAACACAGGTAGGACAAAAACTCCCATTCTGAGTCTCTTAATATAAAAACTACATTTTCAAAATAATCAGAGACCCTGGAAAGTATACCACAATCTTAATATCAAAGCTCAAGACTTATGTGGATGAGAAAAGGCTTAAACAGGAATATACATATTTAATGATCTCATTATTGGATGCAGAAATTCTTGGCATTTTGGATCTCATATTGCCTTTTCCTTTCTTTTTTCTTTTTGGCCAGGTATATTGTAACACCTGCCAAATAAAATATGAAGCTTTACTTTATTGGAAAAAAGTTTATATGAAACACAGAGCGAGTTATTAATCAACTGTAACTCACTGCTTTCCCTATAATAAACTTTTTGTTTATACAAGGCAGCAGAGTGATCCATCTCTTTAAAAGGATTTGTTTTCACAAACTCAGTCAAGTTTAAAGAAATCTATTCTGTGGCTATTAACAAGGAAGAGAAAGTTGGACCCAGATCAATAATTTTAGATGCCTGATATTTAGAATATTGCGATAACCTGTAGTTCTTTAAGGTATATGAATATTCCACCATATATCCAACCACAATTAGAAGGCAAATGCTGGCCTTTTTTGGTAAGTCTTTCCTACTGCTGAGTTGAAATATTATTCACCCAAACTTGAATGAACAAGAAACTACAATTCTGAAATTTTCTGTCCCCCATTGGCAATCCTTATTTTGCCTTTGTTTCAAGTAATTATGGTTACTAATCCTTATAGATAATGATATATTGACATGATTTTATACATGTCAACAAATTGCTACAAACCTGGATCATAGTTTATTCTTATTAAAATAATACATTTTAAGCAAATCAATGAAAATGTAATTAAACTACTCAAAACTATTCAAACTGTATGATGAAAACCAGACCCACTGATGTAAACAATACTATCGGATATCACCTGAGATCATAGCAGGAAATAATATCTCAACTACTTTCTCTGTGGCTGCTCTCAGTCAGTGTTAATAGGAGGTGAGAGATCCAGCACTCACCCACTGCTTTGCAGGGTCCTGCAGGGCTCAGTACTCTCTTCGCTCCTGTTCAACATCTACATGAAGCTGTTGGATGAGATCATTGGTCACCATGGACTGAGATATCACCAATATGTTGATGATACTCAGCTGTTTGTCTCTGCCCTTGGTGAGTTAAGCGATGCCGTGACCTTCCTCTGGCAGTGCCTGGAGACTGTTAGGGGCTGGATGGGGAGCAATGGGTTGAAACTGAACCCTGGCAACAATGAGTGGCTTTGGGTTTGGGATTCTTTGGCCCATGGAGAACTGCTATCTTTGATCCTGGATGGGGTGGCACTCCCCCAAACAGACCCTGTGTGTAATCTGTGGGTTCTCCTAGACTCGCGACTCCAGCTCAAAGAGAAGGTAGCAGTCGTGGCCAGGAGGACCTTTGCGCAACTGTGGGTTGTGCAACACTTATGCTCTTTTCTGGACCAACAATCCCTTCTCATGGTCACTCATGCCCTAGTCACCTCCCATCTTGACTATTGCAATGCGCTCTAGGTGGGGCTACTCCTGAAGAGCATCCAGAAGTTTCAATTGGTGGAAAATGCAGCGGCCCGCATGGTTTTGTGTAGATTTTGATGTGCATGTTTCACCTCTCCTGTGGGAACTGCATTGGTTGCCAATTTGTTTCTGGGTGCAATTCAAGGTGCTCGTTGTCACTTTAAAGCCCTTTATGGCTTGGGACGAGCTTATCTGAGGGACCGTCTCTTGCCGGTCATATCTACCCAACCCACTAGAGTGGAAAGGCAAGGAATGTTGAGGGTCCCATCCCCTAGAGGGGTTGGGACCCAGAAGAAGGGCCTTCTCCGTGGTGGCTCCCTCTCTCTGGAACATCATTCCCCCTGACATTAGACTGGCCCCCACTCTAATGCTCTTTTGGAAGATGCTGAAGACGTGGTTCTGTCAGCAGACCTGAAAACCAAGAGCAGATGGAGCCCATTAAATGGTTTGTATGAATGTGTGTTGTCCTCAGAGTGGGGGGTGAGTGGGAGTTTAATATTTTACTATTTTATTATTATTTTTATTATTTTTATTTCTTTTATATGGTTTTTTATATTTGTAAGCCATCTTGAATTGCCATGTGCGAGTAGGCAGCAATATAAATTTTCTAAAATAAAATAATTAATTTATTATTATTATTAAAGGCCCAGATTGTTGGTGGCAATATGCTGACTCTGTAAACCACTTAGAGAGGGCTGTAATGCACTATGAAGTGGTATATAAGTCTAAGTGCTATTGCTATGGCTAATTGGGATTGCTAGATATTCTTACTGAAAACAGTGATCTCAAGACATCTTGCACAGAAAAAAGCTAGAAGAAATAATTACATATAATCCATCAGTTCTACCCACTCTAGCTTCCATAGAAGACTTTATTTATTTATTTAATGAATTTAATAAATTAATATTTAATAAATAAATAATAATAGCTTCTATCTCACCTAAGGCAACTCTGGTGGTGCACAACAATAGATTAAAAAATGAAGATATAAAACCAGCAAATATAAATATAAAAAGCCAACATAATAAATATCCTAAAAGCAAAAATAGAAAACCACAGTTGAAGGAAGAATATAAAAGTTTATTAAAAATGTACAGCTTGAACTGGACTTGTTCCTGCTAACTTTAGTTGCTTTCCCTGTGGTTGCCTGAAGCTCAGTATCTATACATGCTATGTGTAACATCAATACCGTTCAGATGTACGTGACTTTACGAGCACCCCAACAAAACTGTAATTCCTTTTCTGGGAGCTGTGGAAATCTACAGATAGGCCTTCTCTGGCTATTTACCATGGGAAATAAAGTTAGCTGTTATTTTGCTATAAGAACATCAGAAATGGAAAATATGTCTGTCTGACAGAGTTTTTCAAATCTGGCAACTTCAAGATGTGTGTACTTCAACTCCCAGAATTCTCCAGCCAGCCTGCTAGAGAAGCTTTGTCATCAATGCCCTCCCATTCCCAAACTGTAGTGAACTGTGAACAAAAAACACTCTCCCAAACTTAAAGCAAATATCAAAATAGCCCAATAAATCACCAACAGGCCATGCCTTGGAACCATCAGGCCATGCCTTGGATCATCACATACTATTTCTACAATATTCAGACATTAGTTAATGATGACAATCACTCAGTCAAACAAACTCATCCAGATAAAAACACAGATCAAATCAACTGGAAGTCTAGAGCACAGAAAATCCAGATACTTAGGAAAATATTAGGAATCAGATGCTCATTAGCTTGCATGAACTGTACAAATGTTTGTGTCTTATTTAGCGTCCATAGCATCCAGTTGCAAGAAACAGTCCCCTGATTCTACTCCATAAACCAGATCACATAATACTAGCATTTAAACTGATGTAGACTGAAAGCTCATGAATAAACTGAAAACTATATACAGGCAGTCCTCAATTTACAGCTGCTTGCTTAGCAATTGTTCAAAGTTACAACCTACTTGAAAAGGGGACCTACCACCCAGATCAGAAATTCTGAGGTCTGGGCGCTCAGCAACATGGCGAGATTACAGGCATTTGCAGTATCCTATGGTCATGTGATCGATCGCACTGGTTTTGCTGAAAACTGGTACTTCAGTGTTTTGGCAGAACCATACTATAGCAAACAATGGATTCACATAATGACTATGGCATTCGCCATAAAAAAACTTCTTAAAATTGGGTTCATTACCATCTTGTTTTATGTCTATTACAACTTATGAACATAATGGGCAGGCTACATTATTGCTGTAACTCAAGCACTATTTGTATCTAAGAACTGGGTTTATTTCATTGGGTTCAATACATATAGAGCCCTTGTAGCTGTTCGCACTCTACCATTATCCTGTAAGAGACTGAAGAACCAGATTGCAAATAATCATACAATATGTTTAAAAGTTTAAAAATTCAGCTTAAAAATACACAAAATGAACTGATTAGGATTTGGTTTCATCCCTCCCCACTAAAAAAATTGTTAATTTCAGAACAGTTAAACTCTACATGCATTCATGATGAGCTTTTAAGATGCACTATATCTCATGTTGGGTTGCAGTCTTGTAGTCAAGAGATAACTTCCTGCTCTGTCCCTGTTAAGTCCCTTCACACATACTAGAACAGATGTATGTCTTTTGCTTTTGTGAAGTACCATGTTTTATTCTTGTATCTTTCAGGGAATAATAAACATGTTATTAACTAATAACATGCAAACAATTCTTCCTTAGGTTTTTTTTAACCATTATTTCACATTTAATAAAAAAAACAATTGCAGGGATTTTAGCTAAATTAAGCACCAATATTTTTACAGTTCCTTTCATGTTTTATTAGTTGTGTTCATGCAATATGGGAATTTCTAGTAAACGTCCTGTGCGGTTTTAAGCACCTAAGCTATATAACTTTTCCGGTTCCAAAAACAATGGCTATTGAATGATTAAATGTGCAGCACTTTTTCCATTCAATTGTACTATCCCTTATATCATTTGCATGTGTGGGTGAGGAAATATGTGAATTCTTGTTGACTCATGTTTGTTTTATGTTGTCATAGCACGTAGATTTACTTTTTGTATACTTAATGTGCTTAAGTTTTCTCCAGAATCCCTGAGCATCTATCAACATGTCTCAGCAATAATAGCTTCCTAATTATTTTCTGAGTGTGTTTTGGGGTTTTGACTTTTTCTGTCAATATATATTTTGGACAGATTTGTAGACTGATTACTTTAGTGTAGCTATTTATCAAACATTTTCTTACCACTCTTAAATATCACTCAAACATAATATTTGGTAATCATCTTGCTATAATAACTGTATCATACATTTCAAATGTTTAAGCTAGACAATTTGCTATCTTAATGGGTAAACTTTTATAGACAGTCAGCTGCCCTTCAGATTTTTGGATTACAACTTGCAGAATCTCTGAACATTGATAGTGTTCCCTGGAACGTATAATTGTTCTTTTAAAAAGCTATTGGCTTTTTTTATTTTAAATTAATGTGTAACTATAACTTTTTCTATGTTTTTAATTAAATCTTTAATATTATTTACGGTAGAATTCTTACTACCTATGAATGGATATTGAAATAATTTTCTTTGGAAAATATTACAGAGTTGTGTTTTTAAACTTTTAGAAAGCCTTTTAGCTATTCTGATTGAGATGTAAAAAAAGAATGGAGAGTGAATTACCATGTGTAAATTATTTTTTTCTAGAATACTTAAGAATGAATGTTATCTTTTCTAAACATGCCTTCTGGACCGAGTTTTCCTTCCTCTCTACCATATCTCCAGCATGAGTAAACCTCACAAGCATACGTATGTACCTAACGAATGATTTCTGCATTATAAATAGGCATTATACATATTTCTGCACCAGCTTCCCTGCTCCTGTCCCATGCTTCTTTCAAAGCATCCAGGACCTGTACAGTATGTCCTGACTCCTGACTGAACAGAGCTGATAGTAATTATTCAACTGTCTTTAGTGGAAGGTCTGGATACAATCAGAATGGAGAAGGGCTCAGCTATGAAAATTAACTAGGAAGCAATTTCAAAGCGGCATTCATGGCATATCAGTTTGGTAACATAGTGGGCTCATCCTTAGAGCTTGCCACATACTTTGACCAAGAACACTGTAGCTGCCACTTTTCAAATGAGTTTAGTTTTCATTTATCTAGAAGCCTTTAGTAGATAGGGAGGTACTGTCAATATCCTAAGAGAAGCAATTGCTTAGCTAAAAAGCATAACAAAATCCAGGAAAGAGAACCTGGATAAGCCACCAACTAAACAGTACACATCTTTGTAGTTTGAGTCTCAACATACTAGTATTGAAGTTGTTATTTAATTTTGCCATACCCAGCAGGTTTCCAACCTAACCCTGATGCTCTCTGCTAGAGATGTTGGATCGTAACTACCATCACTCCCAACTAAGAAGGCCTGTGCTGTCGATTGGTGATGGGCAAGTCGTCTGGTTATGACAGCGAAGGCTGCTGTCGACCATTTAAAAGTTCCAAAGTGGGTAGAAACTTGTCAAGTAAAGCTTTCTTTCCCGACCTCATCCTTATTGGGCTTATAGAGACAGAGAAAATAGACGGCTCAATCCCCAAAAAGCGCTCAAAAAATCCCCTTCTAAACCAACGGGTCTCCCGGACATCCCTCCCCGGCACTTGCCGGCGCCCAACGGTTCCCCGCCGCCTTGTCCTGCGGGGGCTGACAGAAAAAGGGGGGGCGGCGGCGGCCAAGGGTCGCGCGCCTTTACCTGAGAAGTCAGCCAGCGCGGCGCTCTCTTTGGTCCATAGCAGGAGCAGGCAGAAGAGGCGAGGGAACAGCAGCCCCCGGGGCGCTACCTGGCGCCTGCTCGCGCGCTGCCCAGCCCCCAGTTCCCTCATGGTGCGGCGCCGATCCAGGCAGCCCAATCGCGTCACATGACGGCTCCAGCCAAGAGAGTCCCTGTCCTTCCCAGGACCGGAGCGGCTGAGGGAGACCAACTTCGCGAGGGTGAGGGAGGCGAAGGAAAGGGGCGGGAACCGGCGGGCAACAGCAACGCGGCGCGGAGGCTTCGCCCAGCTTCCACGCACTTTCCCCGAAGAGGAAACCCCGGCCAGACGCAGCCCGCGGCGCGGTTGGAAAAGCGAAGGGCGCGGCGCGGCTGTTTGCGCGTTGGCGGAGAGCAGCGGGGAAACCAGGAAACCCATCCCAAAGCCGGCAGGACGGCGTGCGCTGCGTGCGGAGGAGCCGGCTAGTTACTCAGTGTTGATTGCCGCGCAGTAACTCTCCGCTTTTGCGCCCCATTCGGTTCCCTTGACCCTTTCCTGGCCAGTCTCCTTCGAGGTGGCTTTTCTTGTCACCTTGACCTCTCTGTGGGTCGCCGACGACAATTATGTCTTCTTCTTCTTCTTCTTCTTCTTCTTCTTCTTCTTCTTCTTCTTCTTCTTCTTCTTCTTCTTCTTCTTCTTCTTCTTCTTCTTCCTCCTCCTCCTCCTCCTCCTCCTCCTCCTCCTCCTCCTCCTCCTCCCCTCTTGCTTCCTACTTGTTAAAGCTGCTCCCTTTGAAAAGACGTGATGCTGCTCTAGGGTGGGATGAGTTCCAGGCTGGTTTTTGGCCATGCCCCAGCAGCCCCTTGATGCGCTGCCTGGTTATTGCTGGTGCCGCGGGCGTGTAAGTGATGGAGTGGGGGTTAGAGACCAATGGGCCGCACTCCTCTAAGGCATCAACGAGGCTACGGAGTCTGAATAAACGTGGATAGGATTACCCTGGAAGCGAAGGTAGAAAGTAAAGAAGAAGGAAACAAACGGTCTCTCTCCCCTCTCCCAACCTTTATTTTCGATCTCGATGAATGACGTGGAGTCCAAATTCTCTGCACTCTTTGAGTAGTTGGGAAGTAAAGCAAAACTTTAACGAGTGCGAATGAACACAATCCTTTCTAAGCTGCCATTCCACCTGTTCCCCTCCAGAAATGAGGAACAACATTCCCCACTGACTTCAGTTAGGATACTTATGCTTCATGAGGAGGTATTTGTAGCCAAATACATCCGGAGGCATCCACTGTTAATATTTAATAATTATTTTAACTGTATTTAATAAATACATTGCTTGGAAAGATTGCAAAGGCATTCACCATTCAGTAGTGAAACACCAGGCTGGAAATCACCTTGATAAGAATACTGGCTGGATGATTTTGGCCACTCACTCCCTCTCAGCCCAACTCACCGCACAGGGTTGTTGTTGTTGTGAAGAAAATAGGAGAAAGCAGTAGTATTAGGTGTGTTCACCACCTTGAGATTTATAAAAATAACAATGGCAGGATCTAAGTAAAGACAGTAAAAATAATGTTTCTTCTTAAGAAGTAATATAAACTTCAATATTCTTCCCTTCACATATCAGAAGTCACATATCAAGGAAAGGCTGAATCTTAATGTTGTTTGCTTTTGGCTTTGCATTTAATTTTTTTATTATCAAAGTAATATATGCACATCACTATGGCAATATGACAGAATCTCAAAATTAGCTATGAAGTTGACTTAAATAGCCTAATTCAAATATTGACAAAGAGCACATCACAGTAATCTATTCTTGCATATCAGGGGTAGATTTCTCCTTTTGATGCTTTGTTGTAATTTCTGTTAGGCCAGATGGGGAGAGTTAAAAGGAACTCATTCATCTTTAACATATAGCAATCTATCCAGAATGAAATTAATCCTCTTGATTTCAGCACCAAATATAGCAGTATTAAAGCACACCCATTTATTTGAATTAATATTTTATTTGTAGAATTGCATCTTGAACAGCAAAGTAATTCAGACCTCACAGAATATTTAATAAAAGCTGACTTCAATCTATAAATCTTTACCTCGAGGTTCATAAATTCATTAAGCAATACTGTAGCAATAGCACTTAGACTAAAGCTTCACAGTGCTTTACAGCCCTCTCTAAGCTGTTTACAGAGTCAGCATATTGCCCTCAACAATCTGAGTCCTCATTTTACCCACCTTGGAAGGATGGAAGGCTGAGTCAACCTTGAGCCTGGTGATATTCAAACTGCCAAATTGCAGGCAGCCGGCAGTCAGCAGAAGTGGCTGCAGTACTGCACTCTAACCACTGTGCCGCTGTGGCTCATTAAGGTTGTCATTGTGTGAACCCAGCCAAATTATGTGGGTTAGTTTTTTAGTTGTTTACCATGTTGTACAAACTCAGCCTGTTTGGTTACTTTATTGTTTACTGCACTGTGTGAATCTAAAAAAAATTCAAATTCAATTAACTTTCCTGTATGAATACAGTCTTCGAGTGCCTGCAGATCTGAACTCTGTAAAATCAATTTTTATGTGAACATATAAGATATGGCATTCAGGAGGTAACATGGTTCTATTTCCATGTGATTAATACAGGAAGGAAACCTGTGATCCCAACCTTTTTTTTTCTTTTTCAATAGCACTATGTTTCATTTGGTATACTTGTGGTCATTAAGAAACAAATTGCTTGGGCTTAAGTGGCAGTTCAAATACTTTTTACATTTGTGTCATCCAGTCAGTTTTATAACTGCCTTTTCACTGATAGTATCTTCTGAAAGCATTCAGATGTTACATTTGTAATATTTTTAAAGCAACTTTGTTTTCAGTTTTCCCAGCTCAACACCTGATAAAGCCAGATTTAAAAAGAAAATGATCATCTATCTCAGTTTCACTCTAAAAGGGACATGATATTGGAGTCTTGTCAAGAATCTAGAATGCCTCATTTGTATGCAATCACTCTTTTTCTGAAAGAACAGAAACAAAAGGTTCAATATACTGGCAATGCCCATAGCAGTCCAAAGAGCTGATGATTTTTTAAATTTTCTGGCCCTTTTTAACTTGGAGCATTTTTTTTATTTCTAGTGCTTTATTTTTTTGAAGCATGGTGTTATTATTATTGTATTAATGATTACAATTGCTTTATTTTTCATATCAAATCATCTTGAGACTTTTTATTTAAAAATAAAAGGAACATTTTTCCTATTCAAAAAAGTTTATAACTGGGGATATAAATCATAACAATAACAATTGCAGCAGCCCCTAGTGTAAAACTGCCAATATGCTACCAAATTTCAGAGCATCTCAGCTGTCTGTTTCCCAGATACATTTGTTGGTCTATATCTTCGTAAACACAGAAAAAAGTTGTTCTTACCACATTTTAAAGTCCTTTATTTTCTGAACTCAGACGTTAAAGGAAATATCCCAAAGGTATTAACAATTTTGATGCTTTTTCTAGCTTATTTCTCTACAAATAAATGTTGGGCTAATTGAAGTAAAGTAGACAATGTAAATTAATCATTACATGGTCCTTATTTAAAACCCTATATTTGCAGAGTTTGTATTTTGATGGAAATGGAAATTAACATGACATTCCAATAATTTTTTATATTGGACTTTAATCAACGAAACACTGTTTTTTTTAATACATGAGCAATCCCTCTGCTTATTCAGTTTAGTTTCTTCTCTCAGCCACTTTCTTTGAGACAAGAATAAGATAGGTGACATCTTTGACCCTTCCCCAACTTGGTACCTTCTGGGTGGGTTGGATTTCAACTTCTATTATGTTTGTGAATTAGACTTTTTCATTCATTCATTCATTCATTCATTCTACTGCAATCATTACAACTTTCAGCAATGTACAAATAACAAAATCAGCAAACTAGAACTCCAAAATCAAATGAATGTATGGCATTCCCAGAGCATTGTCTAAGTCCCCTGGAACAGTTTACTTTTAACTTGCTTCTGGAAGATGAACAAAATTGGGACAGGTTGGGAGTCATAACAAAACAACTCCTCCAGCCTGTTTGATTTCTCTATGGTGTGGAATAAGGAGTAATTTTTCACAAAATGGTGCATTGGACAGATTGACTCTAGATCATGGGTGTTTAACTCGATTGCGTCACATGATGTGTCAAGACATATCACGATGGTTTTTTGCCTTTGTGGAGCCAAGGTAGGCGTGGCCTGCACTTGACGCATCCAGCCCCCCGCGGGACGCACTCCTCTAGATATAGTAGTCCTGAGATAATAGCACCAAGACATATAGGTTTTACAAGTTTAAACTATCAGTTTCAATTCCACTAAATTTGATTAAGTAGAAATCTACTGATAGCCAATTTATGGGTCTATTGCAGCAATATGACACGTTCAAGGCAATTTAGCACAGGATGCTATATTTTGAATCACCTCCAGTATATGAGTAGTCTTAATAGTCAGTCCCATGTTGCAAGATCTTTTCATTTCCTATTGCCTTCATCTGCTTATCCAACAGTAGTCATACAGTAAAACAGTGCTACCCTTTCAAGAAATAATACTAAAGCTGACAGAAGGATTTGATGGGCAAACAGCAACTTTGCCTTACTTGTATTCAACTGCAGCATCTTTCTTTTTCTCTGAGATAAGACTTCAACTTAATTACTGGAATAGCCAGGATGGCAATGTAGATATTATTGGCATTAGCATCTTATGAAGCAGGACTATTCTATTTACTATTATTATTTAGCAGGATAATTATATTTATGGTTATGATACAGTATGGCATTATTCTAACCACCTGAAAAATACCAGGTTGAGGGGAGAGTTAATGTTCTAGGTTTAAATAAAAATCAAACCCATATAAAACCTGAATTTATCAGTGTTCCTCACTTAACAGTATATTGTAATGGTTTTATTCTCTCCAAGTCTGCTTTCTGAAGAGGAGTCAATTCTATTCATTTCAACTCTGATGGTAGGGTTGGGGACTGCAAATAATGTGAGTCAGGGTCCTGGAAAAGTTTTTGTTCAGTATTCAACATTGACTAATTATGGTTAGATGCCTTGTATACCTTTAAAGTAGCACTGTAGTATTTAGATCTATCATTGAGTGTTTACCTACCACGTCTAAACAACCTCCATCTTTGTTCCCTATTTTATAATTTAAAATTCTCAACTTTCCATTTTCTCCCATCAAGTTGACTCTGTCCCACCATAGCTTCAACATATGTAAAACTTGTAATGCTTTGCCACTTAGTATCTTGTGAATGAGACCAAGTGGCCTGTTGCAGGCATGTAGCTGAAAATGGACATCTTGTGACACTGTCTTCATTGCGGTTGCTTTTTTTCTAGGATTCCCCCCTCCCATTGTTTGTCAAGTTCTTTGATACTTCTTGTCCCCTGCCTCATTATTTCTAGAGAAAACATCTTTCCAAGATCCAAATAAGATGGAAGAGATATCCATTATTATATCTGACCTATTTTTGCCAGTTCAATACTCTCTTTTCAGCTATGTGGTTCTGAGGGATATTGTGGAGAGAGTGTGTTCTGCTCATTAAACTGTTGAGACGTTGTTGTGATCACTGGTGGGCTTATTTGCTTACCCGGCAGGCCATGAGATGTTGCGTTAGGGTTGCTGATTCTGGGAAGAGAATCTTGGACTTTAGGTCGTACAACATCAGTTGGGGAGGATTTGCTGTTGGAGGGAAGTGAATCTCATATTTTAGGTCTTACAACATCAGTTGTGTGACTAAGGTTTAGGGTCTGTGGTGGAGATTCACTCCTATGCTCCCCTGGTTGTGGGAGACAGCTAGGCAACTGAGGCGGTTCCACCTGCTCGTTTCGTAGTGAGTGCTGCTCATCCACGTAGGCCTTGACCCACGTATCTGGGTTCTCTTCTCCCAACTCTTCGAGGTCGGCAGGTGAGGCAGCGTTGGCTGCCTTCTGCCATGCTGCGGCCCATACTGTTTTCGCTGCCATCTCTCTTTGTCGTTCGAGTAACTCCACTTGGGCCTGAGCTTTGGCTATTTCTGCTTGTTGGTTGGCCTGAGCTTTGGCCATTTCTGCTTGTTGTTTGGCCATTTCTGCTTTCTGCCATATCACCTCTGTTGTAATACGTAAATCTGCCTCTGCTACTGCAGCTTCAATTTGAGCTTCTACAGCTTGGTTGGCGTAACTTGCTGCTTTGGAGGCCCTAGATGCGTCGCTGCAACGGGAGGATGCTCTGGAAGGATAGTGAGACCCAGCAGCAGAGAATTGGCGCGAGACACTGGAACCTGCTTGCAATCTAGCTGGTTTGGGATGGAGCAAGGAGGCTTTCTTAGAATGGTGGGAGGAGGCTGCTTGTGATTGAAGCCCTATTTTGGATGGGGCCCTCTCCCTGGTTCCTTGTTCCTTTTGAAGTGCATCGAGGAGCGCTGCCTGGAGGGCTTTTTTGCTTTCCTCAATGCAGTCTTCGTGTTCTTTGTGAAACACCTCGAAGCATTGGATGTGTGCTTGGAGTTTTGAGTCACCCAGTCTTGACTGGATGGACTTGAGTTTATCTTCGCTGTTTCTCCACCGTGCGAGAAGGGCATCTGGATCATCTAGCAGTGTGCGGATTTTCTCGGGGGGCAGCTTGTGTTTTGGGGCATCACAGATCTCCTCTAGTTCCAACCATGAGTCTGCGTAGCGGTGATATTGCCTCTCCCAATTGTCCCTCAAGTGTGCTTCCATGGGTTCGGTAAGCTTCTTATTCTTTATGAGGTCATAGGCTTCATGAGGTCCAGCTGCCTCTGGGTTTTGGGAACCGGGATTCACATTTACATCAAGGGTGGGTGGAGGGTTCGAGTCCTCTGGTACTTCAGGGATATCTGTCATGGCTGAATAAGTTGCCATGCTTCAAAATTCAAAGGTGAATTTTGTAAAGTTTACTAGCTTACCTTTATTTCGCTAGGGGTGCAGTGCGCAGGTAGCAGAAAGCAGGAATGTCTGCTAGATTTAGTACTTGAACGTAGGTGGCGCTGTGCAATATAGCTGCTTTTGGGGTGCAGTGCATGCTTGCAACACAAGTGGGCACTATAGAGGGCGTTTTTGCTGAGTCTGAAGACATGAGAGCAAAACGCAGGTTTGCCTGTTAGTGTTGCTTGCTTCACAAACTGGCACAATAGGAGGCGTTTTCACTGAGTCTGAAGACGTGAGAGCAAAACGCAGGTTTGCCTGTTAGTGTTGCTTGCTAGGTCTGGAAGACACTGTTGCTAAACACAGATTAGGCTGCAGGTAGTACTGGAACCTTGCATCAAGTTGCTTAATGTTCCATAATAATTACAAAAAAAGGAATGTTCATTAGTTAAACACTGGTTAAATTTGGGAAACATCCTGCAACTGCATTACAGGCCAGTTTTAAAAAATGGTGTTTTTTTTAAAATTCTGTGTGAAATTTCTACTTGACCACCACATGGTGCTATAGGCTGGCAGTTGAATGGTAGCAGATTAGATTGGAAAGAAAGGTTATTAAAGATGTGGAATACTTCATTATTAAAGAAATGTAATACTGTAATCCATTGCATACATGTTTTAATGTTCAGTAAAGAGAAAAATCTTCTAGCTCTGTCATTAGCTAGAGAGGCAAACTGCTTCTTTGTGTTTAAAACTCTTGCTGGCATTAAATTTCCCTCTTCAGGGGGGAGGAATGTTCCTGTGGCTCTGCCAGGAGGAATTTTTATGACCTTGTTGCTTAGAGACCAGGTTGTAAAATGCAGAGGCTTCTTTTATTGCCTCTGAGAGTTGGAGAAATGCAGTTTCTTTGTTAGAGGGCAAAGAAAGATTCCGCAAACTTACACAGGTTTTACAGTTAAACAGAGGAAATGTTTCCAAACCTCACTCAAACTGCTTCATTACTTTAGCCAACAATGGGAAGATGCAGATTAAGCCAGAGAATAGGATGTTTGAAAGTCTCTTGTGTAAAAGGAGAAGGGGGGGTTCCTTGCCCCTCCCTGCTAATTTAGTTCCTTTTGAGCTAGCAGAGGTGTAATCTGAGATAGAGAAGCTTCTCATGATGAAGAGAGGGGAGGGAGAATTTGCCCCTTCCTGCATCCACGATGAGAGGTTTTAGAGAGAGGTACAAAGGAATAGCATGCACATTTATTCCTGGCTTCCAAATATCTTAGACTTTATCACAAATTCAAATTACTTTTAATCTTCACAGGGATTCTGATACAGCAATAATTATTTACTTTTAAGAGTCCAAATTAACTGACTTTATATTGAGGGAATCCAGATCATCATTTACTTTGGGATTGCAGGAATTCAGACAGACAAATCATCATTCTACTCAGGGATTTCAGATCTTTGCATCTTTTTACTCCTTCCAGGAATCAAGATTAAAATATCTTTCTACTGTTCTGCTTATTAATATTTGGATGGCATAAAGCAGACAGATCAACTCTACAAAGCATCCATACAAAGTCTTTTTTATTGGTTCATCAGGCATCCTGTCAACTCATATTTATGATGAGGTTCTTCTTAATGTCCAATCCTTTGCATATCTGAATTGTGGTGTAGAAAGATATTAAACTCTCATCCCCATGATGATGACCATGATGATGATTGAAGCGACCGCATGGTATAGGATTCAGGCTAGAGTGAGGGAGCCTCCCCCAACCCAACAAGGGTCAATTTAGTGACCAATCAGGATTACAGATGTGACCACATGACATGGACTACATTTCCCAGGATGCCTTAACTACATTTACCATGATGCATTCCCTTAAGAGAACAGCTCCCAATTCCTAAGTAACTATCCCAAATCCCAAACTCTAAACTGGCTGGACAGCACAGAGAGAGAGAGACAGAGAGAGAGAGACAGAGAGAAACATAGAGAGAGACACAGAGACAGACAGAGGCAGGCAGAGAGAGAGAGAGAGAGAGAGTAGAATCTAGACTACAAGTGTGTCACAAGTGCTTTGCATAGAAGTTAAGAAAAGGTTCTTGAGATGAAGGTCAGAGAGTGTCCTGTAGGGCTACAGGAACCAGTTAACAGGGTGGTCATTCAAGGTTGCATTAACAAAGTGTTGAGAATACAAAATTACAGATGACCTGTATTTGGGGTGGAGGATAGGAGTTAAAGAGGTCTGACGGGAGATTAGGAAAAGATTGAAGTAGTGATGGGCGGAGCGAGATATGACAGTAGGGCGCCTATTGCAGAAGATTGGATTGGATATTTGGTTCCATTCCCCTCCTTTGACCCCTTAGCTTCTCTAGCCACCCTGAGTCACTGAGGTGAGGTGGTGGCATTAGAAATTGAAGAAGGAAGGAAGGAAGGAAGGAAGGAAGGAAGGAAGGAAGGAAGGAAGGAAATTTTGATAAGAGTGGTTCTCTAGATAGCTTGTAGTAAAAAAAAAACCACTCATAACCATTCAGAATTACTGGAGAGTTTTATCTCATGAAATAACAGAGGTAACCTCTTGAAAATTTATTACAATGTTCTCTATGGTGAGGCTACCCAGGCTTGAAAGAGGCAATAATGTGCCCTCTTTTTGACAAGCCATCACTTGACTCAAATACATTAAATAATTGTGATTATGCCAATGCTTCCTTTTTTATGGAAAACTGTAGAGAAGATGGGGCAACAAGTACAGGGAGGTCTGGATGAAACAGACTGTCCAATCTGAATTTATGCCTGGCCATGGGGTAAAAGCTGCATGAATCACTTTTATGAATGACTTTCAGCGTGACCTGAATGACGGTGGTATATGTCTCCTGGTCCTATTAGATCTTTCAGCAGCATTGGATGCTGTCAACTATCATATCTTTTGGAATTCCCTGTAACAGCTGGAGATCACAGGTCTTATTTTACAGAGACTGAAACTGAATTCCAGCAAGATGGAAATACTGCTGGTGCAGAAGATTTCAAGAATCAAAGTATTCTAGCTATACTTCTTGATTTAATTAAATTTCCCTTAAAAGCTACCCGTGGGTTAACTGGTGTGAACTGGTTAAGGCAGCAACATCTGTGCTACAGGAATTTCCCTGGTGGTGAATAGAGTTATGATGTGTAATTCCTGATACTTTTTATTTTCTTTAAAGCTGATTTGGACTCCTTTGCCATTATTACCACATTACTCCAGATGGAATTTGTAATACATGCTTAGGTGGGAGCCCTGGAGTTCCATCCCAGAGATGAAGGGAATGGGAGCCAGGAAGAAAATTTTCTCTTTGTATTCTTCCCATTCTGGAAAAGTTTATCCAGAAAGATCAGGGCTTACACTGTTAACATTTAGACTGTTCTTCCACAGGACTATTGGGAGAACCTCAATTAGCCAAAGAGCAGTACAACTATTTTCTGAGGTTGTACTTCTTTTAAATTGGTTCATTCCTTATTACACTTTTATTAAGCTATCTAGAGGCCACAGAAAAGAGACCTATGGGCCCAAGAGACAAATTACTGCATAAAAATGAATTAATTAATCTGAACTGGCAATAAGAACCTTGGTGGTGCAGGCTGTTAAACACCTAGCACTTAGCTCCAGCTGCCTGCAATTAGTGCAGGCTCGAATCCCACCAGGCTCAAGGTTGACTCAGCCTTCCATCCTCTCAGGGTAGGTAAATTGAGGACCCAAGATTGTTGGGGGCAATAAGCTGACTTTGTAAAAATGCCGCTTGGGGCGGGGGGCAAAAGCCCTAGTAATAGGCAGGCATATACAATGGAATGAAGACTATTGCTGAGCACATCAGGTTGTGCTCCAAAGACTGTAAGCTGCCCTGAGTCTCCAGAGAAGGGCGGCATACAAATGTGAATTTAAAAAAACAAACAAACTGCTTTTATCGTTTTGTGAAAACTCAGGGAAAGTTAGTATATTCTTCCATTAAATATTTTTTTCTACATTTTATGATTTCCATAGAAATCATGCTGCCTTGGTTATTGAAAGCTTAAATCTAATGAAATATATTTTATAATAAATTGTAGATATCCATTATAAAACAAAATGAAAAAATGAAAATAATATGTTAAACTACTTAAACGAACAAAATATAAAATTGTACACCACACTGAAAAATAATGAGATCCAAACATCTCTATATATTCGTACATGCACACCCACATACATTTAAAGATAAAGGCATATATATGTGTTGATACATAACTATCAACCTAAGAATATATGCCTTTCTCCAATTCTTTTTGTAATTGTGATACAATTTTTATAAACAACAAATTGATTCTAGGCCATACAATATCATATTGTCCTGTGTTGCTTTTCCATCGATGCAAAGCTAATTCAAAGTTGTAGACTTGACAAATTTAATTAAGCTATCATTTCAAATCAGGAATACGGACATTTTTCCATGAGTATATACTCAAATTTTGCAATAGTCCAGGCCTGATATAACTAAAGTTCTTCATAGATTGAAAGATTCTAGATTTTGGAGATATAATTTCACAAAATATTGACATATTTAATCCTCAATTACCTTTGAGGGATCTAATTTGTTGTGTATAATATTAGAAAGATGTGAGTACAATTAATGTAAGATGATCAAAATTGTCAATTTTATTATTATTGGGTATCAAAATTAATATCCAAAAGCCACACTGTTCATGTATTTAATACTTATATACATTTAAAAATAAAAAACTTAATTAAAAAAAGAAATGTTACATATTGTTTCATAAAATGTGTTAAAAAACCATTAATCTGTGCAGTGAGAATGACAATTAGGTTTGACAATTGCTTTATCTTAAAAGGCACATCACCAGAAACATTATTGATATGTGAATGTCTACTATTATATAGTATATAGTTACTTCAATATAATTGAATAAGTATCTGGAACTTAATTAATTTTCAAGCTTTCACACAGCCATTGCAATAGATAACTCTGAACTCTAAATTTGTCTGTACTTGATAATACTTCAGACCAGCGTTTTTTCAGCTTCCTTGAACTTTTAACATGATGTGTTGATGCTGGACTAACTCCCAGAATTCCCAACCAGCTATCCCTAACCATTGAAAAATACTATTTTAAATCAAGATATTCGAACCCTTATAACTAACATCATTTATTTTTCTTGCTTGTTCATTGAAAAATCCAACGGAACTAAAGGTAGCTTTTTCCTTAGACATACAGGATTCACTTAATGGGTGCAGAAGTAGAAAAAAAATTCAGCTTGAGAACATTTAATCTGCAATAGATTGAAACTGCAATAGATTACGTCATTTTTTGCTCTTCTGGGCAACGAGATGATCCTGGCTTCCGCCACTGCCCTACAGAGCTCAGACTGACCGGCTGCTTTAGTCAAGCTAGGAACCTGTCTCCATTGTAATTTCGCGAATGGGGGGAGCATAAGCGAACCGGACCACTTCCGGCCGAGGCGGGGTAACCCACGCGAAGGCTTGGCCGACTTCCCTTAGCTCCGCCGGGTGTCGCGGGCAACCGCGATTGCTTCAGGATATGGGCACCAAACGCAAAAGCTCGGCCTCGGCCGGGGGGCAGGAGCCGCCCCCGGCTAAGCGGGTTCGCAGCACCGGTGCCGCGGAATTCACCGGCGCCCGGTTCAAATTCCTCCTCCGCGACTCCAGCAATGCGATGAAAGGTCAGCCAGCCAGCCAGCCACGCCGCTCTCACGGTCCCCACGTGGATTCAGTCGAGCTGTGCGGTGATCACAGCTGCATATTGCTAATAGGCGAACAGTAGCTGAATATTTTAATGCAGATTAAGTTGTCTGTAATAAATGTGTCGCGGACAACATTGTGGTGTCCAAAAGCGAGAGTCCAAGCTTGAAAGTGACTCTGTATCCTTCGGTCCTGAGCAAAAGATTGTGAATAGACAGCTGTTATTTCGAGTTACAATTGATAAAATGAATTATAAAAGGGAGCGTGTGGGGTGGGGGTGATGGGGTGGGAAGGTTACATTTATTGAAAGGCAGGCCGTCTTCAATAGATACAGATATAATAGATTAAGGGGTGTGCATAAGTGCACCAACGTGCCTACCGTCCCTGTCCTATTGTTTCTTTTATTTTTCTTATATGTATTCATTTCATGTATTCACAACTATGCTTATCCTTGTAAGGGATTGACAAAATAATAAATAAATAAAATACAGTATAGTTGTGATAGGTTTTCAAGCTGCCATCATTGGTATCTTCTCTTTTGCTCCTATTATTACGTTTATTTTGTCAACCTCTGCATTTGAGGGTTTTTTCCCCCCACAACTTATTTCCCTAAGGTTATATTGGTAAAATACTGATAGCAATAAAGAAAGAATTCGAAGTTGACTTTCCATCTGTGCTATAGAAAAATGAGGCAGTTGATTTCAGAAGCGTAAAATGCAAACTGCTATTTGAATAAAATCGATTTGCCTATCAGGGATGCCAATTATAGTTCGTTGAAGTAAAGAATAACATGTCCATAATGATTTGAAAGAAGAATAAAATTATGTTTTATTACAGGTTTGGAAACCTTCATAGCCAAAGCTAAATCACTACCGTCAAATGAGCAATATGATGTAGTGGAAGAATACATAAAAGTTTCTATTGAATGTGTAGAAATTTTTAAACTTCTGGATGGTGAAAGGCGTCCTGACAGTGAGGTCAGTGTTTCAATTGAGGAGAACTCCTGTTAACTATTGTTTTTGTGTTATTAAGAATGAACACTGAATTCTGCTGTATGCCGTTTGTGATTATTTTACTCATTTAAAAGTGTCTTTGCACTCCTACACTTGCTAGGGAGTTAACCCTTAGTGAATCTTATTTCTGCAATCCTTTCTAAAAATCTCACGTAATGTTTTGAAAGTATTTTTCTTTTTATGAATAATAATAACTTCCTAGCTGTTTCCTACAGCGCTGGGATGCTCATGCAGAGATATTTTAATTCAGAGATGGGCAATGCATCCAGGTCTTGTTGGACTGTAATTCCCATTGGCCATGTTGGTTAGGCTTGTCCCTACATTGCTCTCCCTGCAATAAAGTGTTGCAAATGGCAGTATACCTTTGGGCTTAGAGATGGGGTATTATACTTCTGGTACTGGACTGGGCCTAGATACTGACTAAATATAAATATGTGTTCTAAATGAGGTAGCAGAGTTCTGGCAAAGAAATTGGTAAGGATGAGCATTTGTCCCATCAGTGGAAAGATTTTAATAATTTATTTGTACTATGCTAAACCTGCCAGCAACATCCTTTTTGTAACATAAATTATAAAAGATATGACTATCCTTTATGTTCTAGACCAGGGACACAAAACATTTTCTACTGGGTCATTGATATAGGCCAGTGATGGCTAACCTTTTCATCATCGCATGCCAAAAGTGCGCACTCATGTGCACGCACGCGTGCCTGCACCCATAATGCAATGCACGCACGAATCCCCGTGCCCTTGAGCATATGCGCACAACTCCCCGCATGTGACCCCCCGCGGTCCTGCGACCCTGCACATGCACACATGACCTCCCGCGCTCCCCCTTCCCCCCAGCACATGCGTGGCAGATACCTGACAATCAGCTGGCTGGTGGGAGGTGCGTGCGCAGGAACTGAGCTGGGGTGACGACTCACATGCCGGCAGAGATGGCTCTGAGTACCACTTCCAGCATGCATGTTTGCCATCATGGATCTAGGCACAGTCACACATAAACTATTTAAAGGATAGTAAACAGCTTGATCCGAAGCTGGAGTGGAGCAAGTATAGAACAAGTGGACGTCCTCTCCATTGATTGGATAAACACATTCCATACGCCTTTATAGTAGGAGGATTCCTTTTGAAAATGAGGATTAGGTTGGTAGTTCATCAGTCTGTCCTCAAGTTCACTTCAAGTTGAGACTTTCCAGTATCCCTATTTAATAAGATATTTAAAGAGTTGATGGAATTAAAATAGGTGGATATGTTTCGTAGGCCATAGGTTTCTCATATGCCTTTTAAACAAAAACACCATAGTAACTAGTACCTAAAGCTGTGGAAATTTTCATTAGGATCATGTTGCAATCCAAAGCCTTGTCCAAGTATAATTAAATTTAGCAGCAGAGGGTTTTTCCAAGAACATTGCAAAGTTTCCTTTCCTGTTGGAATATACTTCGTTTAGAATGCTCAGTTCCATTTGTATCTTAAAAAGACAGCATGTTGGGATGTTTGAAATTTTGCAGATGCTGCTAATTTTTCAAGCTCTAGAAAATATTTTGCTGCGAACAGCAAGTGATCTGTCCCATTTTCATGTCGTGGGGATGAATATAGTAAAGAAGTTGATTAACAGTTACATGAAATTAATTTATGCTGCCTTATATTCTGAAACTCATAGGTAAGTTCCTTGTTTAAAACAAACCTTTGTTTAGAACCACAGTAGAACAAAATTTTCATTGTTCAGTACTGTGTTTATCAAGAATAACAAAGCACTCTTTAATACTGATTTAAAACTATCTTACAGAAAAGCTGTGGTTACATTCTACATTGTAATCTGTGTTGAACCTGGAGACTAGACTAATCCATTTTAACTCCAGTCTCTGTCACTTTAGGAACATTTTATTTGTATGTAAACTTCTTTATTTTTCCTTGTGGTTCATTGAATATTGTTTTATTGTCCATAATTTTAAAAAATCTAGATTAAAGCATACGTTTAAATAAATAGTTTTGTATTTCCAATGTTCATCTAATCCCAAATTATTTTTCTAAATTATAAAACCCATATGGTGCAGCATTTATAAAACTGAAAATGGTGTTTCTCCAAAAATCTGCTGTGTTCTGCCTTGTCGTTTTCATATGGCAGGGTCTGACTTGAAATCAGAATTTAATGAATTTTATCCAGAAAAATATTTAGACTACAGTGTTTATTCATAAGCCTTTACTTACTTTCTTACAATCTCTCTCCCTCCCTCCCTCTGACTGATTGACAGACAGACAGACAGAGACAAACCCATACACATTTGTGAAGCAGCACTATATTCATGAAATAAAACTTTAAAAAATCAATAGGGTTATTGAATTGTGGAGCTAGGCTTTTTCAAACTTCAGTCCTAAAAAGCTTTTATGAAATCTGTTTTGATATACTATGAAAGCTTTAGTAATAATCAAGGTATCTTTATTTCACGCATATCCATGCATGCATGCATGCATGCATGGGGCATATTTTAAATCTGGAAGATAAATATACAAGTTCATTTACCTAGTAAATGAATATTAATTTCAGCAAAGCTATGTTACTATTTAATCTGGGCAGATAACTGGCTAATGTGTTTCCATTATATACTGTATGAACTCTGTATAGGGCAATACTTTTTTTATTGCTTTTGCAGTTAGCATATATCTACATTTATACATGTGAAGTAACAGGAAATCCAGCTTGCTGTAATTAAGTTCCCTTGAAATTTTCTGCGTCTGGTTAAAGTACTTGTGTTTAGATTGACTGTGTGATACTAGGCGTCTGCTCCCTTAGCTAACTAAAATGAACCAACACCTTCATTTCAAAGGTGTTCTCACTTTTTAATTTTTCATTCATTAGTTTGTTTGCCTATTCATTGCTTAAACATTGTTCCCTGTTCTGTCTCTCTTTACAGACTGTCTCGTCTGTGTCTAACTTTATTATCAGCAATGGTGTCACAGGGACCAGATGCTGCCAGAGATGTCTATAGCCACTTTGATTTCAATAATAAATTCTTACCTAATTTAGTGAAGAAGAGAGACTATAAGGTAAGAAAGCAAAATGTCAGCCATGAGGATTAACTGATGGCTTATGCTCTTTCATTTTATTTTCAAAATAAAGCTGTGGTAGAAAGTAAAGCTCTTTTTTATGAGACAAATACTATTGGTTTCTTTTAAAAAAAAATCATAGTCATCCATGTGCAACTCATATAAAAGGAACTTGTCAACCTCTACATGATTTAGTACATTCATATATCATTTGTATGAAATACCCTCCTTGTTTTTTTTTTAAAGTTGGCAGCTATGATTTTGATACAAATAATTTCTTTTTGCAATGCAGGGACCCTAGTTCATATAAAAATCCTTTAAATTAAAAAGACAATGAAGCAAAGTCATGATGAGATTTTCATAGCAAACCATAGATGTGTAAATTCAGCCTATACATTCAGATTTTAAGAAAAAGTAACAATAGATTTCTGAAAAATACCATGCTTATATGGAGAGATTGCATGTTTGAAGTAAATATTGCTAAGAAAAGCTATCATATTTTCTATTCTAGAAAAAAAAGCTTACTTAGATTTTTGATATGCTAGTTTTCTGTATACAGGCAGAATTTTGTTCTAAAACCTTTGACCTTCTTGATTGAAGGTTATGAGTATTGCAGTCTAACATAGGTGAATGGCAGGTAATTAGAGAAGGTTAATTTAATATATGTGACTCTTGCATCCTTGGGAGTTGTGTTATTTGAGTTTTATGTGAGCATAATAGTCAAATAAACATAACAAGCAACCAGAATAGTAGAAACTTTTACCTGTCTAAACTATTATGGGCTCACTGTCAAGACCATGATTTTAGATGATACAGATCCTCATAAGTACAAAACAAGAAAGTTAAGATACTGTACTTTATGAAATAAAGTGTAATAGATACACAAATACCAGTACTTTTATCAGTTAATACATTGGTCACTGTATGCTTAAGTCTGCAAATAGATCTTTATATGGCATCCATTTTTAAGGCATTGTAGGTAATCTAGTGGCTTTTAGGCTCATATATACTGAATATTTTTAAATATTTTTTTAGGGTAAGCCTGATATCCGTACAGCATACATCCAATATGCCATTTCCTTTTTAATTGCTGGCGACCATTCTATCCTTGTGCAGGTTCTGGAGTTAAAAGGTATTTTACAAGTATTCCTAAATTATTTGTTGACCGTGGGGAGGATTTCATTTGTCGATGTAATAATGGATTTCATGATACCTAGACCAAGGTTTTGGCAATCATTGCTTATTTCCATATGTTCTTGTTTTGTTCTCCCATCAAAACAAAACAGTTCTTAAGCATATAATATAATAATAGAAAAGCTTTGGAAAGCCCCTGTTGCTATTCAAATAATAAACTTAGGGTTGAGGGTCAAGAATGGCTGCATGAATAAAAAAGTAGGGTTCTTCTAACCAGAGAGCATGCTACGGGCCAGGAAACCCTCTGCCCAAGAATTATAAATACTTCTGTAAGGCACTATAGAATTAGTTCACAATATTAACTTTCTTTTTGCTGTGTTACATGCTCCCTCTTTTTGAGTTTGGTTTATGTTGTCAACATATACTGTATTCTAGTATAACTGGCAAAGCTTTGCAAAACTGATTTAATTAAAATGTTTAATTTTAATTGCTTATTTCCATATGTTCTTGTTTTGTTCTCCCATCAAAACAAAACAATTCTTAAGCATATAATATAATAATAGAAAAGCTTTGGAAAGCCCCTGTTGCTATTCAAATAATAAACTTAGGGTTGAGGGTCAAGAATGGCTGCATGAATAAAAAAGTAGGGTTCTTCTAACCAGAGAGCATGCTACTGGCCAGGAAACCCTCTGCCCAAGAATTATAAATACTTCTGTAAGGCACTATAGAATTAGTTCACAATATTAACTTTCTTTTTGCTGTGTTACATGCTCCCTGTTTTTGAGTTTGGTTTATGTTGTCAACATATACTGTATTCTAGTATAACTGGCAAAGCTTTGCAAAACTGATTTAATTAAAATGTTTACTGTATTTCAGGCATAATGTTATTCTTTTTAATTTTTTTTTTAGATTTCATTCCAGATATTATTAGGACAGGATTAAAAGAAGATAGAATTTCCACAATTAACCTTCTGCTTTCAACTTTGGAAACTAAGGTGTACTCTGCAAATAGTTTTGTTCTTTATATGTTCTTTGACTGTTGAAATATCTTCATTGTGGTTTTTCAGACAATCTCTGATTACCATTCTATTTTGCTGTACTTAAGAACTTATCAGCATTTCAGGTGTAGAGCTTTTTGCTTGATCTATTTATGCTCTTAAATAACTTACATTTCTAAGTAAACAAAAAAATTAAAGTTGCAAATGACTGTAACAGTGGCATTATTTTATTTTATTTATTTTTATTTTTATTTTTAATTACATTTATATGCCGCCCTTCTCCGGAGACTCAGGGCGGCTTACAATTTTTGGGATGCAACCCAGTGTGCTCAGCAATAGCCTTCATTCCATTGTATATGCCTGCTTATTACTAAGCGGCATTTTTACAAGGTCAGCTAATTGCCCCCAACCATCTTGGGTCCTCAGTTTACCTACCCTGAGAGGATGGAAGGCTGAGTCAACCTTGAGCCTGGTGGCATTAAAATTGTTTATGATACTTCTGACAGTTCCTATAGATGTAATAGCATACTTATGACCTGACTTAAGAATTTTGAACTATTGTGTTAATATGTTGTGTTATTTGTAGGTGGTTCTCAATAAAGATATCAGTAAGACCCAGAAAGTACACTTTTTTACCTCAGAAATACTGAACCAGATTGCTTCACTCTATCGCTGGAATGGAATTACTGATGTCAGCACAGTGGATGTCAAGGTATAATAATCTTCTCTCCATCTTTTTCTTACATCTAAATACTGTTTTAAGATGTACAGAAACATGTTGTTACGGGCCACCGCTCAAGGCGGAAAATGAAAGGCCATAACCAAGCCCATAGTTTGCCTAGGTAAGGTGAAAATAGTTTGCCATTAGGAATAGTAATCTGGGCTATTTTTGAGGAAATGTATCTAGTTTCAATGCTTCAATATGAGCAGCTAGCTTTATACAACCAGGCAAAATCTATACCAAGACTGACACAGTATGGCTGTCTTCAGGTAGGTTGAAATTACCCACCAGCCAAAATTGCCCAGCCAGATTGGAGAAGCATGATGAACATTTACTTTGTGCTCTGGAAATACTGAATAAGCAAAAGTGGTGAGCTGACTGTTTTTCTTCCATTTGTTAACTTTATGCAGGCTTCCCAAGAGTGTGAAGAACCAGGAAAGCTTTTAGTGAGAGAACTGGTTCATAAATTTTTAATGAACCTTTGTTGTTCTCTGAAGCACGGCATTAACTTTTATGATCCAAGTCTTGGCACGTCTGGCAGGTAAAAGCATTCAGTTGTTCAGTCCAGTTACATTTTGCAGTTTTATTTAGGTTAGCGCTAAATTCTTTGAAGTATTTTTTTCAGTGTTGCCTCATCTTTTGTGAACGGTAGAGCGTTGGTTATTCTATCTTGTGGTAATTTCACAGAGCAAGGAGGGAACAGAAGTCTATTCTAGAAGCACAAACCTCTACTGGTTTTGGTCATATGGTCTTCAGCCATCTGCATCTTTTAAGCATAAAAATATGTTGAATTCCTGTTAGTTAATGAATCTGCATGCTAAGATGCTGAGCTTGTCAATCGGAAAGGTTGGCAGTTCAGTGGTTCGAATCCCTAGCACCGCATAACCGAGTGAGTTCCTGTTACTTGTCCTAGCTTCTGCCAACCTAGCAGTTCAAAAGCATATGAAAAATGCAAGTAGAAAAATAGGGACCACTTTGATGGGATAGTAACAGCATTCCGTGCGCCTTCTGCGTTTAGTCATGCTGGCCACATGATCAGGGAAATGTCTTCAGACAGCGCTGGCTCTTTGGCTTTGTAACAGAGATGAGCATCGCCCCCTAGAGCCGGAAATGACTAGCACGTATGTGTGAGGGGAACCTTTACCTTTAGCATAAATAACTGAAGGTTTTATGCTGTACTAGTAAGATTTTAGAAGGGGTAAATCTCAGGCTAACAAAGTTATGTTGTAAATATATTCTTTTTTCATTCCAGTTCATAATATTTTGTGAGTGTGTAGAAGTTTGTTGAATGCCTTTCACAGCATTTGACAACATAGTTTTAGTCACTTAGGGTTCCTACTGGTTTGGCATGATTGATCTGCTATTTTATGTAGCTAACCTGCTGAAATACAGCAAAGTTACAGTCATTTTTATACACTGTAGGTTAATTTTTTTTTAATTTTCTTGTTAGGCAAAAAAATTGAAAAGCAGTACTGTACATGAAATGGGTGAATCTGACTTCAAAAGGAAACAAAAATAAAATATTTCATTGAATAAATTCAGCCCCCTTCCCTCACATGTATGTTTTATAACAGGGGTCCCCAACCCCCAGGCCATGGCCCACTACTGGGCCATGAGCTATTCGGAACTGGACCGTGGAACTGGCATGCGAGAGCGCATGCATCCCCGTTTGCATGAGCAGTGGCCAAGTGTGTGTGCCCATTTGCCAGCCACTCGTGCAGAACCATCCCCTCTCTGTCCACACCTCGCCAGTCCCCCAAGCTGGAAAGTTTGGAGAACTCTGTTTTATAATGTTCTCCACCCTGCCATCCTCAAAAATAGATGAAAAAAGCTAACTTACCTTAACTCCTGCCCACTGATAGCATCTGCAGCATAGATTCTGATCACCGATTGTCAATTATGTATTACTATATTCTATCAAAGTGATGCTTTTTTCAAACTGTTATTTTGTTAGAGGAGGTAATTTGGTTCTGCTGCGCTTTCTTCTGAGTCTAAAGACTGCTGTAGAAGATGAGATGGTTGCTGATCTCATGGTGAACATTTTCAAAGTATGCCCAGATTTACTGAACAGATACTTTAAGGAATCCCAGTATTCTTTTGTTCCGAGACTAAAAGCTGCATGGCTAGACAACATGAAATTGCTGAGAAAGGTAAGAACTACTTGAAAAGTATGTATTTAGTACATGAAAATGACCCTTATCAACATTTCTCTTGTTATAATGACAGTTATTGAAGTGTCTCTATGTGAACATGACTATATTTGCCCTCTTATATTTGATGGTAAGTCAGAAAGAAATTCATTTTAATTAGTGGGTTGTGGAAAGATGGGTAAATGGCAAAGTATTCAGACTTTGCAGCTCTCTTGTGCTTCTCTCAAGAATGTTCACAATATGATGAGATAACTTGAGTTGGGCTGAGAGAGAGTGACCAGGCCACAATCACCCAGCCAGCTTTCATGGCCAAGGTGGGACTAGGATTCCAGCATCCTGGTTTCTAGGCAAGCACCTTAACTGCTAGACCAAACTGACTCTCCATCCTGCATATATTACATCAAACCCTAACCCTAACCCTTGGTGGTGCAGGCTATTAAATGCCTAGCACTTAAGTTCCAGCTGCCTGCAATTAGTGCAGGCTCGAATCCCACCAGGCTCAAGGTTGACTCAGCCTTCCATCCTCCTGGGATAGGTAAATTGAGGACCCAAGATTGTTGGGGGCAATAAGCTGACTTTGTAAAAATGCCGCTTAGTAATAAGCAGGCATATACAGTGGAATGAAGACTATTGCTGAGCGCATTGGGTTGTATCCCAAAAATTGTAAGCCGCCCTGAGTCTTCGGAGAAGGGCGGCATATAAATGTAATTAAAAACATAATAATTGAGGGCAAAGTAATTCAGAAGTATATTATTTAGATACAGTATAATTTATTATGGCAATATCTCATCAGGTAAAATCTCATTTTCTGCCCCCCCTCTAAATAATATATGCTGTTTTTATCTGATCTGCAAATTTTATATGACTAGGTCTCACAGGTAACAATTATTTTAAAAAGAATCTTGTATTATTTATGTGGACAGGATCAGAAAGAAAGGCTACATTGAAACAAATGTAGCTTAATTTGAGTAAGTTCAAATCAGATTTGAATCACTCTTTCAGTCTAACGTCACAGGGTGGTTGTGGGAAAATAGATGGATGAAGGAGTATTATATATTTGCCACCTGGAGTTACTTATAAAAGTAATAAAGGCAGGATAAAAATATAATAAATAAATAATGCAGAAGTGGATTGTAAGCTTGTATAGGTTTCAAATATGAAAATTAATATTGTAATCAAATTGCAAATATAAAAGATCTGTATTTCCTAATTCTTTGGGATTATTGTCTACTTATATAAGTTTCTGGCTGGAAAAAATTATTAGTGAATACAGTGAGGTTTCTCCTCTTGTGTAGTAAATCACAGTACATCTATAAGATTGCAAACTTACTCATTTAGCTTTTATTTATTTTGCAAGGGAAAGAAGAGAGGCCTCGAACTCAGTGCCATTCATACCTCTGATCAAATCATAGTCATATCCAGTAATCACGTATTCAACCTATTAAAATATCAGTTAGGCTTGGAAGTGCAAATGCAATTGGTACAATATAGGCTTAATATGATTTAATAAGTGAGCCCTCTCAAATCTGGTACACCATCTGCTGAGTTTTACAAACTAACTTAAAAGCAATTCCTTGTACAGGCTATTATAATAATCCACTATCTTCCAGTAATGCACCTATAAGCCATGCTATGCCAACATTTGCATAATTTCTTTCTGTGGTGTTTTTAAACTTCAATTGTTGAAGGAAGTGGAGATCATCCCTATTGTTTTCTGTTACAATCCTCCTAATCTTGTAGATGACTGCTGAAATTTACCAATGGAGGAATGATTCCCTCATGATATTTTCTCATGGGATTTAATCGAAGTATGGGAAACCGGATACAAGCTAGAGAGATGACATTTATAGTGAAAGACAAAACCCCTTTTGGCAGCCTCTTAATTTAATTACAAAAATGCTACCCTTAATCCATGAAAAAGTCATGCAGATTCTCTTCTCTTTGAATGTTTCAAAAGCACACGGTTTTCATCAAACTGAATGAGAACTAAAAACACAATCCTATAGAGAAGTTTGCATTGAAGTTCATGTATTTCAGAAGTTTAAAATGAAAAGAGCCAGAACAATAAACAGGAAGTGGGATTGTAATATGGGGGCAGCTAAATGTATTCTTGTGTGTTTTCAGTGCTTAATTGCTGTAATCTGCTCACAGTCCTTTAGGAGTGCACTATTAACTCAGGACACGTGATTAAATATAGTAGTGGCCAATGTATGATTATCTTTCCCTGTGTTTATTGAATTCTTATATCATTGTACCAGATCCACACTATAGGTTGAATTACTGGCAAGCCTTTGAACTAAAGATTAGTTTGGTAGCGTGTTATTTGGTGCTACATATCACTAGTTATTTGTGGAAAATGTAGTCAAGACTGAAATATTAGATCAGCCTTTCCTTGTGTATCCTACCAGCTTGGTGAATATTGGTTGCTATAATTTTATGTGAGTGTGGTTTGTGGGGGATAGATATAGGAAAGTGTAGTAAAAGATGATGGAGAATGTTTGGGAAAGATCATTAACAGATGTCTCTCTTACTTCAAAAGGTGACAAGATTTAAGTAAAATCTTGAAAATCAAGTGAGAGTAGAGATAATACTATTGGTGTTAACCTACAAAGCCCTTCATGGCTTAGGACGGGGATACTTACAGGAGACCCTGCTGCCAGCAACTGTTTCCCATTGTCCTATGCGCTCTCACAGAGTGGGCCTCCTTGGGGTTCCGTCAGCCAGACAATGTCGGCTGGCGACCCCTAGGGGTAGGGCCTTCTCTGTGGGAGCACCCACCCTGTGGAACCAGCTCCCCCTGGGGCTTCGGGTGGCCCCTGATCTCCGCTCCTTCCGCTGGGGCCTCAAAACCTGGTTGTTCCAACATGCTGACCTGGGCTGAGGGTGGGGAGGGGAGTTTTTAGACGATGGTTTTATTATTTTTAGCTTTTAATTGGGTTTCTTATTTAATATTTTTTTAATTGTATATCTGTATTGTTTTATGATTGAACGCCGCCTCGAGTCCTTCGGGAGATGGGGCGGGTTAGAAATCCAATTAATAAATAAATAATAGAAAAGGATTCGTATCTCTAACCCCTCTCCCATGCCCCCTCCCTCCAATTTATTTTTAATATGCTTAAAAAGCATTGAGGGGCTCTAGGTTTTTGTTCTTTTTATCTTGTTTTCTATGCTGCTGCTCACTGCTGATCATCTGGAAATGCAGAGAATATATATGCAGTATATTGAGAGATTTTCTATCAAATGTCAAATTTGTATGGCCCAGACAGAAGTGCCTTATGACAAAAATCACTAAAACACCACAGTAAAAGCCATAAAGGTTGACTCAGCCTTCCATCCTTTCAAAGTCAGTAAAAGGAGGACCCATGCCTCTGGGGGAAATATGCTGACATTATAAACCACTTAGAGAGGGCTGTAAAGTGCTGTGGGGCACTATATAAGCATAAATGCTATTGCTATAAACTTCCAACATACCAAGTAGCAAAATCAGCAATATATTGTTGTGGCATGTTACAGTGGCAAGAAAACCCATGTATGTTATCCGATGCTGAGGCCTATTTTTGCTGATGATTACTTTTGTTCTGGCATGTAGACCTAGGTTGGTTTTTAGTGCAAGGAAATTATAGC
The DNA here is from genome assembly GCA_009733165.1 of Naja naja. NCBI lineage: Eukaryota > Metazoa > Chordata > Lepidosauria > Squamata > Elapidae > Naja > Naja naja. Next base: position 9,571,656 of record CM019152.1, read on the forward strand.
ATTTGAATATTGTTTTTTCAGCAAGGCCTGCAAACATGAGATTCAAATGCTATACTTGAGGTAGTGTGCTTCCCTAATTAGCTTAAAACTAATAAACGTTTTCCTGTTTCAATAATGATCCCTCCTGCCAGTATTTTCAGTTCTATATTTTTTTCTTTTCATGTACAATTGGGCATTAGACAACCATGAATCCAGCTGAATTGGCTACAGCCACGATTGCATCACTTGGGTTTGTGTATCTATATTATATATTTATTTGTAAATATGTGTTTTGTGTTTTTAATTTCAGATCTATGAGGCTCAGCCAGACATTTCGAATGCTTTTAAAACCACTGAATTTATTCCACTTCCTAAATTGCTTTCTATGGTGAAAGTGACTACAGTGCCTGCAGTGTGCAATAAAGCCATGTTTACCCAAGGTTTAAATGTAAGAACTTAGTCCATACTATGATGATGATGATGATGTTTTCCATTCAGTTGTGTTTGACTCTTGGCGATTCTATGGGCCAAGTGTCTCCATATCTTCTGATCTTGTGCTATTTTGAGTTGTTCTATGCTCTGGCTGGTGTCAGCTTTGACTCTTAGGTGTGATCCTTCTCTTCTCTCCTCTCTCCTACTGTCCCTATCCTACTGTACTAACAGTATATTTGGGAAAAGAAAAGAAAAAAATGCATCATGAAAACCAATCCATGCAATACTCAGGCTAATACTCTTCCCCCTTTCTCCTTCAGGGCGGTCAGAAAAGGCATATGGAGATTTTTGTCTTAACAGTATTAGGTCTGCCCAGCAATTAATCTTAACTATGGCTTATTAAAATAAGACACTGTTAAAATGTAGCACATTGTTTGTTTTATTAAGTTGCAAATAAAAATAACCTCAGCATTAGAGTGCAATGCTAGCAGTAAGAATAAAAGTCAGAGCTTCCAATTTGCTCTGAATGGCACTAATGAAGAACTTCACTTTTGAACATATAGTAGTAAAAGATCATTGTTAACATTATTAGCATTGTTATCCTACCTGGGTAAGGTCTACTCTCTCTATATATATATCTATATACCATTTTGCAGAGAATGGTAATAACTGATTTCCCTAAGAGAGGCACTATGTCAAAAAAGACTGAGTGTGCTACTTTTAATTTTTTATTTAAGGAGACATTTTGGGTTTATATCTTTTTTGGATTTGAATTCATTTGCTGCATCCTTTTTTTCTCTTGTCTATACTTATGGTTGACTTGTTTCCCCTTCATGTCTGTAGATTGTTACTAGTTAACTTTAGAGAACGTTGTTAAATTGTGCAAGATAGTAATTGTTTCCATGTTTTAATTTTAGATAGCCAGTAAAACAGTGAAGCATACTATATTTTCACTGATAACAACTATTCTGAAAAGAGCACTGAAAAATATTGACTATTGTCAGAATGAGAAGATATGGGAGAAGTCAGAAATCTATACTCCACTAACCATGAAGGAATTTGTTCAACAGTACCGGGAAGCACTCAGTAAGGTACAATCTTAAAAAAAGAAATTAAAACAGGCTTGACTTGCAGGTTAATGAACAAGAAATGCTTCTGTCTTGATTCTTTCTCCTTTTTTCTGGCAGCTGTGGATATAAACATCTAAAAATATTTCATTAGGTATTTTTTTCAGTATATTTGCCCATTTAGTACTATTGATTTGGAAGAAGCTATAAACATTCTTTTGTTTTAACAATATTTAAAAACTTTTCACAAATTTAATTCCATGTTTATATTAGTGCTGAATCTACAAGAATAAAATGAAAAAGTCAAAATAATATTTCCTTAATTATACATCTGAAATACAGGGCAACAGATGTAGCCGTACGTCTAATGGAGCTAGTACACATTTATGGTTTCCCTTTTTATTATTCTCTTATACTACCAACAACTGCAACACTCCTTGATGATTGTCACACATATATATATGTCCTTGTGTTCCAAATCTATCATACGCACGTATGATAATTGTCACACATGAATCCGTTATACCCCCTGGCTACAAACACCCATGCTATAGGTTGTTTGGGAGCTACAGTGAAATGAATGTAAGAGCAAACAAGTAGGATATTAAATGGGATAAATCAAATTTGAATAGGGGAAAAATAACAGATTAAAGTAACACAGGAAAAATATAATCTTGTTAATATATTCAAAACAGGTAATAACTTGCAATCTTTTGCATAAATTATCAGATTAGGTAATCATACCTTTTTGGCCCTTATTAACACTGGTACACCACAAGGTTGTGTGTTGAGTCCCTTACTCTATACTCTTTATGTACATGACTACATTCCCACTCATGCTAGTAATACTATTATTAAATTTGCAGATGATACAACAGTGGTGGGGCTGTTTGTCTGCCTATCAAGATGAGGTGGACCGGTTTCTTTTGTGGTGTGGAGACAATAACTTGGTCCTTAACACCAATAAGACCAAGGAGCTTATAGTGGACTACAGAAGGAATAGATCATACATCCAGCCCTTGGTTATCAATCAAGACCAAGTGGAGCAAGTGGCCAGTTTTAAGTTTTTGGGTGTTATCATAAAAGAGAACCTGACCTGGGGCGCTCAAATTGCAGCACTGGTCAGAAGGGCCCAGCAGAGATTATATTACCTGAGACTTCTCAGAAAACAACAACTGAATGAAAACTGCTGGTGACCTTCTACCGCTGCATCATTTTAACATACTGCACCTCTGTATGGTTTGCCAATTGCACAGTGGCAGATAGGACAGCACTCCAGAGGGTTAACATCATTGCCCAGAGGATCATGGGTTGCCCTCTCCCCTCACTGGAAGAGCTTTATAGCTCTTGCTGCCTTAAGAAAGTTCAACACATTCTTAAAGATCCATCTCATGCTGGGAACCCTTTTTTTGAACTATTACCATCTGGCAGACAGTATAGGACAATAAAAATAGGCTGAAAAACAGCTTCTATCCCAGAGCAGTAACTATATAGAATTCTACTGTATAGTTAATACCAATGCAGTATCAGGGGTTTGTTTGTTTTTATTTTATTTTTATAGTTTCATATGTGCGATGTACACTGAAGATGGCATTTAATTTCATTGTATGAGGTGCAGTGACAATAAACTAAATTAAACTAACATGCAGATTTCTGATTTTTCTCCTGTACTTCTGCTTTGTACAACATAATATAATAATTTTCTTTAAAACCTAGCTTTTACCAGATATGACAAACATAATTGCCATCTGGCAGTCCTTTCTAAAGCAAGATAAGGCTCAGGAAGGACAGAAAAATAAAGGAACAGAAACTGCTTCTTATATGGAGGAGACAAATCAAACAAACGAAGAGCACAGTAAGGAATCTTTGGTCATTTTATGTACTTGTTCTTTTAACCCAATGACTGAAAATATCTGATAATTCATGGTGGCCCTGAGCTGATCTTTGAGAAGCTATATTTAATATGAAAGTTATATTTTAATGGTACATGATAAAATTATTAGATATCCTTTCTGAAACCCTTGTTTTATAGACTGTTAACAACCCAGTCCTGTGCAAAATTCTGAATGAAGAGATTCTTGCAGCAAAGCAACTAAGGAACTTTTCGATAGAAGGCAAGCAGAAAGCAACTTAATGTCCTACTTTACACTCCATACTAATTCCTGGATAGTGTAAAGCACTATTGAATTATTGTTTTTTGGATTCATAGAATTGGCTATTTAATAAACCATGGTTTATAACCTACAGAGGCGATGTTGACAAACCATGCAAAGTCACTAACTAGCAAATAATATTATTTAGTACAGTTCAAGTATCACTTGTCTCTTAAGAAATATATTCCTTAAGAGTTCTTCATTTTGCATATTCTGACTTGGCAGAGAAACAGTTCTGCTAATGTTTCTTTCCTTCTCATTTGGGCATAAAAGTCTTATGCCTCAATACTTTGTAATTTCTTTCTTTTTCCACCAAACAGTACCATAGCAATGCTGGCAGTGATTACTGACCCAGAAGAGGGAGTATAATTCATTAAAGGCACCAAAAGAGCCAGGATTAAACTGTTAGAACTATCATTTTTATCCCCTGGATATGCTATCAGTTGATTCTTTTTTAAATTACACCTACTGGTGGCTGCTATTTTTCAGGATGGTATTATGTGTAGAGAAAAAAAAATCACCAATATAAAATGGGATTTTATTTGATGGCATTTCTTTGTGGGTTATTTTTGTAATATCTGTCAATCTGTGATTTTTCTAGGCTTGGATGATGTAGAAATCACTCTTCTGAAAGCTGTTTTACTTCAAGTTATATGCCTTTATCAACAAGTTGTTCCTCACTTAGTAGCACAGAGCAACTTTGATTTTAGCAAATTAATAAAAGGTAATGTTAAGCATACTCTGGCTAAATGGGAATACACCGAAAATAATATGTGTAAGAGAGGGTCTTGTCTAGCACGTTAGCTAGCAACCAGCAAGTTAAGTATACTTACACCACTGCATGAGATGGACCATGATAGGTAGGTAGGTAGGTAGATCGATTGATTGATAGATCAATCTGTAGGGTCCTTGGTGCTCTCTGAGTTTGGTGGTTTTCTTGCAGATATTTCATTACCAAACTACTGTAGGTAACATCATCAGTGCTAGAAGGGAGTTGGGTTTGCTCTTATTTTTATATATTAGTGACTTGCCCTGCCAGTTTTAGTGGGATTGTTCTTAGTGGTTCTTTGATTAGCCTTGTTCATGGTTAGCTTGTCTGAATTGGTAGTCCCTTGATTGGGGTATTGTTTACTTCTTGATTTTATTTATTTATTTATTTATTTATTTATTTATTTATTTATTTATTTATTTATTTAGACTTGTATGCTGCCCCATCTCCGAGGGCTCGGGGCGGCTCACAATTAAAACCAGAACACAACAATAAATTAATTTTAAACAATATTAAACAGTAACAAGTCTAATTTAAGTTAAAATTTTTGCTCCGAGGTTAATTTTGGTGTTACTCTTTGCTCAGTGGATGTTGGTTTCAGGTGGGGAGATGTATTTTGGGGGTTGTTTCTTTTAGGCTTTTTGATTGTCTCTTTTGCACAATATGTAGGCATAGTTTATTTCTATATGGCTGTTGATGGCTGATTTGTTTCAATACCAGGCTTCTAGCAATTCTCTGTTGTTTTTTAACTTGGCTTGATTTAGAATGCTCATAGTTTCCCAGTTGAAAATATGGTTAAGTTCTGTCCATGTGTTGTGAAATTAAGGAGTTTTCACCATGCCTTCTGACTGCTGCTTGGTGTTCATGGATGTGCTCTGTTAGTCTTCTGTCTGTTTGTCCTGCACAGTGGCTGTTATAGTCCTTACACTGTTGTAGTGACTCTTTTTTTTTCCTTCTGGGGCTGCTGGGATCAGGGTGAACTTGTAAAATTTACAGCTTCTTTGCAACTGCTTTGCAACTTCAGGAACCACAGTCACAGTTGAAAGAGGCAGATGAGTATTGAAAAAGTTGATTGAACTCTTGAGTTTGGTGTCCTAAGATTTTAGAATCGACTCCCCAGGAAGTCTTAAATTTAGTGATTTCAATTCCAGATGAAGCCCTTTTCATTTTCCCAAACTTTTAAAATTCACGTTAACATCAGTATTGTGATGGACAGGATGTGAATCCCTTTAGACATGTTTTAAACTGAGGCATAGCACTAGGATGCCATTAATTGAATTGGGATGGGAGAGGTATAACTCTTCTAACTCTCCTTGGTGACTTGGTGGCTTTTAATGTAATTGATGGCAGTATCTTCTGGACTGAGTACAGGAATTGGAAGTGGGAGACGTGGAATTATGGTGCTTCTCCTTTTTCCTCAGCCAGTTGCAACTGATAATTCAAAAGAGAAAAGGTAAAATTCAAACCCCTACTTTATGGGTGCCTAAGGGCTTTATGGTTGTCCCTCTCCAGGTAAACCTGCTGGGTGAAAATCTTTTGGGGTTCAGTGACGATGATAGCTCTTGTTCCAGCATCTGAGGGTGAGAAACAGGCTCAAAGTCAACTGTAATAAGAGTTGAGAGACTGGGTTCTTGGAACACCATCTCCACAATGACTTTAAACAGTTTCTGTTCCTGCAGGTCTTCAATTACAGTGGTTGTCGAGGTCCTTTAGGCTGGGTTTAATATGGAAGAGAAAGTTTTTATTGTTTGTCTGGGCTGCTGATGTCTTTTTTGGTGTTGTGTTTGTATTGTCTTCTCTGTAATGTCTTTTTTTTATACTCTTCCTGTTTAAATGCATAAGTCACCCACAATTGTTTTGGAATCAAGCAGTTCTAGAAATTGAATAGTTTATTGAATTGAATACTTTACTTGGCCAAGTGTGATTGGATGAAGGAATTTGTCTCCAGTGCAGAAGCTCTCAGGATAGACAGACAGACAGACAGACAGACAGACAGACAGACAGATGTGTGACATAGATAGATATTTGCTACATTATAGATAGATAGATACATAGATAACAGTGTTGTGATGCTAAAATATTTTATTTATTATTAAATATATGCTGCCCATCATGCTATCCAAATATCTTAATGTGTAATGCTGCTTGGATTTTTTTTATTTAGTTTGGTTATTTTATCTTTGTCTTAACTTTAATCAGCATCTGTACACTTTTCAAATCATAGGTATTTTTACTGAAAAAGGATTGCAGCAGGAAATTTCTCCTGTTCTGCATTATCATATTCTCAAACTGGCTCTTGAGCTGCCTGCAAATAAGTTTTCCTGGTTCAGAATACAGGTAAGAGTGATATCCATGATGTTTAGATATGTGTCTATGTCTATATTTATCACCAGGTGTAAGCTGTTCTCATTGCTGTGCTGACCGTCTATGTCTCTGCCATCTCTATAATACTGCATAAATATCATTTTGAAAAGAGATTTTTGCATTGTTTAAGGTGCATATGAGGAAGATTTGCTCCTTGAAGTGGTAAAATCTAAAGCAAGCAAGAACCTATATCGGGGAGTAGTGATATTGCTGTGTAGGGTAAAAAAACTCTTTGAAGCTGGGAGCATGGAACATAAAAAGCATGAACATGGGAAAACTCACCATAGTACATGTCAAGCCTTTCTCTACTACCATTTTCAAAGGCTTGGAAAAACCTTTTGCCAGGGAGTAAAAATTCTTCCAAAACATCCCTGCTAATTAGAGGTGATAGACCATGTTCTTCTCTGCTGTCAATGATGATAAAAATGAGACCCGGAAAGTAATCTAAAAACATTTTTATTTATAAAATAAGAAAACCTAACGGAGCTACATGTTTGCAACCTAATCTCCACCAAGGCATATAGAAAAACAAAGGAAAAGTACAACGGAAGTGACAGGAAGTGAAGTCAAAACTTCTTACACATGCGCAGTAAATCAAAACATTCTTATCTCATTACTATGGAGACAAGATAACACAGTGCTGGCTAGCAGTGACAGTACAAGATGAAATGAACGAACTACACGTTCTCAACTTAGACCTCAACAAATTGAAATTGATTACTGAGCATTTTTCAGTCAGAAGAACATACTACTTACTAAGGATATAAAACACAGACGGGTGTTGAATTCATTGTTGGAAGGTTATTGCAAAAACAGTACTTGAGTATGATGAAATCTATGAGTGAATAATATGAATTAAACTTTGTGGGCAGCCTTTAATGCGGCGATTATCCAAGTTTATGCTCTAACCACTGATGCGAAAAGGGAGGTTGATGAGTTCAGTTTGAAATCAACAACACTGAGGGCATGCAAGCAAAATATGCTGCTTGTGGTTGGAGATTGGAATGCAAAGTTGGAAATAATGAGAATGTAGTTGGACTGTATGGCCTAAATAAAATACAGGAAGCAGGGGAATGACTTACCAATTTCTGCCAATTTAATGATTTCTTTGGTTTCAACAACCAAAATGATGTCTGTGTATATGGACCTCACCAAATGGAAGTAAACAGGAATAAAATTTACTATATTGATACAAGGAAGTGGAAGAAGTCAGTTATAACAGTGAAGATGTGGCCCAGGGGTGTTGTAGAAAACACAGATCACAAACTGCTCATGTACAGGTCAATCTAAACCAGGGATATCAAACTTGATTTCATTGAGGGCTGCATCAGGGTTGTGTTTGACCTTGGGGGCTCGGGTAGGCATGGCAGGATGGGCGTGGCCAGCTTGATGTCACTTGTGTCGGGCCGCTTGTAGTGGCCCAAGCACTCTGCAGTAAAAATGGGCTCCCAAGCTCCATTTTTGGTTGCCATGGCCTCCTGCAATCCCTCTGCCAGTGAAAATGGAGATTGGGAGGGCCGCCCTCCCAAGCTCCATTTTCACTGGCAGAGGGTTGCAGGAGGCTGTGGCAGCCAAAAACGGAGCTTGGGAGCCCATTTTCACTGGCAGAAGCACTGTGGGCTGGTCCTTCTCTGTTTCCAGGGTTGCCCTGTGGGCCAGATCTAAGTATCCTGCAGGCGGGCCTTGAGTTTGATACCTCTGATCTAAATGGAAGAATAAAGTTGACCAGCCTGCATAATTTTGAACATATACTCACCATTTTCAAGAATGTTAGAAATTGATTTAAAGTCCTGAACATTATTGAGAAGGAATCAGAGTGTGAAATACCCTCAAAAGAAATTAGGAATAAATATGAAGAGAGTGCTACAAAGATGAAGAAGAAATTAGATGAAATTAGATTTAGAGCAAATTGCAAAATTTGCCTTGGAGAGAAAAGCCAACACCAAGAAAGCCAAAGATATCAGGAAGGAACATAAGAAAGAATTTCAGAGAGTTGCTACAAGAGACAAGGAGCAATATTACAACCACGTGTAAAGACAGTGAAAATGAAAACAGATGAGGAAAAAGTAAGAAGGGCTTCTGAAAGATCTCTGAACTCGGAAGGTTATTCCAACCTTGAATTGGTATACTAAAGGGTGTCCATGAACAGTTAGTAATTGATTAAAAAATTCAGTCCATATGCCAGTACCAAAGAAGGGAGAAATGTTAGTAGCCTTCTCTATACATTATTGGTATAGGTGACACTATTCTAATAACAATATGCAAGTGACCTGCAGTCTTTAGTAATGAAAGTCAAGAAGCACAGTGAAAAAAATTGAACTAAGTTTAATAATGAAAAAAAACTAAACTAACAGGTACAAGTAATATTCAGTTTACAGTTTCACTTAAGGCAGAAATGCTCAGGCTCAAATTATCCTAGTTTGGACACATTATGCGAAGAGCTTACTCTCTTATAAATTCTATAATGTTTGAAAGAAGGAAGGAAAAAGAAGAGAGACCAGCGGCATTGTAGTTGGATTTAATTACAGCAGCACTGTGTACATTGCTGGGACATTATTATATTTTATTTATTATATAGAATACATTTATATGGCTTTCCAGGGAGCGACTCAGAGCAGGGAGTGACTCTGGCAGTGTACCATGTTGGAGAACTGATCAGCGTATAGGAAATATGTCTGTATGGTCACTAAAAATTGACCCTAGCTTGATGGCACATAGTCAAAGGTTGCCAAGACTTGTGGGCTTCTTTACTGTTTTGTGACATTTTGATTGGTTTTACAAAGGTACATTTGTACATATTGTATTTTGCTTTTGAAAAATAGCACATCGTTTGTTGCTTCTCCAATTCAAAATATGAAATATTGATTCATGCTATGCCTCATTACAGGTAGTCTTCGACTTACAGCTATTTATTGACTGTTCAATGTTACAACGGCACTGAAAAAAGTGACTTATGACCTTTTTTCTCACTTACAACATTGCTGCATCCCCACAGTCACATGATCAAAATCCAGATGCTTGGCAGCTGACTCATATTTATGACCATTGCAGTGTCCCAAGGTCATGTGCTCCCCTTTTGTGACCTTCTTACAAGTGCAGTCAATGGGGAAGCCAGATTCATTAACAACCGTGATACTAACTTAATAACTACAGTGATCCATTTAACAACTGTGGCAAGAAAGGTCATAAAATGGGGCAAAATTCACTTCACAAATGTTTCACTTAGCAACGGAAATTTTGGGTTCAATTGCGTTCATAAGACAAAGACTACCTGTATTTACTGCTATACACTTATTTGATGTATTTGTTGTATGTATTTAATGTAAAATATTAGTTACTGTGATGAGAACTGGAATAATTCAACTATAACCGATGCAAATGTGTTCTTTTAGGATGCAGCTGAGAAGGTTTGTGGTGAAAAATCTGTATTTTACCTCCTGATGAAAATGTTTGTCACCAGCTCCCATTCACAGCTCAAAATAGCAACCAAGAAATTGATTTTTAAGGTGAGTTATTATTTGCCTAGTGAAAGCAGAGATCATGCCATAGAAACTAATAAGTCTTTCCTGATTAGGTTCCATTCCACGTACCATTTCTTATGCATAACTGGCATCATCTGTAGAAGTAGTTGTAAAGTCCTGGACTGGGAAATGTTGCCTTAGAAGGTTGGGTTTAGAAATTAGCAATATAAGCAACCTCCTTTTTATTTTTGAAGAATGTACCACTTGCTGTTTGAATGTACTGTTCCCAGATGAGGATCCATTAACAGTTTTAAAAATTATCTGGTTTTTTTTGCTTTTGAATCAGTCTTGGGCAACAACTATACAATTCCATACAAGGTTATTTGGCAACATTTTTGGAAGTGTTTGCCACTGCCTTCTTCTTAGAGAGTGTGACTAGGCCAAGTCCAAGGTCACCAGCTGGTTTTCTTCTAAGGTGGGATTATAACTCATGGTCTCTAATTTCTAGTCTGGTCTCTTTAGCCACTGTACCAGACTGGCTTATGAGGTTAAAATATTATGTTCTGCTTGGCATGTCAAACATCTCCAGGCAGTGTTCAATATTAAAATAGCTGTTATATAAAAGATAAGTATGTACAGGTAGTACTTATGGTCATTAAGTGAATCATATGGTCATTAGACAAATCCAGTTTCCTCCCCCACATTGACTTTGCTTGTCAGAGAAGACATTATTCATTTAATAACTGCGTGGTTTGCTTAATCATGGCAAAAACGTCATAAAATTGGATGCAGTTTGTCAAACCTCCTACGTTGAGGACTACTGATATAGTTGCTCTGACAATAATATACAAATGATTTGCTGCTACCTTTTTCCAGGATTTTATTTTTTCTGTTTCCAACTCATATCCATAGGAATGGATTTTATTGGTGGTCTCCTATTTCAGGACCATCCTCTTAGTTTAGTCACAATAAGCCATGGTCTGCTAGATGCTTTTAGATGTCTATGGAGATTCTCAGTCATCTAGGTTATAGTTGTACCAAAGGTGCTTTTTCAGGAGGTGACTGGACTTTTTTGTGTTTTTTTTAAAAACATTTCGCTTCTTATCCAAGAAGCTTCTTCAGCTCTGACTGGATGGTGGGGAATGGAAGGATTTATATTCCTTGCAGACAGCTGGTCATTTGCATCCTTTTAGAGAGTCATTGAGGCCACTTGGAGGTTTATCTGTGTCCTCAAGGTCACCTGAGTAGTGCAAATGTGTGTGGAGTCTTCTTGGATGCAGGGTGTTTTTTCTGTGTCCCTTTACTGTTGAATACAGGTGCAGGTTTTGGGGGATGAGTCTGTGTTGTCTGCATCTCAAACTGAAGTGCAAATGCTTCTTGTAGTCTGCAATTTTTCTGGAAATCCATTCATACTCCTGCGCCATTCGAAGGGTGTTCATCTCCAAGTGCATTGCTAAATGCCTATGGAGATTCTCAGTCATCCAGGTCATGGTCGTCACAAAGGTGCTTTTTCAGGAGTCAACTGGACTTCCTTATTGAAGCGAAACGTCTTCAAAAGAAAAACAAGAAGATCCAGTTGCCTCCTGAAAAATCACCTTTGGTTGATTCACCTTCTTGATTATATTGACAGAAATGAGATAAGTTCTTAATAGAAGTTACTGTTTGTTTTAAATATGAAGGCTTTGGTTAATATTTTAGGGTCCGTTGCATATTTATTCAGAAATAAACTTCACTTAATTAAATGGCAGCCCCTTTTTAATATATGCTTAGGGTTGCAGCCTTAAAAAAAAGGAAGAAGTAGGGCTGAAAATCACCTGAGAGAGATGGGCAGTTAAAAGTATGAAAAATATTGTAGATATCACAAACATGACAACTTTTTAAAATTCAGCTGCAATATTGTGCTCTTACTAAATTCCAGTGAACTCCATGGAACTTACTAGGATATTTTGGACTGTTAACTTACTAATTAAATTGATAAATGTTTGCAGCCTCAGTATAGCAAAAGTGACATATTGTTGGGACTGTTTAAAAGAAAAGGCTTTGCCTTGACTTTTTCAATTAAGACTTTTAATTCAACTATTTTTTGGCAAAGAATTAGTTGGTTACTTTTATTGTTCCCAACCAGAGTCCATAACCATTGGAACAGGACATAGTTACTGGCTCGGTTCATATATCAGGCAAATCTATAGCTTATTTTAACTGTGGTTTGCTGAATGATCAACAGTGGCTAAATTTACACCTTATGCTAAAACTTATCAATAGTATTTAGGTTTGCATGTTACAAAAAACATATAAATTAGATGATAACTTAGTTTGACATGTGAAATCATTATTTATGCATCTAAGCCAGTAATTTTTTTCTGAATAACTTCAACAAGAATGTCTTCAAGTTTCTTCATTCTTCATTCATCATATCCATACAACATGAAATATTTGCTTTTATAAACTATACCTCTCTTTAGCACCTATCAGCACATGCAACCCTTGCATTTACATTTGAGTGAGCAATCCTCCATTTTTTAATAGGCTGTCCCACCAACTGTTTTATCCATAATAGGAACAAGTTTATTTCTTTATCTGGGCTTCTTTCAGTGAGTAAAAAAAAAATTAAATAATGTGGGAAGCTTCCACCCTGCTGGCTCCATGGATGCCAAGTTTTGTTACTATACAATGCTGGCATGCCATCCTTCAGGACCCATTGTTTGCATAGTCCGAAACTGGCAAGCTGTGAATGCCTTCTTTAGCTTGCCAAGGGTTGTTACAATTGTATGGTAGCAGTGAGATTCATTAGCAAATCTTCATTTAACATTTGCACAGCTGTTGGATCAACGCATACAGAGTGTTCTTTAAGACTGAACTGCAACTGGAAGATGCATTAGTGGTGAACCTTTGGGAATTTGAGGTTTTCTTTTCAGCAGTCTCTGGATGTGCAGGAGAGATAGTAATTATTTCCCACCCTCTGTCATCTGATAACTAGATGCTAAAGATAGGCACTAAGTCCTTATAAACATTCAGATGACTCATTTTGTAAGCCATCATAAATTAAGCAAATAAATTGCTTAACATTCAACAACTGCTTTGATATAAACAAGTAACAGTCTGGATGTAAGCACAACTCTTGACGAACTGGGTTGAAGAAATGCTTGTGCAGAACCTGTTTGCACATAAGGATCCTCGAATAGAGATGCATATGTGAAAGCTATATGTGTTTAGACAGATTGTTGATGATTGACATTGCTTTTGCACCTATTTTAGAGATTTCAGTTGCAGTTTGCATTAATCTTTCTTTCTTAGACTTGTATGACGCCCTCTCTCTCTAAGGACTCAGGGCGGCTCACAGAATAAAACACAATACCATAAATTACTTAAAAATAATTAAATAGTACAAGCACAATAATAATTAAAGCTAATTAAAATTACCTTAAAAAAAGACTTCCACCCCCACATTGGTTCAGTCCAGGCCGGCCAGTTGAAAAGCCAGGTCTTCAGGTCACGGCAGAAGGAGCGGAAATCAGGGGCCAAACGAAGACCCAGAGGGAGCTGGTTCCACAGGGTGGGTGCTCCCACAGAGAAGGCCCGACCCCTGGGCACCGCCGGCCGACAATGTCTGGCCGACGGTACCCCAAGGAGACCCTGCCTGTGGGAGCATACAGGGCGGTCGGTACATGATGCCGGCAGGAGACGTTCCCATAAGTACCCCGAGCCATGTAGGACTTTGTATACCATTACTAGTACCTTGAACTAATTAATCGCTGGTACAGACAAAAACTAATTTTCTGAAATGATACAGGTCACGTAAAATGGTGAGAGAGGAGAAGCAGAAGGCTTTCACAATTTTTTAACAGAATCTGTATTACAGTACAACCTGTTTTTAGCGACGCGTAGCAGACTTTTATGGAAAAGGTCATGGTAAATGACTAATCTGCCATCAGCTTTTGTTAGCAATCAGAGTCAAAAGTTGCTGTACAGAAAGAGCAGCTAAAATGTGTGTATAATGCTGGTACTTGTTTTCTTAATAGGTTTTGCACAACAGTGGAGTATTTGAGTACACTGGGAAGGAACTTGAATTGTGGCTCAGTCATTTGGATAATACAGTTGAAGCCAAAAAGGAAATCGTGATTCAGTTTTTGGAAAGGGTAAACAATATGCTAATTAATCAGCTTGACAATGCCAAGAGTAACATTTTGCTAATAGCAAAATCTTTCAAAAGTTATGAATGAATTATAGGAACCTGACATTTTGTAGTCAGGGAAGATGGAACAAAGAAAGTGAGATAAACGAAGCCTTTTATTATAGAGATTTACATCTTATTGACGAAAGCGTGGGCTCTCTTTTCCTATCCATACGATACTGTTTTATGTGGCAAAGTTAGCAAAGGACATTGGAAAGAATGGCACATTATGTAAACTTTGCCTTAATTCTCCCAGTGACATTTTTTATATACGTATTGCCTCCTCCCTCTTGTGAAAGCAGTAATTACATTTGACATGCAGGAAAGACATAATACAGCCCTGAAGGATTACTTCTCAAACAGCTCACTGATTAAGAATAATAGTACTTTGACTTTTCTTCAAATCTTATAAATCTTTTGCCTTACTAAAGAATAATAAATAATCTGCTAATTTTTCTTATAGAACTAATTGATTAAAGATGACTAAAAATTGCTGCCTTCAAAGATAGCCCAAAATATTTAAGAATAATCCATTTAGAAGGAAGAGTAGAAAATAATAATAATATACACTTAGTTTTTATTTATATATTATACATTTAATTAATACTTGGGATTACCAGAACATGAAATGATTTTGCGTATGTAGTGCAATTAAAGCTCAGTTCACACATCACACTTAATCCCGCTTAATTTTTACCATGGCTTATTAAAAATATTTAATTTGATTTGATTTAAATTGTCTCAGTTCAGTAAACCATAACCTAGCTACTTCCTTATGGTTAGTATATAATGTATGAACTTGTATGTAATTATAGTTTAGAAATTGCAGTGGGAAAAAAATCAAACCTTCAAAAAGTGATATATAGGTATTTAAAGTGCCACAATGCAATTTGGTTGATCATTATTACTTTTCTTGATTAAATTGTGTTCTGATAATAAAAATATATAAGTCTGTATTTAAAGGATTTTCAGGGAATTATTTTGGTTGATATAAAGTTCTGAAAAAAAAATTCTGCAGTATGTATTGCGGAATCTACTTGAAGAATAAAGTTGATACACATATGAATTTCTGAAATCTGACTGCTTGCCTTGTATTTTTATTCAGCTGAGCTACATGTATATGATATCAGTTGGTTTTAAAACCAACATGCACTACTGCAATATCTTTTCAAAATGGATTTATTTTTTTGTTATAGAAAAAACATCCTATCTCTCCTTTGGAGGATTAAAGAATTTATTCTGTATAATACCTTGATTTCAAATGTCTTATTTTCTATTCATCTTTTAATAAATACTTGTTCCCTTTTCTAGGTCTTGGTCAAAGTGGTAACCAACCCTTATCCATATACGGATAAAGCAGCTGACTTTGTTCAAGAAGCGACCATTCTTCAGGTCAACTTATTTAAGCAAGATGTTGATAATGTCAGCGTACCCATTTCTCATATTGATGGTATACCCAATTCTTCCAAAATCATTCTCCTAATCTAGCACTAATATTCTTGGAAATTTACAAAAAGCATTTTTTTAAAGAAGGCCATCAATTATAAAATCTCTTATAAAGTTAAAGCCATTAACTAATATATTGCATCTCTACTAGGAACTAAAGACTGTTAGTTTCAATTTTGTGTTTCTGAGCAATTACTGATACAGATTTGTAGGATTTTCTAGATTAAAAAAAATATTTGTGCATTAGCTTGCTTTTGGTAATATAGATCACAGGCATTTATTTTTACAAGGCTTCTTCCAAAGTTTGGTAAGCAACCATAATCAGGTTTCCACATCACACTAGATAAAGAAATGCTCTTTTTCTTATTGCATTGTTTTTACATCAGTGGGAATTAACGTGCATTATATTTGGCCAAAACAAAGTAGGATAAATTAGAATAGATTTTCATTTGAATTAGTGGATGAGAAGGGTCTCAATAAACTTGATTTCAAATGTGAGTTTCTGTGAAGTTTCAGTTCCAGACAGTCTCAAGTGCTATAATTGTTTTACAATAGAAATTCTAAAGTATATATTCCTAATTTTCTTAATAAATAATATTGTATGTTACTATAAAATATCTAATTGTTAAATAAAATGAGAAATGTTAATTGTTTAAAAAGTGACTGCTTGCCATATTATTTTAAAACATTATAAACTATCATTAAAAATTAAAAATTTGTAAGGTGGATTGCATGTTCATATGGTGTGTGCTAATACTACGTGTTATTTTCTTTCTGTAAAATTAACAATTGCAATCTCTTTCCTTAGACAGTTACCTCCTTTGCTGCTGATATCAAGAAATATATTTTTATGTAAATGTTTTCTTTCTAAATTAGATGTTCTGGATATGATTGATGTCCTTGTGGAAGACAGTGAAGGTTTAAATGAAGAAATTGGATGCACTTTAAGTGAAGACATGATTGTGAACACGTTTCCATTCAGCGCAATCGTCCCGTCTTCTTTAGAAGCAAGAAATAAGTTACTAGTTGATGAAAACGCAAGAGGTATTTTTGCTTGTTTCTATAATTTCTATCCTGCTTTTCCATGAAAATAGTGATAATCAGCTTAAAATGCTGTTTTAACATATTAAAAATTCTTGTAAAAGCACACATAAAAGGGGAACTACACATTAAAAAAACCCCTAATGTTTAATTTGCACAATCAAAATCAAGAAGCTGTTTGATTTTTATTGTGAAAAGTAAACATTATGCTTTTCTCTGTAGATAATTATTCAATTTTTAATCTTCCTGATTGAAGTTTGCTGAAGGTGCTCTCTGGATGAGGCTTTGAAGACTTCAAGTTTCAGAAACCACAAGCATTAATCTTAGTTTTGTTATAGTTGCTGTTTTCTCTTTATAGAAGAAACCATTGTGGAATACCTTATTGCTGTGTTCACTGACCTCCTGCATTCTCAACGAGATCCTTTAGCCCTTTGCCTGATGTTTCAACACTATGATAAAGAACTTTGGTCTGTCAGTGCTCATCTTTGTCAGTTCAACTGTTATTATAATCTTTGGATACCACAGCAAGCTAAGGAAGCTTTGGTAAGCAAATCACTAAATAGCATAATTCGATGTTAGTTAACATTATAACACAGGGGGGAATTATACATAGCAAAACATGCTCAAATTTTAGTTATACAATTTGAAATCCGGTCATCTTCTTAGTTTTCTTTTTTTGATGCATCTTTTTAAAATCACCAATCAGTGGCACAGTGGAACTGCACTATGAAAAGTGGACCGATATCTTACATATTTTTAAAAAATATATTATTATAACTGAGTTCATTTAAGTCTGGCAGCAGGAAAAACAGGCTAAATCAGCCCTGTTTTTTCAATAAACAATTCTTCCTGCCCATGGAATTGCTTTTAGATTATTTTGATTTGTTTTTTATATTGATGTTCCTAGGAAAATAATACGCTTGTGTACTATAAAACAATTAGCACTAATGAGCACTGACGATGTTGCCTAGTTTGGTTAATGAAAGGACTGTAAGAAAACAACCAAGCTCAGGGACCACCAAGGACCCCTCGTTTCAACCCTGAGCTACAAATATTGTCCTTCATTGGTATTACAAAATGTGTTTTGTTATAAATTTTGATATAAGCACATTGTTCTTTTAAAAGCTAATTTGAAAAGAAATCTGTCCGAAAAGTTAATCCAAAACAGAGTCCAGCAACAAAAAATTAATTTCACATAAGCTTGACCTTAATTTCAGGACTGTTTGGAGGAAGTAGCAACTGATCAGCATTCCTTTGGTACATGTTTTGTGACACTGCGTGCATGTACACAAGTTGTAGAGAGCAAATTTGGTATAGTAGTCAAGGCATCAGGCTAGAATTTGGGAGAGCATGAGTTGTAGTCCCATCTTAGCCATGACAGCCAGCTATAGGTGACCTTGAGCCAGTCACATTCTCTCAGCCTTAGGAAGGAGGCAGTGACAATCCACTTCTGAAAAACTTTGCCAGGAACTTGTCCTGGCAGTCTCCAAAAATTGGGTACAACTAAAGGGGGACCCACACAAGTGAGTTTGTGTTTCATCGCCTGATGCTGCTTTTGTCATTTTGATGTTTGCCTAATTTAAAAATTTCTTGCAGGTAGTTAAGTTCTCTGGCAAGAGGAGTTGGTTCCTTTTCCAAGCTTCTTCTGTTTAAGTAAAACTATAAACTGTTTCCTTTACATACATGTAATTGTGTTTTCTTTTGCTCTTACTCAGTTCCAGGAAGACAGAAACAAGAGTGTGGATGAGGTGTGGTCATCAGATTCCACCTTTTTTACCTTGTTAAAGAATAGCTATCAGAAAGGTGTTGCTGTTTTATTGGAAGAGGATATTCAAACAAAGCTAAATGAAGCTATTTCCCAGCTCCAGCCTCAGCAGCTTTTGTTGGCTTTAAAACATGTTCTTCTGTACCTAAAAACTACTGTGGAGAACTTCGGCAGTGTGAGCTTTGTTTTCTTCTTGTTTTTTTGAAAGCAACTTTAATAATTACTTACAGTCCCTTTCATTAAGGACCACCTCAGCTTTAGATGACATCAAACATGTACTTTCTGAAGCAGGTGTATTGTATGTAGCTAAAAAATACATACAATCTCTTGATTCAGGCTTCTAAGATACATGCTTGTAGTAGTGTCCACTTGTAAGCATTGATTACGTTGTATGGAGATACAAAACATGTTTCACAGACTTGCAAAACAAATATGAAGCCTATATGTGGTAATTAATATGTCCCTTTGATAAAATATATAATTTTATTTATTTATTTATTTATATTTGGATTTATATGCCCCCTCCGGGGACTCAGGGCGGCTTACACAAAAACATATACATAATATAAAACTTATTCCAAATTTACCTAATCCAAATAACTCTAAAATATTAAAATCTCCCAAAATTAAAAACCCCAACGCCGCTCAATCCAGGCCGGCCTGTGAAAACAGCCAGGTCTTTAGATCACAGAAGGAGCACAGGTCAGGGGCCAGACACAGCTCCAGGGGTAGTTGGTTGCAAAGGGTGGGCGCCCCCACAGAGAAGGCCCTCCCCTGGGGGACTGCCAGCCAACATTGTCTGGCTGACGGCACCCCCAGGGGGGCCTGCCTATGGGAGCGTACTGGGCAATTGGACCTCGATGCTGGTAGGAGGCGCTCCTACAAGTACCCCGGACCCAAGCCATGCAGGGCTTTAAAGGTTAACACCAGCACCTTGAATTGAGGTGTTTGTTCTCAATGCCCCATTTTTTTCTTCACTGATCACTTGTCTATCATTTTTCCAACAGTTGGGCAAAAATTCTGGCCTTTCTCTTGTTACTGTCTACATGGATTTGTTGAAGAGCTTGTTGCACAAAGGTGATGATACAGAGTTGGGTGATCAGCCTGAACAGAAAAATACCCAGATTGAACCTGAACTTTTTATGGAAGCAGAAATTTTGATACAAGACTCTGAGAATGACAAGGTGCTAATTTTTCTGTGTGGATATTCTGGAGAAAAAAAATAATGCATGCTCTTTACTGTGCATTTACGTGGACAAAATCCATGAGAGAGATTTTTTTTTTTGCTTAAAATGAGTCATGAGTCATGTTCTGAGTACAGTGAGAAAAAAAAATCTCTCATGCACACGTTTTGTTAGATAGTACTCTGAAAAATGAAATTCACGACCTGATACTTTGTATTTAGCCCACATATTCTAGAATGTGCCATGGTCCTGGTAGGACATGCATTTCCTAGTAGAGGAAGATGTGCCATCTAAGATTGATTATAATGTGTTCCAGTAAGAATGAAACTGTTTATACACCGCTTATTGTTGGTCAGTATATGGCAGTATACGGGATGCGGTAACTCAGTGGCTAAGATGCTGAGCTTGGTGATCAGAAACGTCAGCAGTTTGGCAGTTCAAATCCCTAGTGCCACGTAATGGAGTGAGCTCCCATTACTTGTCCCAGCTTCTGCCAACCTAGCAGTTCAAAAGTATGTAAAAATGCAAATAGAAAAATAGGAACTACTTTTGTGGGAAGGTAACAGCGTTCTGTGTGCCTTCAGCGTTTAGTCATGGAGACGTCTTCGGACAGCGCTGGCTCTTTAGCTTTGTAACGGAGATGAGCACCGCCCCCTAGAGCCGGAAACGACTAGCACATATGTGCGAGAGAAACCTTTACCTTTTATATGGCAAAATACCAGAGATAGCTTTCCATAATCATAGAATGACAGGGAACATGTAAGCCATTGTGTGCAACACCCATCTCAGTCCAGAAATCCAGATTAAGGAATCGTTGACAACTGTTTAGATTCCACTTCAGCATATCCTGTGAAGAGGAACTTGGCACGTCCCTCAAAAATTGGTTTTGCTGTAAAACATTTACTGTTTAAAAGTAGTTTTGTTTTGTGGAACCATTTTCCTCAATTTTTCAGTCAAAATCTTTTGATAATTTTTTTTCAATTTGATCTATATTACTCAGGCTGAATGTACTATCAGGTGTAAGCTTTCAGATCCCACTCTTAATCATACTAGAGAAGGCTGTTGCTTTCTTACTGAGTAACTTAATTTTACTAGGGAGCAACAGTGAAAAACAATGTTGATCAGACGCTGTTCTAATCCAATAAAGTTCTTATGTTTATTGGACAAAGTTTTTATTGCAATTATTTCTATTTTAGATCATGGAAGAGATGCTGTCTTTGGTCTTCAAACACCCTATACTGGAAAATTGGTTCCTGGCTATAGAACAACATTCCCTCCCTCCACACAATCTTAATCCAATTAAAGTAAAACTACTTTCAAGTCATCTAAATCGCAACATTCTTGACTTGTTGAAAATGAGTTGCCCATTGCTACAACTTAGGAATCAGCTAGATATACTCAGCAGATATTTTGAGGCCATCACAAAGACTGTTTTGGAAGAGCTGCACACTGGTGCAAAAGAAGGAGGCAGAATATCTGCCAAAAAATCTCTGCAGATAGAGGCTTTACAAGAGCTGCACATTTATATGGATATGGACCAACTGAGAGAAATTATGCTACAACTTTGCAAGGCCAACCTCTCCACTTCAAAATCTGAAACTTTAGCTGGAAAAAAAATCTGTCTGAACGCTCATGGACAAACTTTGATGCAGCTGCTCACAGATGGTTATCAAAGAGGTTCTCTGAAAGGAGACTCCTTTTTTTCAAGAGAGCACATTCAAGGAATGAGTATCCTGTTGTCTGCATCTATCACTGAACAGTTGGAAAAGGTCTTTATGTGTGTGATACAGAAAGAACCTATCTTTGCCCTGGCAGTTGACACTGATCTGCAGCTTTTGTGCCTTAAGCGTTCCACAGAAATTTCCCTTTCTATTGTAGCTTCGTTGATTCAGTACTCTCACACTCATTTGCTATGCTTTGAGCTTTGGTGTCTGAAGAGTAGTACAATCAAATTTCTAAAAGTGAATGCAGCCCTTTTTATGCCCCTTGTTAATGTGTATTTGGACTTCCAAGAGAAGCAACATTTCAAATGCTTATCAAAAGGTAATCATGCCAGCTTATTTTTAACCGTGTTATGAGTGCCTTGGGAATAATATGTTAGTTTTTTAAGCCTAACATTGTTTTAAAAAGTAGGACATTGAAAGGTTCTTTTATTTCTGATTCTTTTATTTTTTGAATATTTTGTTCTGCATTTCTTGCTTTGAAACCATCTGCTAGGCTGATGCGTGCTTCTATAATATTGCCTAGGATAAATGATGCAAGAAGCATTTATCTAGATCTTATTCTGTTAGCTTTTTCTTGTTTGAACCTTCTTTCCAAGTAGGAACCTTATCTCTTTCCAAGCAGATAAGCATTTCTCCAGAAACAGTTCTCTCTTGGCTAGAAATCCTACTCTTCTGTTGAGTCTATATTTTAAAAGCTCTTCTTAAGATTTAAGTTTGTTACTGTGGGCCCTGATGCATATATAATCCCCTAAATTTTGGAAATGTTTATTTGTTCCTTTGTACCTTGTTTTCAGCTGTTAAGTCTGTCTTGAGAGAAGCTTTATGGCCAGAATTGCTGAATAAGCTTTTGAAAGCGCCATCTGCTATGGAATGTCTTGTTCTTTCCAAGTTATTGCCACTATCCGATACAGAGGCCTTTACTGATCTAACAGAAAAATTAACTCTTGAGAGACTTGGAAATCATGAACAGTAAGCTTACATAAATTCTAGCTGTGAAAAAATTATACATGTGAACCATTTAGTATTTATTTTAATTTTAAAACAAGTAGAACTTCGGAATCCTCTCTTTGTAGTGTATTTTGAAGTGTGGATGAAAAACATAAAGTTTAATGTAGATATATAATAGTTAAAGAAACTAAGCCCACTCATATGGCCCAATCCATGTTTGCTGCCTTCTTAGCAATAGAAATTTTGGGGTCAATTGTGATTGTAAATTGAGGGTTACCTGTAGTTACGTTGAGTTTATATAAGAGGGGAAGGTTGGGGGCCTGTGGAGAATTGAAATAAAGATATTGCCTCTGCTCTGATACTCTTTTCAAATCTCTGCAGGTGGATAATTGCTGATGCTGTATCCAGAGCTCTGGACACCTCTGCAGAAAAAGTGCATTCATGGAGGAAACACCTACTAGTTGCTTGTATGAAGTGGTTGATCCTGTCCTTCAGTAGTAACCAAGAGCAAGAAGTGCATTCAGAAGTGGAGAATACCATGCTATTGAAGCTAGAAAACTTATTGGTGAGGACTGGGATTTTCCATTAATTTGTACAATAATTTATTCAGAAATGATGGAGCATCAAGACACAAAAGATGCTGAATGCAGCAGTACATTTCAAGGTTTCTTTTTCATTATGAAGTGGATAGATGGATCCATAGGTATGCAAATAATTGCAAATGCTAGTTTTTCAATTTTGCTAGAATTTTGGAAAGCATGGTTACTCTAGATGAGGTTTCAAATGTTACCCATTTCCTCTATAGCTGTGCATTCTATTAAAAGAGACGAGTAGTATACTTTCAGTACTCACTAAGCTCCTAACTTTTCATAAATTTCTGTTAAGAAGCAACTGCTCAAAAGTTTGATTTGATAGGGTTTTTAATTATGAAACCATGAGATTGAAAATGGTAGGAATAAAAGTTATTTGCTATTAATAGCTACCATCATTTGCAAACTCCTTCATATAGCATTAAAATGCTTTACCATAGTACTTTCCTTTTAAAAGTGATGAAAATTGTTAATCATGGAAGGAGATTTAGTTCACTTTATTGTAAATGATAGAAGAAACATCATAGGAGCCAATCCACACCTTTAAAAAAAGTGTTATGCCAAAATTTTTAATATTTGTCACGTTTGCTAGGTTGAATTCATGAAGAAAGGATGGGATTACTCTTTCCACAGAGTTCAGAGACCTCCTTTTGAATGATGTCTCTTTCTAGTTTAGGCCAAGCAGTTCCGAAAGCTTTATCATATTGCAGTGTGTGATATGTTACTATTTCTTGTCTATCCAGAATTCAGTAACTGAAGTGGTTCCAGACGACTGGAATAGTTTTGTGAAGCTGGGGCTGAAGTAAGCATAATTATGTTTATAGCAATGATGCATTTTTTCAGATAGCTAACCTGGAAAAATTCAGAGAGCACTCTGCTTTAATATGTCTATGAAGATTCTCAGTCATCCAGGTCATGGTTGTCCCAAAAGTGGTTTTTCAAGGTGCAACTGGACTTTCTGCTTTTGATTTGCTTTTCATCCAAGAAGTTTTTTAATTCTCCCTACTTTCAGTACTCTCTACTTCTACACAAATGAAGTGTTTTTGATTACTGACTATTTTACTGAATTATCTCTCCCTCTGTGTATTTAGAATAATTTCTGCACAGATTATATACATGCAGAGAGTTCTACTGTTTCCTGATTCTTCAGCCATTGGATGAAGAACTAGATTATACTATTTTAATCAACCTGAATGAAGTTCAGGTTCCACTAAAATTTCTCACTTCTATAGTAGTGTAAATATGAGATTAAATATTGATAGAAGTAGCCATACAGATATATTGATGTCAATATCTATGAAATATAACAACTGCCTGAATGCAAAATTGCTTCCTGATTATGGAATTTCTTTTAATTTAAGAAATAATATCTAATATACCACGTTATTATCCTTTGAAGCTGAAACACATAATCTGAACAGCCAAAGCCGCGGAAACCCTGAATACCCAGAGCCCTGGAAACCCTTTGGCCTCTTATAGATCTGCAAAAATTGCTATTAAATTGTAATTGTTAATGTGGCAAACAAGGATAAATATGAAATGATTGAATGGCTAGTCCTTGTTTAGCAACCGTTCCCAGTTACAACAGCAATGAAGAAGTAACTTTTTGACCAGTCCTCGCATTTATGACCCTCTGAAGTCTATAAACAAAGAACAATAGCTTAAGCACAGTTGCAATTTTACTTAGTGACTTTTTCATTCAACAACAAGAGTTGTGGCTCTCAATTGTGGTTACTAAATGACAACTTCCTATTGTATTAAGTATATCTAATTTTAATTAAATGTAAAGATAATTTAAATAGTTTGATTTTCTTTTCTGGTCCAACCCACTAGGAAGTCCAGCATGCAACTAAAAAGCCAAGTTCATGAAAAAGTAGTTACTGGATGAGTTTAATAACAGCTTTAATTATCCATTGTGTAACATGGGCAGGCAGATACAATCTATTCTTTCTAGAGGGCTCCAGGTTGGGGAGGCAATTCAGAAACACATTCATTGTTTCTACAAACCTCAAAATAATGTCAGCATGCAGAAGAACTTCTGGTTATATCTCTCTTTTTTTGCACAAGCTTGTTAGCAGAACAGCCTGATGTTTGACTTAATGTCTTTTAATTGTCATGCAGGTATCGTTATAAAAACCAAACTTTCCTGAAAACTCTGAATGCAGCTATAAATGTATTATATCAGAAAGAAAACTCTTTTAAAAAGAGATTAACCAAACTTGAAGTGTTTTACATGATGATCACACAGCATTCACTGTTTTTGTCCACAATGCTGAGACCACAAGAAGGCAGTGACATGAATGCTCATCTAAGAGGTCTCTCTTTTTTTCTAGCTTCTTTGGTGTCTAATGTATAATTTATATATTTGCAAACCATTTTTCCATACATTTTGTTTGTTGCCCACTGATGTATTCTGGCAGTAGTATCTATCTAGCACTATCAGTTTCTTTCATGATAATTTATAGACTCATACAGACAGCATACAATTTTAATAAATTATTATAATGCTCAACTGAATTTGTCAGTGAATTTCAAAAAATGATTATATATGGTTATCATATGTAATGAATATCTCATATACGGTAGTTACCAAATGTATGTGAGAGAAAAATGAGAAATATTTTCTTTTCATAAAACTGTCGATTTCCCAGCAAATTAGTTTTTATCATTCTCTCAAGTTCATTTTCCCAGAGAGTCCTGAACAAATTAAATGTTTGCTAAGCTTTAAAAAAAGATATTTATGTGGGATTATTGTTAAATAATTATTGATCTATAATGTTTGTACCAATAAACACTATTCTTGTGTAGTCCTCAACAACCTGTTGCCTACAATTCCCAGGATATCTTGCCAGCATGTACTTGGAGACACATCTATAGGTTTCCAGTTTAACACTAGAAAGTTCTGTGCGAAGTTTAACTCATATGAATGGGAACTCTGCAGAAAATTAGTGTGGTGCTATTATAATGTTTTATTTATCCCAGGAGATCCTGCCCAATCAGCTTATTGTGCAGCATGATTACGTTAAGAAAGTGCTGGGGAAAAATCAAATTGCATGGTAGGAGGGAAAGAGCTAAATACCTTTCCTTTTTGTTTTCAGAGGCATTAGTGAACCTCCTGTTGTCTTTTGTGAAACTCTGCCCTGCAGTTTGTGAGAGAAATC
The DNA here is from genome assembly GCA_009733165.1 of Naja naja. Lineage (NCBI taxonomy): Eukaryota > Metazoa > Chordata > Lepidosauria > Squamata > Elapidae > Naja > Naja naja. The sequence goes on from CM019152.1 coordinate 9,597,911, forward strand.
ATTTTGCTGTGCTGCTTGGAGCATATGGTGCAACACTGAGCATTTCAGGTGAGCAAATTTTCTCTTGAAAGTGATGTTTATTAACAAAAAAGGCTTAATGTAGAAGAGGAGGGGGTATTGATTGTGTCATGTTTGACTTAAACTGCAATTCTCGAATCAGTCAAGAAACAGACAGAAGTTAATTTGAAAAGATTTTGTGTCTTTAAGGGCTTGAACTAAACATTCATTTTTTTCTGCATTTTTAAACTAACACTGAGTAAAAATTTGAGAAAAAAGGCACACTGCTCAAGACATAGCAGTAGTGATGACTGGGTGGTGGCTTATATTATAGGGTGGACTGAGCCTGGAGGATATTGAATATACCTTGTGACAGGTGTTCAGGGACTTCAGGTGGACTCACAACTATATTAAAGTCACTTTCCCTGTTATTAGATGATGAATGTTTCCATAAAATATTAGAATTCAAGATGACGATAGGATATGAAAGCTCAAAATTGAATGACAATAATGAGTCAAAGATGTTAGTTTTCACTTAAGCCCTCAGTGAGACACCTGAATGTATGAAGTGCCTGAAATGGAGAGAATAGGATGGGCACACATCTATCTTTAGCCTCCATGTGAATGTAATATGGTTTTGTTCTTAGGCATGCTGGTTTCCTCTAGGTATATGTCATTTTACATTGTCTTTCTTTTTTTTAGATCAGAAGATATTGTTTCTACTTAAATTATATGAAAATAATGGTCTAAGCCTTCTTGACTTCAGGTTTGTGTATATACATCTTGGTCATTGTAATAGGTGAAAAATGTACATATCTGGTCAGACTTATTTTGCTATGGTTTGCTTAACCAGGGTTGGTTGAATAAACCATATAGTCTGGGTTCATAAAATAGATTAAGATTTAAACTATTTATAGAAAATAGTTTATATAAATATAAACTTAAATATAAACTATTAAATATAAACTATTTACAAAGTACAAAGCTTGGGTTTACAATGCAGAATCAAGTAAGCAACTTGATACATAACCTAAAAGTATAGGCCACATGAGACCCTCAAAAAATTGTGACTCTCAGAAGCCTTCAAACAGTAATTTTTAATATGGCAAAATAGGAAAATTATTTAAATATGTAATGAGTCTGATCTTAATTCATTTAATTTTAATTAATGCTATAAGCTTACTAAACAAAATTGTTTAGTTTTTGCCTGCCTCCACCTGTTAGTTTTTGGAATGAAGCCTTCCCAAGAAGTATTTATACACTTTTGGAATATTTATTTTTTTATTTTTAATTACATTTATATGCTGCCCTTCTCCAAAGACTCAGGGCGGCTTACAATTTTTGGGATACAACCCAATGTGCTCAGCAATAGCCTTCATTCCATTGTATATGCCTGCTTATTACTAAGCGGCATTGCCCCCAACAATCTTGGGTCCTCAATTTACCTACCCCGAGAGGATGGAAGGCTGAGTCAACCTTGAGCCTGGTGGGATTCGAGCCTACAGCAGTTGTAGGCAGCTGGAACTTAAGTGCAGGCAATTAACAGCCTGAGCCACCAAGGCCCTTAATAGTATGGTATCAGAATGGAGTCCCTATGTCTACAGTCTCTCCTTAAATTATTTACTGCTGCCATAAGTGCCTGTGGCCATTAACTCAAAATGCAGTAGGTAATATGAATCATCTGACTACTGCCATCTTCCTACAACTAGAAGCAGCAGAAATGCAGAATGGGACCTGCCTTGCCTACCATATATGTGCAAGGAAAGATAAGATAATGAGGTTGTTTAATCTGTTAGGAAAATGGCAGTTTGCTGTCTCTGCTTTGCAGGCCTTCAGATACTGGTACTTGGCTATGGGTTTCAGTATAAACTTAGTGAACTGGTAAATTCAGGGGCTGCCCTTTCGTCTGATCATTCCCCCAATTTACTTCAATGATCAAGCAACGCTGTTATATAAATATTCTTCCCACAAGTGATAGAATTTTAGGAGTTTTACCATTATATTCTTGACCACTTTGTGACCAGGAGAGATGACAAGCATCATCTCTCCTGGTCACAAAGTGGTCAAGAATATAATGGTAGCACTTAAATATCTGGATCATCTTGCCCCTGGGACAAGCAATATTCAACAGAAATACTGTTGGAATATCTCCCCTGTCTTTGACATATTTTTCTGAATCATTAAAGAAGAGCATCTTGAAGGAACAGTTTGGGTTCTGTTGTAAATCTTTTGTTTGATTAATTAAAAGAAACATGAAAAGAAGCCTTCTGCTGGCAGTGATTTTGTTGACACACTTTGCAGGAGTCAAGACTTGGTAAAGATAATTCACTGTGATCATCTCTGCAGTTTACCAAAATGAACAGCATGGGGAATAAATATTTCATTATGGTTTAATTTTGTTTGAAATGGCTTAGAAAGGGAAAAGGAAACTCATTCTTGTAAGAAGGGATGCAAAAGCTAGCTTTATTCTACTATTAATAAGTCAGATTAATATTTTAATTGCTATCTTCTCTTCAAGTACAACATAAAAATACATGTTTTTCTCCTGGTCTAATTCTAGAATATTGCTGTGGGGTCCAGCTGCTGTGGAGCATCATAAAACTTGCAAAAGTTTGGGGAAGTCACTGTGGCAGCAACCAAGCATGCAAGAAATTATGAGCCTGCTGGATCGAGAAGTAATGATGAGGACCATACTCCACTTCCCCCAGCATCGGCTTCTTCTTTCCCCTGAGGTGCCTTGGACTTAACTGCAGAGTTCTGTTCTTTTTATATACAATTTAACTTGATGCTCAGGGGTTAACCATCAGATCCCTGTTCAGAATTTGTTATTTTGTTTTGAGCTGACTATTGAGGAAATAGTTAGCTCAAAACCAAATAACAAATTCTGAACAGAATTCTGAACAAATTCTGAACAAATTCTGTTCAGAACTATTTTGCAAAAAGAAAAATCAGTTAAGCCAACATATAGCAGTAATTTCTAAGTTTACAGGTAGTCCGCAACTTGCAATTAGTTAGAAGAGTTGGGACCATTGCCCTACAAGCACTGAGGAGTTTCCCCTCCCTTCTATGTAAGGAGAAGAAATCCCCCATGTGCTGAAGGAAAGGACCTCAAATCTGGCAAAAATGCTACTGAATGCTAGCGTTCTGCACTTTTCAGAATGCCTTCTTTCCCCAGAGGTGAAATTCTTGGTGTGCTGAAGGAACAGACTTCAAATCTGGTGAAAAAGTTAGCATATGCCATCTTTCTCATCATTATTCTCACTGGCAGAGGGGCTGGCAGAGGGCCCTAGCCTCCTGGGTGTGGTGGGAGGCCCAAGCCCTCTTCCTGCCCCACCCCATACAGGAGGCTTGAGCTCTCTCCCTGGCACTCTGCATAATGACCCATGTGGTTGCTTAACAACTTCGACCGGGAGAGCCAGAATTTCAGTCGTTGAGCAAATATATAGCATAGTACAGTGTTGGCTAACCTTTTCAGTACCGAGGGCCCAAAGCATGCATGAGTGCGCGCATCCCCAAAATGCGATGCACATGCATCCCCCCATGCATGCATATGTGGCCTCGCGCATGCGCCCCTGTACATGTGCCTCACCCTCATGCATGCGTGTGCCCCCATGCATGCACCTTTGCATCCCCGTGCATGCGTGCTGTCCTTCCATGCATGTGCCCCACCCCCCGCACATGTGCCCTTCCCCCGCGCATGTGCTGCAAAGACCCAAAGACCAGCTGGCTGGCGGGAGGAGCACATGCGCAGCGGAGCTGAGCTGCGACGACGGCTCACGTGCCCAAGAGAGGGCTCTGCGTGCCATCTCTGGCATACGTGCCATAAGTTCGCTATCACAGGCATAGTATCTCTGTCGCTTTGCTCAACAATTGAGATTCCAGGCCCAATTATAATCAATTATTGGCTTTTATTGGTTTTACTGCTTGTTGTGGGTTTTTTAAATTATTGTTGGGATTTTTATTTAATATTTTTTTAATAATTTTAATTTTTGTACTCTATGTCTTTTTACAGTTGTGAGCCACCCTGAGTCCTTCAAGTGATAGGGCGGCATATAAATCCCATCATACATACATACATACATACATACATACATACATACATACATACATACATACAGAAAGAAAGAAAGAAAGAAAGAAAGAAACAAACAAACAAACAAACAAACAAACAAACAGAAAATAAATAAATAAATAAATAAGTGGAAGATTAGCTATACTTTTTTTCCTAGGATTTGTATCAGAAGTTCTGAGAAAAAACATCCAAGGGACGTAAAATCCAAGAAGCAAATCGAAATTTATGTTTTTCATTTTAGGAAGACCATACATTCCAAAGCAAAGGGAAAAGTGATGTGGCTTTTGAAGATCTCTACGATCCATGTTTTCTTCTCCAGCTATTCAGTGAATTGTTAAGACCAGGTATATGAAGTGATTGTCTTGCATTGTCTGTTTTTGTTGGCAACTTCTCTATGCTGTTCAAACTGAGGATTCCATTGTATGTCCTGCATGCCTTTATACTTCCTTTTATCCTGCAGACAAAATTTTTAAAACAGGCTAATTTCATGAATCTTTTGACTACAGAATTCTGCAGGACAGTTGAGCATCCTTAGCTATGGATGTGGGCCAAAGGACTTGTGTTTCTTTTTTTGTGGTATTGTTATAACCACACTGTGAGGCAAATGTTTAATTATTCTCATTTTTAAAATCCATATTACTTAAAAAAGAGAAAGATATGGCAGTTTCCGGAACTGATTATTGTATCAGCAATTGTTTGCTTAGCAGCCATCTTTCCAAGGTTCTGTAAATAAGCTCTGTGTCCAACATAAATTAAAGCTACATTAGCAACTGATTCTAGCTGGCAAGGTCAGGGTTTTTGTATGTCCTAGACCTATTTTCAGATTAATCTTCAGAAAGTTCATGTAGGCCTTGTCCATTAGAAGGTTTTATCCTTGATAGAATGTGTCTTTTTATAAAATGGAATTGGATGGGGGATTAACCAGAACCATTTTTCATTTTGCCTCTGTCCCCACAATTGCAGTGGTTTTCATTAGACTTACTGCTCCACAAACATATGTGAACTGATTGAATAAAAATTCAAACCCTTCCCACAGGATACATAGAAAACTGTAGTAAAAGATAACTACTCTGTTCTTACTGGCTATGAATATGCATTCTGATAGAGGTCAGCTGAGAAAAAGGGAGAAAAAATGATATTTATACCAGAATGTAGAATCCATTAGAAAGGTGCAGTAGGGATCCTTATGTGTGAGGAGAATATTAAGGCAATTCAACTTTATATAAGAGAGGGCAACAGAGAAGGCTGTTTTTCTAACAAGACTGTCATTAATTCTGTGATTTTAATGTGTGCATTCAGATTTTATTTTCTTAAAATTATTTTTGAAACATTTTCTTATTAAAAATGCATATTTCTTTTCTTCCTGCTGTGTAGAGTGCGTGGTGGCCTGTCATAAGTTCGTTGAAGTCAATGCATTGGGCTTGACAGTAGCTGCCCTTAGCAGCTATGACGGTAACATGCGTGCAGCTGCCTACCATGTCCTGAGTTCCTTTCGCTCTCATCTAGAAGCGGCTAGATTTCGAGAACAGAAACAGGTAGAGATGAGTTAACCTTTGTACCAGAGGTGGTATTCAGCAGGTTCTGACCAGTTCTGGAGAACCAGTAGCGGAAATTTTGAGTAGTTCGGAGAACCAGAAAATACCACCTCTGACTGGAGATTTTATAGTATCCTTCCCCTGCCATGCCCACCAAGCCATGCCCACAGAACCGTTAGTAAAAAAAAAATAGAATCCCACCACTGCTTTGTACCACTTAACAGAAAAACAAATTTTCTTGATTAAAATGAAATCCAGCCTATTTCAATAATGTATATGGAATTTATAGAATACTTTGATTGTTAATTTTTTAAATTAAATCCAATCTGGAATCATGATTAGAATGCTTATTTTTTCCTCTGTCAAATGAAAATGTTTTAGAACATTTTGTAATTTATCTGTCTTCCTGAAATTTGAGGTTATAAATGAATTAACAGGTAAGTTAATACAACTATGGATTAATATTCTTTATGCAATTTTTAAATTAGATTTATGCAAATAGTAATTTCTATTTAATTGTGCATCCAGATTGATCTCGTTTCTTCAAATGCTGTGGTTTCAATGCGTGTGTTAATCTGGGATTAGAAATACAAATTTATTTGCAGTGGCTCTAAAGGAAAATAAATATTGCTCTATGAAAAATACTTCTGTGAGTGCAATTAAAGGTTTCTAAATGGAATTTTTAAAAATATTTTTCCAGTTGTTTTACTTTTACTCTTTTTTGTAGTTGCTGTACCTTATGGATGTTGTGCAAAATGGAATAAAACAACCAAACCTCAGATTTACTTTCCCTTTAACACTGTATATAGCTAGAGTTGCCCAGCAGATACTGAAGCCAGGTACTGTAGAACCTTTTAGAGTTTTTGTCTTCTTATAGTTTTTGTCTTGTTTGTTTTGGTAGTGGTCTCTGACTGGCATGCAAAACATATATAAACTAAAGAGGAATAGAAGGAATAAAAGAAGACACTTCTATGGAAATCCCACTGAAGATGTTACCTAGCCTCGTAACGAAAGATTTGGGAGCTAAATGGCAAGCTCAGAGAGCAAACCATTACAAAAACAATGGAAATATTTGTAAATAGCAAAAAAAAGGGGGGGCAAATGGCCATTTTCCATTTGAGATATCTGTGTGATAATGCCTCCATTGGAGAAAAGTTAATAGTAGAGGGGAAAATATTTTTATTTTTTATTTATTTGATTTGTCAATCGCTTACAAGATAATACCGTGTTTCCCCGAAAATAAGACACTGCCTTATATTTTTTTTGGCTCCCAAAAACACACGAGGTCTTATTTTCAGGGTAGGTCTTATATATTTATGGTGCCAAATAGTGGGTGTGATTGTGTAGGGGGGGTGTTTCCCGGGTGCACGGTTGCTCCCTGAAGTCTTCCTGGAACTGGAGATTTACACTAGGTCTTATTTTCGGGGTAGGTCTTATATTAGGGCAGGTTTAGAAAATAGTGCTAGGTCTTACTTTCGGGGTAGGTCTTATTTTCGGGGAAACACGGTAAGTATAAGGGTAAACATAGTTATGAATGCATGAAATGAATACATATAAGAAAAATAAAAAAGAAATAAAAGAAATAATAGGACAGGGACGGTAGGCACGTTGGTGTGCTTATGCTCACCCCCTACAGACCTCTTAGGAAGGAAAGGGGTGAGGTCAATAGTAGACAGTCTAAGGTTAAAGTTTTGGGGGTTTGGGGAAGAAACCACAGAGTCAGGTAGTGAAGTTAATTGTATGTATATATATATGTACAACAAAACAAATTAAGAAAATGAAAATGATAGTTGCTACCTGTGATTTCTATTACAAATTTTATGTTTTATACATGAAGAATATTTTTATTGTTGAGATAAGAATATAACATAAATGAAGTTCTATAATGTGCTTTGTAATGAATATGAAAATATGCAGTTCCTTTTCATGAGCCATGGTGGCGCAGTGGTTAGAAAGTAGTATTGCAGGCTAATTCTGCTGACTGCCAGAAGTTCCATTTTCACCAGCTCAAGGTTGACTCAGCCTTCCATCCTTCTGAGATCGGTAAATTGAGGATCCTCTGTTCTATGGGGACAATATGCTGATATGTAAAATCGCTTAGAGAGGGCTGTAAAGCACTGTGAAGTGGCATATAAGTCTGTGCAACTGCTATTGCTATAATATTCAACTATGTGTTGTTTTTACAGAGGAACATATGTATACAAAGTTGAACAGATTTCTTCTATCCCACCAATATTTGGATTTGAGAAAAGTGCCAGGATTTTTTCACCTTTTCTATAGTTTTGATTCAGAGGTAAAGAGACTCAGGTGGAGATTTTATGTTCAGCTATCTTTTTTTTCATCTTCTTCTGCTCCATTGCTTAGATATTACTGTTCCACTACTTTCCTCTATTATGTTGCCATTTTAAACATGTTCTCCAGAAAGTCTCCTCTTGAAAAAACCTTTGCAACTTTTGCATGCTTATTTGACATAAAAATGTGTAATCTTGTTTTACATCCATATGCAACCAAAGGTAAACTTTCTGATAGAAAATAGATTTTATTTCACCATACCTGCAGAATTATTATGAAAATATTTGGGCATTGTGGATTGATGATTTTTTTTGTTGAATCTGCTGATTCAAAGAAAACTAGATAAAATTGAGTTGTAATCACTAAATTGTAATCGGAAAAATACTTGCTAGTATATCTGGAATTTAACTGGTTCAACTTTGGTTTAAGGTTTTCTAAAAAAAAAAATTAGTGTCCTTTTTGAAGCACATCTGTTGTCTGGACTCAGCCTTCTCTTTACATGAAAAAGAACTTTAGTGTAATTTTGCTTGATTCCCTGATGATGCTTTTTGCGTTTTCTTTGTTTTCTAGCACAAAATGGAGCGTGAATGGGTTCTAGCTATTATTGGAGAAGGTCTCAGAGATAAAAACTGCTATCAGCTGTATGATTATCAAAAGATTTTCCATGTCATTCTGTCCTTCTTCCATAGCCCATTATGTGATGAAGCAACACAGGTAAAACTCTTCTAAAAATAAAATGGTTTTCATTTCATTCAGAGCACGAATGAAATTTACACTTTTATTCCAAGGTTGTCAGTCTGAGTCTGTCAGGGTAAATTGAACTCTTCCCTATACATTTTGTAATAAATGTAATATTTAAAGCAAAAAAATATAGAGACTTTTCAAGTGTTGTTGCGGTCAGGAGAGAGTTTACACTCTGATGCAGACGGTTGCCATTTCTGTGAAATGCTGTGGAAGATGGCAACTACACCAACATCACTTTATTCTCTTCCTTAGGAAGTTTGATAGTGTATGAACACAGATAATAGGATAATTAGCATTTCTCCAAATATTCCAACTCTTATAGTTAGGATTGAATTGTAGCCAGGATTGTAGCCACTATTATTAAATCATGAGATGCTATAACATGGTGGCTAGAAAATTCCCTTTTAATCACCTTCTTTTATTAATAGTGCCTTTTTGGTTTTGTTTTGCTTTTCAGTATCAGATTCTGGAAATACTTCAAAATGCTGCATATATCACTAAAGCTGCTTATGAACTAATAAGGGACCATAGCCTTTTAACCTGGCTGTTATCTATTGTTGAGAAAAGGTATACAGAAAGCTCTTTAGGCATCTATGGTAACCAGGAATGTGGTTGTTCTCTCTCTCTCTCTCTCTTGCATATTTAAGGTGATTAAGTGATTAAGATTAGATTTATTTTTAAAGAACACAATATACAATAAAGCAATTTAGATCCTTTGCAATTAATTTATATAATTGTTCAGGGGACATTGCCTTTCATAGATGCATGTTTTCTTCTTCATATTTACACTTTTTGATACAATTGAATAATAATCAGAAAAATTATTTGGTAAGTTTATTAAAAGCTTAATAAGTACGGTACTTCAAGGGTCAAATAAAAACTCAGTTCAAAATACTTTTTAAAAAATATCAGACTTCATTTAAAGCAAGTGACTTATTCAAAATTTTATTTGCTAAGACATTTTGAAGAATGTAGTATTTTATAATTGAAATTAGTATAAAAGTAATTCTGGTAACTACACTTGTATTATCCTGAATGCTGTTATGCCCGCAAGTAACTTTTTTAACCCAAATTGTAAGGGTTAATATTAAATATATAAAAAGAAATTGAATCAGATGTTCCAACTACTTTGTCAGTTCCTAAAAATGCGAACTTTTAAAATATAAAAAACATATAGTAATAAAATTAAATGTTTTCCTGAAATTTTGTCTTTTTTATTTCTAGGTTTCTAGAAAACAAGTTGTTAATATGTATAATCTCCTTAATTGACACTCTCTGGAAAACTAATTTAGGAAATAAGCAAACTTCACTCAGTTCATCCAGCCAATTGGAATTAAAAGAGAACCAGAAATTCCTTCCCATCCAGCTTATTAATGAATTTCTCCATGTTCTGCTTACACTTCTTAACCACATCCGGTAATTATTATCTATTTTTAAGGTATTGTATTGTTGCACTACTTTGGAATATACTTTTCCTTTACAAAAAGAATTACTTTTTCATTGTAAATAAGAATAATATTTTTCATCATCGTAATCAGCGGTGGGATTCAAATTTTTTTACTACCAGTTCTGTGGAAGTGGCTTGGTGGGTGTGGCTTGGTGGGCGTGGCCGAGGAAGGATACTGTAAAATCCCCATTCCCTCCACACTCCACTAACCTGCTTTCCAGCTCCGTTCTCCTGTGCAGGGCAACAAAAGAAGACCCAGCCAATCAGCTGGGACTTGGGAGGCAGAGAATAGTTGGGGGTGGGGCCAATCAGAGGTGGTATTGCTGGTTCTCCGAACTACTCAAAATTTCCACTACCGGTTCTCCAGAACAAGTCAGAACCTGTTGAATACCACCACTGATCGTAATCTAGCCCAGTCTAGGCAGCCATTAATATTTCCTGCTGAAGTCAGGCCTATCTTCCATAATTCATGCTTTGTATCATTTGGAATTTCTGCCACATTGCTACTAATTTAGGAGACTTTCTTAAGGTTGTTTCACACTAGTTTGGATCCTGTTAGCAGAACTGAATATGTAGGAATCAACTACAGCTGTTCTTTTGAGCCTTTGTTTTAGATGGGCTTTTGACCTATCTTTACCCCCTACAAATATTCTTATCTAAGGGAGATGTTAAATCTAATTTTACTTCTTAATAAACAATAAAATAAATATACCTTATATGGGTTTTCCCCCCCCATGTCTGCACATTACTAGGAAAAAATTTGGGAGTTGAAATTTATCAGCTTTGCAGTAGCTGAGCCACAAGGTGCCTAGGACATGACTCATTGAAGGGCTGCAACTCATGCACCAGTTACACAAATGCCTTTATGACCACTTTGCTTACACATTGCATTGGTTAAAGACTGAATATTCCCAGATCCAGTGGGCCTTAATAACCCATGGTTTGGTCTTGGTAGGATTGAGTCAAAGTTGGTTGCTCCCCATCCAGGGAGCAACAGATTCAGAAGCCATAAAATTTGATAAGTCATTGGCTCCAAGTTACATATTAATACTAACCTTCTATAAGATGAATATATAAGTACAATGTTTATGTCCTATTAGTAATGTTTTCCAATAACGTATAAATTATCCATCAGTTTCTTGTTTTGCTTCATTCAGGAATAAGATTAACCACTCAGTGCCTATTAAAATCAACAGTGAGCTTAGTCATTATTGTGCATAACGTGAGAAAAAAATAAATACTTTGTCCCAATTTTGTCCCCTGTCTTCTGCTAAATAGAACCAACTTGGATCCTGTTGAGTTTATTCAGTTTTTCAGTGTATTAAGTTCTGTATTGGAATACCGTACTCTGGTTATTGAAGCCTTCAGAGAAATGGGCAGATTCATTGTAAATGAACATATTCTTTCAAACAATGATGTGCTGATACTTTTGTACAAGTGGAGTATAATTAGCAAAGATATGGAGCTTCAGGATCACCTGCATGTTGTTGCACAACAATACGAAATCAAAGAATTGCTTAGTAAGTATTCTCAAAGTACTTCAGAGAGTTACCATATTATATCAATGTTTAGATTCAGCAAATGCTGTAAAAACAGCCACTTATTCTGAGAGCAAAATAGTTTCCTGCATTTGTAATAACTCCCACAAATCAATATGGTGGCTCAGGCTGTTAAATGCCTGCATTTAAGTTCCAGCTGCCTGTAATTACTGTAGGCTCGAATCCCACCAGGCTCAAGGTTGAGTCAGCCTTCCATCCTCTCGGGGTAGGTAAATTGAGGACCCAAGATTGTTGGGGGCAATAAGCTGACTTTCTAAAAATGCCGCTTAGTAATAAGCAGGCATATACAATGGAATGAAGGCTACTGCTGAGCACACTGGGTTGTATCCCAAAAATTGTAAGCCGCCCTGAGTCTTCGGAGAAGGGCAGCATATAAATGTAATTTTAAAAAAATATGTTGTTTGCCAGATGAGTTACTTTAGAATATTGAATTCAGCAAGCATATGTCTGAAAATATCTCCTTGATTCATGATGGCAAATTGATTTGAATAGCTTCATGTTCAGCCTCACTGAAACTCAGTGCCAAAAGCTTTTTATATACCACAAAGGCATTGGCAATCATCAGTGTTTTGGTTTGTGAAAGATTAATTCAGGAAATGCAATCCCTATGTAATCACATTCCCCAATGAGGAAGGAATGATTGAGGAAGAACTGTAGGGCAGTTAAATTACTTTGAAAACATGTGGGGATACAGTGTATATAAACAACTTTACATTGTGTAATATTGAACACTTATCTGATTCTGTTTAACTAAATTGCTACTGTTGATGTTAATTTTAAAGACAAGAGTATAAACCTTTGATGCATTTGATACAAATATTTTTCCTGGACAAAATAGGTGCTGTTCCAAAGATCTTGTTAGATAGTAATTAACATTTGTTTTTTTTTTAATATTTGAGGTGCAATAGTTAACTTGCTAGTATTGATTTAATATTAAATCTGCTATTTTTTGAGGCAATTAGCATACTCACTAGGAAGTTAATCTGCATGACAACATCTGTCAATTCATCTCAGCCTTAGTACTGTTTACTTACGCATTGATTGCCCTTGTTTCATTGTTTATAAAAGAGTTGCTTTTATCTCCTACAGAAAATACAGACAGAAACAAGCCACGGTTACATTCTCAAACATCAATCCGACTAGCTCAGAGAAAGAGTAAAACTGAAATAGAGGCAGCTACAATCTCTGTATGGAAAGAAGTTTATTTAAATGAATGTAGAACTCTTCTAAGATCTATTTTTATCCACTGGGAACCTGTTTTACTGGAAATATCAGCAAAATCTCCAACAGAACAGAAAGGACATAGTAATCCAGATCTTACCTGCAAGATTACTTATTTAGTCTTTAGATGGCTCATTACATCCTTCCTGGATGACAGCTTGAACATTCAGAATGCACTCCTGACTTTCTGGTGGTTTAAAAAATGTGGTTTTGGAAACAACATTATACTGGATTATATTCTTAAAGATGGAATTCTGAAAAGGACTATATTTAAGCTTTATAATAGCATCTGTAATTCCCTGAAATTGTGAAATTGAGTGATCTCTCTGTGCTTAATGGAATCATGCTCCATCTACTAGAATCTCAGAGCCTGACAGAAAATAATTTTCATGTGGCTGTGAAAAAATTCTGCCTCACTGAAGTTACAGATGTGAACAAAGGTAACTTCGTTTTGTTTTTTACAAAAAATACTCTGTCCTTTCCCTACATGTTGCCTTTGACATATGCTAAACTGCATGTCTGTTAACATATAGGTACGATTAAAAGTCATCAAATTGAAAAAGGTTGTTCTGCTTCATGAAACCTTGGAATTTGCTATATATCATAATACAGATTAACATTTCCACAAAATGGGTTACAGTCAAGGGCAAATAATTATTCAGAACATTGGGTTTTAGTATATAATTATCTGTAATATCCCAAAGGTGCTTTTTTCAAAAGGCAATTGGACTGTCTTTGGTTTTTTTCGCTTCTCATACAAGAATTTCAGAACTGAAGAAACTTCTTGGATGAGAAGCAAAACATCTTCAAGGAAAACCAAAGAAAGTCCATTGTCTTTTGAAAAAGCAATTTTGGGACAACCATGACCTTGATCCGTAGATATCTTTAGTATCCTTAAAACTACAAGGTACAGTAATGTTTAACAGTTTGAGTCTTCAAGTATTACAGTTTTTCTGCTATTTTTAAGTCAAGGCAATACAATATTTTTAGTAGATATTCAAATATTAATTTTGGGGGGGCCGAGATTATAACTGGTGGGTTCTAGTGGAAGATGAAATGTTCATTGGCAGATCTTTTGCAGACTAAATTAAATCTATAAATCAAGATACTCAAATACTAATAACTAGGACTATCTAAATTAGGCATGTCCAACCTGCCAGATGCAGACTGCATGTTGCCCTGGACAACTAGTAATGCACCCCCACAAGACCATAAACCTTTAGTAGTAGTATGTGATTTATACACATTAACCATATTATACATTTTATGTGTGGCCAAGAAAATTCCTCTTCACTCAGTGCAGCCCAGGCAAGCCGAAAGGTTTGATATCCAGGATCTAAACCATTCTCAATGCAAGTTATTCTCAGTAAAAAAGTGTTTGTTCAGTCAGGGCAGAAGTATGCTGGGAAAAGCACATGAAAAGCCAAGACATCACTAAGTGAAGGGAGGGAAGATGATGGGGACAATTCTTGGGTGGGATGGTGGCACATATCATATTGGGACATCAACAGAGGCCGAGAAGGGAAGGCACTGAGAAAATTGAGGAGCAGACCAGAGAGATAGGCTATGTTGGGATTTGCTAAGAGGTGACAGGACAGAGGACAGCATATATAACTCACTCATCTAAATTTTGCTTTGTATGAAACCAAAGTGTTGTGGGTTTTGGCCTACCATACCATGACAGAATCTCAACTATAGGATAGGTTCTTTCAAGTTTAAAACAAAGTTGTTTTCCCATGTTATGCATACTCCTTTTGTAACTATCATTTTCTTTTTCCTAGCTGCAAGAATTTTCCTTACTTCAATTTATATTGGAGACATTTGGCTAGGAGCAAGGCAACCAGACATGTTTATGACGCACATTAAACTAATATGTGGAGCAACCGATACTGAACGAAATGACAAAACAAGGTTGGAATTTGAAGATTCAATGGTTTCTCTCTGCAAAGACATATACTCATTTTTAAGTCCTCACTTTAAGTCTTAAACTCAAACATTTGTCAACTTTCCTATCTTGAAATTAAAGAAATAAATAAAAGGAGCCATTGTGTACAATTCTACAGGAATTGTTTCAAAAACAGTGTCTATTAACAGCAGTACAACTGTATGTTATAATAGGCATGATTTCAAATAAACTTATATTTTTTTTCAGAATTTGGCAAAGCTGGTTTTAGATGCTATTTTTGTATATTGTATTTTTAAATGTTGGAAAAATAATAAACAAAACATTGAACATTGATTTGAAGTAATAAAAGTAATAAGTGTTTTGTTATAAGCAGGGGCAGAGAAACAGTCCCATTTTTTTTTTTTTAAATTACATTTATATGCCGCCCTTCTCCGGAGACTCAGGGCGGCTTACAATGTTTGGAGCGCAACCCAATGCGCTCAGCAATAGCCTTCATTCCATTTTAAAGCAACTGCATTTCTTTGCAGGCTTGTTTTAATAAATCACATTAAAAGGTGAAGTTACTTTAATGGAGTAATCTTTTCAAAAACAGTATCTTTCTATCAAGTTCATCACGTAGAAGCCTGAGAAAAAATATGACAAAGAATAATTTTCTGAATTATTTTTGAAGCATGCACATCCCATAGATAGATAGATAGATAGATAGATAGATAGATAGATAGATAGATATGTATATATGTAGGTCTTGGTGTATTCGGGTCTTGTCCCGTGTAAGATTGAGAATACCTTGGCAACGTTTCGACGAAATCTCATCCGTCATCTTCAGGCTGGTGTCTTCAGCTTCGTTCTTCTGGGAGAAGTGTGTGATCGTGGCTGTTTTTCCCTTTTAAACTCCAGAGTTGGCTGTGTTGTTACTTCTTGATTGGTTGATGGAGTTGATGTATGCAGATTGGATGGCTTTTCCTGAGACCCTGTGTGGCTGAGGTGCTGGCTGTGTGTCTCTCAGCCTTTTGTGTTGTAATGACCTGGGTAATGGGCTGTGTGATGACCTTCTGAGTTCTATTGTTGTGGCGTCCTGGGTGTGGTGCTGTATCTCCTGGGTCGTTGTCTGTGTTGCAACCTCCTGATGTTTTGTGTTGTAATCTCCTGAGTTCTGTGATGTAGTGTCCTGGGTGGAAGGCTGTGATGTGACATTCCGGGCCTTGGTTTGGCTCCGAGTTTGAGGTCTGGCTATGTGTTTATAGTGTGTGTCAGTTTGCTTAGTTTGGGGGTCGGAGGGGGGTGTAGCAGCTGGTGTTGCAGCCATGGTCTGGTTTCTGGATGGTGGTTGCGTGTGGCGTGGGCTTGGGTTTGAGTCTGGGCTTGGGTTTGAGTCTGGTGAAGGAGATTGGTGGTGGCATCATGTGTTATTTTGGGTCCAGTGTTGGTTTTCGTGGCTGGGACTCGTTTGTTGACTAGGGCTAGTTTCCAGATGTCTGGTAGGCGGGAAGTATCATCCCGCTTATTCATGTTATGGGGGTGTTTCTCTATTTCGATGGCTTCCCTAATTATTCTCTTGTTGAAGTGTTCAGTATTGGAGATAAGTTTGGATCCCTCAAAATCAATTTCATGTCCTGTGGCTTTAAGGTGCTGGAAAAGGGAGGAAGTTTTTTCTTCTTTTCTGACTGCGTTCTTGTGTTCTGCGATGCGTGCATTTATTCTCCTGTTATGTTATGTCGCAGAACACAAGAACGCAACACAAAAGGCTGAGAGACACACAGCCAGCACCTCAGCCACACAGGGTCTCAGGAAAAAGCCATCCAATCTGCATACATCAAATCCATCAACCAATCAAGTAACAACACAGCCAATTCTAGAGTTTAAAAGGGAAAAACAGCCACTATCACACACTTCTCCCAGAAGAACGAAGCTGAAGACACCAGCCTGAAGATGACGGATGAGATTTCATCGACAAGGTATTCTCAATCTATTCTCAATCTTACGGGACAAGACCGAATACACCAAGACCTACATACCTTTACCCATGAAAATCTACGAAAACATTATATATATATATATATACGTAGATTTTCACGGGTAAAGATACAAGACCCGAATACACCAAGACCTACATATATATATCCACACTCCCAAAGGAGTTTTTCCTTCTCTGAAGCTTCTGAAATGGTCATAAGAACAGTAACTATAAGAAGCAATTCCTTTAATTCAAAGATACATAATGCACAGGCTTCATACAATCCCATATCTGGATCCAGAAACTGGCTGAAAGAAAACAAGACAACAGTAGTATCAGAGTTATACTTTGTTTTATTTCTTTTGTCATGTTACCAGACTAGTCTGTCATATTCATTTACAAGAAATTGCCTGCCACATTATTTTGCAAAAATGTTTAGCTATTTTCTGTAAGGGCGTAATGAAATCTGACTTCATTATTTGTTATGAATTAATATGTTACATTTATTATATTTATTAACATATATTAATATTTTTGAGAAAAAACAAACAGAAGAAAAAAGGGGAGCAAAAAACATACACCATGAAGTGAATCATAGGAATTTATAATTTAATTTAACAATTTAATTTAATAATGGGATTTCTATGCTGCCCTATCTCCCGAAGGACTCAGGGCGGCTTACAGCAATAAAAACAAGAATAGAAAATTTTGAAAAACTATTAAATAAGAAAGAAACCCCAATTACTCATATTAAAAGCGAATTTAATAAGTGAATCAAATTGGCTATAATGAAATTTATTAAGATAAACATTTTCAACATTAGATTTGTATAATTGAGTGTCCTACATGGTTTGAAAAATTATAAGTTATATTTAAAATCCAAGTAATATATGAACAATAGTAAAATCAGTACATTATAAATCATAAAGTAATATAAATCATTATAATAGTTTCTGTCCAAACAAATAACTGATAATTAGAATATTATCACTTTATGCTAAAAAAAATGAAATTTTAGATGTGGTGCATATATGATACTATAATCATTAAAGGGTTCCCAAGTTGAATTATATTCTGCGTCAGATTTACTTTTGAAATATAAAAGTTATTTTGGACATAGAGGTATACTCCTACGGGTTAATTAGCCATTCTTCTAAGAAAGAATTCTGTGTACTTTCCTATCAGAAGCATAGAGTCCTTGTAGCAATTAACATGTACAAAGCTGCTCCAGCGTACTTTGTGGGAATATAAGCTTTGATAATATTTAATTGGTTGGAAAGGAAACTTAAGCTTTTATAAATTGTTTCAATCCATTAGAAATCGGTTTTCAACATTGTTGAGCTGTGTAACATTGCTACCAAATATGGAAAAATGATCCAACCTGATTATTATTACATTTCCAGTAATTCTTAAGAAAATGAACTGTATCTGTCATTGTAAAACTGCCCAACAGTATTCAACACTATTGTATATTTTAATTACAGAAAAGAAAAAAATATTTTGATTTTTTATAATGCTGCTTCTAATACATGATATACTCTATGCAGATAAAAGGATTGTGCAACTTTAATGTTGCATGTGGTACATACATACACAGAAATGTTTGTATTTTATAAAGTGAATAATTTATAATATAGAAAGTCACTGTATTTTGTTCCACTGAATCTTAGGCTTACATACTTTTTAATTAGCCTTAAGTAATGTTAAATCACAACTTATTTGCAATTAGGACAAAAGCCAACCTGCAGATTAAGCCAGGTTTTTTTTAATAACAATCATGGTGTATTGTGTAAAAATACAGCTAATGTAATATTTCTAGTACTGATTCAGTAGAGATCTGATTCTGGTTTTGTTCAATTTCTTGAATGATTTGAAGCATGACTTTTAGCTACTAATCTGTATATATAATGTTAAAAATTTTTCTCATCTATGTATGTCATTTGATTTTTTTAAAATTAAATTGTGGATTTCATATTTTCTGGTAAATTACCCTTTTATATTAGATAGTACAATTATTATTATATAACAAAAAAGCCGATGTATTTTTAAAAAGGAATTACATGTTCGTTTACATGGGTATTCCTCCTAGCACATTATATTATAATATGTAGTGGGCTTCATATTTCACTTATGAGAAGGTTTTACCCTGAATTGTCTGTATGGTGACATGGTAACCTATTACTTGAACAGAGCCGTTCAATTTCTTCTCCTTGGTTATCTACAGATATTCGTACAGTGTCATTGTTAACAAGATTTTGATGAATAGTTTCTGAATAATTCCATGGAAACTTCTTTGATCCTCCAGTCCTGGGGACAAAATTGCTAAATTAAGTTTGATTATCTTTAAAATATTATCAGGTAATATGGGAGATTAGTAATAACTGATAACCAAACATTCATATAATGGCTCAAATCACACAGATTCTTATAACTAAGGTTTTCAATGCTAAATCAGTTTTTAATAACATTTTTCTCTATGTTTAGTCCCAGTAATGTTTATTTGGTCAATGCCCAGCAATGCAATATTTATTTGTATAGAACTTTTGCTTACTTTCTGAGAGGTTGTCAAGGTGAGATAGGTTATGAGATAGGCTGTATTCTGCAAATTGATAAAACACTATGTCTAAGATATATACATTCCAAGAAGACATTCTTCCCACAAAAAATTGATGTAATCTTTAAAATAAAACAGCACTAAATTTGGCAGATTAGATCAAAATATATTTCAATTTACTTTAGTTAAAACTAATGTTTAATTGAAGTAAATTGGAATGAATAAATATGGATCTAACCTGCCAATTTTGTAGGAGGTAGGGGATGAGGAAGTTTATAGGAATCTGATATATTTGCAATATTCAGTAGATACCCTTCAATATCTTTTTTTGAGATTCAACAAATTTTGGTTATTGGCCACATTTCCATGTATTAAACGCAACGTGATAAATATATAAATTGCTTGGATTTACTTATTTGTATTTTTAAATACACTAACCATCACAAGGACTTTACTATCTTTAAGGTGTTGAAAAAGTATGTTCAGAAAAACTGAACTGCAAATAATTAAGAACTATGTTTAGTTTATTGTTGTGTACTTTAAATTCAGTGGTTTATTAAATCATATGTAAGAGTTAAAGTCACAGTCCTTTCTAGAGCTGTACAAACTTTAAAACTACAAAATCATTTGTAGAGTAAAAGATATTTCACTCACTTCATGGATGTTGTACCAGATCGAGACATGTAGAACAAAATAAAGAAGAGAAATGCCACAAAAGAAATAAGTCCAATCCAAAAGCCTATGACAATTGAATCTGTTGAAAAATAAATTAGAGTTCTTGAAATGAATATGAAAATCAGCATATTTATATACAAGTAATTCATATGTTTTTTATTGTTTAATTATTCAAGAAGAGACTGTCTTTAGTGCAGTATTTAAAATGCATGCAACGTTTTAATTACAAATGGAAACTAGCATCCTCAGTCTGGCTGTGACTTACTGAGATCAATAAGTATAAGTAAGGCACAGTAGTAGTGAAAATTAAAATATTGAAATAACACTTTATAATGCCTTGGTAAGATCACACTTGGAATACTGCATCCAGTTTTGGTTGCCGCAATGTAAAAAAGATGTTGAAACACTAGAAAGTATGCAGAAAGATGATTAGGGTATTGAAGGCTAAAACATATAAAGAAGAGTTGCTGGAATTGGATATGTCTAGTTTAATGAAAAGAATAAAACATGCTTAGGATCTATTTCCTTGAATCCTAGATGTAACACTGGCTGTCAAAAACCTGCCTCCATGAAGACAAGATTAAATTTATCTCCACCCATAGAATTTAAGGTTTCTCTGGTTGTACCCTGTCTTAAGATATTTATATCTAACTTACCCTTTCAGTTAAGAGGGAATAAAACATTTATTTCTGCCTAGTGGAGAGAACAGCAGTACTTACATCTGTGGGCTGTCAGTTTACTTGCATCAACTGGAGGTAGATCAAAGTAATCCATATAATATTCATAGCGCATCGTATAATTTGTTGAATTGGTCATTTCAGTAGTGTAACCAAGGTAGCTTTGGACTCTAATAGATCCAGGACAAAACTGCAATGTTTCCATAAAGCCGTGCTGTAATTGTGCAAATAAATTTTCATTTGACATCCTTATATGGCAGATCTACTCAGGCTGACCTTCATTTCTACTGTTAACACAGCTGCCCAATGTTAAAATGACACTGAATGTCTCTTGCTTGACTTACTAGCCATGGCCCAGTGTGTTATTCTTTGTACTATAATCTAATGCCAATAGTAAACAAATGTTTTGCATCCACATTGTAAAACAACTGTTTAAATTCATCTTAGAGTATCAAATGCTGCTTGTCATGTGCACACCCCCCTTAACAGAAATTTGACAAGGACAAAGGTGACATAATAGGTTTATTGTTAAAAACTTCATTTTGGGGTAGGTTTTGGCTGAATTAGCTACCTGCATCCGAGAAGTATAAACGTTTGAGAGGGCACATTTGCTGGACCAGCAGCGTCCCCACGACTACCTGTTTAGGCTTTACCACAAGTTTCTTTTGCTTTTTATTCATTTACGCAGGGTTTTTTTTTTAAAAAGTGCAGGGCTGTATTAAAGAACAGTGCAATCTAAATGCTAGCCACGGTTCAGAAGCAAATGAAGCCGGCGTCCACGTTTCTCGCTCTTCAGACGAAATACGGTTACAGACTAGCAACCTCAGCTCAGTTCGAAGAGCTTCCAACGGCGAAGCCATCAATTGAAGAGGCCTTTCAGTCTTGCGGGAGAGCGTGAGCTAGTGCGCACGCGCACAAATCCTCCCCTTACTTGCCCTGCTACTGCTTCTGCCTCCTCTCCTCGGGAAAGAAACCTTGTTGGTGCGCTAGAAGAGGGGCCACCCGTTATTTCCGGTATTGCGGCGAGGGAGGAGGCTGAGTTCGGCGCGGGTGGCTTGGAAAAAATGGCGGCGTTCCCGTTTGAAGAAAGCTCTCTGTCGGCGGTAACATTCTCTGACAACCTAGAGCCCGGTAACGAGGAACAGCCGAGCGCTGAGGACCTGCCTATGGTGTTCCTGTGCGCCGGATGTAAACGGCCTGTAGGAGACACACTCAACTGGGAGACTAACGACGAGGAGACCAATTGCATCCTGCTCAAGAGTCAGTGGGGGAAAAAACCGCGCGCGGCTACCTAGCAACGCTGCGCCTTCTTGCTCGACATTCTTTTCCCGCGCGTGCGGGCATTCTTCTGGCGCGCGCGCGTGCGTGAGCGCCCTGTTCCCATTCCCTCGAGGCACCGGCGGAAGGATTTATGCCTTTCGCGCCTTTCCTTGCCCGTTTTTCGCGTTGCGGTTCTGTGTTAGCTAACGTAATGTTAACGTAGTGCAGGTAGTCCTTGACTTAACAACAATTCTTTTAAATGACCGTTCTGAAGAAAGCGACTTATGCCCATTTTGCACACTTGGCAACCTTTGTAAGCCTCCCCAGGATCATGTGATCAAAATTCAGGTGCTTGGCAACTGGTTCATACTTAACGACCGTTGCTGTTCCCCAAGGTCACGTGATCCCCTTTTGTAACCTGACAAGCAAAGTAACAACCCTCTTACTATACTGCAGTCATTCACTTAGCAATTGTGGCAAGAAAGGTTGTAAACTGGGGCAAAGCTTGGCTTAACAAATGTCTCACTTAACAACGGAAATTTTGGGCTCACTTGTCATAAATCAAGGAGTACCTGGTCATTGTCAGCAGAGAGATCTTTTCTTCTAGGCTAAATTCTTCTCCCTTTCTCAGATTTGACTGCAAGGTTATTTAGGGTTAATTTTTTTCTAAGAACCTGATAATGTTGGTCAAATCCCAAAATAATTTGTATTTTGTCACTACTGCTGTTGAATTTGTGATCTTCAACAAATTTCATGTTCAGCAAAGCTGGTTTATCTGTTGCTTAGGTTGCATATGCTGTTGAACTGCATTGTATTGGTTTTTTAATTCATCTGTAGTTCTCTATGTTACATATTCATTTGATACCAATAAAGGAGAATATTTGTAACTTAGGGTTGAAATGGAGCCTTGGTGGTGCAGGCTGATAATAGCCTAGCACTTAGTTCCAGCTGCCTGTAACTATTGCAGGCTCAAATCCCACCAGGCTCAAGGTTGACTCAGCCTTCTATCCTCTCGAGGTAGGTAAACTGAGGACCCAAGATTGTTGGGGGCAATAAGCTGACTTTGTAAAAATGCCACTTAGTAATTAGCAGGCATATACAATGGAAGGAAGGCTGAGTGCATTGGATTGTATCCCAAAAATTGTAAGCCGCCCTGAGTCTCCGGAGAAGGGCGGGATATAAATATGAATTAAAATAAAAAAAAAAAATGAGGGTCCTTGGTGCCCTCTCAGCTTGCTTGTTTTCTTGCAGACATTTCATTACACAAGCTAAGTAACACCATCAGTTTGGGTAATGAAACGTCTGCAAGAAAGCAAGCTCAGAGAGCACCTCATATTCATTTGAATGGTGGTTTTTATGCTCCCTACTCTGAATGGAATATAAGTGTGTTAATTGTTAAAAGGAAAGCTTTGTTAAACTTTCCTGGCCCGAAAACTATCAAAACAATCTTGACATTGCTTTCTGTGTTCTTTGGTTTATTAAAGTGGCCTGCCTTTTTATGAGAACATTTTGTTTCTGCTTGCTTTGATGTGTATCTTTCACATTTCAGGTGTTACACTCAATGTCTCAATAGACAAAGAGCAAAAACTCTCAAGCCAGGCAGATGAAACTGGCTGGTAAGTTATAAGAATTTCAGAATGGAAGTTATAATTGATCTAGCAGAACTTCATGTTGCTGTAGCTGAATTACTTTTGATCAAAGCTTTGTTTTGTTTGAAATGCCCATGTAGTTTAATTGTAACCATATTTAGATGCTCTACTCTTTAATTTACCTGAACCCAGCAAACTAATATTATTATTTGTGTTAGACCATTCAATATCACAACATAGTATGTTTTTCATTTTTGAACATGTTATTACATTTTATTATTATTACATTTTAAGTGTAAAATCAAAAAGCAAGAGGAAGGAAAATGGATGAAGAAACCCTGAATGTGAGGATAAAATCTGTAGAGATTATACCTGTTTCTTTAGGAATTTTCAGTATTATTTGCTTCATTTGCAGGAAATTCTAAATTAGAGCATGTAATTAAAAATAAGTGATGTTTTGCTTTACAGCATTCTTGAAACCTTGTTTTGCTCTGGCTGCAACATGAAACTTGGAAACATTTATAGGTGTACCCCAAAGCATCTTGACTATAAACGAGATTTATTTTGCTTAAACATAGAGTCCCTAGAAAGGTAAGCAAACCAACAATGGAGCTTGCTAATCACAGTCTTTTATAATCTCTTAAATAGAATTGGTTACTTTGGAGATTTAACTTCTTCATTTACAGATTTTTTTCCAAAGGCAAATGGAATGTTTCAAGCCTAACGGAATATTATTTATTATCAGCACTTGTTACTTTAAATTTATGAAGCATCATTCTTTATGCTATTGCTTTGTGGAAGAAGAAAACTACATCAGAAATGACCTTCATTTTTTTTTGTTTCAAGTGTTGAGTTACTATTTATTTCTCCTTCCCACCCCCTCAAACATTATATCCATCTCTTTATGAAAAAATTCTATGAAATAAACATGTTCCAGACATAAGAGTTATAATCACGTATTTATATTAGTACTTCAAAACTGTTCACTGTGTATATTGTTTACTTAAAATTCTGGTGTTTGCATAATTCTAATCACAATGGTTTTTCCTTTTTAAAGTTTTTGGTTCTAAACCTCATTGTGGGAATAAAATAGAGTCATCTGCAAATGAAAAACAATGTTTATTAGCACCTTTTCCAACTAACTTTATTATTATTAATTATAATTAAACACAGATCACAGAATCTTATGCCATTTAGTAAAATTGTAATAAATTTCAATACAAAATTTGTTAATTGGAAAGATGCCATTACATTCTTTCTGTTTTTTTGCTACTATAGATTACACTTCTGCAAATTTCAATACTAGGGTGGGAATCAGTCCTCTGTATTTTCAGAAACACTTGGTGAACAAAAATCAAATATTCTTAGTGAACTTTAGGAAAACACAATGTTACAAGGGTTGGTCTTCCAGGCATTCTTTTCAAAATGGCATTGAAATGGTTGATCATTTACTTATTATATTTTGAATTCATAAATAGATTCATTAGTATTATTAGTATTAATTATTACTACTACAGAAAAATGAGAATTGTTCTCTTTCACTTTTCCATTGACAGACTCTATTGCAGTAAGTACTACAATCATGACTATTCTCTTAAATGATTGTTTTGTTACTTATAACTGTATAAATGTCTAAGTTATACCCTAGGGTCATCAGAACAAAAAGCTAACATTGATGAGGAACCTCTCACACTTGAAAGTCGAGCTAATTTAGAAGAATCATTAGGAAGAGTAAGATAATTCTATATATTTTGCCTTCTATACTTATTTACTTAGATGTATTATGGTGAACTCTTAAAATCTTTTATTTATACACAAGTAAAATTCTGTCAATAGCAGCCAAGGGAAAATTTGGGTAGAAAAAATACATTTCTTTGTTCTTTGCTGTATGCTTCTGTATGAAAATATAATTGTTTTTCTGATTAAACATATTAGCACTACTATTATCTGTTCATGCAACTGCTCTTTGCATAATGTTGGTTTGAGACCAATGTATCATGCAGTTCCAAATCCCTATTTACCTCAATTATAAGATATGAAAGGTAGTATCCACTATGAGTTCTCTGATTGTACTCATGAAGTAGGAGAAAAGTGGTATATTAAATTGATTTTTTCAAACTTTATTTAACAGGCAGAAACAATACTGAAAGCATTAGAACAACGATTATCTGCAATGGAATCAAGTTTTGCAACTCTTCACAATATTGGCTGAAAAATATTTCTGACATTAATATTTATAATATTAATAAAACCTTTGTATTTACTGTTGTAAAATTGTTGGATTACTGCAAGAGCCTAGCTGCAAATTATAAAAGTCTACTCAGTCTTCTGATTAAGAATACAGACACTTTAGAAACAAAAACAAAATCTCATGGAGTTGAAGAAATTTCTAGGAAAACTTGTCAATACACCCACATGGGTGTATTCTTTTACAATATTTTTGACCTAAACGTTCTAAATAATTGAAATTCCAATAATCTTGTCCGTATTTTTGTCCTTTCTGTTTTGTGTACTGCGTACAATTTCTTACTTTGATTGGCAGCTTAGATTGGAATATAGTTAATCCACTTTTGTGGAAAAGATTATTGCTTTGGATTCCTAATGGTTTTCAGGGCATTACAGTTGAATCTTGTATTTATTGTAGCAGCCATTTAATTGTCTGCTAGTTTAAGATATTGATGCAGTATGTGTAATATACTGGCAGGAGCTATATACATACATATTTCTTAATTTGTGTTGTTCCGGTGATTTTGTCTACTGTACTTTAAAATATTTAAGAATAAATAACTGTTCTAGAAAATTCAAACTAATATGGCAAGAAATTCTTAACCAAAAATAAAGCATAGAAATAAATTGACTACACTAGCTATTTTACAAAATAAAGTAGTAAAAGTTATATAATGTAATATCACTGTATTTTAGAAGAATTGTTTTCTAATATCAGGAATGCAGTTTAAAAATCAAAATACTTGAATACAGTGATATAAATGTTTCAGTACAAATAAAAATTTATAGAACTGCAATTTAAAATTCAGTTTTCTTGTAAGTCTTTGTGCTTATTTATTACTTTGTTCTGTAATGAATAGAATAGAAGCTACATGTAGTTTGCCACACTGAAATGTCTTATGTTTCAAATCTAGGTGGGATTAGTCATCACAGATTTCTCATTATGTTGTAGTACATTTTGTTCATCTAAATAGAACACACCATGCTGGTTTGTCCTTATTTTTTTTCTTCTTTAAAAATGGAAAAGGAGCTACTATTCATCAAGCTATAATTTGATATGTAAAGTATGTATGTGTATTTGTATATTATGTATAGACATTCAAATATCGGTTCCCATTTCTATTTGTTTAAATAGAATGGGGTATGATGAATAAAACAAAATCTGTATTGACATAAGGGTTTACACTGTTTTGCTGCTTCAGTACAATGACTTAAGTGGCTAACCATTGCTAATTAGGTTTAAAACCATAGAATATTATACAGTAATAACAAACTACTTAAAACTTCCAGAACAGATAAATTTACATAAATTCTATCTCCAAAAACTATAGAAAAACTAAGATTTAACTGCTCTTCAAAATACTGGCAGAGAGGAAGCTCTACTTCACATAAGCATTTTCTTCCAGACCTGAATCAGTAACAAAAATGCTGGTGTCTTTATTTAATTAAATTTAATTTAATGATGGGATTTCTATGCCGCCCTATCTCCCGAAGGACTCAGGGCAGCTCACAAAAATAAAAACAGAAATACAAAATTTAAAAACATTCAACAAGAAACCCCAATTACATTAAAAATTAAAACCAACAAATCGAAAAACAATTAAAAACCCCTTCAGTCCAGGTTGGCCGATCAAAAAAGCCAAGTCTTTAGGTCGCGACGGAAGGAACAAAGGTCAGGAGTCACCCGAAGCTCCACGGGCAGTTGGTTCCAAAGGGCAGGCGCACCCACAGAGAAGGCCCTCCCCCTGGGAGTCGCTAGCTGACATTGTCTGGCCGATGGCACCCTGAGGAGACCCTGCCTGTGGGAGCGCACAGGGCTCCCACAAATACCCTGGACCTAAGCCATGAAGGGCTTTATAGATGATTACCAGAACCTTGAATCTCACCCAGAGGGCAACCAGCAACCAATGCAGCTCACGCAGGAGGTGTGTAATATGGGAGTATCGGGATACTCCCGTCACAACCCGTGCGGCCACATTCTGCACCAGTTGAAGCCTCCAAGTGGTCCTCAAGGGCAGCCCCATGTAGAGAGCGTTGCAGTAGTCTACACGGGAGGTAACGAGCACATGAGTAACCGTACGCAAGGCATCTCGGTCCAGATAGGGATGCAACTGGCGCACAAGGCGAACCTGTGCAAATGCCCCCCTGGCCACAGCTCCTACATGATCTTCCAAATTGAGCTGTGTGTCCAGGAGGATGCCTAGATTGCATGCCCTTTCCATGGGGGGTAACACCTCTCCCCCCATGACCAAGGATGGAACATTCTGGACAATCCGAGATGCCGGTGTGTACAGCCACTCGGTCTTGGCCGGGTTGAGCTGAAGCCTGTTCCTAAGGCACTGGGACATCACGTCGAGGGCATCACTGGGTTGGTTTGGGATGGAGTTTAAAAGCTGAGTATCAGCATACTGATGATACCTCCCCCCAAAACCACGGATAATCTCACCCAGCGGCTTCATATAGGTGTTGAACAGGAGGGGAGAGGACCGACCCCTGAAGCACCCCACAAGTGAGGGGCCTCGGGGTCGACCTCGACCCTCCTGCCAACACCGACTGCGAACGTCCCGAGAGGTAGGAGAACCACCGCAAAACGGTGCCTCCCACACCCAACCCCGAGGCACTGCAGTAAGATACCATGGTCGATGGTATCAAAAGCCACTGAGAGATCTAATAGGACCAGGACAGAGGAAAAACCTCTATCCCAAGCCTGCCAGAGATCATCCACCAGCATGACCAATGCCGTCTCCGTGCTGTACCTGGGCCTGAAACCCGATTGATATGGATCCAGGTAGTCAGCTTCCTCTAGGAACACCGGGAGCTGTCGAGCCACCATGCTCTCAACAACCTTTGCTATAAAGCAAAGGTTGGAGACGGGATGAAAGTTATTCAAAATAGCTGGGTCCAAGACAGGTTTCTCAAGGAAGGGCCTCACCACCACCTCCTTCAAGGCGGAGGGGAAGCATCCTTCACTCAAAGAGGCGTTAACCACTGCCTGGAGCCAGCCTCGTGTGACCTCCAGGGCAACATAGACCAGCCAGGAGGGACACGGGTCCAGTAAACACGTGGTGGCACTCAGCTTCCTCATGATCCCATCCACTTCATCCAGAGTCACAGGATCAAACTCTTCCCAGATGGTATCCCCAAGACCCGTCGCTTCCCCCCCGTCAGACTCTGCCCAGTCGGAGTCCAGACCGGCCCGGATCTGAGCGATCTTGTCCAGCAGATGTTGGCTACATTCCTCGGCCCGTCCCTGCAAAGGGTCCTCCCCGTCCTCTGATTGAGGAGGGAACGGGTGACCTGAAACAGGGCGGCCAGGCGATTATCTGCGGACGCAATGAGAGCGGAGAAGTACGCAGACTTCGCCACTTGCATTGCCTCAAGAGAAGATCTAGTCACAGATCTTAACTGCGCTTGATCAGATTCGGACCAACTGGACCTCCAACTGCTCTCTAGGCCCCTCCTCCGCTGCTTCATCTCCCGGAGCTCCATGGAAAACCAGGGAGCCAACCAGGATCTGCACCGGGTTAGATTTTTAAAACTTGTAATTATAAATCCCTGATATTATTTGTTATTAGAGGTAGTCTTAACAATGACTTTGGGAACAATACAAAGGGATAACTTATAAAATTAATTACGTTTTTTAAAGGCAGTAAAAGCTTGGTACCTTATAACCCTATTACTAGCAGGGGTTTGGAATTTTCAGCATGCTTCCCATGGCTACTGTTCTATCTGTTAAATTAGAAGTGCAGTCTTACTGTTCCATTGGAATGAGCCTGATTGCACTGAGTAAATTGTAATAATTAGCATGCATTGAATCATTTTATAAATCTAATGATTGGAATATATCAGTTCAGTTTAAAAATAGATCTAGAAAGAGACACAAATGCATTTTAAATGTTAATAAAAATTCCAAGATGTGTGGGCAGAAATTGTCAAGGGTAACCATGCATGAATTTTAATTGTTTTCATGAATTAATAGCGTAGACTTTTAAAGAATGGCTGGTTTTAACTTCTTTTTTCCCCTTGCATCCCAAAGATTAACTGTAAATCTGTGCTAAGAGTTAGGATGCACTTTACTTGTACTGACTGCTGAAGGCTTTTTAAAATTTACACAGAAGTGATCATATCCCATGGGGAGAATATTTTTGTTTTTTATCCCTAATATATGATAATAACATCCATGTTAGTTTTGAAAGGTTATAAAAGAATTGCTACTTAAACAGGAATCGTAAAAGGTTTCTTAAGAAGACATTGGGGTGCATTCAGATGTCCTGTACAGGTAAGTAGATGACAAAATAATTGCAGCAGCTTTTCTGATAGAATTGGATTGACATTTCATTAGGAAGTCATTTTGCTGCATGCTGTTCTTAATATCCAAGCAGGATAGCATGTTCAGGCTTTGGCTTCTTTAAAGGAATGTTGTTAATTAACAAATTTAAGTTACTAGTTTTTGTATAAAATTACAATAATTTTACACCTCGCAAGTGGTGCTTAACAGCTCCTCAGCTATCCTAAAAAATTTTTTAAAACTATTCAAGTTCCCTAGTACCACTCTTGCAGTCTCAAAATGCATTAAAAACACTGCTTTGTTTATATATGGATTCTCCTTTCTGACTTTGGATACCCAGGATATCCCATTTATGCATGTACTATCTGCCTTTGGGTTTTAAAATTTTGATTTAAGAAGCGGGGAAAGGTCAAACTTTGAACCATTGCTTGTCTAGTCATTGTCTGGCTGAAAAATACTCTGTTAAACTCCTCTTGTAACTTCTGTTGACCAAGTCTTGGACTTAACTCTAAGGCAAATACTGGGACAGATTAAGACAATCAGTCATTGGCAAAAGTTTGCTCTTATACATACCTATACAATCTATCACTTAGATCTTTTGTCAAGGTCATCTCTCTGAAGCGGTTTCAACTAAAAGAGGGGTAAGGCAAGGCCATATGCTAGCCCCCTTATTTTTCCATTTCTGCATTAATCTACCGGTAATAATGCAGCTGCTCATGGTCCCTGGTCATTATCTTCCTGTTCTAGCAGAACCGGTGATTTTGGCACTTTTATATGCAAATTATATGGATCTCATATCAGTTTCCAGATAGCAATGAGAAGGGCGCTGCTTTTTTCTGCTTAGAAGATTAATAATTAATAGAAAACAAGCGTTCTCTATGCAAATGTCCAGGTGTCTGCAAGGAGTATAAATCCTTCCATTCCCCACCATCCAGTCAGAACATGTTTTAGTTGTGTTTATGTTTCCCCTTATTTAGTATGCTGCCCAGTGTCCACTAGAGGTGGATGACCAATATAAGGCATTTGTGGCCAAGGCTATCCTTCAACTTCTATGCTATACTTAAGCTTTAAAAATACCAGATCCACTCTCAAGCCATGGCTCTGGGGTACAGATCTTCAGTTTAAAGTAACCCAATTGCCTACTCGTATAATTCGCGAAAATTCTTCCAAGTTTTTTTTGTATCAACTGCCTACTTACCATCTATTATAATACTGAAATTTCACAGGACTTTTTATCTTAGCCAGACTATACAAATATTCCAGTGCACTGGTGCTTATGCCCATGTGGAGATCGGTCAGTTGTGTGCCTGAGTTCATGCTTCTCTGCGGACCCCTTTACAGGGGCTCTAGGATGACCCTCGTCCAACCTGATCACTTTCAATCAGTGGCTAAATAGCTGATTTTCAGTTATCCACTTCTTTCATTCCTTCCCCTCCATATTAAGAGTGGAAATGGTAACAGGAGGTCTCCAGCAGCAAACCACATCTATTCTCTTTCTTAAAATACCCTCAAACACATGCTACTTGAAAGCAAAAGGTATAAAAAATACCCATAACTTTAGGCTGTTTAATTAAATGTTGGACAGGGCCATCGATAGGATCAAAATGATTTACCTTCCAAACAATTTTTGTTTCCATTTTCATTTATATACTGTTGCCAAAATTACAATAAGGCCAGATATATTGGTAAAATATAGCAAAATTGAGAGTTGGGACCTTACTAAATCCCACTAACAATACTTCTAAATACATGCTAATTAGAAACAAATTTTAAAAATTGCTCAAAGAATGAGATGAAAACAGAGTTGTAAGAGAATGGTTCCTAAAACTACTAATATTTGGCTTATCACAAAATATCACACAAAAATCAAGGAGATATATACTAATGAAGTAATGATGTCCAGTCATTACTTGGTTCAAAGGTATAGCTAATGTGAATTTGCAGGAGAAAATGTTGGTTCAGAAGAACTTATGTTGAACACTACAGGTTGATTGGACAATAGCACGGCAGATCTAAAGAGAGAGGGGAACTGTAGTGGATGTAGGTATCCTGCTAGAAGCTTTACTATTCAGTCTTGGGTTGGCTTTCTTGAAAGGAAGTCTGTACACTAAGGGTTTTATTCCCAAATATGGATACATAAGATTTCAATTGGACATCATTTCAGGATGCTATCTCAAAACCTAACCACTAAGATACAGGATGTAATGAATCAGGAACAGACAAATGTAATGTCTAAAAGCAATATTGTTTCCCCAAATTTAGGTTCCCCTACATTAGGGGTGTCAAGCTCGTGTCGCTATGTTGTCATCACGTGACATATTGGGACTTTTCCCCCTTTGCTAAACCAGGCATTGTCATGGCCAGCACACGATGCATCCGGCCTGCAGGCTGTGAGTTTGACAGCCCTGCCCTACGTGAATATTAGTAGGAAATGAATTTTACCGTCTCGTATGGTAAGGGACACATTGGCAATTAATTAGCCCCTATGTACCGTAGGTATTATTTTTTGGTCAGTACCCTCCATGTTCTTAAATTTTCAAATATTTTAAGTTTAGCAAAACATTCTCAAGGTGAATGCTAATGGGATTGCAACCGGAATATGGTAACATAATTAAACTCACTCTCTGCACAGCATGATTATAACATATCCAAAGACATCCAGGGCGGAAAAGTCTGCTTCATGGCTGAGCTTCTGGAAACAAAAATGTTGAGCATATAGATTTATATTCTGGAACAGGAAGGAAGGTAATCATTTTAGTGTGACTGATTAGGAGTATATTAGACTTTAATTGATATGGTCACTAAAAGAGCAATTCTATATTTGTCTATTGTGTATTCCATTCTGCCACAAGGTGGCATGTTTGCTCTCTAGCTGTTCTTTTTGGCCTTTTAATATTATGGTTTCATTATTTCAGGTCTGATACATGGCCCATTGGTTCCTCAAATTTACAGCTAAGTCGAAATAAATCTTTCTAACAACCTACTACTTAACTGGAAATGTTTTGTGAGACATTTCTGTTCAATTCAACTGTATTCATTTTTTAACTTAGTAAAGGCAGGTTTTTACTAATCAATTTATTTTCTATATTCTCCATATTTAGATTTTAATGACATTATGCCACTTTATTTGGGGAAGAATGCCAGTCAATATATTGCTGGTTACTAGAGACATTTAGTACAAATACTACTAACACTAGGATTGTGGGTTAGTTCTTAAAAACAGCAGATGAAGCACATTTTCAACTTCAGGTTAATGTGCTGCTCCACTCACTCACACACACATATAAGTGTCATTTAGAGACTTTATTAATGTTCCCCATCAATTCCCTTCATCCAGCCTCAGAACTGTTCCAAATAAATCCAGCCACATTAGTCCACAAGGCAATGGCCGATAGTCCATAAAACAGTGGAAAGTCACTCAAACAAATAAGTCCACCAAACAAATTTAAATCCACCAAGCCAAACTGAAATACACCCATAAGAGCTCACTTGGCAAGAGAAGTTCAGAGTCTTCAAGGCACAAAGTCAAGCAGGACGCAAGAGGAACAACCACCCAGCCCGAAACCAAACACGTTGTTCCCAGCAACACCTCCCTCTGCTTGCTGCAATAAATAGCTTTCTGGTGCAGCCCATCAAGATGGGCAGGGCCTTCTCCCAAGTAATCTGGCAGATCTCTGTTGCTCTTGTCTTTTCTCTGCCCTGCATGCTCTCGGATCTATCATGGAAAGCAGCTCCTTCTCCTCCTCTTTACTGACCATCCACGCCTGCAAGCTGTCCCCAGCCAAAGCGTCTGGTAAATCTCTTTTGGCCAGCTGTTCAGAGTCATCAATTAACCCAGTTTCTGAAGTGCCAGGAATGAGTTCATTCTTCCTTGAACTGACCTCCAAGGAAGAATCTGAGGAGTCGTCCAAGGGAGACATCACAGTTGCAACTGGAGGTTCATGCTGATTCCCACAACAAATCCATCCTCATGTGACACATCTCACTTGAAAGCCCCTATATTAAAATGATCAGAAATTGTATAGCTTGATAAAGTATTCCATTTAGCTTAACCAAGTCCTTCTAATGCAAACTAGTGTTCTGTAGTTGTGTTGAATTCCTGACGAGGTGGTCTGCGACTGTCACTCAATGCCTCCAGATGGAATCAGGTTGCAAAATGTCACCAAAATGTAACATTTATTTAATTAAAATGTATTGGCCCATCTTACCACAAAATAACTAATGTTACAGAAGAAGCATATATCTCCCCTATAAAAATATTCTCAGTTTATATATTAAGTAAAAATAACTGAATAAATTTTTGAAGTTTTGTATCTACTTCCGCTTACCGCTAGTCTGGCTATAACATGATGATACTTCTCTGCATAAAGAGTAGTGTAACAAGTTGATTATAATCATTGTTCTTATGACCACTATCTTCAGTTTAGATGCAAAAAGGTGTGAATGATATATGTGTATTTACGGCTGTAGATTAATCACTAACAGTTCTTTTCAGTATCTACTCCTTTTTTTATTTTGAAATTTTGTAAACTTTCAATAGGTTCTAAAATAAAGAGTAAATCACTTTTGTAAGCAGAAATTAACCACACTCATTTGTTAAAATATATGTTAAAAACAATTAAATTTTGTATTATGTCTCTTTTTAAAGATGCTACATTATAAAGAGGAGGTGTAGCAAGGTTTGGCATATATACAGTTTTGGTCTTCTGCCTTTTAATAATAAAAATTTGATGGCCTTGGTATATACATTTTTAAAATATCCTGCTGGATTCTAATTAGTTTTACTACTCAACTTTACTATCTATCCAGATAAACACTGGGTACGCAGTCTGCTAAAGTAAGAACTTCAATCAACATTCCAGACAAATCATTGTGATCCTTGACTTCAGAAGAAAGAAATCAACATTCTTTCAAAAGGGTTAGATACAGGCCACATTTATTTCAAAACCACCAGATGCTTTGATTGAGAAAAAAATGATAAAAGAGTATACCTCTGTATCAGTTATTGGATAATCCAATGCATTACAAACTTTACAGCTTAATCTATCATTGAATGAAATTTCCAGTTTTTTAAAAATGAAAAAGTTTACAATTTAATTTTGTCCTATTAAATGAGAATTAGCTTTCATAGTAGTTTGTAGCTCAAA
The DNA here is from genome assembly GCA_009733165.1 of Naja naja. Taxonomy (NCBI): domain Eukaryota; kingdom Metazoa; phylum Chordata; class Lepidosauria; order Squamata; family Elapidae; genus Naja; species Naja naja. The sequence continues at coordinate 9,633,054 of CM019152.1, forward strand.
AAACTGTTTTCTGGTGACCAGTAAAGGAAGCATATTTACTTCCTGTTCAGAAGCTTATGAAAAGTACTGCTATACTTTTTTATTGTTCAAAGGTGTAGAATCAAAAACAGCATATAGAGCTGAGTAATAGTGGTAAAAAGTAATTCCTAAACATTTCAAACCCATTGTTTATAGAATTAATTGAAAAGCTTAGGTGTTGAAAAAATAAATTATTAATACCAAATGCAAATCAAATATATATAAGAAATGCAGGTGTCAATTTAAATTTAAATTTAAATATGGTAATTTAGGAAAGATCATGGGAAAGAGGAAGGTTTGGTTCATTAATTGAATATTCAGAGCAGCAAATTATAAAAGAAAACCTATAGGACTAGGATCAAACAACATAAAATAAGAGATACCCAACTCCTGAGAGTTTGGTACATGACTAATTGAAAGATGAAGTTTGACCTTCTTTTCTTGACATCATTTCTCCAACATTTGCTCTGTTTTAAATACACATGTAAGAATCAAAATAATGTCCTATCATAAATCTCTCAATTGCGTTTTACTCTGTGAAGACACAGCTCTGTAACTTTTGAGCATGGAAATCCTTCACTGGTGTATTTTATAATCATAACTATCTATGAAGGCATCTCAATATGCTGTATTTAAGTCAATATGGTAACATCTGCTTTGTGATTTACAGTAATTATTTCTATTGTTGTGGTTTGGGTTATTACTTGAGTCATCTAAAGCTATTTCTGAACCGGTTTCCATCATAGACCGCACATCTTGAAGCCTGCTGGATGGTATCCAAGTTGATCTGTAATGAACTGGTAAAGACCATCCATTGCTCGGTCTGTTTTTTGTAAGGGCTGCCTCTATCTCTGTGCATTGTCTATGCATACAACTTAAATTTGTATGCAATTTTTAAAAAGTTATAAATGTAAGTTCTTTGGGAAGGTACATTCTTCCAAAGTTGTTATAGAACATGACTAGCCATCAATATAGTATATAATTTTTACTTATTTCTACAAATCTTATATTTTCCCCAAACAAATGTGGCTGGTGAAGCAATAATAGCTTGCTATTTTTCTCCTACAATGGGTAATTTCCATGTTTAAAACAACATCCTACAGAAATCCCTTCTAAGAATAACTCACTTTTATTTCCTTTTCAGATGCACATTTCTGTGGGTTTATAGTGTAATGCAGGCTAGCCCATTCAACAAAGAGTGTTTTGTTTTCTGCAAAGCAGAGAGAACCTTCTTCTCCATCCTGATTTTAGAGGTTTGTATATATAAACTGAAGCAGCTGGTTGAATCAATAAGCTAAATAAATAGCACTCATATGGAAAAAGTTAGATGTCCCTGCCAAGCAGAGGGAGATGAAGGAATATGCATTTGGTGATGATTGTGAACCAAATGATTTGTGGAGGGCTGGGCTGGTGAGAGGTTAGCTAAGTTTGGATGGTGACTCTTGTTTGTCTTATTTCTCATACAGTCAAAATGCTGAAAATAACATATGCTTTCATTTGCTTATATCTCATATCACAGGACACAGTTCCCAGTTTTTACTTATGTATTTGCTACAACAATGAAACTTTGCTGATCTTGCTCCCCTTTGAAAATGAAATAATTTGTTCATTTTGGCTCTTCTGTTTTTCATGAATCTATTAAATTGGAGAAGCTATGTCTCTTTTTTGAGGCCTACTTAATGAGTCTGCTTAATGAGAATGTTTAAAAGATGCATTATCAGTTGTGTATAGTTTGAAGCACTCATTCATTTCTCTAAAATGAATTTTGGGTGAAGTTTGTCTAATGTATATGATTTTAGCAAATATTTCTCTTATGTAGTACTTCTTTTGTGTGATGTCATTTTTTGAGAACGATAATCACTTTGCAAGCTAAGATCATTTTAATGTATATGTAAATAGAAAAACATACTTTTATATTAGGCAAATATGAAAACATGAATGTATATTTTTATTCTTTTTTTAAAATAAACTTTATTAAATTTTATTACATTAAAAGAAACAAAACAAAACATCAACACACAAACATTGAAAGAGAAGAAGAAGAGAAAAAACCCGTTAAAAGTATATTATTCATTGACGACTGCCTGTGGTGATATTTACATAGCAATCCTATATGCATTCTAACGAATAGTGACCTGTGCCTAAATATGTTTTGTTCTCTCTGACCGCTATTTAATAATAATATATTTTTATTCTTATCCTAATTAACAATTATAATTGTCTCTATAAATTGGAATGAAAACATAGTACATGCTGCATACAATTTGAATATATTTTATAGAAGTATGGATATCTGTGTCTTGGCAGGTTGGGAGAACTTAACAAATCTTGTTTTAGCTTTTGTAGAAAGTTAGCACCCACCCCTCTCCTAAAAGAATGAAATATTCTAGGAAATATTAAAAAGGCAGAATATTCTACAAAATCAGAATGTTGGAAATGTAAACAAAAAGAAGGAACATTTTTCCATATGTGGTGGCAATGCCCAGAAGTTAAAAAATATTGGATGAGGATACAAAGATGGCTATTAGAAATTACAGGATACCGATTAGAACTTAAACTGGAAATGTTTTTATTAGGAATAATCAAAGGAAAATTTAGCAAGTATATCCAATACATCATTGTACATATTATAACAGTGACGAGGATAGCTTTCACACAGGGCTGGGAAAAAGAAAAGATACCATCCAAAGAAGATCTGATACAAAAAATAATGGGACTATGCGGAGATGGATAAATTCACAGCAGAATTAAAAGACAAGGATGAATCAGACTATTATGCAGTTTGGGATAGGTGGTACCAATGGGTAGAATACAGAAATAAGAATTGATGTATAGCTATGAAAGGAAATGTATGTATTGCAAATGACACAATGCTGTTAATGTAAATAGAGATTTGTAATTTTGTTTTTAAAAAAAGGCAGAATATTTTACCTTCCTGGATGAGAAAAGGAGAAACATGCTCTTGGAAAGTGGCCTCCACCTTTGTTAATAGCCCCAGAAATACAAAAGACATCTTTTCTACAACACAAAGGACCTTCAGCTCCAGGGTAATGGGATTAAGACATAGCCCTCTACCCATCTCACCACATGGCACCTGGGAAGATTACATCACCAAGCAAAATTCAATCAAGCTACCCTGCATGGCCCCATGGGAGTCTGAAAACCAATCAGGATACATTTCTTGCCATAGGAATAGGAAGCAAGTTCAAAGCCCAACAGAGGTTATAAACCTCTCTCCCTCTCACCCCTGTGCTTTTTTGCCCAGGATCCATGCAGTCCTGTCCACCATTAAACCATCCTTCCAAGCAGTCACCATGTTTCCAGTGTCTTTCTTCCCACTTGGAACTGAACCCAGATGGACATTTCTTCCAACACTTTAAAGCTAGACAGGGTCAGGACCTGGTTAGAACTTGATTGAAATCTCCAGAGAATGTCAATGCTATAGGATAAACTGGGATTTTTTTTTAAAGCAATTACAACCGTTTCTATATTTTTGCCAAGAAAGCTACATTAGTCTCTCGATGAAATTTTCATGAGTTGAGTTTAAATAGAAAGAAATTGTATTTATGAGTATCTGTAAATATAATAAAGTTTAAGTGGTATAAGTAACCTTCCTGAAAATATATATATATATATCCAGTTTTCATCTTTGTATCTGCCACTATGAATGGACAACTGTATTGATTTCAGTGGGAATTTTTGTAAAAGATTGAAATTCAGTTGCTTGGAATTAGCAAGCATCCTAATGCTCCCATGATTAAAAGTGGTTTGCTGACTGATAATATGATCTGTATTCTATTTTGAGATTATATGAGCAATATAATGCTGTAAAATGTTTTGGTATGAGATTATTTAAGGACATTCCCATGCTATTTTCTGTATCTCATTCATGCCATGTATTGTGCATAACTGAGCAACTGACCTGAGCTAAGATGAGAATTTGACAGGTGGTAAATTCCTCTTAATAAAAGGTTTGCAAACCATTCCATGTATTTTAGTGATCCCATTTCCCCCATTCTAAGTCATTGCTGGTGGTTGGTATGAATATTATGCATAACTAACAATATGCTTCCTCTTATTAATAGTATGGCACTCAATTATTCCATGCAGCTGCTATTAGATAAAATTAAAATATCTTTCTAAACAACAAATGATGCATTACAAGAAACATTGCAATGCTATGCAGTAGCATTATGCATCTTTTCACATTTTCTGTTCTATAGCTGAGTTCAAATAATACAATTATAAGAATAAAAAAGCATCAGGAAACACACATGAAAGACAGCACATGCTAAAGCAGGGAGCTATGAAGAGACCTAAGATGTCATATGTGTAATGAGAGCAGAATATATTATGAGAAAAAAATATGTGAAACCAAAATGTATAAAAGCAGTTACTTGAAAGCCTAAAGGAAATGTTCTCCATATTCACCCTCTGACATCCTGGGTATTGGCCTACTCACCTCTCTTAATACAATTCCAGATGGTCATATCATATATTGGCCCGGTATTATCTGCTCTTGACTATCCTGTGGCAAACAAGGCACACATAATTTGGCAGTCGGAGAATGCAATGGTCTTATTCAGAAATCACAGGTGCCACCCCATAGAATGGCTCTGTGTAAGTTGCACCCTTCTGTATGTTCTTTACTTTCTTTATTTTGACTTGTATGCTGCCACTCTCCAAAAGGAATAGGGGCGGCTCACAGATAAAAACACAGAACAATAAATTATTTAAAAAGAAATTAAACTAGACAAGCCAAAATACAACCATAAAACCGAATTAAAATCGAATTAAAACCCACCCTCTCCCCCAGGAGATCAGTGCAGCCCAGCCTGTAAAAACAACCAGGTTTTCAGTTCGTGCTGGAAAGAGGAGAGATTGGGAGCCAGCCAGAGTTCAATGAGTAGTTGGTTCCATAAGGCGGGAGCTGATACAGAATAGGCCCTTCCCTGGGGCACCACCAGCTGACATTGTCATGCGGACGGCACCCCAAGGAGTCCCAGCCTGTGTGCTCGCACAGGGCGACCGGTATTTGATATCAGCAGGAGACGCTCCCGCAAGTACCCCAGACCCATGCCATGAAGGACTTTGAATGTTAACATCAGAACCTTGAATCACACCCGGAGGGCAACCGGCAACCAATGCAGCTCACGCAGGAGGGGCGTAACATGGGAGTACCAGGAAGCTCCCATCACAACCCGTGCGGCTGCATTCTGCACCAGCTGGAGCCTCCGGATGGTATGCAAGGGTAGTCCTACATAGAGAGCGTTGCAGTAGTTGAGTCGGGACGTAACAAGTGCGTGAGTGACCATGCGAAGGGCATCTTGATCCAGATAAGGGTGCAGCTGGTGAACCAGCCGAACCTGGGCAAAGGCCCCCCTAGTCACGGCTCCCACCTGCTCCTCCAAACTGAGCCGTGAGTCCAGGAGAACCCCCAGGTTCCACGCCCTATCCACAGGGGGCAACACCTCTCCCCCCATGGCCAAAGATGGAATATATTCACTGGAGCGAGATGCCTGTACACACAGCCACTCAGTCTTGGCCGGATTGAGCTGTAGTCTGTTCCTGCCCATCCAGATCCATACCGCATCCAAACAACGGGACATCACAGAGAGGGCATCACTGATTTGGTTTGGGGTGGAGATGTATAACTGGGTATCATCAGCATACTGATGATACCTTACCCCAAAACCCTGGATGATCTCACCCAGCGGCTTCATATAGATGTTGAACAGGAGGCGAGAGGACCGTGGGACCCCTGAGAGCCCTGGGGCCACCCCACACATTTGGGGCCAACCTCTGCCCCTGCCAACACCCGAGCCGAGGGTAGGAGGAGAACCACTGCAAAACAGTGCCTCCCACTCCCAACCCCTCAAGGCGCCGCAATAGGATACCATGGTCGATGGTATCAAAAGCTGCCGAGAGATCTAATAGGACCAGGACAGAGGAAAAACCTCTGTCCCGCGCCCTCCAGAGATCATCCACCAGTGCGACCAATGCCGTCTGTGTACTGAACCCGGGCCGGAAGCCCGATTGATAGGGATCTAGATAGTCCACTTCATCCAGGAAAAGCGGAAACTGTTGAGCCACTGCACGCTCAACAACCTTCGCTAAAAAACGAAAGTTGGAGACTGGACAAAAGTTGTTCAATACGGGCGGGGCCAAGGCAGGCTTCTTCATGAGGGGTCTCACCACCGCCTGTTCCCCATTCCTCTTCCTTTTCTTCAGATGCGTGACTGATATTTCTGGTTTTGTTTCTGAATAAAGCACAGCTCTGCTTTATGTCCAATCCCTGAGAAACTGATTTGTCGTCACAATGGGAATCAAGAGCAAGCAAGTTAGCCTTAACAGAGCGAGAGAGATGTGGCTTGTTCTGTCTTCTTTCACTTGTGAGGAAAATGAGACGAGAATTGAAATGGCAGATTTGGAGAGCCATTTTTCTAATGGGGAAAATGCGCCATTGTTTACTGTGCACTCTTGGCTGCAGTTTAACTAAGCTGTCTTGCTATTAGATAAAACTTCAATAAGTGTTAAGATTACTATTTTTAGTAACTTAAATTTTCCACGCTTTTATTATAAATGAAACATTGGACACAATATACAAGTAACGTTTCAAGCCAAATAGAACTTAGAAGTTCTATTATGAGGTGAAATTTTTGAAGAAGAAAATTGAAATCCAGCTTTGTAATGAAAGCTTTGTCAAAAAACCTACAGGATAGTAATTGATGGTGAACAAACAATCATCTTATTTAATCCTACTCTTTTGAAAACATTTTAAAAGTGCATTTAATTCACTGCATTCATTACAAATAAAAGGCAATGCTCTTTCAAGCTTAAAATATTACTTGTACAATCATGATGCATTATGACTGGAAGAGGTGAAAAAAATGGAAGAAGAAAAAGAACCTTTACAATAATTTCTCTTCGCATGCTACATTAGAGAGATGATGTAGTTGGAAGGTCCTGCATTTTGATCCATAGCAAGTGATCCATATATTTAAGCCTTGATATAGTGGATATTTTTTCCATTAAAAAGGATGAAGAAATGTTTAGAGGTGCTTGTTTACATCTGTAAATGTATTAAACTGATTTCTCCAAACATTTCCATGTATTTTTCTGACTTATTTTTGCAAAAGAATTACTCATATGCCATTATTTATTTGATGTGTATTCTTTTCTACTCAATATCTCTTTCTTTACAGCTGTCTAGAAAAAATGTATTTTTTTGCTTTTAGATGAATTGATTTTTCCATATTAAAAGATAATTAGTTCTCACAGACATAATGCTGCCTTTTTATGAAACTGTTTTTATATCACAATGTTCATTAACATGTTAAAAATGTTGGTTGTAAGGATGGATTCTTCCAAGGGCTCTATACGTACCTTCCTCCCTCTCTACCAGATACTATAAAGAGACAGAATTGCCCTAATTATTTTTTACATCCCTGTGTATGCTACCTATTCTATTAACTCTAGACTTATAATATATAAAAGTAGAAACATTTATAAAATATTCATTAAAATAATAATCAGTTATTAGTAAAAAAATATCTACTATTGCAGTTAGAAGAATACTTTAGTGTCTTCACCATTTTTCTAAATCTAAAAGACATTAAGGGTCTCATTCGACCTTGGGGATCAGCTGTGCCAGAGAGAGGGAGTTGCTAATCTCCATCTCCTAACCCTGAATGTCTCTCTGGATGGGCACCTGGATGAGCATTCTCTCCCAGCTAGAGAGTGTGTAGCTAACGGATCTCCCCAAAGATGGTCTTGAAAGTGACAAGGCCCCAGGTTATCAAGTTATGACATGTGTTCACAATTACCTTGAACTGAGCATGGAAGCCTACTGGCAACCAATGCCTCTCTTGTAGAATAGTGTTACTCTGTTGAACTACCTCATGCTGCTCAGCAAGCAGGCTCCCATATTTTGTGTCAGCTTCCAAGTAAACTTGAAGAGCAGCACCATGTGAAGTGAATTACAGTGTCATAACTGACAAATTGGAAGATCCACCATTTATGCCACCGGTTAGGCCCTGCACCAAGAAAGGCATAATGAAGCTCTTCTGGCTATGCTCCTATCTGCTGTTCCAGCAGCAGATGAAAGACTAGGAGAGCCCCCTGATGGAACACCTGTGCCTTCAGAAGAAATGCTACCACATCAAGAGCTATATATATAATCCCAGCTTGCTGGGATTCAGCAATATAGGTAGTTCTCAACTTATGATCAAAATGGCCCCCAAAATTTCTGTTGCTAAGTGAGACAGCTGTTGAGTTTTGCCCCATTTTACAACCTTCCTTGCCACAGTTGTTAAGTGAAGCACTGCAGTTCTTTCATTAATAACATGATGGTTAAATGAATCTGGCTTCTCCACTGACTTTGCTTGTCAGAAGGTTGCAGACCTTCACATGACCCCAGGACACTGCAGTCATAAATATGAGTTAGTTGCCTCTCAAAAGGATACAGATGCAGCTAAAATTTCTATTGATATAAAAAGAAGGATACTAGTTCTATCATGTCCCATCATGTCATCCACCTGAGTGTCCAGCATATTCCCCATCCTAGCCCCAGGCTGAAAAGGAACCAGACAATATGCCTCATGCAGTATACTGTCTAGTTGAAGTGTACACACTGTAACTTGAGGTACCTATACTACTGATTCCCATGGCTCTTGACTTTGCCCTTAATAGGGGCCTGCAGGTCTTGGAATCTTAAACTAATCCAGTCTAAAATGAACATGGGAGCCCAAAGAATGAGAACACTTTAAGTTTTATTTTTCTCTACAAAACTAGAAGTTACAATGTATTGTGATGTTATATTTCTATTGATGAGAAATTACGGCACTTTTCCTGAGAAATTACTTTTTGTACATCATAAAAATGCATTATGATTCACAAGTAGAATCTGGCCAGAATAGAATCTGTTAAAATGTTCTAGAAATCAACATTGCAAACTTGTTTGCAAAATTATTTGGCAACAAAATTATGTTCAGAGTTATTTCTTAAAGCCAAAATAAATAATATATATTGGTTATGAGTATTTCCTACATTTATTTATTAAAAATTCTGCTTCCAACTTAAACTGAATCTTCTACTGGTTACCAGTCAAAGTGATGCAAGATATTAAAATAATGAACAAATAACAAGTGAGATATTTTATTTTAGTAGACAGTGCGAGTTTTAAAAACCTTTAAAAATTGAGAGGAGCTTTGTAATATCTAACAGCGGAACAGAGGAACTGTGGAAAAGGAATTTCCTGAACTAATATTCACCTTTGGGAAAGAGTGAGTCAGTGGACAATTGCTAGGAAGAGTCATTTCTTCCATTATCTGGTATGGAACTATTTAGACTGAGAAACGTTATCAATGACATAAATTACAGCAATAACAGCACCTGATAATAAAACCAGGCCAAATAAGACAATGGCTATTAAAATATTTATTATGTTCTGCAATGTATGGGCAATCTTTTAATAAAAAATTCTCATACTAAAAAGACTTGGTGTGCATGTATGACATGCTGAAGTATGAAATCCACCACCAAAGGCATAAAGCTTCTTCTGTCTCCTGCCCACTAGCAATCTTGGTGGGAACTTTTAGTAGTAAAACTGTCTCCATATGAAATAAAGCCAGTCCTTAAATAAAGACAAATATGATCAAAGAGAATTGAAGCTTTTTTCATAGTTTTAGTTAATGATGAAACTGATCTTCCCAAATCTGGCAATCTGGATATACTTAGAAGACAGTTGTGCATGACCTTGTCATCTCCTGACTGGATTACAGTACAGCAATTTACTCTATATGGCAATATCCTGGATGTTTCAGTTGATCCAGAAAACAGCAACCTGCATACTCACTGGCCAGTCTCAGTTCTGTCATATTACATCATTGCTTTTGGAGCTGCACAGGCTGGCAATTTATTTCTGGGTGCAATTCAAGCTGATGGCCTCTACCTTTAAAGACCTATATGATCCAGAACCTGAAGTTTTCCTTTCCCAGTTGGCTAGACTCTTACATCTACTAAGAGTCCCTAACTACCAGTAGTTATGGCAGGAAGGAGCTCAACCTAAAATGTTCCTGATGGCAACTCCCCTCCTATGGGACAGTTTGTCCTTGAGAATGGCCATAACCTCCTTGGCATTCCAGATGCAACATATTTTTGGAAGGACTTTGGAGACTCAGTGTAGAGCATTGATATTAGTTGTTATAATTTTATTACTGGAATTTTGAATATATTTTAATCATTATTTTAATATCTGTAAACTTTCTCTTTCAATTTATGGGTGGTTCCTTTCCATTCATTTTATTAGTGTGAGGAACCATAAAGTGCTGTGGCATTTCTTTAACTGCAGTTTCTCTCATAGCTTCTACATCTCAGTCCAAAAAAGGTTTACGATAGAAATGAATTCATGATTTTTCCTTGCTTTCCTATCCTTGGAAGAGTGCGAAGCTGTGAGGCTGGAAAGGTGATTGGCTGCACATTGAAGGATAAAATGGATGTTCCTCAGTTACTTCATAACCAAGATAAATGAAACTCCTTCCCAGACCACTTATGAGAATGTCACTGAAAAGTTGTCTCTTTTGAGGACACAACAGAAAACAATGAGAATAGTTGTAAATTAAAGAAAGTAGAACAACATTTTATCAAACTATTATATAATACAAAGTAGTTACATTTCTGAATTTTTGGAAGATCCATCTAATTTGAATTTCTCAAATTTCCATTTAGAGTCTATATTCTAGAAATGTGTTCTGTAGTACCATCCTCAAAGTTGAATATTCAGGGCAATGTTATATTACTTGCATTAAATGAAATATACAGTAGTGATAATTTTATTGTGTTAGGCATTTCCCTTAACTCAATAACCTTCCTGTGTCTAGAATTATTTTTTTGGCGCTTCTTCCTGGAAAAATAAGCACAGACATTAATGACTGGGGAAAAAGTTTATGGCTTCTTATTTTTTCTGTCATGTCCTCCCCCTTTCCCCAAATTTGGATGTTCCTTCCAACACTCATAGGATTAGAGTCTCTAAAGTCTAACTTGTCTATATGCCCTTAGCATTTGTCAGGGAAGATGTACAGTGATTATGTATTTGGTTTAGAAGCCTCTTTGAGAGGATGCTTCAATCTTAAAAGATGAAACATAGTAATTGTAGTATATGCAAACATATTTGTAGCTCAGGGTTGACCGAGGGGTCCTTGGTGCTCTGAGCTTGCTTGTTTTCTTGTAGACTTTTCATTACCCAAACTAGGTAATATCATCAGTGCTAGTAAGGAGTGCAGTTTGCAGTCAGTCTATATTATAATTATAAAGCTTGCCTGTCAGTGTTGGTAGGGATGATCTTAGAGATTCATTGATTGGACTGTTTACTGTTGGCTTCTTTGGCAGAACGCATTCACGGACACCGACTAGCAATCAGAAGACATGGTGAAAATTCTTTAATTTCATAACATATAGACAGATTTAATCATATATTCAGTTGGGAAAACGTGACCATCCTAGACCAAATCAAGTTAAAAAAACACCAGGAATTTTTTTAGAAGCCAGGCACTCTGATAAATCAACCACCAATAGACACATAGACATTAAGAACATCTACAGATTATGCAAAAGAAGCTATCACCCAGCCCAAAAAGGAACCAAAAGACCCAATCACATCTCCACCAGCAAACAGCACCCAGGTCATCAGAGATTAACTCCAAAGTGAACACCAGACCAACAGCCTCCACCTCAAACTGTCCACCATGGACCTCACCCCATTCTTAAGAGGTCCTTAAGGCATCAGCATGCCTACCATCCCTGTCTTACTGTCCCCATTTATCTGTATTTACTTCCTTTGTTCATGTTTATGTTCATACCTATACTTGTTATCTTGTACGTTTGACAAATAAATAAATAAATAAAAATAAATAATCAATCAATCAAGTAAACAATACCCCAATCAAGAAACTGCCAAAGAAGCAGTTGGAAATATATCTTGCATCTCACCATCTGCTAATTGTGGATGAGAAATACAGCCTGGTCCCAAGAGTCCTTGAGCTGGAAAAAAAGCAGATTGTCATCTCTTGACTGCAATTGCTACCATGTTTGAGATGCTTACAGTTTTGTGTATTTATAGGACATCATTTCTTTAGACATTTAAAAAGAACTCTGCCATGACTCTACAATAGATTTTCCGTGAACAAATGTGCCCTAAGTAATGCAATGAGTCCTATAAAACTAATATGCAGGTAGTCCTTGACTTATGACACAGTTGAGCCCAACATTTCTGTTGCTAAGCAAGACAGTTGTTAAATGAATTTTGCCCCATTTTACGCCACAGTATGTAAGTGAATCACTGCAGTTGTTGAATTAGTAAGAAGGAAGTTAAGTGAATCTGGTTTCCCCATTGACTTTGCTTGTCAAAAGGTGATCACATGACCCCAGGACACTGCAGCAAAAGGTGATCACATGACCCCAGGACACTGCAGCTGTCATAAATACATGTACACACTTCACATGACCAAGGGAATGCTGCAACTGTAGTAAGTGTGAAAATGGTCATAAGCCACTTTACACATGACCATTGTAATTTCGAATGGTTACTAAATAAATGGTTGCAGGGCGAGAATTTTCTGTACTGATTTGTAACTCAAGGCTAAAAAAATCAAGCTAATTTAAAAGCTACTGAGATCTCTCTTGTTTCTGGTAGTATCACTGTATCTGCAACCATAATAAAATCAGATTCTTTAAAAATGGTCTGGATTTCCTCTCCCACCACTCCTCCTGACTCTTGAGGCTCAAGGAAAAGGTAGTTTATTATCTTTCCCCTGGAGAGAGTTTTCTTTTTCGTTTTGCATACAACCAGACACAGGCAACATGAAGCAAAAGGCTAGATTATACAAGATTTATTTTATTTCCCTTTTGTAGGGAATAGAGGTGAATTGGTTTTTGTTACCATATGACCTGCAGCAGTTTGGGGTGGGACCTTGAGTTTTGTTCCTTGCTTTCAGCACTGTAAGGTCAGCAGATTTGAAAGCAATCATAAATCAAACTGCTTTTGAGGGTTTGGGGAGTGGAAGTCGTGTCAGTGTCAGTTTCCTACACAGAGCAGAAAAACAGTTTGGCTGTAACTGGTACGGTGGGAATATGGTTAATGTCTACTTAGGGCTCTGATTAGAACACATTAACAGGAAACAGGCACAAACTGGCTGATTTAAGGATACCTTGGTATTAAGGAGACCTCCTGTTGGTCTGAGCTGAACATAATCAAACTGTGATGGCTCTGGAAATTTTCACAGCTGATTGGAAAACAAGTGGTAGGTGACCTGGCTGTTTCCCAATTTAATGGATCTCAAGAGAAAAGATAATGTTTTTCTATCATCTTAAATCCCTTTGAAGCCTTTTTAAAAAAGATTAATATTCTTGTCTGATGTAAATTTCCTCACACAGATCGGTACATAACAGGTTTGGAATTTCATATTAAGTAGAAGACAGCAATATTTTATAAGTTTTATCAGTTAGGTATATTTCTTGATTATATTCTGTGTCTTCATTAAAATTCCATAATTTGTGTATTTTTTCCCTTGCATGTAATTTAATCATTATCAATTCCAATTAAGTAATGCTCACCAGTCAGTTATGGTTATCTAACTGCCATTTGCCATGATATGTAGCCTAACCATTTCCCTTTTTTCATTATTCCTTTGACATAATAGTTTGAACTCTGACTAATACAACTAACAACGCATTTTTAAAAGTTAAACAGAAGATATTTCTGCTTTGCATAGAATTCATGGCCTGGTCTTTTGAATTACTCCTTAGCAGGTTGTTCAAAATTGCATGCTATCAATACAATCCTACTCATTTATTCAGAAATATTGCTTACCAATACATAAGGGGACTAAGCAGAGAAGATGATCAACTGGAATCAATAAGACTGTTATATAATATACAGCAATTTAACTCTTCAGTTTAGTATTTATTTTCAATAACTTGATTTCATTAATAAATGAATATGATCTATCTAAAAATAATTTCTAGCCTCATTCCTTGAGGATGCCAATGAATGTGTTTAAGTCCTTTTGGTGTCATTCAATATTAATATCAAAATTCCCAGTTATCTAAGAACAATCATTTTAAAATAATGATGCTAGAAATGGTCCTCAGAAATGTTGCATCCATATGCTTATGAAACTGAGAATATACATATAAACACAAGACTTGAGAAAGAAAATAAGTTGCAGGACAGATGGTTTTGAAAATTTTGATGAGTTTAAGGATTAACCAGGCCATAAGAAATTATATCACCGCAATTTGTTAGTGTTAGGTTGTTATTTATTATCACTGAACAGTGTTCTTTTTTAGCTATTAAATGCCAAATGCTTAACTACATAGAAACCAAGTTGTCCTCCTCCAGCTGGTCCCATTTCAAGTGCCAGATGCATTATCTCATTTATTTCAGACCTGCCAAAAGATATTAAAGTGCCACATTATACTTCTCATGTTGTCAGTGAGTTTTGATTAAATCTTATTATGGGGTTATTAATCTGTTTGTCTGAAACTAATCTCTATGTTCCATATTAGAATTGTGATCTTGGCAGCCTGGCATATTCAGGCAAGAGCATATCACTCCTAAACCTTTCTCTCTGAAAGGCTTTATGGTTGTGGTTTTTCTCCTAACACAATTGCTGAAGATTAGATGCATGCCATTGAATGCAGCTTAATATCCTCTGTGCTCAAACACTAGCGTGGATCACATACCAACACAACTTGAGACTCTTTGCCAACCAAGAGTTACACAGGTGTCTACAATTGTCATCCCCCTCTGGTGCATTTGTTTATTGCATGGAATATTTTGCATCAGTGAAAGAGACCCAGAGACAACCTTTTCTATTACTAATATTCTTGATGGTAATTGGAATGAAAACATCCAAAACAAACAAAGAATCAATAATAAAGATATCTCAGAAGCAGATCTCAAAACAATGGGTTTCCACCACAAGTATCTGAAATTGTCCAAATGACTGAGTGGTGTTGCACTGTCATAAACTCTGCTCCCTTTGTATCTCCATGGCAAACAAAAGACTGGTGTTTGTATTATGATGGTGCACAGGTAGTTCTCAACTTGCAACCAGTAGTTTAGTGACCATTTGAAGTTGTAATGGTAGTTTAAAAAGTGACTTATGACTAGGTTTCACACTTATGACTGTTGCAGCATCCCCATGGTTACGTGATCAAAATTTGGATGCTTGGCAACCAGTTCATATCTGTGATGGTTGCAGTGTCCCATCGCCAACCCACATTACGTGTCTGATATTAACACAGTAGAGAAAGTCCAAAAATATTTCACAAGAAGAGTTCTCCACTCCTCTACTGATTACAGAATACCTTATGCCACCAGACTTGAGGTTCTAGACCTAGAAAAGCTAGAACTATGCCGCCTTCGGTCTGATCTAAGTATAGTACATAAAATTATACATTGCAATGTCCTTCCAGTCAATGAATACTTCAGTTTCGACCACAACAATACAAGATCACACAATAGATACAAACTCAAGGTTAACCGCACCAAACTTGATTGCAGGAAATACGACTTCAGCAACAGAGTGGTCAATGTCTGGAATAGTCTACCTGACTGTGGTTTCTTCCCCAAACCCCAAAAACTTTAACCTTAGACTGTCTACTATTGACCTCACCCCTTTCCTAAGAGGTCTGTAGGGGGTGTGCATAAGTGCACCAATGTGCCTACCGTCCCTGTCCTATTGTTTCTTTTATTTTCTTATATGTATCCATGTACTTATAACTATGTTTATACTTATACCTGTTATCTTGTAAGCAATTGACTAATCAAATAAATAAATAAAATAAAATGTGAGCACCTTTTGAGACCTTCTGACAAGCAAAGTCAATGAAGAAGCCAGATTTATTTAGCAACTGTGTTTCTAACTTACCAACTGCAGTGATTCACCTGTGGAAAGAAAGATCACACAATGGGGCAAAACTTATTTAACAACTGTTTCACAAGCAACAGAAATTTTGGGCTCAATTGTGGTTGTAAGTCATAGCCCTTGTTTCATCATCCCTTCCCCTCCACCTCTGGATAGCCATACTCACATTAGTCCTACTACAAATGAAATAAATCTATAGGATGAACCTGATATTTGTACTTTTGTTGGAATATTGAGACACTGTGAGTATTTCCTCATTGTATGACTGCCATTCTCCAATCTCTTGAATCCATTTTGAAGCCTCTCATGAGATCCTCACTCAAGTCACAAACGTCCAGGCTGAAATTATCCTAGTTGGAGCACATTATGTGAAGACAAAGTTCTCTGGAAAAGACTGTAATGCTGGGAAAGTTGGAAGGAAACAGAAGAAGAGGACAACCAGCAGCAACGTGGACAGACTTGTTGCATGGCGATGAGTGCACTGCTGAGAGGTTACGGACAGATCGCCATAGAGAAAAATCAATTTGTATGGTATCTAAGAATCAGAAGGGACTTGATGGCACACAATCATTTGAACAATCATGTGACAATCTTCATTGTTGCAAGTTCTTGGAATGCAGAGAATCAGGAATCAGTGCCCTCCAGTTGGCCAAAAAGAAAGTGCAAAGGTTCTTTCAGTCAAAGGCCAATTTCAAGTATTTCATTCCTTCACTCCTTACTCCATAAAATTAAATAAAATAGTGTGGGATGACATGATATGGCATGAAATGAAATAAAACAAAATGAAATGCTAGGGCTCCTTCCTATTTACATATCTGGAACAAACTGTGTGCCTTCTGAACCACTGCTATAAAGGAATAGCTGAAAAGCTACCACCAAACCATAATTCCTCCACTGCACTTCAAAGCTGATTGCTAGGATGAATTATGGGCCATCGTTTTGCAAAAAGCAGTTTCTTTTCTATGGTTGTAAGGATGGTTGTCTATTCTTACAGTGATTGGAGTAGAAGACGTAAGGAGATGCATCCCAAGTTATGTTTGAAGAAGGAATAGATTCTGTAGATATTGGTGAAAGGCATGCAGTTCAATAGCAACAAAACTCTCCTTGTCTTCACTGCATTTCACAAAAATATTAGCATGCACACACACTCAGAGCCCAAGAAGTGTGACAGAACAAAAGGTGTCATTGACTGACAAACCAAAAATTTTGAAAAAAAATATTTGTTGAAATAACAATGTAACCGAGAGTGAGTGACCAGCCTTGAATAACATAATGAGATTCCATACATACAGGGAAATTTATTCTTCTCACCATTGTTTTAAAAACTTGGTAACTTCAAGATGTATGGACTTCAACTCCCAGAATTCTATGACTTGAAATCCACACATCTTAAAATTGCCAAGTTTTAAAAATATTACCTTAGTCAATGACACTTCAGATGCCAAGCAAATACGAACTTAAATGAAACAATAATTTTAGACAGAACTATAGGAGAAAGAGATCCTGGAGCACTGCTCTGATTTCAGTAAATATTTCTGTGACTATTTAACCCATTTTAGGTCTCGGTTTTCCAAGCTGGAGTCTGAATTTCTTCAATCTCTTCAAATAGCAAAGGTAGGGTTATGGATGCTCTACCTAAGAATCTTGCAAAGAAAAAGGAACCTGAATTATCAAACAAATATGTGGGGCCAACACTCTAATTTATGGGCAAACATCTGCTCTTTCCCAGCTGTTGTTAGAAGCACACTTGATGGTAGACTTTTCTTGTCATTAGCACAAAAATAACCATCCAGCTCATCTTTAAAATCAGAGGCTGGAATTAAAAATCGGGGTATTTTTAGAAGAGTTGCATTGCTTTTCCCTAACCACAAGTGACTTGGGTTGCATTTTGTTGCAACCATTTTGATCTCTGTCATTTTTCTGTGGTTCTCTTCACTTGTGGGCTGCAGCGGGTTTTACATCTCTTAAACAGCTTTGCAATTTAGGAACATACTGACTGCTTCTTTTATTTATTTATTTATTTATATTTGAACTTGTATGCCGCCCCATCTCCGAAGACTCAAGGGCTCACAACTAAAACACAGAACAATAAATATTTAAAAAGACATTAAACCAAACAAGCCCAAATATAAAACACGACAATAAAAAATACATTAAAAACCCATCCCTCCCCCCAGGGAAGGGTCACAGCCCGGGTTGGTCAAACAACCAGGTCTTTAATTCGGCGGAAGGTGCGAGATCAGGGCCAGACGGAGCTCCAGAGGCAGTTGATTCCAGAGGTCGGGGGCCGCAACAGAGAAGGCTCGTCGTCGGGGAAGTACCAGCCGGCATTGACCTGCCGATGGAACCCCGAGGAGTCCTTGCCTATGAGCCCACACAGGGCGGCCGGCACTAGCTATTGGAAGAAGACGCTCCCTCAAATATTGGGGACCCATGTCGTGTAGGACTTTGAATGTCAAAACTAAAACCTTGAATCTCACCCGGAGCGCAATCGGCAGCCAATGCAGGCCACGCAGGAGGGGGGTAACATGGGAGAACCGGGTAACTCCCATCACCACCAGCCGGCGCATTCTGCACCAACTGCAATCTCCGGATGGTATGCAAGGGCAGTCCTAGATAGAGAGCATTGCAGTAGTCGAGTCTCGAGGTGACAAGGGCATGAGTAACCGTGCGTAGGGCGTCCCGGTCCAGAAAAGGGCGATGATGTTACATACTCATGATGTTACACACACAAGATTTTCTTTAGTGTGGAAGGTAGGACTTTCTGCTTTTCTACAACTCCAACATTTTGACAGGTTCCATCTTACAGGGTTGTTGTCATGATAAAAATAAGAGAAATTATCCTTGCTGTCCTTGTGGAATCCTGTTCTTCCAACGTTTGGGGTTTTTAAAAATTGGATTATAAGTCAAAGCAGCCCCATTTTTTAGGCTTTGGGGTTCTTCTTAACTTTTCCCCTTGCTGCTTTTATCTTTGCCTCTTTGAATTTGATTTCTACTATTGTAATTTTGTTGCACATGTTTATAATCTGTACCATAGCCCACCCTGGAAGTTCTTACAAGCGAATGGAGGAACATAAAACTTTTAAATATATAATATTTATATTTCAGTTGTCTGAAAGAAGCAACCATATAAAGGAAGGAATTTAAGAGAGAGAGTGACCACAGTGACAAGTGACACAGAAATTCCACTGAAACATGGGGTTTTTTGCTCATGGAGCTGCCACTGAGAAGAATGGCTGAGAGAGGAAAAGAGAAGTTAGTGAACATAACTGCGGTCAGGATTCCCTTTTATTTTCTCATTGGTGAGGTATGTCTGGACTACCCAGAAGCAACACATGGCTTTAAAGGTACAGTTAAAGAAAACCCTCAGTAAAACCTTTCAAAGCTTAATAATATCAAACTCTGACAGACTGTGCCAATTTCGCATGTCAGAGAACAAGTCTTGAAAAGTATTTTAAATGCTTATTTTCAATGTTAAAACATTTAATCATAACCTAAACAATTAGATGCATTTTTTTTTAACCAGAGTTAGAAATTCTGTTGTGTTTTGGTTTTTCTGCCCTAACATATAACCTTGAGGTAATACCTCATATTTATATTGGGATGGATGATGTCAGTTTATGCATAGCTGTTTTGGAAGTAAAACCATCATTTTGTTTTTATAGCTAGGCAATTTCTAGGCATGTTAATAAATGAATTAACGGTGCTTAAGATTTAACATATTAAAGTTTGAATGGTTTAAACAGTTCTTTTGTTCCAGCATGCTGTTAATCTTTACATATAAGGCATAAACCAAAGTCTCTTGTGGTTGATTAGATACTGTTTGGGGTCCAAATGGTGTTTATAGAACTTATGGCACCTTTTCAGATGGGAAACCCCTCCTTCTTCAGGCTAGTATTTCTCTCTCTCCCACCCCCTGGATTTACATGCAAGTGGAAGAACTGCAGCTGTAAGAACAATTGCTCAGATTGCCTTCACAGACCACCCTATTTGTTTCTTACTAAGCTTTTCAAAATATCAGAATAACAGAATGACAGAGTTGGAAGTGACTTTGGTGGTCTTCTAGTCTAAGCAGGAACACCTATTTCAGACAAATGGCTGTCCAATCTCTTCTTAAAAACCACCAGTGATATTTGGTTTCATGACCTCAGAATATATACATAAGTATTGAAGAGCAGTAAGTGAGAATTTTGCACTTATAATTAGTTCCAACTTCCACCATTTTTACTTACAGCTGAATACTTACAACTGAATACTACTGTATTTTATGTTCTAGAAAAATATAAATATTGCTGACTGCCCATGTAAAAAACTTTTCACAGTCAAAAAGCATTAAAACTTCCAAGAAAGAAATTCATTCTTTCAGTTTTATATAGCTGTTATCACAGCAGTCCTGGGCTGCTATAAGTTCAGATGAAGTGAATACCTCCATTTACCAAATACGTTGTGCCTCCGGTACATTTTCTCTCTATCTTGATGCTCTGTTACTGTTACGTTAATATAACATCTCCAAGTTTAAGAGAGCCATCAATTCATGCTATTCCAATATTTCAAGCATCTTATATCAATATATATCAATCTTATATTGAAAAGTTAAGCGGAGTCAACCTGATAAGTATGTGGATTTGGGAACACTCCAAAAATCTCAGGTTTTATTTATTTAGAAAATTTATATGGCTGCCCACGCACTCTCAGTGACTCTGGATGGTTTACAAAACATTAGGACTGCTAAAGCAGCATCTACATATAAACCATTTTGGTACTGTTGTCAAGAAAATAACAATATAATGTCACTAGATTTTGTATTATCCTATATAAGTACAGGTAGTCCTTGACTTACGACCACAATTGAGCCCAAAATTTATGTTGTTAAGTGAAACATTTGTTAAGTGAGTTTTTTTTCTCATCTTATAAGCCCGTGGTGGCTAACCTTTTTGGGCTCCTGTGCTGAAAATTATGTGTGCGCTTGTGCTTGCATGCCAGCATCCAGAAGGCAATGTGCGGGGGGACCCCATGCTCCCTGCAGATGCGTACGTGATCCCCGTGCATGCGCCACGTGTCGTCGTACGTGCTTGCACGTCTCCCACACACACCCGCCCCCACGCATGCACGCCAGATACCCAACAATCAGCTGCTGGGTGGGTGGCACATGCATGTGCAGTGGGGCTCTTCCGGGCGACCTCTCACTCTGCGTGCCACTTCCGGCACACGTGCCATAGGTTTGCCATCACAGTTATAAGCTTTCTTGCCATAGTTGTTAAGTGAATCACTGCAGTTAATAAGCTAGTAACATGTTTATTAAGTGAATTTGGCTTCCCCATAGACTTTGCTTGTTAGAAGGTTGCAAAAGGTGATCATGTGACCTTAGGACACAGCAGCCGTCATAAATATTAACCAGTTGCCAAGCATCTGAATTTTGGTCACAGAATCAAGAGGAGCCTAGAAAGGTTATAACTGTAAAAAATGGTCATAAGTCACATTTTTCAGTGCTGTTTTAACTTTGAACAGTTATTAAATGTTGTAAGTTGAGAACTACCTGTATGAATCAATAAACATGGCACTGCAACCCTGCCTGCTCTTACTTGGTAGTAGAGGCAGTCCTTAATTTACATTCATTCATTAAGTGACTTTTGAAGTTACAGCAGCACTGAAAAAAGTGACTTCCAACTGGTCCTTGTAGTTATGACTGTTGCAGCATCTCCACAGTCACAGGATCAAAATTTGGGTACTTGGCAACTCACATCTAATTACAAAGATTGCGATGTTTTGGGGTCGTGTGATCACAATCTTCCTTTCCAGCTGGCTCCTGACAAGCAAAATCTGCGGAGGCAGGATTCGCTTACGATCGAATTGATTCACTTAACAACTGTGGCAAAAAAGCTCATAAAAATCAGGTGTGACTCACACCGCAACAGCTTTGCTTAGGAAATGCTTGTCCCAACTGTGACGTTGAGTCCAGGGCTACCTATAATTTATTTTTTACAATAGTTAATACAATAATGTAAAGAACTGGGCTGTGTTTTTCTCTCCACATGAGATTGATTCCTGTGTCTTCATACACCGTCATGGAATGCAATAAGTTGTTCCGATTTAATCGTGAGCATTTTTAGAGCATGGATAGGTTTTAAAAGTTATAATTACCCGTTTTCATGTGCTTGGCCTACTTTCCCATGTTCTGGCCTTCAAAAACTTTAAGCCAAGAGACAGACCTCAGTGAAATGATGAGATAATGTGTGCCTCTCCAATTAGAAGCATATATGTCAAGCAGAAATTTCCAAGACCCTTCCTGCATCTTTTCCCCAAAGCCCTAATCACAGCAATGCGGTATTTATGTTAGTCTCTTGAGGAAGCTGGAAATGAAACTGTTAGTTTGTCTTTGGTTTAATTGAACTTGTATCTCTTTATTTTTTCAAACCTGCCCATTTTCATTTCCTGAACTGTAAGTACATAAAACTCATTTGATTTCTACATGAGGAAAACCTCTTACAGAGCTTTAAAACCACTTCAGCCCCTCCTTGGAAAACCAAAGGTTGGATGTAATAGCAGAACTGAAGCTGGAGTTGGAGACATACAGTATGTTTGGAGTGCCAGAGGAAACTTCCAATTTCTACAAGTTTGACTTGTTATTGCGCCTAATCTCCAAGATTGTGTTTTTATTGTTTATTATATTGTGAGTCACCCAAAGTTTGCGTGAAGTTGGACTGCACCTAAAGTGAACTGGATAAAAGCAAATACATAATTTCCACAGGAGAACCATTTACAGGCCGTCCTCAACTTACAAAAATTCATTTAGGGAGCATTTGAAGTTACAAGGGCACTGAAAAAATTGATGTATGACCATGGGGATGCAACCATTGGAGCATCCCCATGGTCACATGATCAAAATTCAGACACTTGGGAATTGACTCACATTTATGACTGTTGCAGTGTGCAGAGGTCATGTGATCACCTTTTGCGACCTTCTGACAAGCAAAGTCAATGGGGAAGCCAGATTCACTTAACTGCGGCAAGAAAGATCATAAAATGGGGCAAAATTCACTTAACAAATGTCTCACTTAGCAACAAAAATTCTGGGTTCAATTGTGGTCATAAGCCAAGGACTACCTGTACACTTTATCGGTAGGTTTGCAAGTACATTGCACTTATCTATATAAATAAGATAAAAACAAACAAATGGTCTTATTAGCCTCCCGGAGTCCTTTGGGAGTTGGGCGGCATATAAGTTTTATTAAATAAATAAATAAATAAATTATAGGCAGCTCAAATGTGAAAATTCCCTTCCAAAGAGTTTGACTTTTCATGACAAATCTACCAGATTTTTAGGAACAATACAAAAGTGGATTGTGAGCTTCCCAACCCAGCTGCCTGATCGAATAGACACAATTTCTTTTCCAAGATATAACCACGTCCAACTCTGCTTAACTTTTAACTTTTTGACTTTTATTGAAGTCAGTTGGGTCATTAAGAAGTAAATTCTGCTTACCTGACTACAGCTCAATTTTTTTCCTAGGAAAAATAAATGCTTCTCCATTGCTGTAACTTTCTGAAGGCCAGTTAATCCATTTTAATTTAGAAATATTTATAACAATAGCTATGTAAAAAAAACCTCTAAGGATTAGTGTGCACATGCCTCTTGCAGTAAAATGTCTCCAGTTATGCTGCTATGGCTTATTTGGCAAACACCAGCCCTTTTGAGGACTGGTAGATTGTGAACATTTCCAGCTACTAGTACTGTATTAGAGCATTAATTAATAGTAAGTTTCTATCACAACAGAGATAGCTGGATGAAACTATATCTCATTGAGACGAAACAAAGCAAAAAAGGGGTTGTAAGGAAGAATTAGGGGTAATAGGAATAGAATAACAGATTAAGACGATTTAAAAAATAATAATTAAAACTTGTTCTAGGAAATTAAATTGCTTTAATTAGAAGCAATTAAAGGTTCAGCCTGGAAGAACCAGATTTTGGTTAACTATATTCTTAATTATATTTATATAGTTCAGTGTGTCCAATTGCTCTAACATATGCCAGTGAAACATGGACACTAACCTCACAATCGATACAAAAGCTAGGAATGCTGCACAGAGCCATGGAAAGATAACATGCTCAACATTACAACATTACAACATTACAAGACAAGATAGAAAGACCCGCACATTAGAGGACAAACAAAAGTATATGATATCATTAAGAGAGCAACAGAAATGGAAATGGGCTGGAAACATAGCAAGAAGAACTGATCACTGGTAGACCAAAGGAGTCATAGAATGTGTTAAGTTTGCATGAAGAGTCAGACGTGAAGAGCTTCAGTGAAGAGTTTATTCAGTGACTACAGCTCGAATGGACCCAACTTGGCTGGGCTACGGCTGCCTCTTATAGCCTGCAGCCGTAGTTGCCAGCCAATCAGAGTGCAGGGTTTCTTCCCGCACTATTTAAACCAATACCATTTAACATTTTACAAGAACAGTTCAAATAAACCAATAACATTCAAACCTACATACATAACAGAATGGATCCCACTTGATAAAAAGCGTCCACAAAAGAGACCTAAAACAAGATGGATCAAGGACATCAGCAGATTTTGTGGACCCAGTTTGCAAAGGAAAGCTCAGGACCGTATTGGTTGAAAACATGCAGAAGAGGCCTTCATTCTGCAGTAGACAGAGAGAAGAAGGAGAAGGAGAATTATATTCTGCTACAAGATATAAAGGAACAACATAATCAGCAACAAAATACAAAGGAATAAGAGTTTCAAATTGTATAAAATTGAATAAGACTTTCCAAAGCAATATTAGATTAGTACTTCATGTAAAGATGAGCTTACAGCAATTCAGCACTTTAAAACCATTATAAAAATCAAATTAATAAGCACTCACTAGCAAAAAAATAGCCAATATAGTAAGAATTCTGCTCCCACACAGAGTTGGTCCAGAAAAATACAATGACTGATATCAAAAAGATCAAAGAGAACCTCGTTTGGAGACAGGTCCGATACCAACCCTGCTAGGTCCAGTAACAGCTGCTTGGGGACACAACATACCACTATTTCCTTTAGTGCTGGTGGCACAACCTCCTCATTCAAGGATGAATTAACCACCTTAATGATAGAGCTTAATTGTACAAAACACCTCCCAGTTGTTCTTAACTATTTAAGATGATCTTGTATATTGCCGGCAGTTTAACACTCCTGAAGATCCTGTCCATTTTCTTGGGATTCATAGACTCAAATTCTTCCTAGATAATAGAATAAGCCCCTCCGTTTTTAGCGTAAGTCCCTCCCATAAGATTTGCCTAGGGCCAGGCAGTCCAACTCTAAAAGAATCCAAAGGACTTCATCCATGAAATGCGTGGAATTTAATTTGTGACTTTTAAGATATTCCTTCTGCTTCTCAGTCCCCATTTGAATGCAGTAAGGATGAAAAAATAAATACATTTTGCTGCTCTTATCACTACTAAGCCCTAACATGGACATGTATAAATGTACAGTTGGACTATTCTGGGGGCTTCTTCCAACTGTACCTCTGGCATCTCTACTGCCATTTCATTTCCCCAGCCTCTTCTGAGAACCACGGAAACCACCAGGATCAGAGGATCCAATCTCCAACCTGACGATAGCATCAAGCTTGTCACCAGATCACTAAGAGGGTATTACTTCTGATCTGCAGTGGAGTGTCTTTAGATGCTATAAATATCTCCTGAATAACAATAACTATTCTATACTGTGTGCCATGAGGTGGTAGTTAGTGCCAAATCCAAAATTTGGTCAGGATCTCAGACAGATAGGCCTTTCTCATTCCTTCCTGTTAACTGAAGGCGCCAAACAGTGAATTTGAGGTGACCGGAGCAGAGCTGTGGTGGCACAGTGGTTAGAATGCAGTATTACAGGTTAATTCTGCTCACTACCAGGAGTTTGATCCTCACTGGCTCATGGTTGACTCAGTCTTTCATCCTTCCAAAGTTGGTAAAATGAGAAACCAGATTGTTGGGGGCAATATGCTGACTCTGTAAACTACTTAGAGAGGGCTGTAAAGCACTAAGGGGTAGCATATAGGTGCTATTGCTGTTGCTATGTTTTGCATGAAATTATATGAGCTATCCGTGAGCTACAGTCCACCCTGCTCAGGACCAATAGATCCTTTTTAAAAATGTCTTCGCATCGTCAACCATCCATGGGAATTGGAGGCAATCTATATGGTCTGTAGCTTTATGGTGAGCTATCTTGAGGCAACCAAACCGAATGGAAAACAGAAGTATATTTCCATGTACATTATCCCAATATGAACTGTGCACCTCCCAGCTGCCTTTCAGCGGATGAGGTACAAAGTGTTCTCAACTGGAAGGTATTGCTGTTCGTACTAGGTTTAAATCTTCCCCTTTGTTCATATTGAGAAAAAAGTGAACGTACAGTCCATGAAATACACTTACAAGCAAGCATGCAGAGAAAATTCTAATTCTGCCACTGTGTACTGCCATGTTGAGTTCCCCTCCTCTGGTATTTAAAATTTAGGTTCTGATTATGGAAATAAAAGCAGGTTTCAGAAAATTTCTCATCAAGACGGAATAACTTACCTTTTGCCTTTTGGAATATGGTAAATGGGGAAGCATGTTACTATATCAAAATCACAGTCAGATTTCTTGCTAACACTTAGCAACAGGCATTCAAACAGCAAGGTTTTTCTGCACAGTGTGGCCAAAAAAAAAGGTTGAGATAGTGTCTGTATGGCATGATTGAAGTTTTGTCTGTTTTTTAAGTGCAATACAAAAGGAGAAGGTGATACATTGTTGGATATAGACTCTCCTGCCTATTTTCAGGATTTTATTTAATCAGTTTACTGACGGAAGTGTATTAAATAGACATATTGCTTGGCAAGGCAAACTATGGAGATCATAGCAATGTTTTATTCCAATTCTATATTAAGTCATAAACATTTTGGGGCTGTTGGATGTCCTTTCCCCTTTATATGATTTTCTTCTTCTTCTCAGAACTATTTTTAGACAATAGTGAATACACACACATGTACAGAGAGAGTGGGGGTGGGTTGCAGGGAGAGGGAGAGATACAGAGGCATGCCTAGCATAGTCAGAGAAGAAAGTGTCAAAATCCTTCTTATAAATTCATCAGCAGATCTCCAGCAGCTTTGTTTTGTAACTATAGCACGCTCAACCAGAGTGTCACGTCTCCATCGTAAGATGCAATCCCTGTTGGCTTAAGGCCAGCTAAATAAAGAACAAATCCTTTCTGCAAATGACAGTCTTAGATCAGCTCTTAAAGGAGAGTGAGCTAAATGCCAGTTTAAAAATGTGAGAAAACACGTATGATATCACGTATTTGGTCTGAGGTTCTCCCCACCTCCGTCTCCCCTGGGATCTATGAGCAGGAGAAAGCAGATCATTTCAATTCAGCTGTCACGGAAGGATCCAGAGGGTCTTGTCTAGCCTGCTGGACACTTGAGGGGATCAGAATGCTGAAAATAGCAATCTAAAGATAGCATATTTAATGATCCAAAACGGCTGCACAAATGGTTCCCCAACAAATCAAATGCAATCCATCAGCAACAATTCTGGCTAGCTAGATTTGGATAGATTTCTGTTTCGCAATGCAATCAAAATAAAAGCGCTGGGCTGTGGATCACAAATGCATGGAAACTTAGTTTAAGGATAAGAGCCTTCTGCCAGTACAATTTTTTAATAGCAGCCATTCTTATTCTTCCACATGTGTTTTCAAATTAAGCTGGTGTTTTTCCTGAGGTGCCAGAAGGATGTTAACTCTGAGTTAGCCAGTTCGAAAGAACATCCAGGGCTACTGTAGGGAACCTATTTCCTTATTTGAAGAGAGTAATGAACAGTATTACAGCTCACTTTGTCCTCAGCTGATGGAATTGGTGTACTTCAGTATCTGCCTAGGGGAAACTGCATTTTAGACTTGAGTGATGTTTTGGAATTTATCCATTATGACTCA
Organism: Naja naja; assembly: GCA_009733165.1. Taxonomy (NCBI): domain Eukaryota; kingdom Metazoa; phylum Chordata; class Lepidosauria; order Squamata; family Elapidae; genus Naja; species Naja naja. The sequence goes on from CM019152.1 coordinate 9,660,961, forward strand.
TTCAGGGCAAAAAAAGGGAAACAGATATTTTCGTGAAGGGAATAAAGATTGTTCTCAGTCTCACTCCATCTCCTCTCTCCCATTAATTCCACAGATACTCCGTGTGTTGTGTGTATAATTGTATGTGTGTGTGTAATTGTATGTGCGTGACACATACAATTACCAAATTCGCAGTGATTTCTTTGTTTTTCAATTATTTTCAGTTATAAATCTCCAAGCCAAGGATTTTCAGGGCCATTACATTTTTTTTCTTCCAGAATTCAAGGTTTCTAAAATAACAACAACAACAACAACAACAACAACATGTCACAGTGATACCCATTGTCAGCAGGGCACTTGTTACCATGTCCAAGAATTTTATAAAACACATCAAGAAATTGCAGCTTCCTGCAATAACACCAGTGGAACTGCAAAAAACTCGGAATATTGTACATCTTAAGAAGGTACTTGGTTGATACCTAGGATGCTGGCAACAACCCCTATCAACCATCAGCACCAGTCAATGGTATTTGTGATGCATTTTTGAATGTTCAGTTGACTGAGTTTCATGTTTAATGAATAAAGTAAATAATAATAATAATAGTAATAATAATAATAATATGATTTGCATGCCAGTGGCATCATGATGGCTAGCAGTTTATCATAGAGTTGGATTAGATCATGCCATTTACCACTATTTTATGAATTTATAAAACAAAAAAATAAAAGCAAAACACAGTTAAAGAGCAGAACACACATGGAAAAAGCAAAGAAAATCGATCAATAGAAACCTCTAAATGTCATGGGAGAATTCTAAAAAGAGCCTCACCTGGTGCTGAAAGATATTGAATTCTGTAACAGGTTGGAAGACAATGTCTAAGTCTGGATGCCACCATCAAGAAGGTCTTTCCCCTGATCATCACATTAATGAGACCCCAGAGAATATCCCCTGGAGAAGAACTTAACAAGCAGACAGACAGGATGGTTTTCAAAGAAAGGGAGATCAATGACTGATACCTGCTTTGAAAGCAATCAACTAGCAGTTACTGCAGTGTAATTAAGGCCACTGTGATCAGGGTTACCAAATATCCCAAAAGAAGGACATGTTCTCCATCCAACAGGCAGAGACTTCAAATCAAATATTGCCTAGCTTTTTTAAAAAAAACTCTGAGTGGTGTTCACAACTATAATCGTTTGTAAACTTGTAAGTTGCTTCGTTCTTTCCCTCATCTGTGGACATCCTCAGAAACCTAGATTTACTTTATATGACTTATTTCCTGATTGCAGCAATTGGCTTTAACCCAGTCCCCTCAAATTCTATGATCACTGTAGATCACTTAACTCATTGTAGATTTCTATCGTGCAATGAGAAAAGTGCATTGTCAATTATATATTATCACTAGAGTATGTTTTTGAAAATAAAGATTTGTTGGAAAAAAATTGCAATTGAAAAATAAGTTGTTCTGATGCTAGAAAAAGTAACCTTGTATATATCTAGGCCTAAAGGGTTTTTTGTTAATGTTTTGCTGTAATTTTTGTGACAGATGCCAAGAAAATTAAGCATCTGTCCTCCTTCCCAATTGCCCATGTCCTCCTTTATTTGTCCAGATATCTAGTAGCCCGGACTGTGATACATTCCTTGTACCCTGACTAGCTGCTGAATTTGGCAGACGCTCTTAAACATGTTAAAGCAGTTCCACACAGTCCCCTGATATTCCAAATATGAAAAGCATATGAAGTATAACTAGATTGCAAAAATGGTAAAGAGATTCCTGAGGAGGAGGAAAATGTCCCATTAGTTTTAACTGATGAGGCATTAGTTGATCATCATAAATTATTAACAAGCCATCAAAGTAATATACTTTAATATTAATAAATATAATATACTCAGAGGAGCAATGAAAGCAGATAGGAGGCCATCTTGACCTAAAAACCGATGTCTTGTGTTAAGTTTGCATGAAGAGACAGACGCGGAGTGCTTCAAGCTCTTTGTTTATTAGTGACTACAGCTCAGAACGAACCCACTTTGCCTGGGCTGCGGCTGCTACTTATAGCCAGCAGCCGCAGTTGCCAGCCAATCAGAGTGCAGGGTTTTCCCGCACTTTTTAAACCAATCATTTCTTACATTTTACAAGAACAGTTCAAACTAAACCAATGACTTTAAACCTGCATACATAACACCCCTCCCACACTAGGTTCAGTCCATACTCAAACCCCAGCCTATCAAATGTATTCTTTTAAATAGGTGGGGCTCTTACGTGTACGTTGAGACCTATGTGGTTCAGATGTTTTAAGGTTCTCACCTTGTGAGGGAGGAAATGTGTCTGCTGACATTTCCTTACTAGGACTTATAGTAATGGTAGAACCTGTTTGGTTACTACAACCTGGTCTCTCCTCCCAATCCATCTCCAACCCAATGTCAGCACCTAAATCAGGTAATGATGTGCAATCTTCCATTTGTGAAAATGGTTGTTGGTATTGTGACAGGTTTTGGGATGGTTCCTGTCGTGTTAGCTCGTTACACATGGGGTTGATTCTTGCTTGTTCATTACACTCATGATCCTCCCCTTCCCCTCTAGAAGAGGCAGTAGGTATGGGAACCAGAGAGGAGCAAAAGCGATGCTCCTGAGGGCAATCTGGATCTTAACTGATCAATGTGCCTGCTCCAGAGGACACCATCCTCCGTTTGTACCCTGTAAGACCTGGGGCCTGTGATTTGGGTTATCTCAGCAGGAATCCATAATGGTTCACCATAAGGTTCTTAGCATAAACAGAATCACCCACAGTGAATGTGCGAATTTTGCTAGTGGAATCTAGTGGTGCGTTGGGTGCGTAAGTGGGATGAAGGCATCAAGGGAGACCTGAGTTTCCTACCCATCAACAATTCAGCTGGGGACAAATTAGTTGAGGGGTTGGGAATGATATGCTGAACACTGAGAAGTTTTTCAACTCTCTCAGTGATATCCCCTGACCCAATTGCTGAAGTTTTTCCTTGGTAAATCGTACCATACGTCAGCCCGCCGTTAGCTGAAGGGTGGCCAGGGGCTGTCAGGGCATGTCTGATACCCTGTTGTGCTAGATATGATTCAAAAGGTTGGATGTAAATTGAGGGCCATTGTCAGAAACAAGCACATCAGGTAACCCGTGAGTTATAAAAAGCTTTTAAAGCTGTTTGATGACAGCTTCAGTTGTGGTGGATGCCATAGGGATAACCTCTAGCCATTTGGAATATGCATCAACTATAATAAGGAAAGTGTGCCCTCTGGTAGGGCCAGCCAAATCAATGTGAATCCTGGACCATGGGCCCCTAGGACATTCCCATTCCTGTGTGGGGGCGAGAGGTGGGGCAGTTGGGACAAGATGCAACCCAGTTTTCAACCATTTTGTCAATACCTGGCCACCATACATAACTCCTGGCCAATTCCTTCATTCTGACAATACCTGGATGACCCTCATGTAACATTTCCAAAACCTCTTTTTGCAGTTTTGTAGGAATAACCACCCTGTTACCTCACAAAATACATCCTCTTAATACAGATAATTCAGTTTGCCTGGATTTAAAAGGTTGGGCAAGTTGAGGTAGATCTTGAAGAGGCCAACCTTTCTTAATCCAGCCTATAACAGGAGCCAATACAGTGTCTTTGGCGGTCTCTCTGGCAATTTCAGCAGCGTGTACTGGAAGCTTGGCAACAGTTTCTAGGAAAAAGGTGTAAGTCTCAGGAGCAAAGTCCTCAGTGTGAGAAGGAAGTGGGCAGCGACTCAAAGCATCTGCATGCCCAATGTCTTTGCCAGGCCTGTGGATGAGTTTGTATGAATAAGCAGCAAGAGCGAAACTCAGACTTCAAGGCCTCCTCCCATTCAGTGTTGCTCACGTGATTGATGCCAGTCACCTCGATGCCTAGTGGATTGAACCACTCAAGTCCCAGCAAGCTTGGGTGATCCTTGTCCATGATGGTCAGGGGCAAGCGTTTGGTGTGGCCTTTGAACTTCACGTTGAATTCTCTTGTTCCAACTACTGGAATCTTGTTCCCTTGGTAGTCTTTAAGAGTCAGTGCTTGCTTCTTGAAATGCTTCTTCTGAATGTTTGGGAGTAGTCTGTGAATAGTGTCCCATGACACCATAGATAAATATGAGCCTGAGTCCACTTCCATTTGGCAAGGCCTTCCTTCAATTAGTACCTTGACATGCACTTTTCTGTTATTGATAGAAGAAGAATGACCAATAGTTACTGTCTGATGAGTTTCATTCTTCCCCTTTGCTTCTGTGCTGCGCCCCATTTTCTCACTGAGGTTGTTGGGCTTGAATTCTTGGTCAGGAAACTTCCTTCTGTTGGGTGGAGTTCTGGATGATTTGCAGACTCTTGCTAGGTGTCCTCTTTTTTCACAACGGAGGCAGATGGTATCTAGGAACTTGCATTCAGTGCGGGGTGGCTTCCCCACAACCTCTGCAGTAAAAATCTTGCCTCTTTCTTCCCAGGTCTTTCTTTTTCTGCTCCATTCTGAGTCTATAAATTCCTTCCTCCACCTCACTACAGTCTGACTCAGAATCTATTTGCTCACAATGAGTTGTTGTGGACTTTTCCACATCAGGATGGCTTGTGGCCTTGTTGATTTTCTTCATGGCCACTGCTGAGGACTTGGTAGCTTCTGCTGAAGAGGCCTCTTCTATTGCTTCCTTCAGCGTGATCTTAGGTTTTAGTAATAACTTGCTCTGAAGCACCTTGTCTTTAAGGCCCAGAACAAATGGATTGCGCATGGCCTCTTCTAAATTGTTAAATTCACATGCACCCCCAATGTCTCTTAAACTTGCCACGAAGTCGTTTACGTTTTTGCTTTCCCCTTGATCCCGACGGTAAAACTCGTGTCTCTTAATGAGGCATGATACTTGTGGCGCGTAATGGGCTCTTAACAACTTTTCTAAGTCAGGCCATTCCATTATCTTCACGTCTGCAGCTCCCGCCAATGCCTTCGCCATCTTGAAAATTGCCGGACCGCAGTGCGTGAGAAAGACCGCCCTCTTCTTGGAAATGTCGGCAAGATCATTTCCTTCCAGATACATTTGGAAACAATCTGCATACGTCTCCCAGTCTTCTGCCGTCAGATCGAATGGGGCTGGGGGGGTGTTCAGCGCAGCCATCTCGCTCTCCTTCTGTTCCGCGTTGCCTTCTTCTTCAGGGAGATCCCACCTTCGTCGCCAGTGTTAAGTTTTCATAAAGAGACAGACGCGGAGTGCTTCAAGCTCTTTGTTTATTAGTGACTACAGCTCAGAACGAACCCACTTTGGCTGGGCTGCGGCTGCTACTTATAGCCAGCAGCCGCAGTTGCCAGCCAATCAGAGTGCAGGGTTTTCCCGCACTTTTTAAACCAATCATTTCTTACATTTTACGAGAACAGTTCAAACTAAACCAATGACTTTAAACCTGCATACATAACATCTTGAATGAAGGATAAAGTTGCACAACCAAACACTGGAAAAGACCACTGTAAATTTACAAATATCCCAATATATATATTTTGGTTATATTCTTTTGACTCCATATATAATGTGTTTTTTATGATGGATGTAGATTTGTTTTCTAAGTGGTAGGTCAATTGCCAGTACGCACATATCTGGTCTTCAAGGAATTATTCCCTACGTTTCTATTTATATTGGAAAGATCTTCCATGCTGCAAACTTGGAGAGTGAAGAAATAGAAACAGAAAGCAGAATGGATAGCCTAGAAGCTGTAGCTTAGAAGAGTTATCCAAACACCAGCAATGAAATATAGTTCAAAGTAGAATTACTAGTTTATAGCAATTGAGCAAGGGAAGGCCACATGACCCTCTGTCATGCTTAAGCTAAAAGTAGCAATGGAAATGTTGCTCTTATCTAATCTCACTTTAGCCTCTGAAGAACTGTTTCATGTACTGATGAGGAAGGAAAGATTCTGGTTGGCCACTCAGAAAAATGAAATGTTGGTGCCAAATTTATAGGGAGGGTTGGGAACAATTGACACAGCCCACCCTCTCCCTTTATTTATTTATAATTGGACTTGTATGCCGCCCCCTCTCCGAAAGGACTCGGGGCGGCTCACAATTAAAATACAACAATAAATATTTAAAAAAGAATTAAACTTAAACAAGCCCAATAACTAAAATTAATTTCAGGAGCCAAACGGAGCTCCAGAGGTAGTTGGTTCCACAAGGTGGGAGCTGCAACAGAGTAGGCCCTTCCCCGAGGCACCGCCAGCCAACACTGTCTCATGGACGGCACCCCGAGGAGTCCCTGTCTGTGCGCGCACACAGGGCGATCGGTATTCGATATTGGCATATTGGATATTGGATTTGATCCTTTGGTGGACTGGTGGGTTCCTAATAGGTACCGAAAATATTGGTTTAACTTGACTGTTTACAAACAAGTAAGTTGAGCTGCAAACAAACATTAGTCTGATGTAACAGCTCAGGATTATCCTTTTTATTTTTACATTCTTTTCAAAGATTTTATCTTTCAAGCTTCTCTTGTTCCCTATGGCTGATGAATAAGGTGGAAAAGATTTTTTTTCTGCTGATGCTGCTTGCAATTGTAGTCTTCTTGCAGTTGGAATGGGATACAGAATTTTAATAGCTCTCATCATATCTTGGTATTGAACCGCCATGGTTACCTTCTTCTACTGCCATGTTGTGTACAGGAAGTGGGAAGAAGGCCCCATAAAAGTCAGAAGTGAAATGCTCAGGGTTGTCCCACACTCTGAACATTGAGAACATTTTGCTGCTGTTGCACTCCTTTTGCCAATCTGTTCCTGGCCTGAACTAAGTTCACAGGGACAATATCTTGTAGTAATAGTGAAGGAACAATATTTTTTGAACCTCTCATTTTGCAGCACTCATCTGACATCAAATATGTTAAGTTGCTGGAAAAGTATAATTAGACTCTCAATGAAATGTAACTGAACATACATCATCAATGCCATCAACTCCCTCTTTTAAACGTTTTTAATATTATTTTTATCTATGTGTGATGACCTGGGGCATGACACAGAGGCAACATAGTCAGCTGACAGTTCAAACAGCCTCTTTATTGCTCCAAATGTTCCCCAAATGCTCCCACATTTCTGGTGAGTCCCAGAGCAAAGTGATCGCTCTCTCTCTCACACACACACACCTCCAGCAGCCTCTGGCTGCAAGTAGTCCAGCACAAGCTGTGAGCACGACAGCTGCAAAACAAGAAGTCCAGCAGGGCAAGGGAATAAATCAATTACACCAGGAAGCCAAGGAACAAGGCAATTAATCCAGAAAACAAGAAATAAAGCAAGATCCAGGAAATGTCCAACATCGGCAATGGCACACAACCTTCCATGAACAAACCCTCAGTGTTTGTTCCTGACAAATGCCACTCCCAACAGTGTCTCCTTAAGTCTCAGTCCCCAGGTGTGCCTTGCAGAGAGGAGCGGGGGCACCCTCCTCCCAAGTAGTTGGGTCAGCCTGTGCTGTTCTTGCCTTCTCTCCACTCTCTGTGCTTGAGAATCAGGAGGGGATGGTCCTTGCTCATCACCTGAGATCTGTCTCTCATGTTCACTGCTTTGCGTCTCTTGGTCATCCTGCCCCCGTTCCTCCCTGCCTAGAAGCCGTCCCAATCCTGAAAGGCCCTGGCCTGACTCGGCCTGCTTCTCCCCATATTCCTCTGAAGCCAACAAAGCCACCCACCCCCACCCTGATCTCCGTCAGCTCCAGTTCTGGCTTGTCTTCCTTCGCAGATTCAGGATCCGATGGGGGCATGACACTTTGTTTCTAATGGTTTTATTGTAAACAGTCCAGAATCACTAAGATAAGATGAGCTATGTAGAAATTTAATATAAACAAACAAACAAACAAAGTCTTAAATTGCCTTTAGGCAACACATTTTCTTCGATCACTCCCATGTTTACTTCCTTTACAAGCCCTAAAACCAGTGGCATTCCATTTGCTATGATTTTCATCCTGTTATTAGGTGACTGCCTTCCACTCATAGAAGCAAGCAGAATGAATGAGAAGGGTGTCACTACGTTTTTTTTATTTGCCTGCTAGCTAGAACATTGTTATCTTGTCTCCATAGCAGCGAGATAAGACTGTCTTGTGATTTCTAATTTACTGCGCATGCTTCAAAAGTTTTTTTCCTTCACTTCCTGTAACATTCTATATATGCCTTTGTGTGATTACCTGCCGGTAATGTAGTCTGTTAGGTTTTGTTATTTTTGTAAATAAAAAGATGTTTCTTAGATTATTTTCTGGGTTTTATTTAATCAAAGTATACAGCAGAAGAAAAGCACGGTTTATCACCTCTAATTAGCAGGGAATCTGTTTTTACTCCCTGACAGAGGGACAGTAGGTTAGGAAAACATAGTGACTGACTCCATGATTTTAAAGAGAGGTGCACTGATTTTAGTGAAGATTTAGCAATCCACATTGAAGAGAAATGCACAGCATAGTCTAAAATGCAATAAAACATTTTTCAGCTGTTAAATCAGACACTGCCAACATAAAAAGGATTAAATTTGTTTCTTCTGTACAACCATTATCTCAAATTTGTCTCTTTTTGATGAAAAGAATGGCAGCTCGTGGGCTTTTTCAAAACTAATGTACCTCGTACTAATGGTTTGTCACTATGTCATTCCACATCACATTTCATGATGAAAGTCTAACAAAAAAAAATCAGTATACCAGTTCTTTTGTTGCATTTTTAAAAACTTGGTGTTTTACATTTTGGCAAGTAAACAGTTCTCAAAGGGCTTGTACTTAATATTAAACACCTCTATTCCTATCTCTATCTAATATTCTATCTCTATCTGTATCTCTATCTCTAAGATCTCAGCTAAGAACTAATTCCTAGTTCTATATCTAGTCTGTGTTTTTGTCAAAAGATTTGTGGTTTTTTAAAGCAGTGTATTCTGAAAGATCTCTAGATCAGAGGTCTCCAAACTTGGCAACTTTAAGACTTGTGGACTTCAATTCCCAGAATTCTCCAGCAAACTAGGAAGTCCACAAGTCTTAAAGTTGCCAAGTTTGGGGACCCCTGCTCTAGATCCTAAACATTTTTGTGATTTTAATTACTTTCAAAAGCTATTAGTCTTGCAGACATTTTGGTTCAACACCAAGTGGTGTCTCTAGTTATTTTGTGTTCTGTTTTATATCAGTATATTGGTATTGTCCTTGTCTCAAGTCATGGAACTGTAGGTGTGTATTTGCCTTGATTGCATTCTGTTCAGGGTTACACAAACTTTTGAAAGGTTCAGGACCTTCTGTGCAAGGATCATTGGACCTGGCTAGATTCATCTGGTGCATTGTGATCCAGAGATAGACATGTCAAAGTTTTTAGTAATAGTAAGGCTTGAGGCAATGAGTAGTATATAATAGATTGTTCAATTGTACCTGAAAGAATATATTTGGCAATCTGGCATTTCACAACATTTCCCTAGATATCAGTGAAGTTCTCATATAGCATTGGTGGTTTGCTATAGCATTTGTCTGCTTATATTTTAACATTTTAACCTGGCATCCAGTACCAAAATAAAACATATTATATTGATTTGTCAATTTCACACTGGGTCTGCAACATGGAACATGGTTTTCAACCCCAAAGAGCGCCAAATGCCACAATGTTTACCATATAAAGCTCAGACTTTGTAACAAACACAGGCTCAACATGTCCAGAAATTCTGGGATTGTGGACATTTAGTAGAGATACAATGTGTGAGATCTTGTAGGTGGAAGCTGAGCTATGCTCAGCCTCAGAACTGTATTTATGTATGTATTTGCTTGTTTATTTAATTTGTATAACCATCCATCTTACGCAGCATATCCCTGGGTGGCTCATAAGCAATAGTACAACAATAAAAGCAGTAAAAAACATAAAAGCTAATAAAGAATCTCCCAGTGCTCCCAAACATAATACATCTCTGGACATTCAGAAAAAAATATTGAACTTTAGGGTCTCAGCCTCATAGTATTCAAAGGCTTTTAAGGAAAACCAGGTCTTCTCAAATTTTTGGAAGAGTAAAGTCCTGTTGAATCTCAGGAAGAAGGATGGTGCAAAGGGCAGGAGCCATTACTGTAAAAATTGCTGTCGAATAAAGGCTTTTACCTATAATCAATTACTCTTTGTTTTTCACCAGTGGTACTCTAGCATCTCTTATATCATTTCATCTCCTTCAGCATCTTGGTAAACAAAGGAGTTTTATGGTATCATCCTCACTATCACTAATTAGTATTTTCTAACATGCATTTTAGCCCTTTTTTGTTCATAGTTAAACTTATACTTTCCTACATGTCTTTATCAATTCCATTCCATAACATTAGGCCACTTGAGCTGTCACTACATTTTTTGTAATTTGTCTGCTAAGCTCCTAAACTAAGATTTGCAGGCAGGTGCCTGCTAGCTAGCACATTTGTTATCTTGTCTCCATAGTAATGAGATAAGACAGTCTTGTGATTTCTGATTCACTGCGCGTGCTTCAAAAGTTTTTACTTCACTTCCTGTAACTTTCCTTATATATGCCTTGGTGTGAGATTAAGCTGCCGATATGTAGCCTGTCAGTTTTTATTATTTTTGTAAAATAAAGAATGTTTCTTAGATTACTTTCCGGGTCTGATTTTATCTAAGTTGACAGCAAAGAAAGACACGGTCTATCACCTCTAATTAGCAGGGATGTTTAGAAGATTTTTACTCCCTGACATGAGCTAACTAATTTTTCTCCCTTTCTCTAACTTCCTAAACACACAACGTAACTATTTTTCTTTTATTTCATTAATTTAATTCATGATCTTTATACATATTCCACTTACAGTATAATCCAGTTCTTAGTCTTTCATATATTATAGGAGATATAAAACAAGAACATTGAACAAATATAAATATGTTTGGGGTCTTTAAATATGTGTTGTGATATATTACACAGATTACAGCACAGTACTTGATAGGTTTACCCTGAGACAATTTCCCAATATTCACTGAGACTTAATCCAAAGAAACTGTGCATCGGATTGAAGCCTCATTGGGAAAGAATGAGCCTATCCAGACACACTTCATCCTACCTTCCATTTCATTTCTGTCTAGGAATTTTTTTTCCAACCAGATAATGTGAAGTAGAACCACAAAACAATGGGATGAGGTAACTGTTTCCAGGGAGAAAGATCTGTAATGAGCTAGTGCCACATCTGGCAAAGGAAACCTACTCCAACCTCTTATTTTGACAGCTATGGCAGCAAAATAAATTGCTTTTCCACATGGAGGAATATTATATCCATAGCTGTGTAGAACTTCTGATGATCTCTCCATTCATAGGAAATGGAATTAACCCACAGGAGTCCTTTCCTTTCCTCCATTCATCGGTGTGTGTTTTTTTCTCTTTGGGGGTAGGGAACCTTCACTCCATTCAGTTACATGGGGCGAGGGAAAGGAGATTGCAATATGAAAAGAAAAGCAGAGGTACAATTGGTTTTATGTCTGCGACAGCTATTTACTGTAAAGTGTACAACCCGAGGCTTCTTCAAGCTTGAATGTATCTATTTTCAGCAAAATCTAAATAGTAATACGATAAAAGAGAGAATGATTACAAATTCTGGGTAATAGTATTCTTCCATTTAATCTAATTTTAATTAAAACCATTCTTTCTGACCCCACTTCCTTCTTGTTCTTAAATCATCCTGAAGTCTGAAAAAAGTTGTGCAGCCTGTTTTAGAGACAGATCTCCAAATCTACCCTTTGTGGTCCTTATTCCTCCTCCCATAAAGCTTGAGGCTTTTTAGATCTTTGGGGGAGATTGGGAACTAAAATTCACAAAATCTTAAAGGAAAAAAAAGGGTTATTCGTTCCCTTTTAGGAGAGATGAGGAGCAAGCCAGATGCTTCTAAAAGTTCTACAATCTTGGGGCTTTCACTTTGCCTCTTAACTCCTTCAAAAGCAGAAAAAATAGAGGAGAAAATTGGAAAAGATCAAGCCACCCTAATGATGTTCTAAAAATCTAAAGCTTCTTGGACACGGCCCCTGAGTCGCTCCTAGGAAGGGCAGAGCCTTGGTGGTGCAGGCTGTTAAACGCCTAGCACTTAGTTCCAGCTGCCTGCAATTAGTGCAGGCTCGAATCCCACCAGGCTCAAGGTTGACTCAGCCTTCCATCCTCTCAGGGGAGGGCAATTGAGGACCCAAGATTGTTGGGGGCAATAAGCTGACTTTGTAAAAAATGCCGCTTAGTAATAAGCAGGCATATACAATGGAATGAAGGCTATTGCTGAGCGCATTGGGTTGCGCTCCATAGATTGTAAGCCGCCCTGAGTCTCCGGAGAAAGGCGGCATATAAATGTGAATTTAAAAAAAAAGAAAGGAGGAAGTGCTGCCCCCTCAATAAGAAAAGCTGTCCAGCCCCTCCAAATACAAGGTTTTTATTGGCTGATGCACCCTCCCTATTGTAATAATTGACCCCGTTATTTAGCATCTGACACAAGTGACATGGGAAATATTATTGCTTGTGTGCACTGTATGTGTCTTTATTAGCCAGCCATGGAAAATAAGATGATCCCTGAAGTCTGTTCCAGAGGCATTCACAGTAATTCTCCCAACTACATGGCATGTCTTAACATTCTTCAAATGGATGTCTAGGCGCTGCACTTTCCTTTTGGCTGACTAAAATTCTGGAAATTGTAGTTCAGCGCATCTAGAAGGCTTCAAACAATTAGAAACTGTTGCAGGATTCTTCATTATTAAATGCAAAGTTAGTTAAGCACATACATTTAAATTAAATCTTGTCAGATCTTAACATTCTGGATATTTCACTTGAAGCAGTGAAATTTACTTAATGTCACTAGCCCTTTTTTCTTGATTTGGTATTTTTGTCTCAGAAGATCTTTTTTCCCCCCTTTGGCTTTCTCCGATTCAGTGGACCTAATATTTTTCATTATAGAAAACACTGTTTTACTTACTGTGAAACAAGTAAATAGTGCAAATGGCGTTATTAAACTCAAGACATGAGCCTCAACTGAGGTGCCTTTCAAGAATGAACAGCCATGGATGGAACTGGTTGTACCAGATAAATAACAAATATTTACTTACTTGCCTCCTAACAAAATGACGAGAGGACTGTAACTTTCCTCTCCCCTTGTTGTCTGGCTGTTCACAGGCAAACAAATTATAGTGCTAGTAAACCGCAAGTAAGAGCCAGCAGTATTATGTAATCCATCTGTCAACTTCAATTTGGGTCATCAAATAGAGCAAAGAAATGCATTGAAGACAACTGTAAAAATTCTTGAAATATTGTTATGTTTTTTTTACAGAAAACATGTGAGCCACTATTTTGAGATGTAAGAAACACGGAATGCTAAATGTGTCAGTCTAATGGGAAGGATACTGGGAAAGAGAAAAAGATAGAGAAGAAGAAGACATAACTTGTGTGCTTCTAAACTGAAAGAGCCTTGAGTTGCAGACAACTTCAACTGAGCTTAATGCCTGAAGTTATTCATAGACTGAAGGATGAGTTTGCTGTACCCACAATTCCCAACTCATGATTTAATTTTTGGAAGGGAAATTCTCTTTATTAGAAGAAAACATTTCGCTTCTCATCCTAGAAGTTTCATCAGTTCTGATAGGTTCTGATAGGATGGTGGTGGTGAGGGAGATGGAAGGATTGTATTTCTTTACAGCCATCTGCATGATTCCCCATCACCACACACACACATCCTACTAGAACCTATCATTCCACCCCACCACCATCAGAACTAATGAAACTTCTTGGATGAGAAGCTAAATGTTTTCTTTGTCTTCCTCAAGGGGAAAAAACAATCCAATTGCCTTTGGAAAAAGCACCTTTGAGAATTGATGCAATGTTGATTATATAAAACCATAGTTTGGCAAAAAAAAAAACCTGATGAAAAAGGAAAACTATCTGTAAAATGCCTTTAGTGTCTTTGGAGATGCATTTCCAACTGCATACAAAAGGTGCGCTAGTGTGTGTTGTGACATTTAGAATATCAAGAGATATACATTAAGCACTGTATTTTCTCTTGCCATTAACCTATTTTATACCAGGAAATAATTTCTGGCACTTCTCTTACTTTGGTAGCTTTAAGAAAGAATCCATCAAAATAATGCTCAAACACTTTTAATGTTAAAGCATGCATTTTAGTACTATTGTGATATATATACATGTTTCCATGTTTGAAAGTATGTGGACGCAACATCCTGGCCCTCTGTAGCAAAGAAAATACATTGAAGCATTGTTATATACCAATTTACACTTACACTGCCCTGGTGGTGCAGGCTGTTAAATGCCTAGCACTTAGTTCCAGCTGCCTGCAATTAGTGCAGGCTCAAATCCCACCAGGCTCAAGGTTGACTCAGCCTTCCATCCTCTCACGGTAGGTAAATGGAGGACCCAAGATTGTTGGGGGCAATAAGCTGACTTTGTAAAAATGCTGCTTGGGGGGGGGCAAAAAAGCCCTAGTAATAAGCAGGCATATACAATGGAATGAAGGCTATTGCTGAGCGCATTGGGTTGTGCTCCAAAAAAATTGTAAGCCGCCCTGAGTCTTCAGAGAAGGGTGGCATATAAATATGAATTAAAACAACAACAAAAAAACACAAGCGTTATTTGGAAATTAATTTTATTTATTTATTCCCACTCTATTAAGATGGGAAGCACTATTTCTTAACTGGATGTTATTTAATAATGCTTTTTAAAAATGTGCAAATTTCAAAGGATGTAGCTCAGAAACATTGTTCTCTTAAGAACGAGTCCTCTTTATTTTAATAGAGATAATTTCACAGCTCACATGTGTCTTTTCTTTTTTTGTATCTCAAAGCTTGAGTGCATTAAATGGAAGTAATGGGGAAATTGCCCAGCATGAAAACATTCTATTCTGGAATCAGTTAATGTGGTAAGAAAAGTCCCAGGAAAATAGAGAAAGTTTGTTAAATTAAAGATAGAAAATATTTTGTGTATGTGCACTTGTGTGTAAATTCTGCCCTTGAAAAAAGTAACCAGTGAAAGAAAAATTAGCTCTAAGACCTGTTTCAAACTTATTTTCTTTTAATGATTTGGGAATGAAAGCAGGAATGGGTTGATGAAATTTGCAGATGATGCAACATTTGGAAACATTGTTAATGCAGAAATGGATTAGAATTCATGCAGGAGGAATCAAATGACTTAATCTTTTGAACTGGAGTTTTTTTAAAAAAAATGGTAGTACTTAACCATATGTTATGCATCTGGAGGCAAAGAATAATGTATATGTATGGGAGAGAGGGTTAACTTGAAAAATCTTATTATTTTTTCCAATAGTGTTGATCAAATATAGTTAAGAATACCTGCAAGTGCTTGGAAGTAAATTAAATAAAACACAGTTTCCAGGTTTTGGAGGACTCTTTGTGAGAAAAGCAGCTTTCACTGGGACTTTTTTCTCAGATTCTTTCTTCCTCATCACTTTCCTTGCTGCTATTGATTTGATTCTCCCTCTGAGCCCAATCAACGGTGCATTCCAAACAGCTGCTGCTTCTCCTTGTTCACCTACAAGGAATTCACTAAACAGACACCATCATTTATAAAGAGAAAAAGCAAATCAGGCAGGCTCCAGAGTTTGGCTACTGTGCTTGCAATGGGGATAGTTTTTGACCTCTCCATGCCAACCTCTGATAATTCTACATCAGGAAAATCTGCAGGGCATAAATAAGAGGAACATACATTATAAAAACTGATGTGTAATTATTAAGGCAATGGTCAGGACTGGTTTTATGTATTTTTGGAATTGCTAGGTGAGGGGGGAAAACCTGATCTTTGTGTCATAAGGAGTAGGAGAAAGGATGTATGATGAAGTTTGTTTGCGTAATGAACTATGTATTTAACAGATTACAGATAATCAGAGTTGGAAGGGGCCTTGTAGGTCATCTAATCCAACCCCTGGGCCAAGTGGGAGACCCTACACTATTTCTGACAAATAGCAGTCCAATTTCGTCTCAAGTGATGGCGCTCCCACAACTTCTGAGGGCAACTTCTGTTCCATTGGTTGATTGTTCTGTCAGAAAGTTTCTCCTTATTCGCTCCTTGTTCAGTTTCCATCCATTATTCCCTGTCTGGCCTGCAGGTGCTTTGGAGAATAGCTTGACCCTTTCCTCCCTGTGGCAGCCCCTCAAATATTGGAAGACTGCTATCATGTCTCCCCTGGTCCTTCTCTTTACTAGACTAGCCATGCCCAGTTCCTGTAACCATTCTTATATGTTTTAGTCTCCAGTCCCCTAATCATCCTGGTTGCTCTTCTCTGTTCTTTTTCTAGAGTCTCAACATCTTTTTTGTAACGTGAACAGAACAGGATGCAGTACTCTAGGTATGGTCTTACTAAGGCTTTATAGAGTGGTATTAGTACCTCCCTTGATCTTGATTGTATCCCTCTGTTAATACAACTTAGGATTGCATTAGCTTTTTTGTGTATGAAGGTGTATATATCCTTAGTTGTTTAGCTATGATGGCATTCTAAATGTTGAGCATGAACACTGGAGGATTCCCCGTATTTCATACCATACAATAATTGCAAAGTTTTGCCCAGGTTTTTTTTTTTGGCATCTTCTACTGCAACAGGTGCCAAACTCGTTATGTCACGTTGCCATCACAAGATGTATCACAATGTTTTTTTCCTTTATGGAGTTGGGGTGGGTGTGGCCTGCCCATGATACCCCTGTTCTACTGGATATATTTTTCTCTATCACATAGTACTGGCTGCAAATCAACCATGGTACTTTACACATACCAAATAGTCCAGATTGCTTTGCAACCTTGGAAAACAGCTTTATTTCCTTTCCTGTCACTCCGTTTTGAATGAAGCACGTATTCCAGCAGGTTTCAACTGTGGTTCCCCCCCATTTAACTCTCAGTTCACTAAAATAAACTGCCCTCTGGACTTTTATGACTACATAGGTAACAGTATATTTCCAAACGATAAAATATTTGCAGACAGCATAAATCATTCAAAAGCCATTAGATAATTTGAAGAGAAACATTCTTTTGTACATATCATAGAGAACTAATCCCTATTGTTTAAGTGATCCCTACCCAGGACCTCAGCTTGTTAGAGGCATTTCTTTCATTTCAACATTTACCTCTTGAACATGTAAACAAATAAAAGGATGGGGTAATTTAGGCAGTTTAATCTCAAAATGATGGATGTTGTGGATGCATTGCATTGCTCCATCATAGGTGATACTTACCGATTGAATTACTTACCTCCAATTAGTTTCCAATAGGGTCCTTAGCAGTTAGCTTTATTTTTGTAAAATAAATAATGGCATGATGTAATATGTCATGTGTTGTTTTTCATCTGAGGTTGTATTTACCTACTTTTAAGAACTACTAAGGCCAGATGGTTTTTATTATGTCCTGATACGTAAAACCATAGCATTCAAAGAGGATGTGCTTTCTTTTTCACATGATTGTATTTTTATATTTTTGTAACTTTGATTAGTATTTGTTTTCAATGTTATTTATATTTACTACTGACATTTTTACCAAAAAATGGATGTTTCCTATTAACTATTTTGTAAATTGCTGTAAGTCTATATTGATTTGGCAGTAAATCAGTATAATAAATATATTTTTCTCAACCAGAGACACTTTCATTTCATGATTTCCCCCAAAGATTCATTTTCATATTTTCTATTAGCGTATTTCATCTACTTCTTGGGCACTTGGTAATGTATTTATTTTCTCTCCACTCCAAGCAGTTTCTATATCTACTTTCTTTAAATCCATTTCCTATTCAGTCTATTGGAAGTTTCTGATACTTTTTCACTCAGATTTGTATTTTCTCCTGATGCAATCATTCTATTTTCACTTCTTCTACATCACGGATGACAAACTCGCGGCGTTAGGTTGCCCTCACATGATGTTTCACGATGTTTTTTCCCTTCATGGAGCGGGGGTAGGCATGGCCTGCATGTGACACATCTGGCCTATGGGTTGCCAGTTTGACACCCCTGCTCTACATCTTTAAAAACATCATTTATTTTCCCTTCAACATTCCTGACACCATTTAATAATAGTGTGTCCTGCATTCAGAATCTCTTATCATCTTCATATCCTTCAGAATGAGGATTTCATTCTAATTCTCTCAGTCTTTCATCAATATAAACAATATAATCAAACATGTTTAGACTTCCTTTCCTTTCCTTGTGCATCCATGGAGAATCTTATGTTCACACCATCTATTTAAAAATGTAGGCCATTTTCCTAAACAGATATTCACCTGTTGTGGTTAGCCGGCAGCAGGTGCAGACGGCTGAGGAGAGCGAGGACTCAGATGAGGGGCCAGGACCATTAGGGAGTGGACTGCTGCCTTCAGAGATTGTGGGGGCTGGCAGCAGCAATGAGGAGGTTCCCAAGGAGCCTGTGCCAAGTGCTTGCAGGATTGCTCGTAGGAAAGAGCAGCTGCAGCAGCACGGATGACTCAGGAGTAAGGCTGCAAGGTAATGACCCCTTCTTCAAGAAGATAAAAGCCAGCTGTGAATCAGACGTTCTTTGTAGGAAGCAAAAACGTTTTGAAATTCCAGCCTCGTGGACATTGCAGTATCTTAAGTTGGTATTTGAAGACTCTTGTGTTGTAAAATATTTCTTATCTGTTATTCTTGGCAGCCTTGCAGAGTTTTGGGGAGGCTTGTGCTTATCAAAGTTAATTAGTTTGCAGCAGCCTTTTAACTGGGGATTCGTAAGAATCATTAAAAGGTTTCTGTTCCCTTTGGTTCATGTTTGTTTTATTGGAAAAAAGGTTTTGGGTCAGAACATCACCATTCATTCTTTCATCACCTCCATTCAGTTTTGTTACCATGTTCTTCTTTTATCTAGTTTCAGACACATAATGTATCCACTTTTCTTTGATTTCTCTACCTAATGGATGCTCTTTACATTTACTCTTTTTATATTTCAAGCTTATTATCTTAGGCTGTTTATCACCTACTCTTTTTTACATTCAAGTTTCAATCTTCCATATGCCATATTGATACAGACTATCACCCAAAATTGCTTTCGGCAATAAATACTTTTGCATAATGTTTTTCAGGATGCAGAAAAACTGTAAAAATAGTTTTACTGTTAGTTGTACCTTGCTATATGCAACATTCCTTGCCCAAAATAAGTACAATACTGCTGACTGGTTTTGTCACGTTTTCATCAAAGTGCTGCAAGTTGCAAACAATTATCATAGCTAACACTAAAACAGGATCTCTGGACACTAATTTGCAAATCACCCTACTGTAGCACATATCCAATCAAAATGAAGGCACACGATATTTACCAATATGTAAAATGTTAAATAGTCCTGTTGCTAAGTAATGGATTTTTTCATTACAGCAATAACTATGAATGCTGATTCTGTGTATTAATATAGCAGTTTGTGTCATGCTGAGTGACAGCAACAATAGCATTATCTTCCCCCCCCCATTTTTATTTTTCATTTGATTCATGAAAAGCTAATTTAATTCCTGTAGTTTTGTTCAGCAGGGGTCTAGCAATATGCAATGCTGTTAATGGTCATGTAATACGGGCTTTAATAACTCATTTTGAAAATTCTGTAACATTGTATTAAGGTAGGGGTTTTACTAGTCTTCTGACTAAAATCAGGGTTGCAATGGCCAATACAACCCTTAGTTTGTTGTTGAGGGTGGAACTGTTGAGGTCAAGAAAATTCAGACTACTGGGAGCAGAATTTACCCATATTGGTATTTTTCAGCCCTTCAAGTCAGAAATCATACTTTTTATTATAATACATATATACCACATATATAATGCAATGAAATTAAAGTACACAATGTGTGTGTGTGTGTGTATGTATGCATAAAAACCAGAATACACTGTAGCAGCCTGTCTCTACTAAATGCTTAAGATGTTGGGTTCAGAAGGCATTACTTAGATAGATAGAAGGCAGGCAACTGATCTGAAAAAGGAAAACCTATGTTTTCCTTCCCAACTAAATTTAGCCTTACAAGAAGGTGGCTTTGTGATAGGGTGGGTGGGTTAGCTCACATTTTTCAGGTGGGAAAAGGTTAGTGACAGATTATTTCAGAGTTGGAAGAACATCTTAAGTCTTTCTATTAGTGCATTGTTTAATATAATACCAGTGATAAAAAGAGTATCAATGGCTAATAGATGTAATTGTGATTATTAAGAATAGTTTTGATTGCCACATTTAAAAAAAATGATGTTACACTAAGAAAGAACACAGAGACAAGCAAGAATCATAAAGAGACCACAGCAATTTTTGAAGGGTTGAGATTACAATATTTCGGCTTTTAAGCTTAGAAAAGCCACAACAAAGGTATAGGAAATTATGTAAAACACATATCCATTTTTCTTTCAAAATGTTAACATGGAAGATTCAGAATAAATAAGACAAAGTCTTCTGAAGTCACCACATAATTTATGTGGGTATTTGTTACTAGAAGACATTCCTGGGAAGGATTTGCACAACCCTGAAAAGGGGATTAAAAATCTTCACGAGGAGGAAGGCTAACAACAGTCATTAGTCAAAAATTCACCACCACCATCTCTGAATGTCATTGATTAAGAGATGCAAAGACATCTATTTTCTGTGTGCTTTCCTTGTGAGCCCATCTTTGTGGAAAACTAAATGCAGGAACACTCTGTTCCCTTTTAAAACCTGGTTGTCCTCAGTGTTGGCCCAAACCTGTTCTAGAGCTTTTATGAGCCTAAACCAGAGACAAATTAATGCAGTCTGGAGTCCATGTTTTTCTTCTAAACCATGAAAATATCAGCAAGTTTTTAAAGCAACCTCACTTTAATGCCTTTGAGATTACAAATCCCATAGATCCTACCCATAAAGCCTTTCAGAGGAACAATGTTGGAAAAAACTATATTAACCAAGAACCACCCATTAGTTCACAATACAAAAATACCTTGAATGTCAGGGCTGGGCAGCAGCTTATTGTGTGTTGATATTTACAACATTTCTCTTTTTGCCACTGATGGAGCATTTTTTTAATTTAGCTCCATTTCCTATTTGCCCAGTTAATATGTACATCCTCCCATATTAGTGGCCATCTTAAATCACAACACTATGGCTGCTACACATAGTAAACCGATTGTTTAAAGTGGCTAACTTTGTGATAAAGAATCCATTTCAACAAGCTCAATTTATTGAAAGTTTAATAGCATGAATTAAACTGAACTGCAGGAGTCAGAACTGAACGTTAAAAACAGATGACTTTGACTCTGATCATATTGCCAATTGCCAAAAGATCACCAATGGGCTTGAGTGCCACTGTAAACAAGATGAATAAATCCCTTCATATTAGATCTGAAAGTACAACTGTAGTTAATTATGAAATAGTAGACAATAGGAGTTAATGAAAAGATTATATACAACCTTTTTGCTATTTTAATCCCCAGAATTCTGATATATAATTTTTAGGTTTTGTCATACAGCTCTGCTGTATCATCTTTCTTCATGAAAAACAGGTTAAGGTTTCAGAATTCTCCTCCACAACTCCATGCACTTGTCCACAGGGAACTGACTGTCCAGCAGCTTGCACAACCATTCCTTACCGTAGAAAATAGTTGAATGGGAAGTTTGATTTTTGAAATTAGTAACAAATGCATGAAAAAGCCTTCTGTTCTTCATTGTGCGAGATCAGTTATCAGTGAATTAAAAACATGGAGGTGTTAAAGCTCTGTGATTTTTTTCAAAGTGAGGCATGTGAGCATACACTGTGAAGTTTGCCTGTCCCCCCCAAAGACAAAATGCACTCTACAACTTTGCTTCAAGCTGGATTGCATAAATGCTAGCTAGGGTCCATACATTTTCCCCTTTAATGTAAACTTCATGTTATATATATGGATAATTTTATAACTACTGTAGGATAGTTGAATATGTCATATATTTAGGTGACTTAGACAAATTACCTAAATATGTTCCCTATTTAATAACTGTCCTCATACATTAGTGCCATTTTTCAAGAATTACATTTCACAATTGTTATGAATATCAAGACAGCGCTTAATGCATATCTGTGTTCTAATGGCAAGCATTCTTAGGAAGCAACTGGTAAGCGAAATTATGTAGATTTGTACATGACATAGCCATGCAATAAAGTTGCCCAGACAAGGGCAATTAGGTGACAAAAGCAAAATATATATGGTATTTCTGATTTTATTACTAGCCCTACTGAACTTTCCTATACATGATTTGGGGGGGGGGCAAAAAGTGTGGTTTGGACATAGGGAAGCATTTTTTTCTGAAGTATTTACAACCCCTGGCCCTGACCAAAAGCAGTTCACTGAAGCACAACTTGCTTTCATTTCTGTGATTTCTTGAGAACATGAAGAGCAGACTTGATTGTAATTTTAGTAATTTCAGATTTTAAGAGGAGGAGGTAGCAAGAGTATTAGATATGTTCGCTGCTTTGAGTTATTTATGAATAACAATAAAGGTGGACTATAAATAAATAAAGAAAGAAAGAAAAGTGTAGACTGCATGGAAAGTGGAATGTAAGTGTATTCATCGGTGGAAAATATTCTAATGCTCAGAAAACTTGCCAATCAGGGACAAGACTAACCTTAAATTTTTCTCAACTACTAATTTGTTCTTTATAGGGAATTTTCTCTATATAGATGAACATCTAACCATCGAAGTTACCCTTTGTGGCCGGTAGTACATTTCCAAAAGTTTAGGCATCATCATTCATTGGCTGTTTAAGAAAGCTGACACCAACAACTGGGCTTGCAGCTGTGTACACTGCTATCTTACAGCTATGATAGTAATTATGGAGGTTTTCCTGTACAAGGGAATAACTTTTTGTTCCTGGATGAAAGTAGTACCACTTTTGGAATAGAAAATGAGCCATATGAGAACAGCTTCTCTGACTTAAAAGGAGAGTCTCTAGATCAGCCTTGGGCAAACTACAGCCCGGGGGCCGGATCCGGCCCATTTGGCTGTTCTATCCGCCCACGGAGCCGAAGAGCGGAGGGTTCTCTTACTCTCCCAGAAGGCTACGTGAAGTAATCTAACTTTGAATTTATATTAGTTCACACAAAAACTCCATCCATGCTTTTGTTCCGGCCCTCCGGTCCAGTTTAAGAACCCATTGTGGCCCTCGAGTCAAAAAGTTTGCCCACCCCTGATCTAGATGCTTGTCCAGTCTTGAACGAGCTGTTTTCTCAATGAAGCTGTTGGCCTTTCTTAACATGTCAGAAAGATCTAGTATCAAAATAAGAATTTAGTTCTGATTTGTCTTCTAAGATATTAACATCCCCATATTATGCATGCTAAAAGAGGGAAAACACACATTATTCGTGATAATCTGCTGTTGTGCCAGGCTAATTTTATTATGATCAACAATTCAGCCAAATATTTGCACAAAAGAAGCTTATTTCTTATGCTGACATTTTTTTTTACTGTGAAATAAAAAGAACTGTAAAATACAGAAGATATTTACTGTTCAAAAATGTTAATCCTTCTGGTTTATGATACTGTTGATTTTTTTTAATACTCAGCTAAATGTCTGATCATTACTTTTGTAAATGGCTAAATGATATGTTCATGGTTCACATCCTCTTAATACAGTGCAAAGCCTTCCAGCAACACTTTCAAGTATATTTAACACTGTTTTACTAAAACGGAGATTATATAGCTTTTCTATGGACAGTTTCACGGAAATAGTACAACTATACAAAAAAGATAAGCCTTTTTAAAAGTATAGTCTCATGATGAAAATAAAATCTGAAAACAGATTTCCTTATTTTAAGATGATTGTATCTCTGTTTGGTAGCATCTCTTTGTAAGACAGCCTTTCTTTAGAAAAATACGTATTTTAAGTGATGTAATACTTAAGATACAGTAAAATTGTTTTCCCCATGTTTCATTCTGTCTAGCTTTTTGCTTTTATTCCAAGTTCTGTTATATTTCTTTTTTCTCCTGGATGTACCTAAAAAGACAAATTTGTCTGAGAAGTTAGGGGAAAAGGTGCATTTTCTTCTTCCTCTGCATGATGTGAATAACACTGGTGTTGCAAATTCAGAATCATAGCTTCTGAAATAAAATTCTAACCAATTAATATTTCACCATTTAGTCAAGTTGTTAACCTGGAGTGTTCTTGTTTACATATATTTACAGGTAATATAAGAATACAGCCAAACGCTACCTACGTGAGATTATGTAGGTTTTAAAAAACACTTTACATCACGCGACATACTTATCTTTTTGTCAACTGCATGAGCAAATGCCACAATAGTTGGGCTTTTGATTATCTTATTAGATACAATGACAAACTGTACAGAAAAAAAAGCAATGTAAGGTTTCAATGGGAGGGTCCCCAAAACCAGCACTAAATAATTTGAGGTTTTTAAAATGGCTCAGCACTGGCCATTGATAGGTTCTGTGATACTGAATGAAATTTGTGTGGGGCTCATTTGTTGCAACTGAGGCATTCTTGCTTCCAGAGACTTTTCTGTGGGAGATCCCACTGACTGATTCCTTTTCCTCATCATCTGTCCAATGCCCATCATGGGGAATCGGCCTCTACTTTTCACACAATTAGGGCTCCCCAAAGGATTGGAGACATTCAGCTGTGTTGGAGAGACAGCTTCCTCTTTGAAAGAACTGCTTTTCTCATCATAGGTAAATGAAAGTTGAGTGGGGTGCCCTGGACTTTTAGTTGGACTGGGAGAAGTGCCCCCAGGCTGGAAGAGGGGAGACAATGTTCTTTCACTGGAACTTCTTCGACCAAAATTTACTGGTGAGCTAAGCATTTGATACTGATGAGATGGAGAGACTTGGTCTATCTGATCCTCTCGATCACCAGTTTCAAAAGAATGCACAATGTTCAGAATCAAAGGAGAATCCAAATTCTGGCTGCCAGGACTTGAGGGCTCTTGTTGAGGTGAATCTTGCCGTTTCCCGAGTCTTGGGGTTCTTGGAACTGGTTGCTGAATTTCAAGGTATTCCAGAGAGTAGGAGGTGACACAGCCCACCTTGCCTGTTGCTGCTTCATGGAAAGGATTCAAATTACTAGGAGAATCTATGATATAACGCAGAAAACGTCAAATGAAAAACAACTGGGGGAGAATTAGGGTTTTTTTAACCCCCTCCCCTCACAAGACGCAAACTGTAATTAAGTGAGAACTTGCTTAACAAGGGTGAGAAAAAAGCTTTATGGAAGGACTTTGGGCCCGATTCCTAAATATGAAAATATACTACTGTAACAAAAATGTAATTTACAAGGTGCCACTACTCCTTTGTGCATACTTCTGGCTCCCAGTGACAAGTGTGTAATTATTTTGGGACTGAGGACACACCTGAACTTTGAACAAAGTACAAGTAGTTACCCTTCAAATAGCAAAGCCCTATTAGTCTGGAAATGCTACGACCAACAAAGGTAACACTTTCACATACCTTTTTCAGGCAGTCCTCCGTGACTTGCTCTTCGATCACTTAACAGAGACTTCTTGTTTTGCATCTGTGTTGTAAGGCAGGAGGAAGCCTCTTTGTATGTTGGTAGACTTTTCTCAGTTTTCTTCAGGAATGGATGAGAAAGCTCATCCTTTGCTTCTTGTTCCTTGTTTTTTGTCCTTCAAATTTAAAGCACACATACAGTTGGTTTGCTAGAGGCATTTCAGAAGGTTTAAAATTTTTAAAAGCTTTATCCAGGGTTTGAAAAGTCGCAGATCAATGGAGATAAACATATCATGTCTGCAATTTTCTTGATTACAGCAAAATGATTTCAGGAACCTTTCAAAACCTCAATTAGAAAGAAAAATTTTCATGTGCAGGCATTGACTATATTTTAAAACATTTTAAAGTTATCTAAACATTTCTAAGTAGCCCACAACAAACGAAGAGTGGCAAAATTTACAAAAAAATAATAAAACAGTGAAATTGTAACTAATTAGAACAGTAAGTAAATATACAGTACTTACTGAAGAACCTCTTAACATTTTCTTTTAGATATATTTTTAAAAACTCTTTTGTCCATTAGTTTTGGGCATTTAACTTTTACTGTACTAATGGTACCGTTTAATGCACAGTCTTTCATAGTCACATGAAAATTATAGAAATTGAATTGTTTTTTAAAATAAATATATATATACATTTTGTGTTTTTAGAAATTTTTATTTGAATATGCATTTTGGGAAAGTTTTTCTTGGTTTTGCTCATGAACTGTCCTTGGTAAATGAAAATTATAAACAAAAACAATTTTTATGAACTTTTTTCAGATTTCCCCCTTTTTTCAAGTTTTCCAGGAAAATACGTTCACCACATTTCTAAGTGATCTTGGCCAGTTTCCTGCTCATACAGAAATTTACTAAACCAGATTAGAGAGGTGGTTTTGCAACTTGTTGAGAAAACTTCAGTAGAGAAAGTGCACTCAAATCTGAGGAAAGATCTAAGTAGATTTTTCTCCTACTTAATAGCTTTAATCATCAGGAAATTCTGCCTATATTTAGCATTTTCATATCAATAATTTGGTCCCTATCCTACCTTTAGTTTCAACATAAAGGCATCACCTCTTGCATGTGACACTCTTCTAATTATTTGTAGATTGCTATTATGTCTTCTCTTGGTTTTTTTTTTTAAAACATCTGAAATGCACATGCACATATGGGACGTATTTCTCAACAAGCAAAATATTTTGAATGGGAAATGGCTGTCCAAATGGGTTGGTGTTAAACCTAGACTGTTAAAAGCAGACAATACCGTTCTGAATTGGTTGAACCAGTGCAGCTGCTACTGCAATGGAATCACATGATCACATTATTAAGGAGTTGCTACTTTCTAGAAAAACTTATTTTCAAATAATTTTGTAAAGCTGCCCTGCAGAGAACAGGTTTCAAAAATAATATTGAAAGTAGTAAGCAGATCATCAACAGTATCATTAACAGTATTTTATAATGCACCTCTCAATAGCTTTGCTTAGAGAGGGCTGTAAAGCACTATGAAGCAATATTTCTATTGCATACTTATAGTCATGATCACCTTGTGGTAGGGGTCGATTCTTTCACATGTGGGAAAAGAAAGATAATGGCTCACCCAGGAAGTCCTTAGTCCTCCAGTGAGAACCAC
The DNA here is from genome assembly GCA_009733165.1 of Naja naja. NCBI lineage: Eukaryota > Metazoa > Chordata > Lepidosauria > Squamata > Elapidae > Naja > Naja naja. Next base: position 9,687,993 of record CM019152.1, read on the forward strand.
TAAAAAGAGTTTTCCTCTGCATTTTCTGCAGTTTTTGATTTTATGGTAAGGTACTGCAGAACCCTACATGGTGTCTGCCTCCATCTCCATGGTAATACACAGATGCACTTTCAAGCATCTCTTATGTTCAGAATAGCTGTTCACAAATCACAACAGGATGTCTATAAATGCAAGTTAAAAGGACGTTTTGTGTGTAATGGTTGAAGAATACTGAAATGTGTTTCTTTTCAGAGTAAATGGAAGAACCTTAGGACCCTAAAAGCCACTTGTTAGTGTGCACTAATAACAAAATTGGCACTGAAGCAGGATATGACATACAATGAAAACTTTTTCAGGAACAAGGATTCAATCCTTTTATGAAGAAAACACTTCTTTTATTTGGTTATGTTGTTCTATTAATTGTGATTTTTGTTTTCAATACCTAGGCTGTATTGTTATTTTTGTTTTATGTCTAATTGCCTGGGTATTTAAACAATTTTGGCAAGTTCACAATAGCATTAGGTCTATTGCAGCAATCTGAAATCTATTCTCTCTGCAAGTGCTGGGAACTGCATTGTAATGGTAACAGCCAGATTAAGGTAGAAGAGCGAGCTAGGAAAAGAGGGGCAGATTTTACTAAATTCTTCTCCTCAGGAAGAATGAAGCGGAAAAAGAACTGCGCTTCTGGATTGTTGCCAGAGAGAATCTATGTTAGTTCCTAATCTATATAGAAGCTTAGACTAACTTTTAAGTAGTATATCATAATTTTAAATATATATTTTATCAATGAAAGGATGCTTTCTATTTGTATCAATATAATTTAAAATAACATACAAACATTAAAAATGCTGGCTACTTACTCATTATTTCCCATTGTTTCTTCTATCAGGTGTCACTTTATTGCCCTCTCAACATTGTGTGTCACTGAATTACTTTTGGACTATTTTGGAATAAGTGTCCTCCTTCCCATTAGTTCTCCCCTTTTAAAACATTTTATACCCTGTAAATCTTGATAATACCCACTATTTGGCATACACTGGAAGAAAAAGTGTCTAGAGATATAGGGGATATAGATGATTCATAGTACATGATATGATATTTTTGGGAGCAAAACATTTTATAAATCTAATGAATTTATCTTCCAAGGCCATCAATTCAAAAGAACTCTTACAAAATCACTAAATGTTTGGGAATGGATTTATTTTTTTATTCTTTATCAAAAGTCTTTTGGTTTATAGTAAACCAGTGGAAGTCCAAATACTGTCTGGCTCCAAATACTAAAATAAAAGATTTACCTCATAGACATCCTTATTTGATTTGTATTTTTCTAACCGACAGAATTGGTTAGAGCACACATTATCAGAAGCTTCAGTTTTCTAGAAAGATGGAAAAAGAAGACAAAGATGAACTGTAAATTAGAATATAACTTTAGGAAAAATATACTTAAGCATTTAATATGTATTACTTTCATTCTACGCATCACTTTGTTAAATTAGCCCAACAAATATTGGCTTTTTTCAAATTTAGAAATTGCTACAAATCAATCACCAAATATATTACTAAATATATATTATTAGTAATATATAACTATGTATTACTATATAGTAACTATATTATTAAATATATTACTGTATAATATACATTACTATATATTATTATTAAATATGCAGTTGACACATAACATTTATCTATGAGTTAGCACAAAACATTTATTATTTTCTCATTCGTATAAACTAGACAATGCAAGTACAGCATAGCACTTCAAAAACTTAGTTCAGACAATTTCTTTGATATTTAAATTAAAAAGCCTCAAACTCATCCCAAGGGCAGAGAAGTTATAATAAATTTCTTTATTAATGGTCTCATTTCTCATGTTTCACAAAAAGAATCTATCATGTGAACCCAAAGGACAGGCTAATGATGAAATGAACAAATTAATATTTAACTTCAGAGAAGCAATGGTGGGAATTTAGACTTTGTAGTAAAAGGAAAAAACAATCAAAATTTTGTTTAAATTATTCAAAGAGGCAGAATTGAACATTTTAAAAACCATGTCGAAGGACAACTTATGGTCCTTTGTTTAGTTTTGACTGCATCAGAATTAGTGTGGTTTCCAATAACATGACCAGCAGCTGAATGATTTACCCAGATTGCAATGTGTAAGTTTGTGATATGCTATGCAATTTTCTATACTCTATATCAAAACAGGTTCACTAAACAGCTGATGTATGTTGAAGATAAGATGTTCTTCAATTTATGTCAGTTTTTGATAGATAAAATTCATTTCAAGAATTGGTGACTATAGTTTGGTATGAAGTTTATGCAGAACAAAAAGGATATTTTAAAGGATTTTCTTCAGGAAGAAAAAAAAGTCTGTCAAAAATAAAGCTAACAAATCAAAACTGAATTCAAAGGCCAAGAAGTTGGCAGTATTTCTCCAAGTAAAGGACTTGATGAATTTTTTAGTCATTTTTGGCAGACTAAAAAGGTGTCCTCCATTATTAAAAAAAAATCCCTACAAAATCTGAATGACTTGTATTTTGTTTTTAAAAAGAACTTGGTTTATGTACTTAATAGAATGTAATATATATTATTATATTGGAAAAAATCTTATCCACTTAAGAGCACATATCAATCATATACTAGTAAGATATCAACTGTAACACAGACATATCATTTAAGAATAAAATATTGTGTTGAAAGAAATATCCTTCTGGGTTCAGTTCCAAGTGGGGAAAAAGACACTGGAAACATGGAGGCTGCTTGGAAAGTTTAATGGTGAACAGGACCACATGGTCTGGAGCTCCAGAGAAAGATGATCACATGCTTGAAGGAGATCAAGAAAAAAGGGCTGAGGTGCTGAGAGTATCTGGGTTTTATAACCTTTGTTGGGATTTGAATTGAAGCTTGTTTCTAATTGGTTGTCAGACTCCCATGAGGGGCAACTCTATAGGCTGTCCTGAGTTCCAAGCTTGGTTGACCCCTGGATGATCTATGCCCTTAAAAGGGCTTTTGGCAATTGCTATAGCTTTACCTGGAGACCTTTCTTATGTAAAGTATTCTGGCTCAGGCCTTAATGGCCCACCCATTAACAAAGGTGGGGGTGAGATTCTGCTTCTGGGGTTCTACTCTTTTTAGAAGAAATATTCTGCCTTTTAAATATCTACCAGAATACTTCATTTTTCTAGGAGAGTTGGGTGCCAACTTCCTACAATTGATACTGTTATTGATTTATTGCAAACGAAATGTATTCAAATGTAAGACATACAATGCCTTGATTTTTATTTTGTAGCACAATAACCCTGAAAGATAAGTACTATTTCTTCTTAACAAGTCAAATGATGAGTTCTAACAGGAATAAAAGCAAATGACAGTGGGAATTTGTGTACGCAGGATTTATTTATCTATTTGTTTTTATCAATGATAATAGGCAGTAATAAAGCCAAGGACTAAAATGGCACATTGACTGGAGAAATAAACATGAAAAGAGAAGCAGAGAAGAACTGGAATATCCTGAAAGAAATCAAGCCAGAAAGCATTTGCAACAGATGTGATAGTGATATGCTGCAAAATGCTGCAAGGAAAATTCCAACGACTGCAATTGAGTTTTCAACACACTAAATCAAGTATCTGTCATACTATGGAATTTCCCCAATTATCATACAGAAAGGGAATGTAAAGCATGGAACAGATACTGTACCTGTACTGGCGGTACTGGAGGGCAAATAAAAAAGATTTGCTGCTGTAGGAAGTTGGCACCCAACTCTCCTAGAAAAATGAAGTATTCTGGTAGATATTTAAAAGGCAGAATATTTCTTCTAAAAAGAGTAGAACCCCAGAAGCAGAATCTCACCCCCACCTTTGTTAATGGGTGGGCCATTAAGGCCTGAGCCAGAATACTTTACATAAGAAAGGTCTCCAGGTAAAGCTATAGCAATTGCCAAAAGCCCTTTTAAGGGCATAGATCATCCAGCAAGGGTCAACCAAGCTTGGAACTCAGGACAGCCTACAGAGTTGCCCCTCATGGGAGTCTGACAACCAATTAGAAACAAGCTTCAATTCAAATCCCAACAAAGGTTATAAAACCCAGATACTCTCAGCACCTCAGCCCTTTTTTTCTTCTCCTTCAAGCATGTGATCATCTTTCTCTGGAGCTCCAGACCATGTGGTCCTGTTCACCATTAAACTTTCCAAGCAGCCTCCATGTTTCCAGTGTCTTTTTCCCCACTTGGAACTGAACCCAGAAGGATATTTCTTTCAACAATTGGCACCCAAGCAGATGGGACTCCAAGCTAACCTAACCAATGGACTAGGCCCAGGTAAGATTCCCTTGCCGGCAAACAGACCCATTGAGTCTGTGGGTGAGTTTTCCTGGACCTGGGCCATTTGGAAAAAAGGTTTTAAAGGGGTTTTGAGTGTTGAGCTCAAAGGCTGCTTGGAAAGAAGGTGAGTACCTCCAAATTCTAAATTTAAAGCACAGAAAAATGTGGGAAATGTGTGTATGCCTTTGTGTGTGTGTGAGAAAGAGATCTTTCTTCCTCTGTGTGTTCTACCAAGAGAGCTAGTATCAATTATATTACTGTTTATAACAATAATATTCATGCTGTTTGTTTAACCAACTTATGTATTACTTATATCACAAATCCTTTCATATATTTCCTTTTTCCCTTTTTGTCTGCTAGCCATTGATGAGTCCCAAGAAAAAATTTTTTTCTAGTTTTATTGGTATTGCTTGGAATAAATATAGTAATCTTGGCAGGATATTCAATTTTATGGTAGCTACTCTTTCCATCAATGATAGTTGTAGATTTTTCCACTTAACCAAATTTGTTTCATTTGTTGGCCAATTTATAACTTTCTTGACTATCTGTATACCTATTTTCCTTGTTAGTTCCTTTTCTATATATCTGTAAACAATTATTTTGATTTTTTTTACCTTTCAGTCCTGCAACTTCACCATACTCTTCTATTTTCCTAAGTAGTTTGAGTCCATTTTATTGTGGGTCTTCCAAGATAAAGAGCAAATCTTCTACAAATGCCTATAATTTATATTGTTCCCTTTTTATTTCCATAGCTTTAATTTCTATCTCTTGTCTAATATCTATATTTAGCAATTCTAATATCAATATGAATAGTACAGGAGATAGTGGACATCCTTTTCTTGTGCCTTTTTATATTAAAATTCTCTGTCCTACTTCCATTTTCTATCACCTTTGCCATTTGTTTATGGCAAATTGCCTTTAAAGTTAAAATTATTGTCATGGTGTTTTAATCTACTTCTTAGGCAAAAAAAAAGCCATTTTGATCTGAATATATAAATTCATTTAGAAATTTTTACTCTCTCTGCCATTATTGAAGCATATGTTTTATAGTCAGTGTTCAGTCAAGATATGAGCCTATAGTTTTTATCTGCATTAAATCTGAATCTTTTGGAATCAAAGTAATATTTGCTTTCATCCACGAATTTGGTACCTTTGCATCAATCAATACTTCATTATGGACTTCTAACATTGATGGGCCTAAAGTATCTTGTAACCATTTGTAAAATTCTGCCTGCAGCCCAACTGGTCCTGGTGTTTTATTATTCTTTTGTCTCTTGATCACTTCTGATAATTCCATCATTGATATTCATTCATTTAACATAGTTTTACCTTTTCTGGTACTTTAGGTAATTCCGCTTTTTCCAAATATTGTTTAATTTTCTCTTCTGAAACTTTTCTTGCTCATAGCTTTTCATAACAATCTCGAATTATCATTTTTATTCTCATTTTGGTAGTTCCTTTCTCATCTTCTGGCTTATTTGCATTCTAATCCTTGGCCATTTTTTTAAAAAATACTTTTTATTAAATATTTCCCAACAATACTGGTTTCACCTCTATCTTTTAACTCTAATGTCAGCCTGTCCATCTCCACGCAGTTCAAAATCTTTCTTATCACTGTCCCCTCAGATGGTATATTATCCTGTTTCCAGTACTGTGCATACACAATTCTGGGCGCAGTTATTATATGTAAAATGATATATTTGTCTTAGCACAATCTCCCTTAGATATAACTCTTTATTGGCCAAGCGTGATTTGACTTACAAGGAAGTTGTCTTTGGTGCATATGCTCTCAGTCTACATAAAAGGAAAGATACATTCATTAAGAATCAAGAATCATATGTACAACACTTAATGATAGTCATAGGGTACAATAAGCAATCAAATTATACTAGGAAGCAGTGAATGTAAATCGTAAGGATACAAGCGACAAAGTTACAACATACAGTCACAAGTGGGAGGGATGGGTGATGGGGAGTGATGAGAAGATTAATAGTAATAGTAGTGCAGACTTTGTAAATGGTTGGACGGTGTTGAGGAAATTATTTGTTTAGCAGATTGATGGCGTTGGGGAAAAACTGTCCTTGTGTCTACTTGTTCTAGTGTGGAGTGCTCTATAGAGTCGTTTTGAGGGTTTTATTATTCTCAATTTAAAAAAAAAGTTCCTGTCTGAAAAGAAAAGTTATGTTTAACAGTTTCAGAGCACAGGACCTTTTGTTAGAGAAGGAGGAAGAGTGTGTGTGTGTGTGAGCGGCTACACCCTTGGACAGCAGCTGGATCTCATTCCTTTGTTTGGCCTCTAGCCGCCCTCTTGTCTGTTGCTAGCTCTACAGAGCCATGACCATCAGGACAGGAAAAGCAAGGAGAGGTCATCAGAGTGTGAGACCTTCTGTATATAAGAGGAAAAGCCGAGCTGGTTATGATTGAAGGGAGGGAAGAAAAATTTGGTTTTTGTCCAGTGTATCCCAAAAGCAAACCCCAGGGGTTTAAGTAGTTGTGTAATTTGGATGCTAAATCGAGTACCAGTACTTGCTTACAGAAAAGCAAGTTTTCCCGGATTTGAGCTCTTCCAAATCCGCTAAACGTGGGCCTGAAGGAAAGAGGCGGAGTACCAGTACTTATCTGCGGGGGCAGAGAGTCTCACGGGCTGTTTTTTGGGAGAGGAAAGAAGTCTGCACAGGCAGCATACCCCAGTCCGAAAACCTTGGCGAAAAGAGAGAGAGAGAGAGTCTCTGTGGTTTTTAAAAAGGGGAGCGCATACTTTGTGAAATATTCTGTAGAATAGAGAGAGTTTTTTTAAGTGTCTCATTTCGTTGCATAAGGTGCAACGACCAAAGTCTCCCTCAGACACCTTTTTCTTTTTCTTGCTCTTGAAGTTCTTGTGTCTGAAACTGGTCGCTGACCCGACTAAGCCAAAGTGTGAAACCCCACATCGGACGGGAAACATGGGAAGCGGTAGTTCGAGGGTCCTGAACCCCCTGGGAGAGCTATTGGAGGCTTGGGATGAGCGGCAGATGCCGACCCTAGCTGGCATGAGCAAGAAAAACCAAAATGTATAGATAGGGAATGGGCTTTGCTGAGGGATACAGGAAGACCAATGTGCTAAATAAAGGTACTTAAAAGGGCAAAATATAAAAACAGGATCACATGGGATTTTTAAAAATTCTTTCTTTCTGTGTCTCTTTTCTATCTTCTATGCTACCACGTGGTTTGTTCCTTAAGATTTATGCCTTCCCCAATTTAACTGAGAGATTTATTGTGGGAATGATCAGTGTGTGTGTGTAAACCTCAGAGTTTTGTTTTCCTCTGTGTCTTTGTGTGTGGGTATGTGTGTGCGCGTGTGTGTGTCTAAGACTTTGTGTGTCCTAGAGGTAACTGTTGCAACTGTTAAGTGTCTCTGATCCCTTCGGATATTAATTTTAAATTGTTAAGAATTAAAAACACTGAGAGATTGTCTTCTCCCAGTCTGATCTGGCCAATTAGACTGGATGAGGAACAGAGTTAAATTTTCTCTCCTCTCTGTGCTTTTAAGAAAAACCCTAGGTTATTAACGAATGTTCTAAGTTCATTTACAAGAAAAGTTTCATCCTTGCATTTACTGTGTGTTTAAATGATTTTACCTGTTCATCCTTTTCCTGAAGCATTTGAATCCAGTTTTTCCTTTCTCATCTGCTGTGTCTCCACTTTGTTGAAACTGATTTATCTGTTTAGTAACTGCAATACTGATGTGTTATTTTTCTTTCTCCTGAAACCATACCTGCAAGCCATCTCCAAACCCCCTCTAATCCTTTTACAATGCCTTTCCTGGTAGAATTACCAGCAAAAGGGAAGGGACCCCTTGTTCTTTGTCTTTCAGCCCTGCCACATGTGGAAGCAGATGCTACTCCCTAGAGACATTCTATCCATTGGAACCAGTAACTGGGTTTGGATCCAGCCTCCACTGAAGGTCATTACAACAAACCAGAGTGGGGCAGACCTTCCCAAGCCTGACTGACCACCCATACCACCAGGCCAAGCCTATGCCATCCAGAGACATGAAGGAAAGGATCCTGAGATGGACCAGTAAAAGACTAAAAGACTCTTTTCAATCCCCAGAAGACAGTTAGAAAGACTATGGGGGGAGGGTGGAAATTCATTGTAATGTGAAACCCATTGTAATGTTTTCTTTCTTGTATCATTTATATTGTAACCAATTTGATGTACCCATGATTGTATTTGAGAGTAGCTGGCCCAGCAAGTTCTGAACACCTTATACTTCTGTCTGGTGGGAGGGAAATTGTCCAGCATGTTTGTATTATCTGTATTGTAAACCTAGCTGCATACACAGGCACATACACAGAGACACCCATTTAGAATTAGATAGGTTATCTTTTCACCTGCTTCCACACAAAGCTGTCCCTTGCTTCTTTTTAAAAGAAAATGTTTTTTTTTTGTTTTGTTTTTATTTTGCTGCTCTGAGGCACTAAGGCCCAAGCAAAACTCCTTTCTAATTCCATGGGGAGGGGCACCCCTCCCTCAGGCAATTTCTGAAGAGATAGCAGAAAAGAGATCTCCAAACCCCAAGTCCTGACTGTGACTCACAAATGATGCTGCCCAGTTGTCCAGTAAAGCAAGATATGTTGCACTGGGGCCTCATGAGTACAAGTCCCAGGGCTCATTGTGTGTAACTTTAAAAATACTAAATAGCCTGGATTGCACACTGGCTAATCTCAATTTGGCCTCACAAACCCTGGAAACTAAGAGCTAGGCAGGTAGTAACCATAACCTTGGAAATGGGCAGCCTGTAATTTAAAGGCTGTGAAGAATGTAGAGGCTTGTGCTTATAACCTGACTGTAAGCTCACAAAAAGTACATCAAAACACCTGAAAATTAATTGGCATGAAAAAAATTGGATACTGTTTTGAAAAAAAAAAAAAACCAGGAGTTTTCCCAGACTTTGAAAGCTTTTGGGAGCCACTGAAGGAATCCTTTTCTGTTGCCTTTTTTTTTCCAATGCCTTTCCTTTGCATCAGAAAAAAATTAAAAGCACCCATCAAGTCTCCCTGATCTGATCACCTTTTAATCTTTTGTCAAAACTCTCACGTGTTTTGAAAAAAAAAATGAGGGATTGTAGGAAGTTGGCACCCAACTCTCCTAGAAAAATGAAGTATTCTGGTAGATATTTAAAAGGCAGAATATTTCTTCTAAAAAGAGTAGAACCCCAGAAGCAGAATCTCACCCCACCTTTGTTAATGGGTGGGCCATTAAGGCCTGAGCCAGAATACTTTACATAAGAAAGGTCTCCAGGTAAAGCTATAGCAATTGCCAAAAGCCCTTTTAAGGGCATAGATCATCCAGCGGGGGTCAACCAAGCTTGGAACTCAGGACAGCCTACAGAGTTGCCCCTCATGGGAGTCTGACAACCAATTAGAAACAAGCTTCAATTCAAATCCCAACAAAGGTTATAAAACCCAGATACTCTCAGCACCTCAGCCCTTTTTTTCTTCTCCTTCAAGCATGTGATCATCTTTCCCTGGAGCTCCAGACCACGTGGTCCTGTTCACCATTAAACTTTCCAAGCAGCCTCCATGTTTCCAGTGTCTTTTTCCCCACTTGGAACTGAACCCAGAAGGATATTTCTTTCAACACTGCATATGGTCAGAGGTGAGAATTCTTTTGTTTAAATAAATTAGACTAAGAACTGCAAAGGTAAGCATCAGCCATGAACTGATCTATGATTCTTGTTTTACTTGCTTTTTTTTTGGTTCTATTTTTATTTTATTAAAAAATAAATAAAATGCAAAACTCCAAAAATTAAAAAACAAACGAAGACCCAAAACAAACAAGACATTATAAAAGTACATTAAAGAATACCTATACATATATTATCCCCCCCCAGTTGAATACTGTCTAGTATATTACTACAACATTAGTTTCCCACCCCTTTGTGAAATTGGCTCAACAAATTTTTAAACTACTAACTCTATTTCCAAATTATTAACAGAAATTATGGACATTAAGTCGAGGCTAACTGTAAAAACCTATTCAATACATATCTATGTGGGTATAAAATCATTAAACTCAGACTTGACTCCAAACAAACCACACCCCAGGACTGGACTTTAAAAAAAAGTTTATTCTGATTTATTCAGACTGTCTGAAAAATATTAATATTCTTTTCTAATATAGAATAGTTACTCGCATCTTCTAAAGCCACCTAAGTCATTTCTAGACAAATCAATAATTACATTAAAATAAACAGAATTTCAAAGGAAACACATTTAGGATTGTGCAAAATTTGTTTTTAGAAAATTTACTGACATTATAGACAGCAATGCTGTTCACCTAACATTTTTTGTGTTACATAATTAAATTATTTTTGGTTCCACAAAAAGCATCATATACTGAGAAAAAAATATCTGTTTCTCACAATCTAATAAGCTATTGATTAATTCATTGTGCTGCTTAAACCTCTTTATTTCCTGAGTGGGTTAAATTGTTTGAAAATGTACATGTGATAAACAGGTAGAATCAAAGTGGCTCTATTTCAATTAAAGTTTATCAATTAACCCTGGTAGACTACAGCTTCACTGTTCCCTGTAACTTGACAAAAAACAAACTAGCCCTTGCTAAGGTAAATTTCTTTGTTATAATAAATAACAAAGAAATATTGGCAGAGTGGGGCAGACTGGTGGAAAAAGGCTTTTATGTACAGAGAAAGCTTTCACCAGAGGTTTTGAAAGTAGTTTTTTGCCTAAGGATTATTCAAATCAGCTATACTTCCTCCTCTCCCAGATATTCTATTCCATTCCCTAATTTTCCTTCCAAGGGATGCTCAGTAATCTATGATCTGTTGCCTTAAAATTCTTCATATTTTGAGGTAGTTCAGATTTTTTTCTATTTTTGCAGAGTTGAAGGATTTTCTTGTGGTTTTTTTTGCCAATTCTTTTTATTATTTTTAGACAAACATACACATACAAAACATAAAACACACACACACACACACACACACACACAGAGAACATAAACATAAAAGTTCTTTTGGTGAGAACAGTATGCTCCCGAGTCATCACTTCTTCATACAGATATAGATTCAATTACTCAATCATCTTATATATTCTAATCCATTTCTCATAACAATTTTCACTATTTCTTTCCATAGTGAAATGAAAAGAGCTCTGGTGGCTCAGGCTGTTAAATGCCTGCTCTTAAGATCCAGCTGCCTACAATTACTGCAGGCTCGAATCCCACCAGGCTCAAGGTTGACTCAGCCTTCCATCCTCTCGGGGTAGGTAAATTGAGGACCCAAGATTGTTGGGGGCAATTAGCTGGCTTTGTAAAAATGCCGCTTAGTAATAAGCAGGCATATACAATGGAATGAAGGCTATTGCTGAGCGCATTGGGTTGTGCTCCAAAAATTGTAAGCCGCCCTGAGTCTCCGGAGAAGGGCGGCATATAAATGTAATTAAAAATAAATAAATAAAAGCTAGAAGAAGTATGGAATGCTTTAATACTGGTTTTTGTGGTTGAAATACTGTGATATGTTAAATGGCAATAAAATGGAAATATTTTACACAGAAATGAATCAATTACTTGTAAAGGAATAGTACCAAGCAGGATCTGATTGATAATACTTGGGATTTTCTTATTTCTTAATATCTCCATTTTTGGTTACTGTTATTCTATTGCTAGGTTCAACAATTATCCAAAATTATACTTACTTTTACGCCTGATGTAAAGCGCTCTAGCTTCTTATTAAGAAGGACATAGATGGCAAGCATGTGGCAAGCTCTGTTTGAAAGAATAGTGTTGATCACATCGCTATTCTTATAGCCAAGTTTTTCTGTCATGTACAGCAGCACACTCTGGCTTATGTCTTGTAGATGAATTCTGCAAAAAAAGATTAATAATACAGGTAGTCCTTGATTTATAATGGGTCATTTAATGGCCATTGGAAATTATGATGGATCTCCCAAAAGCTATTTATGATCTGGTCCTGGTCTGGTATGGCCAATGCAGTCCCCAAGTTCATTCATCCACAGGGATATTGCAGTGCTCCGACCTCTCTCCCTATTTCCCTCTTCCAACGCTTCCTGCTAGCCTTATCTGGTAGTCATGAGATAAAGCAATTTGTTCCAGCACTCTGGAAGGCCTTAGAGCTTTTCAAAAGAGGAGGAGGGTATTTGGCCTGGTGAGGTGTTTTGTGTTTGGCGCGCTGAAAGAAGAGGCGGAGGCAGCAATAAAGCTTAACAGGCTTTATTAATTTAATTAATTTAATTTAATAATTGGACCTGTATGCTGCCCCCTCTCCGAAAGGACTCGGGGCGGCTCACAACTAAAAATACAAACAATAAATACTTTAAAAACAAATTAAACCCAACAAGCCCAACTAAAATCAATTTAACTCCCCCCCCCCAAGAGGTCAGTCCAGCCCGGCCTGTTCAAACAGCCAAGTTTTCAGATCGTGGCGGAAAGAGCGGAGATCCGGAGCCAAACGGAGCCCCAAGGGCAGTTGGTTCCACAAGGCGGGAGCCACTACAGAGTAGGCCCTTCCCACAGGCACCGCCAGCCGACACTGTCTTATGGACGGCACCCCAAGAAGTCCCAATCTGTGCGCTCACACAGGGCGATCAGCATTCGATGTCGGCAGGAGACACTCCCGCAAATACCCTGGACCCAAGCCATGAGGGACTATTGTCAATTTGTATCTCAGCTGCGGCTAGCCGCTAGCTCGCGGCAGCGGCTGAGAGAGAGAGAGAGCTGATTCCGTTTGACATCTCCTTTTATACAGAGTTGTCAAACGGCTCAGCCAATCAGCAGCTTCTCCGGCTCCCGCTTAAACAGCGGACCGGAGTGAGGACTTCCCGGTTGCAACAGGGTGGGAATCAGACCTCAGGTTTGGGGAACCCTATTGGCAGTAGGGAAAGGTCTGTGAGGATCCAAGGGGCAGGAAGGAGAAGGAAGGTAGGCCTAAGCCTGTGCTAGGTCTCCAGGGGCCTCCCCAACCCGAGGTATCCCATGCTCCATTTAACAACCTGCAAATTTGTTTAACAATTCACTGGGAAGAACAGGGATGATGAGATTGTAAAGTGAAATGCTTCTCTTAACAGCAGTTGTGAAATGCAACTGTAATGGGCAGGGTCCATTACGGTTGTGTCTCAAGGACCACCTGTTGGTTATCTCCAAGGTTCTCAGGAGAAAGATGGCAATCCTAAAGGCATTCTTAAAAATCACCATGTTAGTTAATATGATTAAAAAATCTAATTGAGCTGGTATCTGTGTTCAGGCTATGTTGAAAAGAGCAAGCTACAAATTGTTAATATGTTTTAAAGAAAATGTTGTATATTCATATACTAGCTATATCAGGGGTCGCCAACCTTTTGGACCTCAGGGACCACCAAACTCATAATTTTAAATCCCAAGGACCACCAACCGGTTCTGTGGGCGTGGCCTAATTTGTGGGTGTGACTTGGTGGTCATGTGACCGGCTGGACATCGCTTGTATGTAAATATTATAAATATTTATATATTGAATTTTTTTATAAAAAAACTTTTACCCAAAATCAGGCAAAGCAGGCAGGCAGATTGAGTTGCTCACAGAATCACAGATTCATTCAGAGATCTATCTGTCTGTCATCGGCTAACTCTGTCACATAAAATTTGCTTGCAAGCAAACTCATAAAATTTGGTAGCAAGCAAACTCACAAAATTAACTCATAACACACCATGTATGTAAATATTGAATTTTTTATTAAAAAAAGAGCAACTTTTACCAAAATCAGGCAAAGCAGGCAGGCAGATTGAGTTGCTCACAGAATCACAGATTCATTCAGAGATCTATCTATCTGCCATCGGCTAGCTCAGTCTCTCATATTTGCTTGCCGTGAGTCTGCACTGAATAATAGAACCTTCAGTCCTAAGGGAGGTTCGGCTGTGCTTAAAAGCAGAGCCGAAGATCTAAAGACTAGCTAGAAAGCAAGAAATCCAACCATTTCCTGCTTCCTAGCTAATCTAAATCTCCTGGCACAGCAGAATATATGATGGTTGGAAAAAGGAAAAATAGAAATTTAGTAGGCAAGTTTACTGGGTAAGGAGTGGATGGGGAGGGTTCTCGTGGGCCATGTGGGCTACGCAGTCTTGTGTTTCTGCACAGCCTGGATTAATTGCTTTGGGGGGGGTACTCTAGGGGTGAGATTTCTCTGTGGCCCACCAAAATTTTCTCATGGCCACCCACTGGTTGGCGACTGCTGATCTGTATGATAGATATTCACAACTCAGTTTGCGGAGGGTTGTCCACATTTTAAAAGACTCATTATTTTCTTAGTGGGGAAACAGACTATTAATCATGTAGTTCTCATTTTCAAACAAGCATTGACTGACTGACTGACTGACTGATGTTGGAACTATTAATCATGTATATAATTTCCATTTCTATTGTGGAATTTTGAGTGTACAGGTTTCTGTACTTTCTATTAAAGGATGGTGAAATAAAACCAATGGACACAGCCTTGCTTCTTTACGTCAAGAAACTCTTAAATAATAAACAGTAGTTAACTGCATGATAGGGAATGGAACAATTGATTAAACGGTCTTCTAGAATCAGGTGTCTTCTAGATATGGACTGACATTCCCTGAACTCCCAGTTAGCATTACCATCTGTCTAGGGATTGTAGAACTGCTAGTCCAAAGAGTACCTTTTGTGAAAGGCTAGAACAGAGCTTCGGCTATACAGATAGTTGTATAAACAAATGCAGTAAAACTCTTAAAACAGAGCCCTTCAAAATATTTTCATAACTGCATTCAATTAAGAAGTTTTCAATTCATTTAGACCAACATTCAGTGCCGGGCTCTTAAAAGTGTCCCATTTCTGTTTCAGATTATTTCTGAATAATCGTTATTCTCAATAGGTAGTAGATAAGTTGCATGTGACTTCTATACAAATATATTCAAAGCAACACAAGTAAGATGAATCATTTTTTTTCAAGCTTTAACATGAGTAACAATTCAGTGGCAAGAAATTAAGAACTTCCAAAATTAAGCAAATTAAAAGTGCTTGACTTTGGCTGAATCAAGGGATAAATGTGTAAATTCTGATTACAAAAATTTCTCATTTTATTACTACTGCTTCCAATTATACAGATATTGATGAAAAATGTCCATTGTCACTGCAACATTGTAACTTATGTCTGCATTTTATTTTGTCTTAAAAATAAAGGCAATTGTTTTTTGAAGCATACAACTAAGATCAGTAATTATTTTCAGAAGTTTGTTTAGGATAACAGCTTATAAAAAGCTACATGGAATTTGTTCATAAAATAAAATGCCATTATATTTTCTCTGTATTGATTTAAATTATTAGCAAAACTAATAAAATTCCCCAAGCGGTAATTTACATTGAATTTATGCTTTGTTTTCTGCCAGAAACAGTATCCAAAATGGCTACAAAAATAAAAGATAATTGAAAACACAAGCAAATATAATTGAATACAAGTTAAAACTGATAGCATCTACCTAGACTTAGGTCACAAGCCTGCTTAATTAAGGAAAAACATTCCAACAGGAATTTCCAAAGCCTGCAAAGAACCACTTCTGTTCTTCATAATCTCACCAAATCTATTCTAGATGCTGGCCAAATTAAAAACTAGGTTGCTGGTATAAGGGTCAATGTAATTGTCACATAGCCTGGTGCCAAGCTATATATGGTTGACAGTACTATTTAAATTGTATACAAAATCAGATTCTTAGAATCTTAACAAGAGAGGCCACCTGCTCACTTGCTAAGCACTGTCAACTTTCTGGATGAGGCACCTGAATTCTGAATTTAAAAAAAAACTTCAAACACTTTTCAAATCTTCACATAAAGAATGTTATATTAGTCCAAAGAGGAACCAACCACCACATTTGCTTAATGATTGCTGCAAAACACTGTGGTAAAATCACATCAGTCATGTGATTACCCACTTAACAACTGGCTTGACTTATAACCATGATTTTGGGCTCAATTACAATTGTAAGTTGAGGACTACCTATACATAATTCAGCACTTCCCCCACACCAAGGAATACTGAAAACTAACTGGAAATTATCCCTTGCAGGTGTCAAACTATTTTATAAAAGCAAGTCCTCATTCTTGCTTCTTTCAGACATCCAGAATCAAACTTTATCAAAAGTGGCAGGTTTCACAAATTCAACAATCTTTCCCACATCCTGAATTTCTACAGTGAAAAACATCAGCAACAGTAGCACATTTGATATTACGCTTCAAAGAAATGGACCAAAGACTGTTTCAATCTTCCTGAAAATTGATTCTTAATTTGTTCAGATTTGGGATCAAACTATAGAAGCTATATTAAACAAATATTTGCATTTTAAAAAACGCAAACAGCTGATAATTATAAAAATTACAGTGGGTGGAAACATCCCTGCTTTGTAGTGTCAAGAAAATTAACTGCTCTGTTCACTATCTGTATTGGAAGACATGAAAATGTACACTTGCATGCTCAACCTGTACCCTTGGATATTGATTTCTGAAGAAGAAATCATGAAGAAATTCATGAAGTTATTACAATGTATTGTAAGTATTAGCTGGCTGACGACTACTGGAATTAGAAATTAGATTATAGTACTACATATATTTATGGAGCTAAGCACTTCCCTATTTAACTATATTTACTTCTCAGTAAGCCTTTATGTAACTGTAGTGTTGGTTTGATAGGGCCCATTCTTTCTTACATTCAGTAAGCTGACAGTTTTACAGTATAACTTATCCAGCTCGGAGATTCTGCCTGCAACTATGAAACATCCTTTCAGCAGAGACTACCTTGCACTTACACTGATTCATCAGTTTCATTTAAAATCTAGTTAGACAAACTTTTAGATTTTACTAAGCCCCGGGTTGTATTTTCAGGGTTTTGTTTTGCTTTATTGTTTTCATGGCTGCTACTGTATTCTATGCTTGATTTGGATAAAAAAGCTTTTAAAAATTCTTTTAAAAAATATCACGGAATCATAATTCCCAGAACCAATTTCATATGTATGACTTCATAAAATGTGACTTTGATGACTAATTATACTCTGCCATTCAATGCCCTGCCTGAAACATTGTAATTTTTTCTAACTGGAAAATCCTAACAACCAAATGTGTGGATCACATTTGGCATAGTGATATGATATTTAAAATGCATATATGATCCATCGGTGTAACATTCCAAACAAACTTTTTCCACTTTCAAGAGGTAAGAGTTTTTGCATAAAAATGGGTAATATCTTCAGTGCTTTAGAATTCTGATAGCAGATCTCTATGTTCAGATAATGATTTATTTCATTTTCTGCCACACAAATCAATCTTTGTTTTTTTTCTTGCAGTCTATTTACTGTAGTATATTTTGTTCGTTCTTGCTGCCTAACAGCATCCAGGCAGCAGAATATAATGCTTGTATCCATCATATAAAATCTAAACTAGATGTTTAGAAAGGTACCAGCCTCCCTGCTGTATTAATATCCACCCATGTGTTACATAACCTCCATTACCATAGTAACTAGCGTTTCACAACTATTAAGGGTTTTTATCCTAAAAAAACCCTCTTTATTTAGGTTGGGAAGGCTCAACTTCTACAGAAAAGCTGTGAAAAAGCAATGTAGCATGCCTAAGGATCCATCAGTGCTTTTGGAACTAATGTGAGCAATCCTAAATCAAAACACAGAACGATCATCACTGCACCATACTTTGTCCTCCTCCTAAGGACCTGAATCAAACCCAAGGGTAGGAAGCAGCAAAGCAGTCAAGTTGAAGGAGAATGAAGAAACTGAGAAGTCTCCAGGTCAAATCTCCCTGAAGTTATCAACTCAGAAGATTGTCTAACCAAGGAATTATGCTCTCTCCATTTTCATTTTTTTCCTCTTTTAAATGCTGAGATAATAGAAGAGCATTTTGATTACTTGAGCAACTTAGCTGAAAAATGTTATTATTCTGTATCTTTGTTCTTTACCGCTATGATTTTTTCCCCCAGAGAATTGTCAAGCTTGTAATTACCAAAGGAACTGAGTGAGCGCAGAGGAACGTGGTTATCACGAAGTCTTAGACCACTTCTGGATTGTTGCAGAGAAAAGAAAGAGAAAGAAACACAACCTCCAATCCAGCTTTCTGATCTCAATGTCTTTGGTGGAATTCTGTTATGTTGGCAGAATACCCAGCACATTCTGTCTTTTGTGCATTACCTGTTTGGATACGTGACATTATTCAGTGCTTTCCCATTCTCACTAAGCCAACGATTTGCTAATGCTTGTTGGATGTTTGGTCTCTTTGTAGGATCTGGTTCTAGCAGAATTTTTAAGAAGTTTACAGCTGCTGCAAAGACATTGAAAAAGAAGGGAGGGGAGGAAGTATTATTGTCTTTGCAACTATATTTATTTTTTTGAAGCCTATTAAGGTATTTTAGAATTACAGTTTTTCTCTCAAAATCTGAAATACAATATACCTGCTGCATTCACACATTGCTTTTATACATTAAAAGAGTAAGTTGGTAAACTAAGGAAGTCCTTTACTGGTATACAGTAGTGAAAAAGATAACTTCAATAGTTAAGAAAATAACCCCTCCCCAAATAAGATAGATAATTCAATCTTTATAAACAGTTGTATTTTAAATAACGATTTTTACCAGCCTTGAATTATAAATTGCAATGGCTATATTCCAGACTGCATTACACATGATTACTTTTATTCAAGTTTACACCCAATTTTAATTCATGGTTTATAAGAGATAGCACTAGATTGACTCAATACATCAAGGCAAAATCAAACCAATAACTTTATTGCTTAGTGTAACATTCAAGTCTTGCAACTTAGTGCAGTTAATAAATAATGCTATGGCAGAATTTGGGCTGATTGCCTTATCAGTGCCTAATTATCCATTTATTATGCTAATGTTTTTAAATATAAATTTAAACCTGAAATACTAAATCCTGTATTTTAACAAATAATAATAAAATTGCAAGAATATCATTATGATTGACAATGACAGTCCTTTTGACTTAATTGCATTGATTTTGGAGAGGCAGTGAAACTAATATTTTATTTAAATAGTGTCCCACTTAGGTATGAAGCAAACTAAACCTTCTTAGTCACATGGGTATCAGCATCAGAAGGACAAATATATGCTTTCAATTATTCAGTGACTGCAGCATTGATTAGTATAGATAGATCAACCATGGATTATTGCAATGAATTATGGTTTAATAATAATTTAAATGAGTAGTAAGGAATAATTTAATGAGGCACTGCACTTGGCATTTCTACTTCATATAACTTTTACCAGAAGAATCACCACTTGCAATTGTGAGTGGCCCATCTGGTCCATTATCTGATGACTAGAGAAAACATCTGAATTCTGTGCTAAAATAATACTGGTAAATGCTTGGAAAACATTCTAACAGTATTCTGCTCTTAAGAATATCAACCCAACTAAAAGGAACAGAACTGTATCTATTTCTGCATTTCACATTGAATAAGGTGCAGAACAGTGGTGGTATTCAAATTTTTTTACTACCGGTTCTGTGGGCATGGCTTGATGGGTGTGGCAGGGGAAGGACACTGTTAAATCTCCAATCAGAGGTGGCATTTGCCAGTTCTCCAAACTACTCAAAATTTCTGCTACCAGTTCTCCAGAACTGGTCAGAACCTGCTGAATACCACCTTTGGTGGAGAATTTGTGTTTTCTGCATAAAAAGCTATCAGGTTTGTCTTTAGAAGGATATCACTCATAAGCAGATTGCCACCCATCCTCGCACAACTGTACAAAGGGATTTGCTTAATCACTATCCTAGCAAACAAAGATGTCAAAGGTTTTCCATATGAAATCAGGAAAAGGAAGTATATGCTCATGTTCCACAATAGATCAAGGACAAGAAAGAAAAAGGATGCTGCCCAATAAATCAGGATTAGATACCATCTGGGCAATATTATGTCCATTTTGAACATCCTGCAGCAATCCATTTCTGCTGACCTGGATATTACAGGTCTATGTCACATATGATACACAGGAATATTTGTATAAAGAATTTACAAATAATCATTTTTAATTTTATGTGTATTTGGTGTATGAGAATTTTAACAATTCTTCTGATGCTTTTCCACCGTAAGAAGAGCTTTCAAATATCAGAGCTTTCAAACCAGAATCCACAACAGCACTTTATTCCCCACACCAACATTATGATACCAAGAAGTTAAGCAAAAGCTATCCTTTTCAAGTTGCACAGATGGTAGCTTGATCACAGCCGCAATCTCAGGAGAATCAGTTGGGGCTGAGCTTCTACTGGCAGTCCGTAATCAAGCGATCTGGGGCTTACAGGCCTTATAAATCATGTATATGTTAGTCAATACTGAGCAACTTTCTGACATATGGCAACTAAAGCACTTACAACTTTACCATCATAATCCATGACTAAATTGGTGACATGGGAAGAATAGAGTCATAAACTGGACATACAACATCCTATTAACAGGGATGTTTTTCCTTCTTCTTCCTCAGTCTTTTCTCAGCATATAAAAGTTATTACTTCAACTAAACCTTGAACATCATGTTGCTGTGTTATTTCCCCCACCCCAGCCTCTTCTACCCTCTTATTCTCAAACTATAGGATTATGCATTTCCTCACTCATGATTTATAGTGTCTTTTAGTATCACCCAGCCATTGTTGTGACTATAAATCTTGTCTTAATTACTGTTATATCAAGTCAGCAATAGTTGGATGACTCTTAAGATGCTAAAAATCCCTGGGGAGAAATTGGCCTAATTTTAATACTGATCTAACTTGTTAATATCCCTTCTATTTGTATCTAGTTTTCTCTAAGACGTATTACAATTCTGTTAAATTATGTACAAATATTTGTTATATATAAATAATTAACACTTGCAAATGTCAACAATTAACAGAACTGTGAAACAGACCTATGAGCCATATACACTAACATGCTACTCTCCCTTTTTAATAAGGTACAAGTAGTTATTTTGTAAGAATAGATCTATGGTAGATGCATCTTCAATTGTAGCTATGTCAAGCAGGAAAGAAAAATGATCCAAAATAAATACAGAAAAACTAAACTCTGGTGGCCTATCAAACAACCTTTTGGAGACATTCCCAACCTTACTTCATTTTCCTGTTGTAGATGAGATACATCTGAAGCTCAACAGTCATATATATATTTGAACATGAGTAAGTTCGAGGTTATAAGTTCCTTAAAGTTGGAATCCAGCCAAGTGAAAATCAATAACAGGACAGTTATATTTTAAAAAATAATTTTAAGGCTGTAATCCTAGACCCTCTTATCTAAGACTAAGTCTGCTAAATACAGTAAGACCTACTACTACTGAGAAACATATATTAATTAATTGTAACATAAAAACTAAAATGTTATTAATCTGTCTTTGTTGTTGTTTCTGGATTCTATTAAAAACATATAATACTGGCATGTATTTTCAAATGGCAAATAAAACAACTTTTGAAAAGTGACTAGTTATCTGAAATTGTTTATTTATCTAAAGATAAGCAATCCACAACTCATGGACAGCATGAAACTCCTCAGTCCCCATATGGTCCCTTGAATACTTTAAAATCATACTGGTGAGATTTCTAGCTGTTTATAATTGTTCCAACCATCTCACAAATAAGGTCCCATGAATATAACATAATCACTGAAAGGACAGCTTTAAATTAATATTGATGTGTGCTGTTATACAGTTGTTTTTGTGCCTTTGAGTCAGTATTAATTCCTGGCAATTGCTTGAACAGGTTCCTGCAGCTTTCATAGCAAATTTCAGAAATGTTTTTCCATTGCCTATTTCCTAGGGCTGAGAGAGAATAACAAGCCCATGGGCAACAACCTGGCTTTGCTTTGTACCTAACGAAGGACTAGAACTCATAAATCTCCTGGTTTCTTGCCTGATACTGGAACCATCACACCAAACTAGCTCTCAATAATGTTATGCAGCATGCCATAATTTTTTAAAAATTCATATTTATATGCCGCCCTTCTCCGGCGACTCAGGGCAGCTTACAATTTTTGGAGCACAACCCAATGCGCTCAGCAATAGCCTTCATTCCATTGTATATGCCTGCTTATTACTAAGCGGCATTTTTACAAAGTCAGCTTATTGCCCCCAACAATCTTGGGTCCTCAGTTTACCTACCCCGAGAGGATGGAAGGCTGAGTCAACCTTGAGCCTGGTGGGATTCGAGCCTGCACTAATTGCAGACAGCTGGAACTTAAGTGCTAGGCGTTTAACAGCCTGCACCACCAAGGCTCTGTCTCTGTAAAACACATAGCTAATATTGTCACAACTATGGTATATACACAGAATCACAACAGTTTAAGTAGCATAAATGAAATAATTTAAATTGCTATGCTAATATTTAGAATTCATTAACTCATCAAAGCTGCCTGCTCTTTTAGTATTACTTTTTTTCCATTTGGGGGCGGTTTATAATTTTTTTTAATATTAAGGGTCACCTTGAACAGCAAGATGGACGGCAAATAAATTTGATAATATTAGTTACTTTTCATAATAATGATATTGTTCTTATAAAAATTAACAAATACCCCCCCTCCAAATACTGCCCAAGCAAAAGTGAACATTTCTATTTACTTCTTTTGGCCCCCCCAAATATCTAGCACATATCAGGGGTGGGATTCAACCGGCGTTACTACTGGTTCAGTGATTATGTTTCTGCCTGAGTCGGGCAGAACTGGTAGCATCCCACCCCTGGTACATATGATCATTTGAAATATTGGGTTAGTTGAATTACATTAATTCTACACAAGAACAAAACAAGATAAAACTGCTAAGAAAATGTAACAGAACAAAGTATAAATGATTCATTAAAGAAACAGGTATGCAATTATATAGCTCCAAATTGCCCATAATTGTGAATTCTTTTAAACAAGAATTCACAAACAAAATCTTTCCTTTTCTTGAGACGCAATCATCTAACCTGACACTTAAAATAAACACGGGCAGGAAAAGTGACATTTTGCATCTAAAGCCAAAAAAGGAATTGTCCAGGATTTCAGTAGGATATGGCTAACACTTTCAGTATGTTGGGATTTTGCATATAAGATTACCATGAACTGGAAGTATGAATATAAACCAGCAGATACTACTGACTGTCTCTGGGAAATCTTTTGCATAAAATATCAAATACATGGTGTGGAATATCAAGAAAATTGTTGGAAAGAAACAGGGAGTTTGAAGGGGGAGTCTTTTATTTCCTTAGTTAAATATTCAACTGTTTAAATATTTAGTAATGTGGAAATCGAATTTAATCTCAGATATATTACTTCTATTTATTATCTTTAAATGTATGTGAAAACTAAAAATTTTTTTACAAGGCTTGGTCTACCATAGAAAAAGGTCAAATAATATTTTTATACCTCTATGGTGCTTTGGGATAACTTATTTTTAGATATAAAGCTGGAATAAGTTCCACTGAGATCAATAGAATTTACTCTTGGGTAACCTGTTCTATGGAAGAGCAGTAAAGTTTTTTAATATACTAATAAAAAAATAAAATCCCTGAAGGTGATCAGTTGATCACTGGAGCAAGTACTTCAGCAAATTCATTAGCAATTTGTGCAAACTCTTGTCCACAAGAAATTAACACTGCAGTGCCCATCTTAAATTATGAGCCTACACGTAGCTCTGGTTCAGCAACCAATCAAAATTACAATGGTCCTGAATGAGAAGACTTTTGACTTGTAGGTCCTTGTAGTTGCAACTGTTGCAGCACTCATGTGATCATGATTTAAGTGCTTGGTAACTGGCTTGCAATTATGGTATCACAGCATTCCACAGTTACACGATCAACATTTGTGACCTTCAATGCAAGTTTCTGATAAATAAAACCAATGGGGAAACCAGCAGGAGGTCGCACATGGAGATCATGTGAGTTGTGCCTAACAGCCATGTGGGATTCATCTAAAAATGGCAACTGGGATTACCATTATAAGTCAGCATAATCATGTGGCCATGTGCTTTATGACCACACAATGATAAGAGTTTCCAATCCCAAGCACTGTTATAAACTAAGGATCACCCGCAATAGAAGCTAAAAAAAATCAGCAACACTTAAATACATTTACCTGTAGAAAGCTGAGTAGGATAAGGATTCATTTCTTTGTCAATCATCTTCTGGTACAAAGCTCTGAGACTGAATGGCTCAACAGTAAATGGCAGTGTCCCAGTCAACATTGCATACATATTCACACCACTGCAAATAAAGAGGGATGGGTAGAAGAGTAAGCAAAAAGTTCTACTGAAAATGAAATAAAAGATGCAAAGAAGAGATTAAATTTAGTGGCAAGCAGCTATAATTTATGGAATATAAAATAACTATGTCAGGACATTCTTGATGTACTTAACCCACAATGATCTTCCCTGCCTCCTAAAATCCTATTAATTGGAAATCAATGCCTGACCCTGAAAACATACAGATGCAGATGTTCAATCCCTGATTTATGATCCCTTCCAACATAAATGATAACATGGCTTTCATCTGGATTGAAAAAAAATGAATCTGCTAGGCGGCTACAGCGCATTCAGCAAGTATTCAGACCTCCCTCACTTTTGCCAATGTTGCGTTTCAACATTTGTTGAAATTCATTTGCCCCCCGTTAATCTCATTACACTGTACCCCATCCCCATAATGACAAAATGAAAACATTTTGAAAACAATGGGGAATGTATGCAGCCACTGAAACTTCAAAATTGGGTTTTAAGTAGGTCTGGGAGGTCTGTTGTAATTTTGAATGGTCATTAAATGCTGGTTGTTAAACAAGGATCACCTGTACATTTGTGATGGAAGACTTTATCTCCGTTAACAGTAGATCACTTTTCTCTAAATTTACTTTAACAAATACTGTTTGTGCTTTTATAACAGTGCCTTGAATACAGAGCTCTGGCTTTTTGATCAGTCAGACATCAGGTACTGAACATACATTAGGTAAATTAAGATATGGGTAGAGAACATTAATATTAGGGAAATAACAAGGCCCATAAGTAACAGGACAAGAATGCAGTGTCATATTAGGCATACGTTTAGGGGCCAAAATTCTTTGGTATTCTTTATTTTTGCTTTGGATTTGGAAGGAAGCTTTCTTCTTTGTTTTAAAATTATATTAGGGCTATTTTAGGGCCTACCGTACAACTTGTATGTGTTTTCCATATCAAAATGGTGGAAAATAGTGCTGGCTCTTGGCAACTGTGGCTGGAGCTCAAGGCACACAGCAAGGGGACTGAGGAGTCCCTTGGAACTTCGGTTTATCCAATTCTGATTTAAGAAATAGATTGCAGTACTCTATGTTTAGAATGACACAAGAAAACAGCAAAACTATGTCAATGCTAGCGAATGAAATCAGTTATCCATCTTCAAAGTGGAATATTTTGTTAAAATGTTCCATTTTAAATAGAACATTTTAATTTTGTTAGTGTAAACATGATGTGGAATGAGAATATGCTGCTTTTAAACTACTGGTATATTAACTCACATGGACCAAACATCTATTTTGGGACCATATTTCTTCCTTGCAAGAAGCTCTGGTGCTGCATAAGCAGGACTACCACATTGGGTGCTGAATGGATCAGTGTAGCCTAGGATACTGCACAATTGCTCAAGCCAAAGTCTGTGAAAAAAAACACAAAGAATAGACATTTAAACACTGCATTGGAAAGACTGTAGTCTCTAAACAGTTATCATTTATTACCATCATATTATTTTCTTTTTCTAAATCTTGTTTTAGTTAAAGCAGAAACTTTCCTCAACTTGCACTCTTAAGACATAATGGATCACAATTACCATCATCCCTAGCTAGCATGGCTTTTGTAGTCCATCATACCGATAGAGCACCTGGTTGGGTGTAAAGGTAAGTTACAGAATTGTAATCTGAATGCTGATTTCTTAAGTTATACAAAAAATGGAAATAATGTTCCAAAAGCATAAGCATAACTTCCTGGGGTATAATTCTGGTTTTCTGCACCTGTGAAACACCCTATTCAAGGTGTTGATGTTAACATACAAAGTCCTACATGGCTTGGGTCCGGGGTACTTGTGGGAGCATCTCCTGCCAGCATCGCATTCCGATCACCCTGTACGCTCCCACAGGCAGGGCCTCCTTGGGGTGCCATCGGCCAGACAATGTCAGCTGGCGGCACTCAGGGGTAGGGCCTTCTCTGTGGGAGCACCCACCCTGTGGAATCAGCTCCCCTTGGGGCTCCACTTGGCCCCGGACCTCCGCTCCTTCCGCCGCGACCTGAAGACTTGGCAGTTTCAGCAGGCTGGCCTGGACTGAAATGAGGTGGGGTGGGTTTTTTAAGGGAATTTTAACTAAATTTTACTGGTTTTTAGATTGGACCTGTAATTTAATTATTTTTCATTAACCTATTTTTGTATTGTGATTTTATACTGTGAGCCTGAGTCCCTAGGGAGAGAGGGTGGCATACAAGTCAAATAAATAAATAAATAAATAAATAAATAAATAAATAAATAAATAAATAAATAAATAAATAAATAAATATTCTGCTAAGACCTATCTATACCTTATAGTTCCATAAGGGCATTTGATTTTAATTTCAGCAAGTTTTTTACATACTGATCCATCATGGAAAGGGACAAAAGAGTTAAGTATACAGCTGGGTGCAAATAGCTTTAAGATTCTTAAATGGAACCCGATAGGAATTGTGTACATATGCAGACAAAACACTCAGCTGCAAGATATAACAAACACAACAGGGCTAAATATAAAAAAGGTGCATTTAAGCACAAGCAAGCAGCACTAATAGAACCCTAAATAGGCAGTGATTTTCTTCTATTTTAAATTGTGATTTACTTAAATATACTCAAGTAACCTACACTTTTTAACTAAAATGTTTATAACTTATGATTTCAAATAAAAATCTTTCAATTAAGAGGTATTATTGTCAAACATCAATATTAATATTTCCTTTGAAAATAACTCTCCTCATTTTAAGATTGGTCCTTTGTTAACAAAGGGTATTGATAAGACTTGTTATGGATACATAACAGTCTGCTGCATTTGAGGCTGTCAGTTGCAAAACCAAGGACATTTCTATGGAGTACATTCTTTATGTTCTATGGCATGCTGGCTAGGGAATTCTGGGACTTGAAGTACATACATCTGAAAGTTGCCATGGCTGACAAACACTGTTCTATGGCATCTTCTTACACAGTCTACAGCGAGGAAATGTTTAGGGAACTAAAACAAATGCAAAATAGTTATATTCTAGTTTTGTTTTATACATATTGTTTGGCAGTGACTGCATACAGAAGCCAGCTTTATATGTTCTGGAGTGATCAAACAGCCTATTATAAGAACAAAAGCTACCAAATGTTAATACAACTTTAAAATACTTCTGCTCTCAGATAGGCTTTAAACTAAGTTGTTGATTGGCTGATGGTAATATGTATTTTCAATACACTGGTGAATGCTATTTCTTACATACAAATGTTATATAAGTCTTTCCCAAATTGGTGCCTTTCCCCAAAGCTAGCTGTCACCTCTTAAGTGCCCTTAAGTCATGTAAAACAAAGCTTTGTTTCATAGATTTTCTGGCCCACTTAAGAGGTAGTAATGCTGTTTTTAACTCACTTTATTCACATTCACTGTTGCAACAAAATGAGTTGACTCTGCAGAATTAAATCCCTAAGCAGATGCTTTTATAAGGGGGGTATTTTCCTTTTAATGCCCACAGCTGACATTAATGGGAGTTTTACACAGATAATAATGAAAGATGACTCATTTATGATTTCTGCAGAATGTGTATGATCAATGCAAACACTGCATTTTTAGAGACAGAGGTACAATCAAGAAACTTTTGGGATTTCTCAAGGTATTTGTTATTTTAATTTTGCAGACAAATGTATGGATTGAACATTAAAGTTTGCCTCACCTATGTGAACAAAAATCCCATTTGATTGAAGCATCAAAAAGATTTTCTTAAACTTTAAGTCACTTAAAATAGGAAGCCAAATGTCAAAGGAAGATGTTTATTCTACTTCTCCAAACAATCAACATGCTTTAGACAAAAGGCTTCACAAAATACATATTTTTAAATTTACCGTATTTTCTGTGTGTTTGTAAAGAAACACCTGAATTACAGATATAATCAAACAGTAAATGTTTAATATTTTGTGTTAATTTATGACAAAAATATTGATTAGTGACTGAAGACTACAATTACTACAAGACTTTCATACCAATAAGCTTGATATTGTTGTCTTCATCTAGCAAAAGATTTTCTATCTTCAGATCTCTGCAATATACAAAGATATTAAATGAGATTTTAAACAATAATAAACAATTTGGTTTCAGAAAAATAAACAATTTGGTTTCAGAAAAAAACTATCCTGTAATCTACAACTCTTACACTGCAAAAACTTATGGACTACACAACTCGATCAGGGCAAAGCAACAGATGCAATCTACATAGACTTCTGTAAAGCCTTTGACTCAGTGGTACACGACAAACTACTCCTAAAACTAAATCTTATGGTATCTCTGGACAACTGCATAACTGGTTAGAAGCATTCCTGTCAAACACACAACAAATGATCAAAATTGGGAGTGTCCTATCAAATTCTGTACCTGTCAACAGTGGTGTCCCCCAAGGCAGTGTTCTAGGACCAACTCTCTTCATACTCTACATAAATGACTTCTGTGATCATATTAAGAGCAACTGTGTTCTCTTCACTGATGATGTAAAGCTATTCAACACCACAGACAATACTGCTACCCTTCAAAAAGACCTTGACTATGTATCAGAATGGTCAAACAAATGGCAACTTCAAATCTCAACAAATAAATGCTCTGTCTTACATATTGGCAAAAAAAAAAATCAGAAAATAAAATACAGGCTAAATAGTCAACACCTTGTTGATGATCCAAACTCTGTCAAGGATCTTGGAGTACTCATCTTCAAGGTGTTAGTAACAACTTATAAAGCCCTAAGTGGCTTGGGTCCAGGGTACTTGCGGGAACGCCTCCTGCCAGCATCACATTCCGATCGCCCCGTGTGCTCCCACAGGAGAGGCCTCCTGGGAATACCGTCGGTTAGGCATTGTCGGCGGGCAGTTCCCAGGGCCAGGGCCTTTTCTGTGGGGGCGCCCGCCCTATGGAATCAGCTCCCTGCGGATCTTCGTTTGGCCCCTGATCTCCTCCTTTGTGAGACCTGAAGACTTGGTTGTTTCAGCAGGCTGGCCTGGATTGACCTGGGGGTGGGTTGTTTTAATTGTAATGTTTTTATTGTAATTTTAATTGTTTTTAATGTTTTTAGCAATCTTAAGACTTGTTCTGTTTAATATTGTTTTATTGTAAATATTCCTCTTTTTATATGTTCGACGCCCTGAGTCCTTAGGGAGAAGGGCGGCATACAAGTCTAAATAAATAAATAAATAATGCACTAGAGCCCACTGTAACTACATAGTCAAAAAAGCATTAAGAGTTGTTAACCTAATCTTATGTAGCTTTTTATCTGGTAATATTACACTGCTAACTAGAGCATACAAAACATTTGCTAGACCAATTCTCGAATACAGCTCAGCAGTCTGGAACCCGCATTACATATCTGATATTAATACAATTGAGAAAGTCCAGAAATATTTCACAAGCAGAGTTCTCTACTCCTCTACTCATAGCAGAATACCTTATGCCACCAGACTTGAAATTTTAGACCTAGACAACCTAGAACTACGCTGCCTTTGGTTCGATCTAAGTATAGTACATAAAATTATATATTGCAATGTCCTACCTGTCAATGAATACTTCAGCTTCAACCACAACAATACAAGAGCACACAATAGATACAAACCCAAGGTAAACCGCACCAAACTTGATTACAGGAAATATGACTTCAGCAACAGAGTGGTCAATGTCTGGAATACTCTACCTGACTCTGTGGTTTCTTCCCCAAACCCCAAAAACTTTAACCTTAGACTGTCTACTATTGACCTCACCCATTTCCTAAGAGGTCTGTAGGGGGCATGCATAAGCACACCAACGTGCCTACCGTCCCTGTCCTATTGATTCTTTTTATTTTTATTTTTATTATATGTATCCATTCCATGTATTCATAACTATATTTATACTTATACCTATTATCTTGTAAGCAATTGACAAATCAAATAAATAAAATAAAAATAAATAAATAACTGAGCTTTCAATGTTTTCAAATTTCATTAGCAATCATGATCATATTTTTTTTTTACAAATTGTTATAATTTGTGTTTTTTATATAAATATGAAGTAAAATACATTTGGCTATATTTTCATAAAAATGAATAAATAGATCTGTTATTTTGAAGTTGCTGCAAACAGCCATTATGCTAATGCCACAAAAAGCAAACACGTGTAAGTTTCTTAATGTTTAACCATTCTTGTAAAAATGTATAAAGAACAAGCTAGTTCAGCTTTAACATAAATCTTCAAAATATCAATTATGAATCAAATATCCTGTTATTCTATTAAGAGTGATCAATGTAAGTTCCAAGGTTCCATGTGGTTCCACAATCATTCTTTCTATATCTTCCAAGGCTCATTGGTTCAAACTCCATGTTAGAGGCATATTCCATTAATTTGCATTGCTGCCTCTTCACCGTATGCTTTGTTTTCCATGAAAACAGCAATAGCAATAGTTATATACCACTTCACAGTGCTTTACAGCCCTCTCTAAGCTGTTTACAGTCAGCATATTGCACCCAACAATCTGGATCCTCATTTTACCAACCTCGGAAGGATGGGAGGCTGAGTCAACCTTGAGCCTGGTGAGATTTGAACTGCCAAATTGCAGGTAGCAGGCAGTCAGCAGAAGTAGCCTGAAGTACTGCATCTAACCACTGTGCCACCTCAGCTTTCATGCTAGAAAAAGATGGCCAATACTTGCTTTTACTTAAATATATGAACTGCCATAATGTAAATGAAAAAGTGTGAATGAAAAAGTTCAGAAGAAAAGCTAACTTTGGATTTTTGTTTTTGAAAAACCAGTCTTCAAGACTTCTGACTTGAATCCAATTCTAGCAGCTATATTGCTCTAAAATAAAATGAGCAGTATGATATTTGAATAAGAAATGCATAGCATGAAACAAATCTAAGATCCTTCAAATACCTACGTTAAAAGCTGCCATCTTAACTGGTTTTATCACTGTTTAACTGTTTCTACGGATTATGTTAAGAACATGGCCTATGTATTCAATGTGCTTCAATACAAATTTTACATTTAACAACTGTCATTGGATGGGATAATTACTTAGATTAGAATAGACAGGAAGTGAAAATATCCTTTTTCTTAGAACAGAACACCAGATAGGTTTTAGGTAAACTTAAAATTGCCTTTTGAAGCTGTTTGAATAGAGGATTGTTTTTTCTCCCAGGGCAAATGGCAAATACCAAGGAGCAATTATCTCAGGATGGCAGGAGAGGAAAGAGATCCGTTTTCCTTGTTTGTCATAATGAAATAAAATAAAGGAAGTGTTTCTTAGTCTAAATATATTCCTAATATGGTAATACATTTTAATAACTACCTTTCAACAGTCAAAAGTACTTTATTACAGTAAAGAGCTTAGGAGAACAATTGCAGTAACTCAGGTAGTTCCCAATAAAAATTTACATCAAATCATGACACGTATTTATTACTGAAAATGATAAAGCCAAAGAAATGCTACAAAATGGAAAACTTTTATTAAATACGCACTAGGAACCAGATGCCACAAGCCACACTAATACCAACTACTGCCTTTAATCCACAATGGAAACAGTGCGATGTACTGTGTCTTAGATCACATCCAGAATATATACATCTAAGCATTAATTATATTTATGTATCTAATACTATGTGTACCTCAGGAAGTATGTTGGTAACATGATAGTATGGTAAAACCTGAATGAAAACAAACTCATCAGGTATAAGACAAAATATACTGGAAGGATTGTTGGGGAACCTTTTAACATTCTTGATACAAAATCAAAGATGGGATAATCTTTCTAATAAAAATTATTTCAAAAAAGATGAAAATAATGTATGATAGATTTACATTACAACCTGAGTGCATCAGGCTCACTGCAGCAGTTACTGCTGATTACATGCATACTATAGAAACATGGTTTATACGCCACTATTTTTGCAGGTTACTAAATGTCATTCTATACTGTAGACATATCTATAAATATAAAGAGAGTATCGTATCAGTTGAGACATCTGATAATGTACAGACAGAATGCTATACAATCAGGCCAGAAACATATTAGCAAGAGAGATCAGAGCAGCAAAAAGAAGCTACTCTGAAAAGTTAAGGAATCAGTTCTCAACTAATGAACCAGAAAACTCTTAAAAACATAACTGGCTACAGCAAACCTCCTTCCCAGGCAGAAGGAAATCAACAACTAGCAGATGACCTGAATGTGTTTTACTGCAGGTTTGAAAGGAAACTACAGCTACTTATCTCCACAACCCCCATCTCAAACACACCAACAACTGCCAAGGCTCCTACAACTGGCCCCAACCCATTGGGTTCACAACCTCTGGTGATCACAGAAAAAGAAGTGCAAGATCTATTTCACAGACAAAAGCCAGGAAAAGCCCTAGGGCCAGACAAGATAACTCCTTCTTGTTTAAAAGTCTGTGCTGACCAAATGGCCCCCATCTTCACCCAAATCTTCAACAGATCACTAGAGATGTGCTATGTTCCTTCCTGCTTCAAATGCTCTACTATCATCCTAGTGCCAAAGAAGCCCTCCATCAAGAAACTGAATGACTACAGACCAGTTGCTCTAACATCTGTAGTTACGAAAATCTTTGAAAGGCTTGTGCTGTCCCATCTGAAAACCATCGCAGATCCACTGTTAGATCCCATGCAGTTTGCATACCGAGCAAATAGATCGACAGATGATGCTGTTAATATGGCTCTGCATTACATCCTACAACACTTTGAATCTTCAAGAGTCCTCTTGAATCTACGCAAGAGTCCTCTTTGTAGACTTCAGTTCAGCATTCAATACCATCATTCTAGACATTCTTCTTAGTAAATCAAATCAACTAGCGGTACCTGAACACACTTGTAAGTGGATCATAAGCTTCCTAACAAACAGGAAGCAGCAGGTGAAGCTAGGCAGAATCACATCTGATACCTGTACAATTAGCACAGGGGTCCCCCAAGGCCGTGTGCTTTCTCTACTTCTCTTCTACCTATATACTACCAATGACTGCATCTCAAACAACCCATCTGTTAAAATACTGAAGTAGTGATTGGTCTCATTCGAGATGACAAATCCACATACAGACAGGAGGTTGTACAACTTGCCTTGTGGCGTAACCGGAACAATCTGGAACTGAACACAACCATAGAAATGGTGGTAGACTTTAGAAGAACCCCTCCCATACTACCACCTCTTACAATACTAGACAACACAGTGTCAACAGTAGAGACCTTCACGTTTCTAGGTTCTACTATATCACATGACCTAAAATGGACACCTAACATCAAAAAGTCATCAAAAAAGCACAACAAAGAATGTTCTTTCTGCACCAACTCAGAAAGCTCAAACTGCCCAAGAGAATTATTGAGTTTATCATTTGCACCTCTATAACTGTCTGGTTTGGTTCTGCAACCCAACAGGACAGACACAGACGTCAGAGGATAACTAGGACTGCAGAAAAAACAATTACTACCAACCTGCCTTCAATCGAGGACCTGTATACTGCACGAGTCAAAAGAGGGCTGTGAAAATATTTATAGACCCCTCACATCCTGGACATAAACTGTTTCAACTCCTTCCCTCAAAACGACACTATAGAGCACTGCACACCAGAACAACTAGACACAAGAGCAGTTTTTTCCTGAAAGCCATCACTCTGCTAAACAAATAATTCTCTCAACACTGTTCAACTATTACAAAGTCTGCACTACTATTACTGTTAATCTTCTCATCACTCCTTATCACCATCTCCTCCCACTTGTGACTGTATGACTGTAACTTTGTCACTTGTATCTTACGATTTATATTGACTGTTTCCTAGTATGATTTGATTGCTTATTGTACCCTATGACTATCATTAAGTGTTGTACCTTATGATTCTTGATGAATATATCTTTTCTTTTATACACACTGAGAGCATTTGCACCAAGACAAATTTTGTGTGTCCAATCGCACTTGGTCAATAAAGTATTCTATTCTATTGTAAATGTGCTATTGTAATGTCAAACGGTTGCTGAACAAATGGTCAGTAAATTAGGACTTGTACTTATATTACTGCCAGAGATAATTTCATGAACAGTACTAAATTTTGTCTCTCATATCTAAATCATGTCTTAGCAAGCAAAAGACTGTTCTCTATTATATATTGTCCTATTTCTCAAAATCTGTTAATTATCTGAATAATTAAGTTTGAGAAGATAATATGCACCCAGATCCTCAATTTAAAAAACAGTGGAAAACAGATACATAGGAAGCAGTTTTTGCTATTGGAACATTATTAAATTCCTTTCCTTGATGTTTTGACAGTATTACACTGAGTATCTGTAGTTTTAAAATTCCTTTAAAGTTGTTGAGAATTTCCTGTAAGATGCTAAAGTAAAACTTCAGGTTTTTATCTTTGTTGTCCTTACTTGCTTTAGAAATATTTATCCTGGTTTTTACAATACAAAGAATTGCTGAAATACCTTCTGAAAAGATGTTTCAAGATAGTTTTCTTCTACCAGAGAAAGAGAAAATGTATTTTCTCAAACTTGAATGTGCACTTTGTGTTAGTATTCAATCACATTCCAAAGCATACTCAATAGGAATCTCTGTCATAAAAGTATGCACAACATACATTAAGCAGAGATTCTCATAATCTGCCTGAGTGTTTCATGAAATATTTCATAAAGTCAAGGCCTACATGCTTCCCAATACAGACTAATTCATAGGGCCTTGGTGGTGCAGGCTGTTAATAGCCTAGCACTTAGTTCCAGCTGCCTGTAATTATTGCAGGCTCGAATCCCACCAGGCTCAAGGTTGACTCAGCCTTCCATCCTCTCGGGGTAGGTAAAGTGAGGACCCAAGATTGTTGGGGGCAATAAGCTGACTTTGTAAAAATGCCGCTTAGTAATAAGCAGGCATATACAATGGAAGGAAGGCTGAGTGCATTGGATTGTATCCCAAAAATTGTAAGCCGCCCTGAGTCTCCGGAGAAGGGCGGGATATAAATATGAATAAAAATAAAATAAAATAAAAATAAAATAAAATAGCATTTTCAATGTAATCTGCAAACTAGCAGTTAGGTTTCAAAACATCCCTATGACATCAAGTTGCTTCAGGAAATTGGGGTTGAATTATATACAATTCCATTTGTGTGCTTAATCTAACCCAGAGCTGTCAAACTTCTGGCCCGTGGGTTGGATGCATCATATCCTGGCCACTCCCACGCCCTTTTAGCAAAGGGCAAAAAAGTCCCAATGCATCATGTGATAATGCTGTGACGACGTGAGTTTGACACCTCTGATCTAACTACTGCTGACCGTAAAGTGTGATTGAAGCTGCCATCATCAGTCACTATTTACCTTGCTTAACTATGACAATACCAGATTGAAATTAAGACTCCAAAAGCACCTCAGTGACAATGCCCTTCCCTACTATAGCGGTTGAAAAAAACATAGCCTCGAAACCCATCTGACATGTCATCTCTGCTGGAATTCCAAGTCTCCATCATTTCACAGAAAGGGTAATTCGTAGTAGTCTGTTTTGATTCAATACTAAATTAGAATTTAATGTTATATGCTATCTAACGGAAACATGGTGAATATACTACATCATAAACAATTTTCATTATGGCTTACTCTGATGAATAATTCAACTCACTGCACCATAGCTCTGAAATATTCATCCTTACCCTCCTTACCTCCATAAGTCTGTTGGACTGAGATGAAGTTGGCTATTAGGCATCTACAACCTTCTACTAGTAGCTTGCAGATTGAGATTTCATTTTAGAGACATTGATAAAAATGGGAGCTTTTTTCCTACTCACAGACACAACATAGTGGGAAAGAACCAACCTCGAACTAAGGAGGAATTTCCTAACAGAACAATTAATCAATGGAATAACTTGCCTCCAGAAGTTGTGAATGCTCCAACATTGGAGGTTTTTAAGAAGAGATTGGACAACCATTTGTTTGAAACGTTATAGGATTTCCTGCTTGAGAAGCGGTTTGGACTAGAAGACCTACAAGGTCCCTTCCAACTCTGTTGTTTTGTTAAGAGAAAGAAAAAAATGAAATCTGCAAATCAGATTTCATTGGATTGAAAGATGCTCCGACCAAGGAAAGCTGCCTATCGAACCAAAGGCTGAGCTAAAACTGGGGGACGTTGGGAGAGGAGCGGAGGAGGAGTAAGAACGTCCTTCAATTAAGCCCAGCCTATCCAAGCAGAGAGACTAAGCACCTCCCACTCTCTGGATGCTCGGAGCAGCTCAATGGAGAATTACGTTTTTAAAAAACAAACCTCAAATGAGTGCAAGGCATACCAGATTAGATAAACCAGATTAAAAAGAACAAGAATAAGTCTCTGTGACAAAAGAAAAAGAATTTTTATTTATACAGCATCATATTTTTCGTTATAAATTCTTATCTCATTGAGTTTTACCATAGTCACCAATGATAGGAGATTAAAAAATAGCTGTGCTGAGTTGGAATTCTGAGAACTGCAATCCTGATATATATAGAGGACATCGGTGGAAAACTAACAAATAATGGGAAAATCATCTTTTTACCATGGATACAGGTGGTAATAGGCATGTATTATTGCAAAAATATGAAGCAGGTAATGTTCACCTTACCTGTGAACAACCCCTGCCCGATGTAGATGCTCAACTGCTAATATAAGCTGTCTGATATATTTGCGTGCTTCATGCTCTTCCAACCTTTTCTTCTCATAGATTTTGTGCATTAAGTTGCCTCCTGGGCATAGTTCCATGACAAGGTAGTAACTATTTTCAGTTTCCAAGATATCCAGCAGTTGAGCAATGTTAGGATGACGAATCATTTGCTGAATCTGGCCTTCCCGTCTCAGATTCTTGGTCACGTAAGTGTCCTTTTTTGCTCTTTTTTTATCAATAACTTTCACTGCCACCTAGTAAGAAACAAAAAATTCAGAGTTTTTTAAAAATATTTTAAATTAATGGCATTTTCTTAATCCACAATAGAGAAATACACTTGAAATGTAATATTTAAATTTATTTTTTAATTCTAGTGTTCATCCCATCCTCACGTTATAAAATTAAACCTCTGTGAGAAAAATACAAGTTTCTGAATGAGTCATTCTGTGTATTTCCAAACACAATCTTTGTTTTCGTTTTTTCTTCTTGGAAAGTATCCACAGACTTGTATCCATGAGGGTCTCTGTTTATACAAACTTATAGTAATAATTGCTTTAGACAAAAACAAATCGTTTTATGGAAAATACTTTTGCATATGTAAAAATGTATACCATAAATGGCCATAATTTATGTAGAAGTTAGAAATGATATTACTAGATAAATACGTCTGGAAATCAGCTAATAATTTATATTATAATCAATGATAATTCAAACAGGCAAGCATCTGCCACATAACATTCCGGACTTAACAAGGGTAGATAAGAAAGGCAAAAAAGTGGAGACAGCAGAAGAGAATAGAAAGAACTGGAGAACCTTTCGTCGAGACTTGAAGACCTGGCTGTTTCAGCAGGCCGGCCTGGATTGACCTTGGGGTGGGTAGTTTTAATTTGTTTGTTTTTTGTGATTTTATTGTTTTAACTTTTGGTAATTTGGACTTGTTTTTAGTTGTGTTACTGTATATCCTTTTGTATGTTCACCACCCTGAGTCCTTTGGGAGTAGGGCGGCATACAAGTCTAAATAAATAATAAATAATAATAATAATAGAAAATAAGAAACGAATAACATGCAAATAGAAATAGAAAGACTAACACAAAAATACTGCTTAGAGCTGTACATACTGCTTATTTCACCAATACATTACAACATCTTAGGCTCCTGGGAAGAACTTGATGCATATGAAGGTCAACACCAGCTAAAGGCAGCTGTGACTTCACAATGTTGTAAACAGATAAGAGCAATCAGCATTGAGAAAGTCATCACCAGCAACTTTACTTGGAACAATGATACTTTTAACTTCATCAAGCAACATCTGCCTATCTTAGGTTGCTGGGAAGGACTCAACAGGAGGATAAAAATTCCAAATCCAGCCTAAACATAGTCTTGAATGTGCCGCCAACCATTATAATTACAATTGTTCCATAATTATAATATATGAGAGCCTGTTTGGTGTAATGGTTAAGGCATCAATCAGGCTAGAAACTGGGAGACTGTGAGTTCTAGTCCCACCTTAAGCACAAAGCCAGCCAGGTGACCCTGGGCTAGTCACTTTCTCTCAAACCAAGAAAGGAGACAATGGCAAACCACTTCTGAGAAGCCTTGTCAAGAAAGCTGCAGGGAGTAATCAAAGCAGCCTCCGGGAATTGGTACGATGGAGACCGCTTCTGAACTTCGTGCTTGATGTGGAGAAGAATGATTGACTTCGGGTTTTACTGATTAGACCAATAGATCTTTATAGAAATGGCTTGTTCATATTATTATGAAAGAGCAAAAAACTGTGATTTGATGTTAATGGCTTATTTTACTGTAACAGAAGGAGTCGGAAGTCAATGCTTCTTTTTCTTTCTTATCTTTCCTCACTTCTCTTCCCCCGCCCCCATTGCTTTTCTACCGTGTTTCCCAAAATAAGACACTATCTTATATATTTTTTGGCTCCCAAAAACACACTAGGTCTTATTTTCGGGGTAGGTCTTATATATTTATGGTGCCAAATAGTGGGTGTGAGTGTGTAGGGGGGGGTGTTTCGCGGGTGCACGGTTGCTCCCTGAAAAGTCTTCCTGGAACTGGAGATTTACACTAGGTCTTATTTTCGGGGTAGGTCTTATATTAGGCAGGCTTAGAAGTGCTAGGTCTTACTTTCAGGGTAGGTCTTATTTTCGGGGAAACACGGTATTTACTTTGTATTTTATGATACTTTATTATTATTATAACTCAATAAAAATGTTAATGGACAAAAAAACCAGGAATTGATACAACTGAATGAAGCAGAAAATATGTATATGTATATTTATTATAAGCAAGAACATACTGCGATTCTCACTGCTACTCTTTCAAAAATGGCACCATCTGAAGCCTCTTCAAAGCTCATGTCACCTTATTGCAGATCTGCAATAAACTAATATAGTACTGCTAAGACCTCTATCACTATGGCCAGCTTGAATAAACATGGCACAATTGACAAGCCAGATTATCCAGTGGAAAGGGCACTTCTAGCTACAGCCACCACTTAAGTATACATGTTTGAAGTAAATGAAGAAGCATTCCAAAGCGTAAACCTCCTTGGAGTAAGCTCTTAGAACTGTCTGAGGCAGGGAAGTGACAAAGCAACAGAGCAGAGGACAGAATTTAACCTATCTTTAACTTCAATAGCAATAATCCTATTTACATAAATGTAACCCGGCATGAGGCTCATTACTATCTTTGTATAAATTGCTTCTACCAGTGACTAGCATTCTGATTGCTTCCTAAGAAAGAACTTGCCAAAATAATGAAAGTAATAAAATTAATCTACATCAGAAAGTAATTCTTGTAAACTACTTCTGGGATAAAATATGAGTTGCTAATGTCAGTGCAGTTTGATCCCATCTTCTGACCGGTGTCCTAGGGGTTTGGAATAAATGATAAATTTCTGCAGATCAATAGTGAAAAGTTGTGCCTGGATTAGACTGGGGGTGAGGGGAGAGGAAGGAATACCGTGTTTCCCCGAAAATAAGACCTACCCCGAAAGTAAGACCTAGCACTATTTTCTAAACCTGCCCTAATATAAGACCTACCCCGAAAATAAGACCTAGTGTAAATCTCCAGTTCCAGGAAGACTTTTCAGGGAGCAACCGTGCACCCGCGAAACACCCCCCCCTACACACTCACACCCACTATTTGGCACCATAAATATATAAGACCTACCCCGAAAATAAGGCCTAGTGTGTTTTTGGGAGCCAAAAAAAATATAAGACAGTGTCTTATTTTCGGGGAAACACGGTATTACTGAGAGAGAAGCAACAAGCTGACCCTCTGCCAAGACCTAAAGAACAGAGCAATACTGCAAATAGCTTCACTTTTAATGAAAAGATTAAAGTAATGCGGGAGATGGCAATTGTAAAAATTTAATAATAAATACAAATAAATGAATTTGTTAAAAATAAAAAAGGTTGTTTAGCAATGTAATTGTGCAACATGCTAGTACATTACTGTATATTGAGTCCACAAGATAATTTTTATGATTTTACAAATGTTTTGAAGGGAAATCAGAATTTCTATGCATGTATTAAACGAAAGATGGATTCAGGTAACTAATTATATTAAACCTCAAAATAGCTATTTAAGCATGCAGTACCTCTACTACAGAAAAGAGTTTGAGGCAGTTCCACATAGTTAATTATCATGTAAATCTATCCTGCCTTAACCAAATAACTGGCCTTGCATATGCTTTTGAAATTGAGCATCATACATTTAAGGAGATTATTCTTAAGGATTCATTTGCTGAAAGCAAACTGATTTATGCATACTGGAAGGCTATTCCTTGTTGGCAGAAGGTGGAATTAGAGTTGTAGGAAGAACCAGAAAGAATACATTATCTTCCACTCACAGGAAACACCACAGGAAGAAACAAATATTATTTGAAAAGATTTATAAACCATTTCATCCCCAAATTTAATAATCTCTACTTTATTAAATGATCCTCCAGACACAAAATTCTAAAAGCAAAGGTCTCCTAAACAATTGGAGGTTAAGAGAGATGTTTTATAGACGGTGAGCAGATATAGTCCCTTATAGCTGAATACTTATCAAACAGATCATCTTCTTTGCATTAAACAAAGCTTTAAAAATATTTTAAGTGAAAGGTAGTCTTCACAATATTTGCTAAGAAAAATGTTTAAATCACATTCAACTATTTCTTTTAACTAAAAACAGTGTGGTGCACTGAAAATTGTAGTCTTGCAAAATTCTGGTTTTTGTTTCGTTTTTCACACTAGTTCAGCTACATATTACAACTTCTGTATGGTATAACTTATGTCCAGGTAATCAAGATACCAAGTTATATGCTGTAAATAGCTTATTTTTAAAAAGGGAAGATCATCTTAATTTGCTTATGAATATGGTGATTGTTTTTGGTCTACTGTTCTTTTACAGGATTGTCTTACATTAAGGATCTATGTTTTTTTCAATTAAATACATTGCTTTCCCATCATTTTTCCCTTTACTTTAAACAGAGGACAATCCTTTGAACTAAAAAGGCTACAAAATAACATTATTAAGTATCTCAAGTTGTGATGAAAGTCAAAGCAAATGTGTTTAAGTATGGTTAGTTCAGAATGTAGGTATGTTTTCCCTCTACAAGTTTTACAAATGGCACTTCGATGGTTTTCTAATGTCCAATTTAATACCTCTAATGGAGTGAAGCTTTCAAACATGCAGTCGTGTCTTAGTAATATAGTTTGACCATATCTATCAACTGATATGTATAATAATTATTCTTTCATTGCTATCAAAAGATAGAAATTAAAAGTACCACTTTTGTTAGAAAGGAGGAATGCATATAGCAAATTAATTTTCCTCACCATTTGTAATAAAGTTCAAGTGGGTAGGGGAAAGCAATCAGGGGTGGGATTCAAATTTTTTAACAACCGGTTCTGTGGGCGTGGCTTGGGTGGTGGGTGTGGCTTGGTGGTCATGTGACTGGGTGGACATGGCTTGGTGGTCATGTTATTGGCTGGGCGTGGCCAACTCAATATCACTCACATTGAGGCACGCATCTCCTTGCCTGGCCTCTCATGACTGTGGAGATGCTGCAACAGTCGTAAATGTGAACAATGGTCACAAGTCACTTTTTTCAGTGCCACTATAACTTTGAATGGTCACTCCACACAAGCAAAGTACCAGCAAAGGAGGGGAAAAAAACTCCAGACATTCCCGAGACAGGAAGTCTAGTCCTGCCAAGAATGTAAGAAGGGTTAACGTAAAGGCAGTTTCTGTAAGCAACACCAGAATGTTTCCTTCCTGCCTTCTTTACAGGATTAGGCCAGTGATTTCTTCTAACAACCGGTTCTCCGAACTGCTTAGAATGTTAATAACCGGTTTTAGCGAATAGGTGTGAACTGCTAGAATCCCACCCCTGAAAGCAATCCTTAAGTGAAATAGCTTGTCTAATTTAGTACTTGTTCCTTATGCTGTCAAAACTGCCTTTTCCTTATATTCATTACGGCTAAATTATTTTCAGTTCCATTAAAAAATTCAAGTCATGGTGTTTGTAAAATAGCTTGCTGGTGGGAAACAAAACCCTAGTTTCTATAATTATACTGAGAAAAGAACTTTAAAAAGCAGGCACATGTTCACTGCAAATTACACTGATGTACAAATTATTGAAAGCAGGTCATTTTATAAAAAACATCTGTGCGCCTAAAAGTTTATTTAAAACTTTTCCTGAAAAAGTCTTGGTAATCTTGTTAAAATATATTTAATACACATGAATAAAAACAAGCAACCCTTTTTACAAATATTACAACATGTTATATCCCAGGACAGAGTATTTGAGAGAATTATAAAACATTAGCTTGCCATTGTCACAGCAGCAGTGAGCACAGTATTGCAGACCTAGACTGAAATTCAAACGTGGAAATGTTTTAATGCCGCTCTAAGTATGGAATAGCATGATACATAAACAGAATCTCTCCATGGTCTGAAAAAAACTAGTGAAAAATAGTGCCAAAACTTGTATTATTAATGCTGGGATCCATACCTGTATCTTTAAAAGCCCATAATCCTCTTTAATCATTGGAATTATCACAAGTAATGCAATGAAAGGAAGAGAACTGCAGCTCATAGGAAAAAGCAGGTGGAGTGAACGTGATCTGGGAAGACAATTATTGCTTTCCTACTTGTTG
This sequence comes from Naja naja, assembly GCA_009733165.1. Lineage (NCBI taxonomy): Eukaryota > Metazoa > Chordata > Lepidosauria > Squamata > Elapidae > Naja > Naja naja. The sequence goes on from CM019152.1 coordinate 9,731,335, forward strand.
AAAGTAAATTAAAAAAAACAACACAAACTATTATTCATATCACTATCTGATTCATCCTTGGGAGTGCTTTAACTCTGGCTAGATTAGACAAGTATGACTGACAGGGAGCTAAATGGATATGCAGATAGACCTTGCGTTATGATCAGTGACTGTTCAAAATTATGACGGTCCTGAATGAATTCGGGTTACCAGTTCTCAGAGTTCCAGCCATCCCAGCACTGCCATGGTCACATGATCACAATCGGGACAATTAACTTGCTTTATTTATATATTTTATTTATTAAATGTATATGTTGCCCATATCCCAAATAAGGCGGCTTTGGGCTTGCCCCTGTGACTGGTTGTAGCACCCCAAGATCATGTGATTACCACTTGCAACCTTCCTTACCAGTTTCCCCAGAAAGTCAATGGGGAATCTGCAGGGAAAACTGCAACTTGCTGGAAGTCTTACCCAGCTGCACTCTCTCCCCCAGCCCCCCTGTGCTTGTGCCACCTAGACCACTTTCACATCCCCATGTACCCTCCACAACCCTTGCTGTACCTTCCTCACATTGTTTGCATCCTTGTGCCTCTTCCTAAGCTTTGCTCCACCCTTTTGCATCTTCATGCACTCCAGGCACCCTCACTGTGTCTCCATCACATCCCTATATTCCCTCCCCAAATCTCATTGTGCCTCCCTTGCAACCTCCTTGTAATGGATGGGTGAATGACCTTGGGAGATAAGGTGAACAGTTGCTGCCTAAGAAACAATCAGACAAGAGCAGCAGGAGCTCACAACCTATTAACAATAAGAGAAGAAACTTAGAAAGGACCTGCTTTAATTTTTCAGACAGTTAAAAGTTTTGGCAGGAATGTGGACCTGCAGCCCTACAATAAAGAAGTATTAGTTCATTTAGTCACATTTCCTGTCTGGTTTACCCAGGAAAGCTGATACTCAATGAGCTTCACTGAGTTATTGGCTATGTTATAACTTTGGTACAAATCAGTCCTCCAACATCCAAGCTTTCTGCAGAACTGTGAAGGAAGCACATTCAAAGTCATGAGGGTGTGTAGAGAAGATATCTGATGCACAACCTGATCAGCTCAACTGGAGGTCAGGCCCTTCCTCATTTTATAAATTTAGGAAAAAAAGACAACGCTGAAAGATCAAAAGGATATGTGGTACAAATGTGTTATTTTCCTTACTTACCTCAGTTATTCCCCTTCTGAACAGAAAGTAACTCAAAACTATGAAAGGGGAAAAGGGGAGACAAATGTTTGTGTCAAAGAAACATATTTTGCTTTCCCTTTCTTGTATTTTCTCTAAGCTTCCAACAGAAAAAAATGCATGATCCTCTGCTTGCATAGTGCATAGTCTCCCATTTCACATTCAGACACATTTCTAGGAAGATCATGGAGTCTTCATACATCTCCTTAAAGGTGAGGAAGTTGGAAAAAGAGAGTTGGCAAGTAGATGAACTAACATCCTAGGTCATTGGATGTTAAAATCTATTCTAAGCATACTAAGCAATTCTAAATTCCTCAATGTATCTTTTGTCCCACATGAGGAAGATAAAAAGTTCTTCTCCTCGCCTGACATAATACAATTTACTCAATATAAATATTTTATGAGGATTATTAGCAACAGTTCATGATTGATTAGTAAATATGTGGACCTGTTGGCTAGCATAATACCACTACCTTTCAAAGAACTTTTGCCATAAACAAAATCATGTGCAAGTCATGCTATTATACATTTATATACAAAATATGACCAGATATATAACCTTACACATGATAAAACTGTTAAAAATCAACCACATACAAGAATCCAGGTGTCATTTTTATGTAAGATCTTGCTTGGCATCTATTTAACCTAGATTTGCAAGTTATTGCAAAGAAATATTGGCCCTCTATGGGAAGGAAAAGGCTACAAGGAGAAAGAGAGAAAATATGGTGGGGCTTTCCACCAATGTTCAATGCCTAAAACACTTCCAAAACTGTAAACTTGAAAGTAGATTTTCTGCCAGTTGTTTATCAACTCAACCTGATGTAGAACACAAGAAAAGATTAGAAAAATATGAATTTTGTAGAATTTAGTCGGTGTCATGCCCCTGGTGGAGACTGACTCCAGGGAAGAGGAGGAATAGCCAACAGGGAGTGGGAGTGTGGCTCCAGAGGTGGTAGAGGAGGCTGGGGAAGGGCAGAGGCCGGCTGAGCAATCAGAGGAGGATCCAGGCCCATCTCCTATCCATCCCAGGGCACGCTGGGAGGAGAGGATCAGGGAAAAGCGTGGTCTCCTTGGGAGGAGAGGGCCATGATCCTCCTCAGGGCTTACAGCTGGGAGCTATGTATGTAAGTTTGTAACTGCCTAGTCAGAATTGCTGGAGTCAAAGTTAGTGTTTCCTTTGAAGAAGGTTTATATTTGTTGGCGTTTTTTCCAAGGACTTTCCCCAGTTATCTGCTTGGAACATATGATTACTTATCTTGGTTTGCTTCGGAACTCTCGCCAAGACAGTTTGTTCTTGTTTTCCTTTTGCCTCATTATTTAGTTTTGGGACTTTAAACTGTGACTAATAAAGCAGTTAAACTGAAAGCATTGCCAGACTTTAATTCATGTTTTGGGTTTCGGGTTATTTTGAGAGACTACGTGTCATCACAGTCAGTGTAAAGTAGCAGTCAATGGGTATTTATTTTTCTTGTTCAAGATTTGCAATGTAGAAAGGCATGAAGTGTGGTAGGGATAGAACAATTTAAAATATACTTGGTCCATACAACTCTTCCAAGAAAACAGATGATTATTTAACAAAGATGGCATAGGATTTATCCAAAGTATACAATCTTTTAAAATTCTTTGGTATACATTTATCTCATGCTCTGCTAACAAAGCTTAATTCTTATTCTTTTTTGTACATCTATAAGATTTGCTCTTGAAATATTACATCTTTCAAAAATTTAACACAAAATGATTTTAAAAAATAAAATGAGTTATTTCACAGTTATTCAACTACCTCCCACCCAACATTTGCTGAAAGGTTTTTTCTTTCTCATGTTTAACACTCAAGTTTTCAGCCAATCATGTTTCATTACTGGGAAGAGTAATAAAAATTAGCAGCTGATGAATAGGCCTCTGTATATTTTGTTTCCCATTCAACATCAATGTGACAGAAACTACTAAGCACTGTGTGAGGCAGGCAGGATAGAAAAATATTTATGTACTTATTCTTCAGAATTATACCTTCCTACATACTCTGGTTACATGTAGAGTTAAGAAGCAGGGAAAAAACTACTTATGATGGGAACTATAGAACTGCTGGATAAATTGAACCTAAAATTAAGAATGTTCTGCTTCAGCAGAAATCTCCTCCTGTTAGAAAAAAAGTACAACAAGAATGCTACTGTTTCAAATGCAGAATAATTGGGCATGCAGATGTTGCTCTTTAGGTCTTTACTGCAAAATCTGAAAACTAGGGGTGTATTGTTTTTCTTACACCAAGTAGCTGTAAGCTTTGGATTAATAAGTAACTTTTCATTTTAATGAATTTAAAGGAAAGACAAAATATGTAAGATTCCGAATTAGACATCTGATTTTCAATAAGTGAAGAGAGTCATATTTGAGCCTATCTGAATTACAGAATGGATTTTTGACTGATATGAAAATAAGCATGTCTTTCCTTATCTGAAGGTACAAATTTACCTGGTGATCAAACTGCCCATCAACATTAAGCACGGTCTGGAGCAAATGTTCCAACTTTTTTTTTAATGGTATGTAAAATCTGTATTTTAAAGTTCATGGCAAACACAATCATGTTGACTGAGAAGTAGTTCTGTATAGGAAGCTACAAAAATGTGGGAGAAATAAGGAAGCAAAGGTGCAATATGATCTTACTCATTCAAATTAGGAAATTTCTATTTATGACTTAGAATAACTTCATTGTCACTTTGAA